>OX596278.1:6606700-7836659 GCA_951394225.1 Harpalus rufipes
TTATTTTCAAAATTTGTAAAGCAAACAGATATCATTTTTAAATGTTGATAGATTTTTCCAATATATTCATTTAATTATTTATTTCATTACAAATTACAATAAGCACTTAGCTTTTTATAAATTTAAATATTAAATAATTAACTTCAAATATAAAAAACTGGGTATAAGGTGGCACAAAATGCTATGCGTAGATTTTAGATATAAGGGAATGACTGTGTGTTTGATCGAGCAAGCGAAATCTCTGTTGTAAAATTGCCCGGGAAATTTTATAGCAGGGACTAGCTTTAGTTAAGTAGATTAAGTTAGCCTAGGTATAAGTAGTTTTAAGATAGGTAGTGCCACATTTGTATCCAGTTTTTTTTTTTTTTGCAAGATTATTACATTTTTTTATTTCACTACAAGAATAAGTTTTCATACGTTGTCAATAATATATGAATACTTTTAATTGAAATGTATTATCATTTCTGATTATTGGAAGATCTGTCTACATGATATGTTTCATTTGAAATTGTACTGTTTTGTTTTACTCAACGCTTCATAGCAAAACCAAATAGTATTTTTAATAATTGATAAACAATAACTTCAATTATATTTAAGGCGATTTGAGCGAATCTCGTGTAAAAATTAAATTCCAACTTTATGATTTCAAATTTTGTAATTATTACGAAGGCTGTCTTATATAACTATTTTAAAAATTAAAAAACAAATTCACCCTTTAGTTTTTTAGAAAAAGGCTTATAATGATTTCAATGTTCTAATACATAAGCTGTTATGGTAGAAGCATTTCCGTAGATACTTTTTTGTTTGTTTTAAAATATAATAAAATTTAAACTGAAAACTCATTATTATACTCTAGTTTATAATGCCTCCTTGCCATTCAAATTAATCCGAAATTAATGTTAATTTTATGGATAACTTTTTTCGAATATAATTATTTTTGTACATTTTAGAATTTTTGATCACTGAAATTGATAGATAAATTTATTATAATTTTACAAGACGCACTGTTACCACATAACTTTCTTGGACCACATATGTTCAAAATACTGGTCATTTCAATAATTTTTTTTTTGTTAAATACAAATCAATATATACGTATTTGTATTAATTACATGAGCATGGGTGCTCCATTTAGCTTCATATACAAAGAGAAAGTGTTAATTGTTGACATATACAAAATACTATTAATAATTTATTTATTTATAATGCTTAGATGTTAATAATTTATTTTGAATACTACGACTAATAAATTTGCTGGGAAGTACGCTGTATAGTGCAATGAACGTATTTTTTTTATTGGTAATAATATATATTAAAATAGAAATATTTTAGAACGAAAAATAATAGTAAATTTGAATTAATTTAGAATCAAACATAATAAGTGCAATGAACGTATTCTTTTTTTATTGGTAATAATATTTATTTGAATAGAAATATTTTAGAACCAAAAATAATAGTAAATTTGAATTAATTTAGAATCAAACATAATAGTAAATTCAAAGTTAGGTTCCCCCATTAGATGGACGAATGATTTGTGTATTATATGAATCTGCGTGTGCAAAAAAAATACGAATATAATAAAAAAAAAATGTCTACCATTTATTGTGTGAATGTATTAGGGTCCTATCCTTCCCAACCCAGTATAAAATCAACATAGTTCGCGTTTCCCGGCAAGAGGTCCGGATCGTCCGTTCCGTTTATTAGCTCGTGTTATCCGGCATAAGGTCTGGGTCGATTAGGCCGGGCAAATGACCTGGACAACGTTGGACATGCAGGTTGCAGTTGTTCCAGATGTTCCTGATGTTCCAGATGTTCCAGATGCAGAAAGAAGAACCCGCGAATTTATCGATATTTTTGTTTGAAAATACTGCGAATTAAGAACGCGAATATAGTCGATATTTTTGTTCGAAAATGCCGCGAATTAAAAACACGAATATAGTCGATATTTTTGTCCGAAAAAAACGCGAACACGGAGATTTTTTATAGGGAACTACTTAGTTATTTTATAAATGAAAGTAACTTAATCATGATAATCAAAAATCGGTAGTTTAGATTTGTACGATATACAGTGATAGCCAGAGAAATAAGACACTTAAAATTTGTTTAAAGTATTTTTTTTTATAAATTGCATTGAATTGAATAATAAGTATAAAAATAATTTGTTTCATACTAAGTGCATGACAAATAAATGATATATGATATATGTAGAATTGCATGAGACAGAAAAATAATTTTGATTTATAGTAACAAATTAAATTAAAAACGTTCATTGCCGTACAGCTAGGTTAAGTTATTTTTAAAGGGGCGCGTCGTCATCCTAACTTTAACTTCGCGATACCCGGCATAAGGTCCGGGTCGTAAGCTCGCGTAACCGGCATAAGGTCCGGGCCGTTTCAGTTCCTTTATTAGTTCGGGTAATCCGGCATTAGGTCCGGATCGATTAGGCCAGAAACCAGGGATCTGGACAACGTGGGATTTTTTCGGGCCTCGACAGCCCGAAATTTGAAATGATTGAAAAATTTGTTTGAAAAACGCGAATGTTTTTGCAGGGATGAATTGGTTGTTTTGTATCGGAATTTTTGTTTAAATAAATTTAAAGCAATATATAGTTCATATATATATATATATGTTTGGGGTTTACAGGGTTAATTTTTTGATGTTTTGATAGTTCGTTCGCGAAGTTCGATGGTACGGGATTGGGGATTGTTGCAATTCAGGGGGGTCAACATATAAATATCCTTCTCTCAATATATATGAATATATTTCATATATGTTGAGAAAAGTCCAAGTCCGTAAACCTTATTGACACCCCTGATATATATATATATATATATATATATATATATATATATATATATATATATATATATATATATTTAATTGTTGTTTTTTTACAGGCTGGGCGTGAATATTTTGACGCAGTATGGTTACGTACTGTGAAAAAAGTCTAAATATTCATCCGAACTTTCCTAAAATCTCTTACATAAAACAGTAAGAGGTTTTAGGTGAGCAACCCACCGTCCTTACGATGGTCCTACCACTGTCTTTCGTGCCCCTTGCCCATAGTAAACGGACTACTATTGGGCGAGTCGTACGATAAGATGGGTTGCACTGGGCCAGACTAATGGCGGGGATAGCGAAGTCGCGTGCCCTTGCAAAACGTCACATTGAAGTATGTTACACGACGTGTGTCTCATGGAGTGTATTACATGGAGAGTGTGTGCCATGTAATCCATTTCATGGGATGCATGAACTGTAACAGCTATGGTGTGTATGACTTTGCAAGGGACGCTCGTCCCCAAGCAGGCTTCGCCACCAAAGTCAGGTTCATTTCATTTCATTTTCTGTTAGGTTTCAGGCGCGGGCGATTCTATTTAGCTAATATAAGATCGTTAGGGTTTTGTAAGACATCCCAGTTGTGATTTAGACTGGGGTGGCTCTGTCTTAAACTCCTTTGAATCGCTGGAGGGTGGGACAGGGTTCCCTGCCCATGTGGAGAGACCTTGTCGTGGTGGCAGGGCTTAACCATCTCCCCAAATTGGGGGGGTGGGACCAACGTCTCCACCAAGCAGAGAAACTTTATTTTTTCAGGTCATCTTTACCAGAAAAATTATTCGGCATAGAACATAGGCAAGTATTACTCTTAATACAGTAGAGTCTCGATACAGTGAACTAATTAATGCAGGGCCATGTCACAATATCAACTTTGTCCACTTTTTCGAGTTCTTATGAAATAATTACAACAATATAACTTTACACGTAATTATTGGTTTTAATTACTTTAATACAAGTTAAATATCAAAATGATAATTTTTAGATCGTATGTCCTGATGAACTAACTATTTCATATAAGTGTAGTCATCCATTGCTCAATTAGAGACATTAATATTAAAAGTTAGAATTGTTTCCAACCCATTATTTAAAACCGGGAGCGAATTCATGTTACACATTATTAAATATGCGTTTAATCTGTAACAATGTAAATGAATAATAAAACATTTAAAACAATTATATATTTGCATTTCGAGTCATTAATATGTCGAATTAACAATTGACATTAATTTGCAACAATTGTAATCTTTTTATTTACGAATAACAGAATATGGTATGTAAATCTGTTCATTTATTTGAAGTTTTTTGCTCGTAGTTTTTAAACGACTAAAAATTTATTACAAAAAGTTATCATTTTTGGAAAGTACGTCCCCAAATCTATATGAAGTGATATATTTCAACCATTCTAATTCAAAAAAATTGTCTTCATCAGTTGTCACTGTTTGAAATGTATTTTATCTGCAGACGAGAGTTCTTTTACTTATATCAATTCAACGAGCAAAACTTACTTCAAATACTAATCATATTTATAATCTAGGATGTCGAATTAACAATTTACATTAATTTGCAACAATTGTAATCTTTTTATTTACGAATAACAGAATATAGTAGCTAAATCTGTTCATTTATTTGAAGTTTTTTGCTCGTAGTTTTTAAACGGTTAAAAATTTATTACAAAAAGTTATCATTTTTGGAAAGTACGTGCCCAAATCTATATGAAGTGATTGATCAATTGGTGCGTGTTGTTTTCTTTGTTTTAAAAACCACGTATAAAGAGCCTTTTACATTTTATGATATACTGCTAAATTTAATGTCCGTTGAAAAGTGCAATCGAAATTTTTCTTAATCTGTATCCTTTTTTTAATTGTACCTATCGCTTTAGCTTTATATAATTGCAATTAGAGACATTAATTTTAAAAGTTAAAATTAATTAATCTGTAACAAATTTTGGCTTTACTGGCCTATATCTCAAAAACTGTTTCAAATTCTAAATCCTTGAAGATATCTGCATGTGATTCATGTGGTTAAATTTTTACCAAGCTTTATTTACACAATGGTAAAAAAAAATGTTGTTAAAATAAAAACAAACCTTACTTCAAAGTAAACGGTAAACAAGTTTTCCTAATAAAATTTTAGTCTAAACCCTTTTAGTTTGCCAAAAATCAAGTGACCTACTTATTTTCATAACCTACCTTCCATGTATTGAAGAAATTTTGACCAAAATCCAAGGTGCCGTTGATATTTCGACCCTGCCTTTTTCAACTCACATCAAACACACAAACATAGTCGAAATTTTGTCCAAATAAACTTGTAACACAAACATGAATACTTTTCAATAATAACATTTGGTATTATCGTTTATATGATTTACACAGTTAATGTTAATATTATATTTACAAGTAAACTAAAACACTAAATATATATTTGACGATCTTATTTTAGCATTACCCGTATTATACTTTGTTAAAAAGGTCCTTAAAGTGTATTTTTATACAACTGACTTTACTTGCAAATGTTTAAACAAAACACAAATCACAGCCATTTTGATGTAAACGTCAAACTAATTAACAAATATTTTTATTTCATTTATTTGATGATTATAAATGCTGATAATTTATATTTGGCAATATTATTAATAAATATAAACATTTTTGAAGTTAAATTTTGAAATTTATTTTTGAAAATTGAGGAAAAGTTCCAAAAAAGACCCTATTTTATATTGGTAGCGACATCTCTTGAACTTTTGGCCACAATATGGAACATATGAATAAAATCGTGAATTTATGCTTTCCAGCGCGCGTCAACATTATGGTGTAGCAGACTTGCACAAACCAAAGTTCTATTATTAGATTGTTACTTGTTCACTTATTGTTTAAAGATGAAACATGTGGAACTACTTTTTTAGTCTTAGAAAACTTATTTAAATAATATATTACAAAAAGACTACGCGATGAATTCAGATTTCGCACTATTTTCTAACAATTTTTATAGATGAAATAAATGCAATTAATTCTGAAATGGACACGATATGGAACTACAAATTTCTTTTTTTTATACATAAATTAATTCAATTATTAATACAAAAAATGACGAAATAATGACATTGGTTGTTTTCGCATTAAATAATAAAATAAATCATTTTTTTCATTACATGCATTATTCCCTTAAAAACAACTTTAACAAATGGACTTCTATAGAAACTTATTATTATACAATTTTGTACATACATATGACGTAAATCGTATATTTTTGTTTGTATACTTTTCTTTTTGTATATGCGAGCCCAAGCACATAATAATTCGGCCTGTTTACATTTTCAACAAACAAATTATAAAACCTACGAAAAGGATAATTTCTACAAATTTCTTTCGTCTAGTTTAAAATGAAAGAGTGGAACCCCTTCCATAAAATAAATTGCTAATACTCACAAGTTTGTATCCCTATTTTTAACTCAAACATTTGAGTAAAAAGATGTACAAGCACTAAAATAGATAAATTTATTTCGATTACATAAAATAAGATAAATTTTCGTACAATTTCATTTAACAGTTCATAAATTAAGAAATTATTTCTTCAATGTAAAATCCCAATATTTTTTAATCATATCTGCTGCCTTTGCTGCAATCATATACGTAGGGGCATTAGGATGTCCACCCAATGGCTCTGGCATTATACTAGTATCAACAACTCTCAAATTTTCTACACCTTTTACCTTCAATTTGTGATCAACCACTGCTTCTGGGTCGCTATTTGGACCCATCTTACATGTTCCAGCTACGTGGAACGACGTAGTTGACACATGCCGAAGATAGCACCGCAAATACTCATCAGATAAGAACTCTTGGGGACATGTACGTAGAGGATTTTGGAGAATAGTTACATTGAAACGTTTCATTGCTTCAGTGTCACTTAGAGAAATTAAATATTTCAATCCTTTAACCATTGGTTCCAGATCTTCGGGGTTGGAGAAGTATTTGTAATCGATTAAGGGATGGTCGAAAACATTGTTCGATTTTAATCTTATACTTCCTCGAGATTTAGGGTACAGTAAAGCTTGTATATAGACACCACATTTCGATCCAAAACCTTTCAATAAATCTGCATTAGTTTCGTTTTTAAAGTTGATGATAACTTTTAATGCGTCGTTATTTAGATCAAAATATGGACTTATCATATATTCTAAATTAGGTATAGAATTATTTGCATCTTCTGTGTCAATGAAGCCGAAAGATTGCAAATTTGCAGCAGCGGTTAAATAACCAAAACCTTTCAAATAATCTGGTACCATTTGTACCATTGGTTTGAGATTTGGATCAATGTATGATGAATTAAATGGAAAAATAATCGCTGGATGGTCGTGTAGATTTCTTCCAACTGGAGAATTTTTAACTACTTTTATTCCTAAAGATTTTAAATCTTCTTCGGGTCCTATTCCAGAATGTAACAAAATCTGGGGACTAGCAATTGCTCCAGCTGACAAAATAAATTCATATCTACTGGTTGCATAATATTTTTATCTCCTAATAAAAATTCTACACTTCTAACACGAGCTTTATTCTTTTTTCTTATACGCATATTTAGTTTTGTAACGAATGCTCCTGTTACAACTTCTAAATTTTGTCTCATTATAGCCGGGTTCAAAAAGGCTTTGTTTCCACTGCATCTTCTCCCGTTAATGGTATTGGATGGCACTCTGGAGAATCTGTTTGCGTGTTTTCCATTAGTATCCCCTAGCAGTCTTCCTCGCTCTACGATGGCGTCGAGGAAAGCCTGGCCGAGGTCTCCAAAATTTCGTACTTCCTCCACGTGGAGCGGTCCTTTTGTGCCGTGGTACTCCGGGTCTACATACTCCAACAAAGAAGAGTTCTCTAGCTTCTTGAAGTAGGGCAAGACTTTCTTGTAACTCCAACCGGGGTTTCCAGCTTTTTCCCAGTCGTCGTAGTTTTTGGCGTTACCCCGAGAGTAGAACATGAAATTGATGGTAGAAGATCCACCTAGAGCTTTACCTTTTGGACTTTGACATTTGTTATCCATCATTCCTGAAATTTATTCCAATAATTAATTTATGGAGTTTCGTGGCCGTGTGCCTGAGTGTTTGGTCGCGAATCTGGGGACCCGGGTTCGATCCCGACCGACGCCAAAAATTACATCGAATTTTAATGGCAAAAAATTTACCCCTGTGGTGCACTCCCCACGCCAGCTATGGGTGCCCGTGAGATGACGCCTGGTAAGCGCCCGCACGGTATAAATATTCTATCATTACCGATATCTGTATAAAGCAGATTGGCACACCCAGCAATGGGTAATATGCCGTGATGAAATATTTATTTATACATTAATTTTATATAGATACAATGGGGGGTACGAATATCAGTGGCATAACTAGAACCCTTTTCGGGGGCGCTCGAACACCCCCAAATTTCCATTCAGCGCCTACAAAAAAAATTGAAAGAAAAATGGGTATATTTTATTATTTGTTTGTTGCATGGTACAAGTACTTAAATTTATTTATATATGTATGTTTCTTTAAAAAAATCGTCATGTAAGGGTATAAACATATATCACTGAATTCAGAATTAAATTCTCTAGTGAATGAGCAAATAAAAAATATTTGTTTTCATTTAAAATAAAAAAGTTAGGTCCAGTATTTTGAATACCACTGGTCGAAAATATTAATTTTTCATTTCTTTAAATTTATTTTGTGAAATAAAAATGATTTGCCCATTTAACTGTCTTTATAGCTCTTATAGTTCTCGAGATAGCAATGTATATTTAGCATAGATCTTTCGCAGATAATGTAACGTGCGACCCTGACTTAAGAGTATGCGAGCGCCGCCACTGGTAGAATATTCCCCAGCGATGATGTAATCCCAGGCGGGGAAAAACCCTTACGAATCTAGATTGGTTTAATTACATCCGGTGGACTGATCGAGACGGACATCGCGCTATATAAACCCGTCGCCAAAGCCAGCGAAAGACAGTCTGTTATATAGAAGCAACGAGCAATGAACAGTGGGTGATATAAATAAACAGTCTATGAATGGTAAACGTAAATAAATGTAGTTATATAAATAAATATAATGATATAAATATTGTTTAAATAAATAATCTTAGTGTTTAAGCATTTAATAATATTCTTAGTCTTAAATTAGTGTTTATAATTATTTAATCATAGTGTTAGTTATTTTTATTATCTTTTTAATATTTATCCTAAATATTTATCGTTTAATAAACGTATTATTTTAATTAATAATATTTCTCTGATTTTTACATTTCACCCAAATAAATAAACGTTACAGTAAGTTTTGCCTAAAATGCTGAGCGCCTGCAAATTTCCAATTCTGGCTACGCCACTGACGAATATGTCATCATCATTACCAGTATCTGTGTACAAAGCAGATTGGCACACCCAGCAATAGGTAATATGCCGTGATAATATATTTTTTAATATTTATATACAATGGGGGGATTTCATGGGGCGCCCACTTGCCTATATAATCCTTACAATCCTCATAACTCCTTAGAGTCGTGAAGACCTCTGGCATGGTTTACGTATTGAGTAATCTTAGCCATTCTCTGGGCTGTTAGGACCTTTGATATTGTTGACATATTGACTAATCCTAATTTCTCTGTCGCACGAAATGAGTGGGATATTTTCACCTACCTAAACAACATGTTTCTTGTGGCATAGATTGATATCCCCAACTAAAGTTAGAGATTTGTAATTCACCAACCACTCCCGGTATGTCAGTGTACAATGTTTCATTTTGTCCAGCTTCTAATAACAAAATCTTCCAATTGGAGATTTCGGAAAGACTGCTTGCTAGGTAGGTACCAGCAGATCCTCCTCCTATGACGATGAAATCATACTCTCCATATTTACCTAAGGTATAAAACAAATATTTAGTATGTTTAAAAAAGTTGAAAGGATAATAAAATCATATTATTTAGCATCCCTATACAGGGTGTTATATTTTAATGGACCCAGCAAATATCTCGCTTATTTATTAAGTTAGTAATTTCTTTCATATAACATGATTTATACAGCAACATGTAAGCTACTTGATGACGGATATACATTCATGATACCACTTCCGGTTTATTAGTAATTAATATCAACTTTGAAATTTCAAATGGAACATACTATATTTTTTTACAAATTTGAAAAGTATATCAAATTTGCTTTACAATCATGTAAAATAATCCATATGTTACATCATTAAAAAGTAAAATGACGGGCACTTTTTTATACACCTAGTCGAAAAGAGAATAGTGAGCCATGACTATGGCTTGAAATAAAACAATTAACTAAAACAATTTAGAGATAAAGAAATATAAGGTATATAATAATCTGTTGTAATAAATCTCACAGTCCAAATAATGTCATGGAAACCAATTGAAAAATTGCTTGTACCTGACAGATAAATGTCTGTCAAAAATCCAGAGACATTACTAAAGATTTTTTCTGGGAAGTACATACATTACATTATTTCTTATTGTATTAATAGTTAAATATTTAAAATTATAGGTATATTACATATACCTTTCAAAAATACTGTCAATCCCGACAATGAATTGGAAACATTTCAAAAAAATTAGAAGAGGAAAAAATTTCTTCATAGAACGAATTTAAAATTAAAAAATCTAAATATAAAGAATAGATGTAAGTAGAATTTCTGGTGTAGTGTAGGTATCATAATTTTTCATTCTAAATTTAGTGATTTCCAAATCCATGTGACAAATTAACTACGTGAATTTAGAAAATCTTGAAATTTTTAATGAAAAATTCTGACATAATTCTATGTACATAATTACTAATTGTCATTCTGACAAGAGCCCCCATATATGCTTGTCAAGGCCAACAATGTCACATGACTGCTCGCGCCCTAAACTTACGTAACCAAAAACGGAAGTGGCGAGAGGTATTATGCTGGCCACAACAGATTTTTTATAGTAAGAAATAAACCCATATTTCGTTTGTTACAAGTCGATAAAAAACTTTTTTTGAGTGTCCGTTTTTTTGGCCACGGGTGTATAAGTGACTATAAAGTTGAAATTCATATAAAATTAATTCAAAAATACACAATAATTCAAAAATACGCAAGAAAGTTTAGAATTTGAATTTTCTTTCGTGCAGGATTGCAATAATTGTTTATTGTTAAATTTTAATATTCAGCTTTCATATGTATTAGTTTCAGATATAGGAATTTTTATTTAAAACAATGAGCGTGCAGTTTTTATTTGTTAATATATTGTGCACGTAATAAAGACGTGTGGCCGTGCTTGTTCGCTAAGCTGAGTATCATTTTCACACGGGTTTCCATTTTTGCAATAAGTTTTATTTACAAATTTCTGATAGGTGTTTGTGATTACTTACCGATCAGGAGGTTAAAGTAAAGTTAAAATAATTTTCAAATCTTATTTTTTAAATTTTGTGCATCAATAAAGAAAATAATTGAGGTATCCCGTATCCGTGAAACACCCTGTGCAATCTTTAGAGATATAATTACTTTGACATATTTAATTATTAATACAAATAAAATTAATTCTCACACATACCTGCAGATTTAATACAAGGATGATAAAATTCACTATAATTTTGCGAATGTTGAAATGCAGCTGCCTGAGTCATTAAGTCTTGAAGACTTAATAATACTTCTTCAACAGATTGAGAAGCAACAATTGGTATTATTAAAAAAAGAAGCAGAACTTTTAGTTTCATTGCTGAAAAAATAAATTTATCTGAAATAAGCAGCACTATTGTTACTGTTTGTAATTGTTTAAATTTCGTTGTTCTTTCAATTTAAACTCGTAGATAAAAAAGTATGCAGGGTGACGAAAAACAGGCAACTCAAAATAACTTTTTTTATTTATAATTATATTTTAATTTTCTTTACATATTTGTAAACTAGGCTTGGCGGCTTACATATCATGGTATCTGCCATGATGGTAGCGCTTCCGGTTTAACCGGAAGTGACATTAACTTTCATATTTCAAATGGGATATCCTATAAATTTTTATATATTTGGAATATACGTAAAATTTGATAAAATTTCACTTCAAGCATATCGTTGATGAATTCGTAATTCTACGTAGATTTCAAATATATAAAAATATATGTGGTATCCCATTTGAAATATGAAAGTTAATGTGACATCCGGTTAAACCAGAAGCGCTCATGCTAAATACAGTGATTTGTGAGCCCTTAAGCCTAGTTTACAAATATGTAAATTAAAATATAATTATGAATAAAAAAGTTATTTCGAGTGGCCCGTTTTTCAGTGTCACCTGTATAATAGTATCTCATGATACAATGGCTCATATTTCGAGTGCATTTTAATAATAAAAGCGCTTTTATGGATCGCGCGTTTACATTATATTCTTATGAGTGTGCTCCATAAAAGCGCTTTTATTATAAAACTGCGCTCGAAATATGAGCCAATATTTTTATTTAATTTGACGTCTGCTGTAGTTACTGTTGAAGTCAGTTGAATTTTAGAAAACATAACTTGCTTTTCCAATGTTTTACATATTATTTTTCTCATATAAGTGAAATTAAAGTGGATGGACTTAATTTTTTTTTTTTACTTATTGTCAATTTAAAATTGCACTTACTAGTTGTTAGAATGCTGCTAAAACTAAAATGAATCAAAAATCGATCCATATTCTTTATCCTCAGGCCCGTTGAGGCGTGGGGAGGGGCAAATGGGTTAGCCAAAAAAATGGCGTCTAGTAATGTGCAGTGTAAATTCTACTGTGAACAAATGTAAAAAATCAAACAAACTGCAAACTGCAGTACGCAAAAAGATTGAAATAAAAATTAACTTTAAAATTAAAAATTGATAAACTGTAATTATAATTTAAATTTTTATCATATCGTGAGTATTTTTTTTCAAATAAACTTTTTTTTAAAATAAACAATAAAGCCACAAATAAATAAATTATAAATAAATCCAATACAATATCAGTATGGCCATCTATTGGATAAAATTATAAACAATCACTGACTTAATATTTTTATATGTATTTTCAGAAATTAATATGTCAAAACTAGGCCATTAAATCGAAAAAAGTTTCAAATAAAATTCGCTCAATATAATATATTTTACTTATTAATATATTAATTCTATATATTTAGTTTTTATCTATAGAGATATAAATGCATGCGTAAATAAATCATTTTCTCAAAAACAAAATGTAAATAAATTTAATTATTAGCTAAAACATATTTAAAACTAAAAAATAATAAAACTTTATTTAGAAAATTTCTTTGTATAAAATTTTCCCTACATATAATAAACAAATTTTCGTTCTACTCATTATCTCTGAAACAAAAGCGAAAATAAAAGAAAGTTTCAACAAGACTCCCCTTTATTTTCAATTATAAATCAATTTTTATTTAACAAATTTTGTCGAAAAGTTGCCAGTTTAGCCAGAAAATGAATTTTCTCAAATTTGTTAATCCAAAACGAGACTACTGCTGCAATCTATGACGATAATTATGAACTATTTTTTAATGTTTTGTTGTAAGAAAGTACGTTGTTGTATCGTGTAAAGAGGAGAAAATCAATAGTAACAACAAATCGATTGACCAATCAAATTCAATGGAGTTTGAACGCGGGATAAAAAATTGTTTAAATAAACGACAATTGATTGTTAATCTGCTGACAGAGATAAAGTGTTAATTTTACGTATTTTAAACTAATTAATATATAATTTGACCCGTAGATTCTAAAAATCTGGGTAACATTTTTGTATTTTTACTGTTTTACCAATTTCACGGTGTGATATTTCGTATTAAAAAATAAATAAAAATATAGGGCATTCAATTTTAAAAAGTTTCAAACAAACTCAAATAATATGTTTTAGTTATTCATATGATAATCATATTTATTTAGTTTATATTTGTAAAGTTATAAACTCATACATAAATAAATGATTTTCTCAAAGACCAAAATATAAATAGATATTTATACATCAAATGTGTTTAGTTACCTGTGTTTTTTGCTGGACAGCTCCAAACATTTATAATGTATGATTTAATTGAACAATACCAAAATATGAATCTATTTTATATTTGAGAGCTTCCAAAACGTTTTAATATATAAAATATTATGACTTACCAATTTTCTTGTCATTTTATTACAACTGGAAGGAAATTTTGGTCGATTAACCAATACAAACTTTTTATTCTAACCACATATATGAAACTTTAAATTATATCACATATACACAAACTAAGAATGTGAAACACTAATAAATGTTTATATTATTAAATAATACACTTACTGTCCATCAAAATATTATATTTACGGAGACAATTTATCCGGCGAATTGCACGAGTTGTTGCGTAGAACTCTTTGACCGATAACCTAAAAATCGGAAAAATGTCGCGCTTAACATTAAAATCAATTGCATAACAGTAAAATTTATGCAATAAATTTATACTCAAGTTATAGAGGAGACTTCAAGGAATCCAATGGTGCATCGTTTGTCCCAAAAAAGTCAATAGGAAGCGAGAAAATCGCATTTTTCTGCCAAGACCAAAAAAAAAAATTGCGTGGAAAAACCCAAGGGTAAAAAAAAATCCAAATTTTTTTCTTCGCTTTTTTGACGATTTGAAAGGCTTAAACCAAAAATTTGAAGTGGAAATCAATTTAGAAAAGTTTAAAGAATGTTTTTACATCAAAAAAACGAAGAATAAGGGCAAAGTACTTCATTTTTCCTACCAAATTTACCATAACCATTTACCCATATTACCTCCTTTGTGTTGGCACGGCTAAAACACTGGGATTTTTTTTCTTTTTTTACAACAATAAATTACAATACATCTTAAAACTAAGTATAAATCAATTACAATACATCTTATGAACTAAATATATCCTGTAGCTTGTCTCGAAGAAGCGGCTGTTGCATCTTCAGAATTTCCAGAACCTTCCGATAACCACGACTGGAAATATTTCATAAATTAATGTCTTATTACCGGATTGAATTTACAAATTTTACCAGATTTCCATGTCGTTCTGCTCTGGAAGAAGCGGTGAATTAATTTCATATCTGTAACAGACTTATACACTAGGAATTAGAATAAAATTTGGAGTATTTATTGACCTAAACACTACTAGGGCCTATCAAAGGGAAACCGTGATACATTCTACCATTCATTTAGGCGTACCACGCACACAAACAGTCACACAATACTTAATATTTTCTGGGATATTCTTCCGTTTGTCCAGCACTAGAAATGTAAAATTGTCTGGCTGTTTCTTGCAGAACTGCCGCATCCAAAATGGGTTTATATCTGTAACAGACTCACACGGAAAGAAATAGAATTGTTTTTTTTTAATTATTTATTAGGTTATAAACTAATATGGACCTAACAAAGGAACACGCGTTATATTTTCATTCATTCATTGGGCGTCCCACACGTATGCACAGACAGACACACAATACTTAATATTTTTTGGAATATTTTTCAAGACACTCGGTTGACATCTTACCTTGTAAAATAAATTATCATAAATTAAATAAGAATAAAATCTCACGTATTTATTAACTTATTTGCTAATATTTGCCATTAAATATACCGATTATACCTGAAGATTATTTACATGTCTCCCTGCTCTAGAAGAAGCGGCGAGTGATTTCATATCTGTAACTTATACGAATGGAATTAGTACAAAATTTCGACAATTTATTAATTCATAAATTAATTCAACACATATTCTATACTACATGCTTTCTTTGGGCGTCCCACACACTCACAGACAGACACAATATCATCACAGAACAATTAAATTATAAAAAAAATCGTTGTAATATGATCTAATTCAAGAATTTCATACATGCAAAAATATTTAAAATTACTTACAAAGTTCCGCCATTGATGTTATTACATATCGCTTATAGGTAAAACAATATTATTGTAGATCATTTTCAAAACATCCTGTTCTGTAATAAGCGGCGAATGATTTTGTATCTGCAATACAACTTATAATGACGAAATTAAAATTATGTTGTGACTACATATTAAATTACAAAAGTATTATCACACGTTTTTCGTACACGCAACATTCATTTGGGCGTCCCATATATCCACACATACACATATTTTACATAAAATCAAAACAAATTATGAAAAAATGTTAGAAAATAATCTATTTGAATTATTTCATGCAATATTTGTAACTAACAATGTACAGAAATACAATAAAGTACTTACATAAAATTTCCATTGTTGTCACGAAAATCATTTATAAATAATGAAGTATTTTATTTATCTTGACTTATAAATTATAGCTCAAAATGACCGCTGCACTTTTCTAAAACTGTTTATATATAAATTAATAATGCACTTCCGAAAATTTGCATAATTTTTCACTAATTATTCACTAACACTAACGTTTTGGTCATTGTTAATAACAGTTGAATTACTGCGAACGGCTGTGATTGGCTGCGGAGTACTACGCTAGACAAAATAGTGCCAATTTGAGATAATACTTTTGATACTTTTACTCTGATTTTATTTGTTTAGCTTCACGAAAGTCAAATTATTATGTAATATTTGTATTAATTATTATTATTAAATGTATATTAAGGCTTAAATAAATAGAGAATACGTATAAAATTGTATTTTTTTATCTTTTTAGCAGTGTTACCACAAGTTGTACTCAAAAGACGTTGTGCCAGTGTGCTTGAATGCTATGGCCAGTGCCAGTTCAGTTATTTACTTTTTACATTGTGTTACAGAACTCTTTTATGGGAGTTTTTAAAGCTTTGTTGGTTATGAAAAAATAATAAACTTATTTGTTGTTGTTTAAAAGCAGTAAGTCACTCAGTAACTATCTGTTTCATAAATAAATTTGAGTTTCTAAAATACAATATTAATATATATAACTTGTAGACAATTTATTTTGGCGGGAATAGTAGCTAATACTTGTAAATTTATAATAAATGATAAGTTATTTGAATTTGTCATATAATTTTGTATACTTAAGTGCTTCTGTATTTATAAAAATAATAATGTACAATGTAATAATACAATTGCAGGTTACGAAGAACGGTTAATCATGGATGTGGAATTTGCTCAGCAGTATGTATCATCTGGAACTGAAGTAACAAAACTTAAATTAGGTAAAATATTATTTTACGTAAAACGTGCGTTTTCAAACAGTTGTATTTTATAGTTCGTAATAGGCAAGATTTTGGAAATGAAGAATTATGCTTTGCACCAGACATGTGTCATCAAGTTTTTGGAGAAAAGTAATTGTAATTATTATATTTGTTTGGAGATTAATATTATTATTTTTCCAGTGAAACTATATTTGGGTACGAGAACCTCCGAATTAATATTTATTATGATGCCGCTACATTCAAATGTTACGTGGATCATATATTTGATGATAAAGTGGTTGATGATCTTAATTTAAGTTTGACACCAGAGAATTTTATGGAAAAACTGGACCCATGGTTACCTTCCAATTATTTCACCAGCAAAAACGAGTTTCTAGAATGCGTTTCTACCAAAAATAAACCAAAACCTTTTGGTAATATTCTACATAAGTTCAAAATTGATTGTCCAACCAGTAAGTAATAAATAAGAACAAAAAAATATGCAACTAGTTTATGCTGATTTTAGAAAAAAATCGTATATTTGAAATATATACTTGCAAGAGTAAAGAGCCGGACTATCCAGATTTTCACCAAAGAATGGAAACTCTTATTGTGTGGTTCATAGATGCTGCAAATTTCATTGATATTGATGACACAAAGTGGCAGTTTTTTGTATTATACGAAAAAATTGAAGAAGGAGGCACTATTACTCATTTTCCTGTAGGATATTCAACAGTCTATGAATATTACGCATATCCTGATAAACGTCGTTACAGAGTTAGTCAATTTATTGTGTTCCCTCCCTACCAAAACATCGGACTGGGAACAGAAATGTTACAAACAATCTACGATCATTTATCCGCTTTTGATAATATTTTCGATATTACAGGTAAATCAACAATAAATCATGTAAAATCATTTCCAAATTCGATTTTTTTTTCAGTGGAGGACCCGTCTGAAAAATTCCAATCACTGCGAGATTTTCTCGACGCAAAACATTGCATTACATTATCAGTTTTTAATCCACCGCACATAAAAGGTGATTTTAGTAGAGGAATGATTGATGAAGCTAGAGAACAATATAAAATAAACGAAAAACAGTGCCGAAGAATTTATGAAATTATTCGATTACTCCACACAAATACTGAAGATGCAAAAGATTACAAAGCATACAAGCTTTTAGTTAAAAACAGATTGAATGCTCCGTTTAAAGTAAGTAAAAAGAAATACAGTGAGTTAAATTTTATCGAAATTTGTCTTGCAGAAACAACAGCAACAGAATAAAAAATGCAGCAAATATTTTAAAGAAATGCCACAGCTTCAAACTGATCATAACATAAAACTCATTGAAAAAGAATTCCAACAGCTTATGAAGCATTATCGTCATATTATTTATCGCATTCAGAAAAAATAAGTTATTTTACTTTTATATTGTATATGTATTAATTATTAAACAATTGTGTATTATTTTTTACTATTAGCATGTAAGATATATTTTTGGAATATTGATTTATTATACGCATGAAATAAATTGTCAATACATATTTCATACCTGTTTTTCAGTTCATGTATAAGTCAAAAAACGCAAAATATCAAATTAACAATAATTTATTAAGATAGAAAATACAGAGATTAAACTAGAGTACATCGTCAGAATAGAACCTGAAGAAAAAATAAACTTTCATACATTTAATTTGTACTTTTTCAGGAATAATCTTGGCCAAAAATAATCAAGCCATTTAAAAAATGCCTAAGGACGCTAACATATTTTTTTCCTTTAGTGTTAAAAAACTAAGATACCATTCAAAGCGTGGTATAGTTTTAAACTTCTGCATGAAGTCTGTCAAGTGAGCTAGAATATTAATCCGAAAAACGGGATCTTGCGCATATAAAACATCCTGTTGATCCGGATCATTGACATAGTATCTGTAATCGCTCATTTGCGATTCTGTTTCATAATCACTATCGTCCGAATCCTACAAATATTATATTGTTCAACTCTTAAAAATTTCATAATAATAATAATAGCCCTGTTCCTTCGGGCTGTGATTGTGATTTTGTGAATCCTAATTAGTTTAGTTTGAAACATGATTTAAAAGTTATATCAAGAAAACAACACCCAGCGTCAATATTCAGACTAATACAAACGAACTTAATTTTATTTTTTATTAAAATGGATCATTTTGAAGTAAAAAAGAATTACGTTTACTTTAAATAAATCTTTTATGTAACATATTTTCTTTGTTTTCATTACATGCTTTTGTAGGATTTTCTTTGATGTAACAAATGATAAAGTTCTACGCTCGAAAAGCTATTGTCGTCAGCCATTTTAAAATTTGATCTGAAATGAATCCATGTGATCACTCTAAAAGAATGATTCAAATGGGAAGGTTCTAGTGATCACAAAAATGGAAATAACGAATAGGAAACGAAAAAATATACTTCTTAATCATGATTGCTTTGATCATTTAGATTGCGCATCACAACCCGAAGGAACACGGCTAATATAAATAAACCTACCTCGCTATTATTAGAGTCCTGTTGATTAGTGTTCTTTTCCATCTGACAAATTGTCTCCAGACAAACAATTTTAAAAGCCTTTCCTAAAATAGGTATCTTCGTCGGCATGGATCCTTCTCTCGAAGAAAGATCCTTTGGTACATAATCCGCACGCACCATGATAGAATTTAACCGACTATCCTCAGAAGTAACACTGTATTCGAGTAGTTTAGTCAAAGCAACTACGTTGACAGTGCGGTCATAAGATCCGACAAAGAATGGTTCTCTGTGTAACCATTCTCTCAAAATAAACTCCAAAGCTGGCGCGCCGGTCGGCCCAGGGACAGAAGTTAAGAAATTAACAACGAATTCTAATTCAGTGTAAAACAAATACACGAACACTACTAGTAAACTTTGCCAGACGTCTATCATATCAACTCTTTGCATTTTTGAAAGAATTGCTCTTAGCAAGAAATGCATATGAGAACCTAATATGGATCCAACTTTATTTATCAGCGTGATAATTAACCGTCCGATACGTTTACATGCTTCTTCAGGATGTGCTGGGTCAATAAGGTGCGTAATCGCACGAAGTACATACTCCAAACCAGTTGTACCTTCAGGATCGGTGTAATTGCAGATCTGTTCGGCTCCGATCAACAAATAAGAACGCAGACATTCGCCCCCAATCTAAAAAAAATATATATCAAGATAATAACATTACAAACTGAATAAATTGAAAAAATACTGACGCTCATCAGAAGCTGATCGTCAGATTGTATGATGCTCTTAACAGCGGCGGGAAATCCTATCAAAATTAAATCATCACTCAATGGCGACTTGGAGCACTTAACGAGAGTTTGTAGCAAGTCCATTGCAACAGTTTGCAAACCACAAGGCACTTTGTCATCGCTAGAATTCAATATATTACCCAAAATCGGGGTAAATTTTTCTCGCACAGCCGAGGAAGCTTCGGTATGCAGACAATACTCTTTCACAATCTGGTGAACTTCTGTCACAATATCTGGATCCGCATGATATTTCATAAGGATATTTATAATTAAGGGTGTTACTCTAGGTTCCATTAATTCAGCGAACGCTCTACCCAGCTACAATAAAACAAAGTTATACTACTATTCTTGAATAAATAATACATTACACTAACCGATAAAATAATTTTCAACGTAGCCAAATTTAAAATGAACAGGTAGGAATTTAATGAAACAGACAGATTCTCTAATAAACACTCAACAATAGTCGGTAAATGATTTGCAATGAGATTCTTATTACAATTACTCTCAAAATCTTCGCTTTGAGCAATAATTGTCCTATAAAAATAAATCAATCAATATTACGTTTGTCTTCTTATTTCATACTTTACCTTATGGCGAACATGCATAAAATAACGTCATTATCCTTTAGATGTGAGAGGGTGGATTTCATGTAATTATTAAATAAATTCTGTGATAAAAGGGGTGAAAATTTACCACTAAACCAAATAGTCCTCCCAAAAAATAATGAAATGTTGGGGTGATTTAAAGAAAACTGCCACATCGTAGCCAGTTGAAACAAAGGAAACTGTAGGTTTTCTGCTAAAGACGCCCGGATAATAATGTCTTTAATAGACCCCATAGAAAACATGATAGATTCATGAATTTTCCATTCATCGATTGTAAAATGTAACTTGGAAGTGTGTCTGTTAATTGCTTGCGCCAAATGAGGTATTACAATGGTAGAATCAAAGTCATTGCATATCATTATCAAAACATCGCGAACTGTCACACGGATTGAAGTGTCGAAATTCTCGCTAGAATCATCTTCTACAAAGAGGCTTGGTTCTGCAAGCCAAGCTTCTTCCATGTTCTTCGTAATATGCATGAATATGATCATATAATAAAACAATTCAGTCAAAACATTAAAAAGCATCGAATTAAGTTTCGAGTTGTCGACTAAGCTATGTATGAAATCGAATAAGGCCAGAACTAAAGGCGTAAAACCTACAACTTTTCCTTCCTCGTCTTCCTCATCCATCAATGTCAGTTTATTATTAATAATAGACTGCGCATAATTATCGCCTTTTTGCATCACCATGGTCCATACGACAGGCATAATCATCAGTAGAATAGGCGCAAAACTTTTGCCATTTTTCTGTACTAATAGGGTAAAAAACCTTATTATATTGGTTTTTAAACCATAATCATTAATCGATACTTCAGTGCCCTGAAGCAACTCAATAAAGTATTCACAAAGCGGAATTAACTTAGTGCATAAAGCAAGACGAATTGGATTATGTCCCGAGCCGCAAACATTCACGAAAATGCAAAGAACATGCACTGTAGCAGTTAATATTTCCACATCTTCCGCCTAAAATAACATCCCTAATAATAATACAAACATACAAATAAATCAGGGCATCGAACCCGCCAAAAACTGGGTTCGGTTCAGGTTAATTCGTTTTTTGAAAAATGGGTTCTGGTTCAAGCATTAATAAAATTTGCAGTTTTGTTCCGGATTCAGGTTTGGTTCAATCTAATGAAAATTGAATTAATATTCAGGTTCAATTAAAAAATATGAGGTTCGGTTCTGGGTTCACTAAAATGTTACGGTTTGGTTCGGTCCAGGTTCGGGTTCGATGCCCTGTTACTAATACTTACATCGTGTAAAATGAAACATAATTGTTTCAACAAATGTTCAGCAATTTCATTTGTTTTATGAGGATCACAATCTCTTATAATATCCTCGTAAACGCGAAGTATTCCATACACGCAATCTGGAAGTCTAGTACTGACTAAGTTCTGTAGATCTTCGAAGAATGACGGCCATTTCTCTGGATAATCCAGAGAACCTATGTAAGCGATACAATAAGCGAAGGCGTTTCTTATTTTACTGTTAGGCTCTTTCAGGCCTTGTAGCAACAATTTCCTGATCCGATTCCTTAAAACAAAATTATGAAGAACGTGATTTTCCTCTGTATTACTCCAATGGCCGTCCACGTATTGCTTTAGTAGAACTGAAGACATTTGTCGTACTGCGAAATTCATACTCTTATTTTGAGCGAATTCGCAAAGATGTACCGCAAAGTCTGGAAGATATTTTCCGTTAAAAAAGAAATGGGGATGAGAAAAATCTCACCTTCGATTATTTCCATGGCCGAGATTTTTTCTTCCGCAATTCTACGGGTGTCGTTACTTTCAGACAATGCATCAACAATGCAAGTATACAAAGCATTTTTTAGATTTGCTATTGTCACTAAATCTAATTGATTCATCACCATCACATTCTAAAACATTATCATGTTGAAGAACTGTTAACGATATTTTATTACCTTAACGTACCATAAAACTAAATATTTAGTACTGCTAATAATTTGTGTATAACAATATTACATTTCAAAAAAATATATGTATATTATAATATATTCACCAGCCGGCAATGATAATAATTTATAACCTTCTTAACTTCATCAACAACAAAGCATACTCAAATCAAATAGTGGGGGCAGTGTGCGTTCACACAATAAAACATGTGATCAGTAAAAACAAAAAAAAAAAAAAAATTAAATCACTGAATGTAGTACAATTTAGTATTTAATGAATATATTCTTATTTGCATATATTTCCAAAAATAATTACAAACAATGTACACGTGCCAGGCCCGAATTGGCCCAACGTAAAAAAATTATTGGTTCCGAATGTTTTCATCGTGATGAGGAAACGGGTTTCCAGATTTCACACCCCTTTTACGATAAGAAACTGATTGGTAATTTCGTAACATCGCAACCTCCCCCCCTAGTTACGCCTATGCACGTGATTCGTGCGACCTTGACGTGCTTGGAATCGGCTGATTTGTATGCGCTTTTGACAAGAACAATATTTTGACCTATTTTGATTTTGAACTGCTAAAAAGTTATTAATTCATAATTTTCAGGCAGTCAAATACATGGAATTAAAAATAATAACTTTTTAGTAACTCAAAATAAAAAAAATCAAAACATTTTTCAAAAATTTCAACAGACGATTGTTATTATGCTATCTGGTGATGCTTTGCAGAATTATTGTTTATTCTGTTGAATTTAATTTATTTTAAAGCCATTTTTTTAGGGCCGATTATAATTTCAGCTTGGGTCGGAAATACAACCCAATCCGGGCCTGTTTAGGGCCGATTATAATTTCAGCTTGGGCCAAAAATACAGTCCAATCCGGGCCTGGCACGTGCACTAAGCAGCGGAAGGGGCCCTTGTGCCTCAAAATGAGGCTCCGACTTTTCCGACGCCCCGATTACAGTAGCACAAAGTCTTTTACAAATAACACTTCTTGCAGACAATAACACGTGGTGTCTTTTCCACTCATATATGCATTAATTTATAAACATTTATAGATATTTTTACCTGTCTCCGATAAATTCGTCGGAAGCCTCTGGGTCCAAAATACAAAGCTGTTTCGAATCTATGTTTTTCTTTCCGTAACTATAATTAAAAACATGAATAAAGTATTTGTTTAATTAAGATATATGCATACAAGTTCACTAATGGAGAACTTCAAATTATCATCGTCGTCACTATTCCGAGTTTTTTATATGTTTAAATACTAATAATATTACATTTTTCATACAAAAGTTTATCCTTTATGTTAATACAGCGCCTACCGATAACCAACAATATGGCCGCCTGTTTGTAAGTTTTTGAACATTAACTATCAATGTTTAGCTTAATATCTGTATAATGTTAAACTGTACTTAGTTTAAGAATACCACCAAAACTTCTAAACAACATAATTATACACAATACCACAAATATAATCATATTTTAAAGACATGTTGATAATTTGTATAAGTACATAAATAAAGACTAATATAATATAAATCATTTACCATTTTTAATCTTGTCTCTTTCATCAGAACCTGGACACGTAAATCAGGCGGTTTTCTTCGAGATTTTCGAGAATTATACATTTTAAAACAATAATGTTTATCACAGCACAGATGTAATTAATAACTAATTTCACGTACAATATAAGCGGGACTACAACGATGATGGTGAAGTATGCACGATAGCAGTTTACCACCAAAACTTCTAAACAGCATAAAGGGATGTGACCAAATTTTTATTTTTACATAATATGATACTAGACAAAAAAATAAAATACCCGTGTTTTTTTAAATCGATTAATTATTCCTACTTCACCAGAAAATAATTATTAAAAATCCGGGGAAGGGATACGTGACGTGAGCATGGTAGAATGATAGAAGAAGACGAATAGAGTGGGAGGGAAAGAGATGGTTATAGGCAGGTGTCGTCATGCCAACCAATCGCGACGCTGATCGGCTGATCTATAACTATCTTTTTCCCTCCCAGTCTATCTGTCTTCTTCCACGATTTTACAATACTCATGCCATATATCCCTTCTCCAAAACATTAAATTGCTAATAACAATATTAATACACACTAATATTTAGTTTTTATTATTATAATAAGAAGCCATAGTGGTTAGTTTTTTATATTTTATGACTTTTATATTGAAATTCGAATATGGTGAATACCCCCATTATGCACAATACCGCAAATATAATCATATTTTAGAGACACGTTGAAAATTTTTATATATGTTTAAACACTAATATTGCATTTTTCTTTACACTATACGTTAATACAGCACCTACCGATAACCAACAATATAGCCGCTTTTTTGTAGATATTTGAACATTAACTATCAATGTTTAGCTTAATATCTGTGTAATGTTAAACTGTACATAGTTTAAAAATACCACCAAAACTTCTAAACAGCATAATTATGCATAATACCGCAAATATAATCATATTTTAGAGACATTTTGATAATTTGTATAAGTACAAAAATAAAGACTAATACATTATAAATCACTTACCATTTTCATTCTTTTCGCTGGAGGCAGAAGCTGGATACGTAAATCAGGCGGATTTCTTTGATAAGAATCCATTTTATAACAATATTGTTTAACACAACCGTAATTTACAACTTATTTCGCGTATAATATAAGCAAAATTACTACGATGGTGAAGCTAATATCACATATAATATAAGCGGGACTTCTACGATAATAGTGAAGTTTGCGCGGCAATATTGTACAGCTGTAATTTATAACTAATTTCACGTATAATATTAGAGGGACTACAACGATGATGGTGAAGTAGGCGCAGCAACCGTATACCACCAAAACTTCTAAACAGCATAATAACGCATAATTCCGCCAATATACTCATATTTTAGAGACATGTTGATAATTTGTATAAGTACAGAAATAAAGACTTAATACACAATAAATAATTTATCATTTTCATTCTTGTCGCTTTACGCAGAACATGGACACGTAAATCTGGCGGTTTTCTTCGAGAAGAATTCAGTGTAAAACAATATTATTTATCACAGTTGTAATTTATAACTTATAATTATGCACAATACCGCAAATATAATCATATTTTAGAGACATGTTGATAATTTGTATAAGTACATAAATAAAGACTAATACATTATAAATCACTTACCATTTTCATTCTTTTCGCTGGAGGCTCAAGCTGGATACGTAAATCAGGCGGACTTCTTTGATAAGGATCCATCTTAAAACAATATTGTTTATCACAGCTGTAATTTATAACTTATTTCACGTATAATATAAACAAAATTACTACGATGGTGAAGCGAGACTTCAACGGTAATAGTAAAGTTTGCGCGGCAATATTGTACAGCTGTAATTTATAACTAATTTCACGTATAATATTAGCGGGACTACACGATGATGGTGAAGTACGCGCGGCAACCGTATACCACCAAAACTTCTAAACAGCATAATAATGCATAATTCCGCCAATATACTCGTATTTTAGAGACATGTTCATAATTTGTATAAGTACAGAAGTAAAGACTTAATACATTATAAATAATTTACCATTTTCATTCTTGTCGCTTTAAGCAGAACATGGACACGTAAATCTGGCGGTTTTCTTCGAGAAGAATTCATTGTAAAACAATATTATTTATCACAGTTGTAATTTATAACTTATATTTATGCACAATACCGCAAATATAATCATATTTTAGAGACATGTTGATAATTTGTATAAGTACATAAATAAAGACTAATACATTATAAATCACTTACCATTTTCATCCTTTTCGCTGGAGGCTCAAGCTGGTTACGTGAATCAGGCGGAGTTCTTTGATAAGAATCCATTTTATAACAATATTGTTTAACACAACTGTAATTTACAACTTATTTCGCGTATAATATAAACAAAATTACTACGATGGTGAAGCGAGACTTCAACGGTAATAGTGAAGTTTGCGCGGCAATATTGTACAGCTGTAATTTATAACTAATTTCACGTATAATACTAGCGGGACTACACGATGATGGTGAAGTACGCGCGGCAACCGTATACCACCAAAACTTCTAAACAGCATAATAATGCATAATTCCGCCAATATACTCATATTTTATAGACATGTTGATAATTTGTATAAGTACAGAAATAAAGACTTAATACACTATAAATAATTTATCATTTTCATTCTTGTCGCTTTCAGCAGAACATGGACACGTAAATTAGGCGGTTTTCTTCGAGAAGAATTCATTTTAAAACAATATTGTTTATCACAGTTGTAATTTATAACTTATAATTATGCACAAATACCGCAAATATAATCATATTTTAGAGACATGTTGATAATTTGTATAAGTACATAAATAAAGACTAATACATTATAAATCACTTACCATTTTCATTCTTTTCGCTGGAGGCTCAAGCTGGATACGTAAATCAGGCGGACTTCTTTGATAAGGATCCATTTTAACACAATATTGTTTATCACAGCTGTAATTTATAACTTATTTCACGTATAATATAAACAAAATTACTACGATGATGAAGCGAGACTTCAACGATGATAGTGAAGTTTGCGCGGCTAAACGGCAAGAGTCGAGGTGTTCAAAGCATGTAAATATTGGGACGCACTCACACTCGGTAATATGAAATATTTGGCGGGATATTGTAACATTGCAGTGAATTGGCTACAGCTTTGAAGTTAGCTGAAAGAAATAAAGACAGGAAAATTTTATCATTTGCCTACGTATGTGAAATTACAAATTTATTTATACGTGAAAAATCAGTGATGTTATTTTCTTGTCAGGAGCAAAAAATGTTTTCTAAAATTTTATTATGTATGCTTTTAATAAATTGGGCTTTTTGTGCCCAATTTGAAACGATAAATCAAAAAATTACTTTGGAGAATGTTGACCGGTCAATAGATCTAAGTTCACAAATAGCTAAAATTGTAAATAAAATTAATATTAAAAACGATGGAGTCAATGCTGTAAATTATATTCTATTCTGCATAGAAGGACAAGGAATACATCCAGCTTATTTATTGGCACAGGTATATGTTTAATGTTACAATACAAACAATAGCTAATATCTAAATGAAAATTGCAGACAGCAGTCTCTCGGATGGGTTTAAAAGTAAGAGAAGCCAACGTACAGGGGCACAGTGGGAAGAAATTTTGGAAAATACAGTTAAACAGCCCTATAGCATCTGGTGAAACTGCTACTATTGAAGTCAATGAATTTTTCACCAAAGTAATAACTCCACACCCTCAATCTATTTCTCAAAAAGAAAAACAACTTGTCAGATATCAAGGGAACATATATTTATTTTCACCGTACAAGATCAATAAATCTACGACTACAGTAGCATTACATACAAGAAATGTAGAGAATTATACAAGATTAAAGCCTACGTCTTCAACTGACGGCACAATTATTTACGGTGCCTACTACAACATTGCTCCATTTAGCTCGGTAAGCATATTAATCATATTGTTAAGCCCCTCGCAAATTTCAATGTTGTTGTAGACTACATTTGATGTCCATTACGAAAACAACGCCCCATTCCTAGTCATCAAAAACATACAACGCGTGATAGAAGTTTCTCATTGGGGCAACATCGCTGTTGAAGAAACAGTTGAATTACTTCATACCGGTGCTAAGCTTAAAGGTCCATTTTCAAGATACGATTACCAAAGAGAATCGGGAACTGGCCAACCGAGTGTCAAATCCTATAAGATGATGCTCCCGGCAGCAGCAGTCGGCACATATTACCGCGATGATATTGGTAACATTTCTACATCTTACATGCGAGTTATGAAAGATGCTGTAGAATTAGAATTGCGACCAAGATTTCCTCTATTTGGAGGGTGGCAAACTCGACATGTTATCGGATACAGTGTTCCGAGCTATGAATATTTATACAATTCAGGGATTGATTATTTGTTGAAAATGAGAATTCTCGATCATGTTTTTGACGATATGGTGGTAGAGAGGCTTACCACGAAGATTATTTTACCAGAAGGTGTTCATAATATTGATTTATCAACGCCGTATCCAGTGAAAAGATTGGCGGATGGGTTGCACCATACATATTTAGATACTAGAGGACGACTAGTAATAACATTAACCAAAGAAAATCTTATTGAGAACCATATCCAAGACTTCCAAATGCGGTACAAATTTTCCAGCATTCTCATGCTACAAGAACCCTTGTTAGTTGTTCTAGCTCTCTATTCATTATTTGTGCTAGTCATTGTGTATGTTCGTTTGGACTTTTCAATCTCAAAAGACACGGCAAACGAAAGCCGAATGCGAGTGGCTGGACTTTGTGAAAAAGTAATGATACACCAAGACAAAAGGTCTTATTTATATCAATTATACGACAGTCAACTATCCAAATTGAAATCTACCAAAGATATTAATAGTTTTAACGCGTCAATGAAGACTATTAATAACGAATACAAGACTGAAACAAATATTATAGCCGAACTTAGTCAAAAATTGAAACCAAATGCTACAGATATATACGATAAGTTACAAGACTTGCAGAAATTGGATAAAAATCTCAAGGAAATATACGCACATCACCAGTCTTTATACACTGACAAACTCATTCCAGGGAAGATCGGACGTTCAGCTTTCGTCGACGCTGAAAACACATTTTTCAAGAAAAGAAACGATTTGCTAGACAATATTAATAACTTGTACAAGTCTCTTGAATAAATAATAATATTATTAAAATCAACAAATTAAATATGTACTTTGAGAAATGTGAGTTTTTTAAGACTGCTGTAGAAACAAACCGACACATTTTCAGACCGACAACAATGTTTTCTTTAATATAGTCACGTACTAAAGTATAAATCTTTGTTTTTATTCTGAAAAATACTTACCAATTATTCTCATAACTTCAAAACACCTTTACACTTATTTTTCTTGCATACGAGCCCCGTCCCACATCAGTTAGTCCACCCGCTTGAATTTCATTTTATTTAGTTAATTTATGATTGACCGGTTTCGATCATTTACATGATCATTTATTTTCATAGTCCAGTAGAGACTACAAAATACAAAAATATACAAATATCAAATATATCATCATGTAAATGGTCGAAACCGGTCAGTCGAATTAAAAAAAAAAACAGTGTAAATAAGACATTTCAAGTTTTTATTTTAAAAACCTTTTCCCAAATAAATAATACTTAGTTTTATCAACAACTCAAAAAAATATTGAAAAAAAAATAAACGAGTTTTGGATGTTAGGTTTTATGAAATAAAATGTCTAAAAGACATTAAAAACAGCTTCGTTTTGAAAACGATGTTCAGAAAATGCCAAATTTCAATATTTAATTTCACCCTTATGTTTGAAGAACAATTTTTTTCACATTATTTTAAAGCAGAACATAATTTGAATTCAATAATATATTTTGAAAAAAATGTACATTATTACATTTTATTTTATAAAACCTAACAGCCTTACAACACATCATTTTTTTTTCAATTTTTCTGGAATTGTTAGCAAAATTAAGTATTATTTCATTTTACATTAATACAATATAATATTTTAAAAAACATATTTTGCTATGTGTCATTAGAAAGACAAAATGTCCGTAATATTCATAAAAATTGGCGATAATTTATGTTAATTATTATTTGTATCATAAATTACAGGGCATCGAACCTACCAAAAACTGGGTGCGGTTCAGCTTAATTTGCTTTTTGAGAGACGGGTTCGGGTGCGGTTCTGGTTCAAACATTAATAATATTTGCGGTTTCGTTCCGAGTAGAGGGTATTGGGTTCGGTTAGACCTAATGAAAATTGAATTAATGTTTTTTTTTTGATAACAATCTTTATATAGAAATAATTTAGAACTGAAAATGAACCCGCACCGGAATTGAACCCTGAACCCGAATTTTAATACCTGGTTCGGTTCCGACTCGGGTTCAATTGAAAAATATATCTGAGGTTCGGGTTCCCTAAAATGTTACGGTTTGGTTCGGTTCAGGTTCGGGTTCGATGCCCTAATAAATTAACTAAATAAAATGTAATTAAAGAGGATGGGCCAACTGATGTGGGACGGCGGGGCTCGTGTGCAGGGCATCGAACCCGAACCAAAACCGGAACCAAATCGTAACCTTTTAGCGACCCAGAACCAAACCTCAAATATATTTTTCAATTGAACCCGAGTCGGAACCGAACCGAGTGTTAAAATTCGGGCTCAGGGTTCAGTTCCGGTAAATTTTGAGTTCAAAACGTAGGCGTAATCATAATACTGCCGATACTCAACGCCGATGTTGTTTGTTTGTGAAAATCGTGTTCGTGTTCTTGTCTTGCGTAAATTCCGGCTCGCATTTTAAATTATTTCTATATAAAGATTGTTATTCCAAAAACATTAAATCAGTTTTCAGCAGGTCGAACTGAACTTGAACCCGGAACAAAACCGCAAATTTTATTAATGTTTGAACCAGAACCGCACCCAAACCCATCTCTCAAAAAATAAATGAACCTGAACCGAACCCAGTTTCTGGCGGGTTCGATGCCCTGCTAATGGCTGCCTAAATTTATCCGGCGCAAATTTTCTGAAATAAATGATAGATAATTATAAACAAATAAAATAATTATTATAGTTAATTATTAGGTAGAATGGTTACACAAAAATAAAGAGCCAAATTTAAAAACGAACTTAGCTGTCTTTTTTTGTAATACTTAAATAAAAATTGTGTAAAGGATTATTTTGGGTAGCAAAAACATGAAAACTGTAATTTTAATGATATCTTTATAAAATATAGACTGAATTACAGAATTATGTACAGAATAATAAGCACGATGTTGGCAAAAAATATAAAAATTAATTAGAATTATACAGTGTTGAGTAAAACATATTTGAAACAATGTAAATACATAAATAAATAATTTTAAGTACACGTACTTAACACATATTACACAAACATATATTTTACGTAAAGAAATTCGTAGTTTCTTTACATGTATAATAATATGTTGAGAATAAAAACGAATAAACATACATTGTAAACACATACATCATTTTCACATATGAGTACAATTGAGCTCTAATTATTTAGTTAGTTACTTGAAAAGATTCTTCGTTAATGTATTTAGAATTGTGTTACAGTAATTAAGTACCCAACACTGCCAAACCTTGAATAAAAAACCTAATATCGGATACTCTTTACTATATACAGTTTAGGTTAAGTACTATTTAAGTACGTAACGTTCAATAACTCTACAGATATCGTACACAGGAATGACAGAAGATTCTTTTTATAATGCACCTTATTTTATTTTCATAGTGATCACTAAATATACATATTTCAGAGAAGACTTGGATTTATTTTATCTTAAATTAAGCATCGCTGACAATAATGAAATACATTAAACCTTAAATACAAGTACTAAAGTCCTTTCAATACCTTTTTCAAGTGTGCAATAATGTCGAATTTAAATAGTACATATTATTGGACTTTACTGAACAATTCAATATCATAATAATCACATTGTTTATCTTCGTTCAATTCTAATTTCTACAATCGATTGCGATTTCAATTTCACTATATTCAAATGCAACAAAATTTACAATTATTGTATAAAATACGTCCTTACATAAAAAAGTTTACTAATATAAATATAAAAAAGGAGAAGGAAAATAAAATTCGTGCGTCAAAATAACAAAAATGTATGTAGTTATGAAGCTTTATAAACGAGTGAATATTTTAGAATTCGTTTTTCGCAAAACTACATACGAATAACTATGAAGCATCTCAGCTTATATATAAAGATTGAAATAAGGTGTAATAACTACTATGAAAATAAACGAGTCTCGTTATTGTAGGATTTTTCAAGTTCCAAACTATACTCGTTCTAAAGTATAATTTAGTGCGAAATTGAATGTTTATGAGAATTGAACCGGTGTCATTGCCATTTGCCATACTCAGATTGCCAGACCCAGAGGCATCCGATATTAGGAAAACATACCACCATACAGCACCAGGCACCTAGAAGGCAATTTGCTTGGCAATTTATTGCCACCATGCTGACAAAGAGTAAATATCTGAATTCGGGTATTGTACAACATAAATTGTAGACACATACCAACATCAAACATAAACGTACACAGGTAGTCCCATTGAATATAACTGCATATGGTATAAGACAATAAATAGTTATTGTTAGTAATTCGGCTCGGTTCTCCTCCAAGAAGTGAACTCACGGAATACAACTTGTACTGCGATAGTATAACTCGAAAAAATGAATGCATGAGATGAGGAACGAGACGATCTGATTCGCAATCGTAATCGTAATAGCAATTCGCGAATTCGCCGAAGCCCAAACACAACATATCGTAATCGTGGAAGAGTTGCGTAGCCGGAGGAACGCAGTTGGTTGGTAGGTAGGAAAGCATCTTCTACCGTAAGGGCAAGGGCACAGGGAAGACAGGCATTAAATTCGAGGACGAGACGGAACGTCTTACAAACAGCTTAACACTTTAAACGAGATCACAAACTCATTTCGATAGTCGAAAGAGAACGCGAATACGCGAATCGTTAAATTATTCAAATCATAGCCATTAGTAACGGAATAGACGAGTGATATTATTAACTCATTATTGCAGTTTAGTGCGTTTTTAGAAATATATTTTTATTTTTAATGTAGTACTGCTTGCTTTCTTCACTTTTAATTTCCTATCGTCTAATTGTATCACTTTTTTAATAAATTACTTACTAAATAACACTAGTTATACCTTATTTAATTTGGATATTTTCCGTCTTCAATAAATACGTCTAACGTTAAATTGTACAACTAACTAATTTTTATTTTAATAACATATGTTATTAATAAAATATAATTGATACATAAAATCCGTCCATTCTATCTGACAATATTTAGAAAATTCGAATACGCGAAATGCGAATGATGAATATATCACTTGAGTCGACGACACAACATACGATATTAGAGTTGTCCGCTGGATGCTGGAATCACGTAAACAAACACGTATATCACATATAACATGCGACAGTTTTTTCATGTCGACGATATTTACATCTAACAGATATTTAGAATCAGAATGCAGGTATTTAGAATTCAGTCAGATAGACAGACGTTACGTTACTGGATTGAAAAATGAATGACACTTATTCATATCTGAATTATCAATTATTTTAGTAATGAATACATCGAATGAATCAAAAGTCGTCTGTTTTTATCTCTAAGTATATCACAAAATACACTACTAGTCGCAACACTTGTTATCGATGTCCACAAACAATTTCTAATTTTCCGTTACGATACGCCTCTTCGAGAACGGCATCAGAGACAATAATAAGTATAGTTACAAATAGTATAGTATCGTTATCGACTTGAGAAAATAAACTATATTTGTATGTGATTAGAATATTAGACCATCAGATAGCGCGGTGTGACAACTGCAACTATGCCACACCAAAACAGGTACGTTACCGGACAAATCCACCTCTCAATCGTATTGTAATACAGACAGGTACTCGAACTGACAATAATTATTGTCCTCTGATCAATCATAATTCATTACTGATACACTTTGGCTCTGAAATAGTGAGACTGCATAACATTAAGATACGATACTTGCGACTTGAATGCCGACGCCGAGCGTCGACTGATATGGCGGACGCTGACGTGCTACGTTTGATGTTACAGCTTGATCAGGAAGCGTGCGCTTATTGGCACGAATTCAATCTCAAGTAGGATGAGAGATTAGAAGGAAGCCTCAACGAGATAAGTGCCATCCATGCCACCTCCAGTTTGATTCGCCTGCACTGCGGATGTTGCAGGGATGTACTTCCCACACGCTTGCTGAACACACACATACAAACATCTATAAATATACCACTCAATTTATTTCACATCCCGAGTTTACTTTTGAAAAAATTTCTAGGTTATAAAATATTTATGTATCCATGAAATAAAAAACATATACCTCCGCAAAATTTTGTTTATATTATGCCAGATCCAGCTGCGAATTTGCGTCACAAACATCACGAAAAATGAAAACATCATACCTGATATCGCTGCGGACAGCACCGACCGCAGCAAGCATGCAGCAGCCCCAAATGGCTGTTGGCAGAGTGTGTGGGGCTTGCCATCGGAGAAGGTGAGCCTGGTCGTTTGGGATGTCCATTGTACGGGACTTCCAGCTCGACAAATTCGCGATCCTGTCGCAAATACGTAAAATCTATTCTCACTACGACAACCAACAATACACTTGAGTCGCAAGTATCAAGCATTTCATTTCCGTGATTACAAGATTAAACGTTCCGGGAAATTAAAACAAAAAATAACACCGATAGGAAATGTATTGCAAACAATAAGTTATTTTCTCACTTCAAGGTTCCTCATAAAACACTTGTATATGCAATAATGCTTTCCAGATTTACTAAAATACTAACAAACACTTTAATATGAATCATTAATAATATTAATCATTTGGCACTGTTCTCAAAGTCGATTCAAACATATAAAATTAACAAACACAATGTAATATACGTTTCAGTATTTCCGCATTTTAGACGAATTTACTAATGAAAGAAAGATTAATTTACCGTAGTTTTCTCCAGGCATCGTAGCAGATGATGATGTTGTAACTCAAAGATGTCTTCCTCGCGATAATTGTCATCTAATTCGATGCCGGATTCTTGCGCTGCGAGTCTTGCCTCTGCCGCTTTTTTCTTGCTCACAAAAGCAGCTCCAGAAGATGCTTTTGCTATTCGGATACGAGCTAATCTTGCTTTCTGTGGAGTAAATAAAAAACATGTGTAATAAAAGGCTTGAGATGTTCCGGTCGAAATCCCTCTGCGGGTACTACGTCAAGTAAAGCAGGCCAAATATTGATTTCATAGAGCGTTCATTACACCTGCTTGACAGACACACGAGACTTTTTATTTCGATATTTCTTTAAATACAACTAATAATTACTATATCCGTATGCTTTAGTTTCTTAAAAGAAAAGTAATAAATATCTCACCCTCTGGGCTTTCCGCTTGTCAGCTCGCTGATTCTGATGATAAATTCTGCTGAAATTGGAGACAATGACGGGCACGGGCAAAGCGATTACAAGTACACCACTCAATGAGCAAACCCCACCAACAATTTTACCAGCAATAGTTTCCGGTACCATATCTCCGTACCTGCACAAGACAGACACCGGTGTCAAACGGATTGCATCACCTACACATACTGCAATATATTTCTTACCCTAAAGTAGTCATGGTGACGATGGTGTACCAGAAAGCAGCAGGAATTGACGTAAAATTCGTTACCTCCACGTTCTTTTCGGCGTAGAACATTACAGTAGCGAAAATGATGATAGCCATGGCAAGAGAAAAGACAAGAAATCCAAGTTCGGATGCACAAGATTTCAAAGTGTAACCGAGGATCCGCAGACCTTGTGAGTGACGAGAGAACTTGAAAATACGGAAAACACGGAACACTCGCAACGTGACGAATGCACCAGATACATCATCGTTGTCTGTGATCCCCAAACCGATGTAATATGGTAAAATAGCCACCACATCAATGATGCTCATAACGCTCCTAACAAATTTACAGCGATCGGGAGCTGCAAACAATCGTAGTAGGTATTCTGCTGTGAAAATCATCACGCAAGCTGTATCCAAGCAAAAGAATACAATCTTATACCGCTCGCCGCAAGGCAAGGGGCCTGCCCTACCGGGCCGATGGCCACAGGGCACGGTCTCCACCACATTCGCCATCACCGATACGGCGATGAAGAAACCTGTCACGTAGTAAAATACTAAAGCAGCTGTTGATGTATGCGGATTCTCGAACGCCCGCCACATCTTCTGACGAATATTTGTCAACTGTTGCAAGTTTTGGTCCCCATTTTCAGACAACTTATCATCCATAAGACGCTCAGCATTCTCACGTTTCCTGTCGCGGTAATCCTCGTAACAACAGTCGCCAATAACATCGGGCAGAATACCGAAGAACGCAAGTTCTTCATCATAACTTGTAAGACATTCATGCTTAGGGTAATGGAGTTTACCAGTGCGGTAGTAATTAAGTATATGCCTGAAGATATCCGGGTCCCTATCAAAGAAGTATTCTTTGCATTCTTCATCGTAGAAGAACTCACGCTCATTAGAACCAAGGAGAGTGTCGGGATACTTTTCTAGTGTGTTACGCCAAGTTTCGAAGCGGCGGCCTGAGACGTTGATGAGTAGCTTTTCGTCGTCCGTCTTCCTGCGGTCCTTCGGAATTGGTGGCGGAGGCAATGGGTGGGTTGCGATGGGTACCCAACCGATGGCCGCCGCCCGGGCAAATGGTAGCCAAGCGGCGACCGAGGCCATACTGTGAGGTGGAATGTTCCGACTTACGTTGACCCAATTTCACCGTTTCACTTAAAATTCAAACCGCAGGGTTGGATGATCACAACCATGGAATCACATAGCAGCAGCAATACTGGCTCTGGGCTGGGGCTGGCACAGAGATTAATGGACTTGTGCTGCTTTGACACCAACTCAACACCAAACTTCGCTTCCGAACAGAACTAGAACCAATAGTTGGTTGATGCGACACTACACGCACACACACTGCACTAACACTCTCGCACTCACACTCTACCGATAATCGGAATTGGCTGCATATATGTTACTCTATACATGTAAACGAATCAATGTATTAGATCTAAGGCTACGATAACGGCGGCCACGGTTCACCAGTGAGATAAAAACGACGCAGTATTTGTTATGATTTCACGGCGACGATATAACCGAAGCAGACATCTCTGCGCTATTTCAGGAATACGGCGCACTTGTAACTAGTGTGTGGGCCGTGGGCAGACGAGCCGACCATCTTAAATGGCGACGCGACGGAAACGCGAACGCGAGATGATGGGGAACAGTGGTTGTGGTAGTGGAAACGCAGCGGGAGCACGGAGCACCACCACACCACACACCACGCACAGCAGGCACTCTCCTCCACTTGGGACGCCGGCGCCGGATGTCGCCCCGAACCCCTTGCCTGCGCAAGCTCCACGCCAACACAATTGATTTTTTATGTTACGGAACGCTCGCTTTGTCGCTTCGTCTTGGTGCACTCTGTACCGCAACGCGCATTTCAGGCGTCGTTGCGCTGCTGCTGCTACCCGATCACCGCTTCCTATGCGTCGCGACGCTGCCTGCAACTGCCACCTGACACCAGATGACACTACACATCACGTACTTATTTTTACAAATGTACACAAAAGAATAATACTGTTCAGATTATAAATATGTGAAAAGAAAATAAGACACGAGAATTATTTTAAATATTTCTTTAATCAATGCTATTTGTTCTACAGTTGTGTAATAGTCGTGAAAATAATCACGATTCCACTCTGATGGATATGATATTGCCATTTTTTACACGTTTTACTATTGCACGAAAATTATACAAGGGCCAATCGAGATAATGTCTTGAAGAAAATTATCTATACAATAAGTATTATGTTTGTTTTTTTATTATCAAATGCACCCAATCATACCGTCCAATTGATCGACCAACCGACTAAATATAACGACAAATAATACATAAGAGTGGTGCAACATAGTGCTGAACATACTCTGGAATGCTAGCAAAATATAGGATATACACGTGCTGTAAAGGGAACTGCAACTGCACTGTCTACACGAGAAGAGGACAATCACTGCCTTCGCACCCGGTAAAAATATAAGTACATTGTAAACAACACACACATTTAACGAACTAAAATGCTAAAACAATAAATTAATCTAATGGCACAATAGTAAAAACGATAAATAATAAAATACACGCAAATAACAAATAAAATAGTACGAATACTAGGTCGAAATCGAAACGAACTACAATACAACGGCAGGTATTTAATTTATATGTACAACAACCTGTGATGTGAGTCCGGAATGATTATGTATAAAAAAATAAATATAAGTACGAATACAAATAAAAAGTAGCAGCGAATACGGGGCTGTGATATCCATCCTCGCAAATCTCCATCTAAGAACAACACATTTTTAAAATGACTAGAGTTAAATAATATATAAGTAAATAATCGCTAAATTACAGAAATGTTGACTAGAATTATTCTTTAGTGTCGACTAGACTCATGGACTAGCATATGCTCTACATGAATAAGGCAATCGGTTCTTGTCACCTGCTTTTTACAAAATAATATAATTACAACGACCGTCGTAGCACACACTTTGACAAAGACACAACAACTGAACCGAAGACTGGGCTCAACTGAACTGACAGAATCAGAATGCTAAGGCTAATGTAAGCAAAGGAACCGAATCGAACCAACCAACAACCAACGGAACAAAACTAGTAACTCGTCTGCTTCTGCTTCAGTACAGCTGTTCAGTGCATGTGCAGGCCACAACGGAGGATTTCATTTGTCGATATATGAATGATCATGGACTTTGCATTCCTACCTTACCATACCGTACCATCACAACATTTATTCATCAAGTGTGCAAATTCAATGCAAACTAATCAAGCCAAAAGCCTTTAAAAATACTATTGAATTGTTTTTTTTTTTATAAAATATACTTATATTTCTTTCAATTTGGATTGAATTTATCAAATGCAGATAACATTTGTTGTGACTCCAGTACAGTTGGGTGAAATGTGGTCCTGATCAACCATATATCGGAAATAACAATGTCTATCTAATTTCTAAACCTTTACAGAGATAACTTTGTAAGCCAACTGTCATTTAAAAATACCAGTCGTCATGGCTTACAAAAAGTCTCAGTACAAATATTATTTACACGTTGCCATTTCTCATAAACGGTTTTCAATATATATTATTTTATAATATGTTCATTTTATTTTATCTGTGTCCATTGCATTTCTGAAATTGACTTTCGCTTTTGTGTACTCCGTACTGCATATGCATGTACAAGTACATTGTACAGGATTCTCAATTTAAATGCGAACACCGCGCACAAAAACAAGCGAATCGATAACTGGCGCACACGTGACCAGCGCAGGGCCGGTTCAAGGTTCCCAGCGACGTCCCGGCGTCCGGCGTCGTCTGACAGCCACAACAATTCTCCAACCAAAACCGATACAGATTCACATTTAAATTGAGCGGAACACTACTTCGTACGCCCCCCCCCCCCACGTCTTCATTTTGACCTTGAGAATTACTATCCGCCTTATTTCTTAATCCGCTTATCATTTTTGTGATATTTTATCACATTTAATCACAAGTAAATAGCAATGTAATATGAAAAAAACACCACTTGTATCAGCAAAAATTAACTTATATGTTAACACACAAGTTATATTTCATAATAAATACTAACAAAATATAAAAATCACACATGTCAGGAAATCTTAAAATTATTAATAAATTAGTCATGCAATTAAAAAATAAATATATAAATATATTAAAAAGGAATTTCTATCTAAACCTACATAAAAATACAAGTTTAAAAAACTTCGCGTTTCAGATTAATATAAAATTGAATAAAAATAAATATGTAGTACGAATTTTAACGACGCAAAAATACCAAATGATTGATAAATATGTATAGCGTCCTGAATCTCAATGGAATGTATAAGTAGCAAGATAGGGAATGTAATGTACGAGTATACTATTAAAAAAAATTCACAAGGTCAAAAATCAACGTACCATAGTGGTTTGTCGAAGCCGAAGCTGAAGTCAAATCCCACTGCTTCACGAAACCAAACTGAAGGTAGAGAAAATAACGCTGAACCGAAACGAAACCGACCCGTCTCTTTGTGAAAAGTGTTCACAAAAGTAACAGTTGTCGATCCCGTAACGCATGCTGTCACAACATATCATGATCTTGTTCGTGGTCATCGTGATCATGATCATCGTGGTCTTGGTCTGTGTCCATGTCGTGGTCGTGGTCGGGGTCGTCCTGCTCCAAGCCACTGCCTCCTGGAGACAGCTGCTGGTGGAGGCTCTGGCCCGCAGCTTTCGGGTCTTCGTCCTTCCATTTGTCCATCGAACGCCGCCGGGCGTTCATGAAGAAGTTGCCCACTGTTGTTGGTTCTAGACCTAGCTGGCGAGCAATCGTCACCTGCATTTCTTTCGACGGGCGTTTCGTCTCCTGAAACAATGTATAAAACCCTTTTTTCTTCCAGGTACGGAGGGGTGTTTGGTACAATTACCTTAAAAATAGCCTGCAGAGTACGGCGCTGAAGGTCTGTAAAAACTAGTCGGGGTTTCTTGGGTGTAGGTAATTGTTCTGGCTGGTTCACAGGCTCCTCTTTCCTCTTGCAGCCTTCCAGACACACACATATATAAATTATTTAGTATTTTATATAATTACAAATTCATAAATTCAATCAAATACTTAAAGCAAAAAGATTTGATACTTACTGCCGCGTTGTGGTATCTGAGCAGCTGAAAAATAAAAAAAAACAAATATATTAATATCTCTGAAACAAAATATGTATTTCTAATAATTCTCTATTGCTTATAGAAACATTAAGATGTTTTTCCCGTGTGTCATGTCATATACAACGATGCGCATGCTACAAATGTACAACAAACGATGCATTTGCAAAGTCCAAAGAAACTGCACACCTAAAACCCTGTTCATGTTTTGGTTTGGTTAGCATACGCGAAATGATTTCAAGTGTAGACTGTACATGTAGAGTGACCCAATGTTGCAATGTTGGTTGTCTACTCGTCCCGTGTAGTACCGAATGAAGCGAAAAGCGAGCGATCTAGTGTAATTGTGGCCCAATCCCGAATATTTCATTCCGATTATTTACCCAACCAATGCACAATTTTCATCAACTACTCAACAAAATGATTAAACATCGTCATTGTAATCTGTACTAAAGTAAGTGAACTATTTCTGCGAAGCTTAACTTACGTTAACATCAAATCCATGCGACATCTTATATTATTGTAAAATGAAATAAAGAGCAATGGTGTTGGTAATATTTTGGGAAAACGGATAGTTCGTGCATTGGAAATGATTAAATGGCTTTGGGTAAAATGAAACGTAAGATGGCGTGGGCAAGATGACGGTTGCCCATTGGTCATTGGTCATTGGCCATTGCCCATTGTCCCTTGCCCAGTCCCAAAACAGTTGTCGTACGATAGATATATAAGCGGAAGGGAGCAGCGGGTCGTACGAGAGACAGATCTTAACTTAGAGACAGAGAAACTCACAAGCACGAAGAAGAGGGTTGTTTCCTCCGTTTGGAGTTGACTGCTCTCACGTTAACATTGCGCACCTGGCAGTCTGCAATGAAAACAAGAGAGTAGTCAAAATTTAGACAGACTTTAAACAAAATAACGACATTCAGGACATAAACATTTCTCATTTCATCTGATTCAACGTTCAACGACATTGCAAACAACGGTAACGGTACGGTACGGTATCATATCTCTGTACGACTAACGCATCGCATTTTCGCATATTCGCAATTCGCATTCGGCAAACGGTTACACAACTCAACGTAAATGTAAACGGCAAACTCATCTGCGTGGTTTCACTTTCTAACGAAACGACGTCTTTTTCAAAACATACGTTACGTTATGGATATCGATATGGAAGTACGTACAGCTTTGGTCTAAAAGAAACATCCTTTAGCGTATACGAACTTCAATTTATCATAGCATTTACAAACCTCTATTGAAGTTCCTTCAATTTTTCACCATTTTCACATTTTCTATATAATACACGTGCCTCATTTTTGATACTGCCAATTGACAAAGTCAACAAAAATTTTAGTTTCAAAAAAAGAAAACACGTGTTTCTATAATTTTACTCAATGAAACATTTTTCAATTTAATACTCGTGTGTCCAGCACTACACAAAAGTATAGTTGTTGCAGACACTCAATTGTATATGATTCCTGCTAACCGTATATGTAAATAGACAAACAAAATACTACCGTATTGAAATGTGCATCTTAGTGTGCAGTGCTAAAAGTAATTACAGCAAAAGGAAGCCATGAATTGTATTAAATATTCGGCATGTGATTAACTGCTATTGCATATTAAACAAAATTAAGTAATGAAGTGGTGCAAGTGGTACGTGCAGTGATACGATGAGGTCATTCGACTTGAACAACCATCAGCAAACAACCGTACCTGCCAGTCTCAAAGCGGACATCCTCTGGAACTCTGGCTCCTGCAGCCACTTCCACATGCGGCGAAAGGTCTCCCGACCGGACTTGAGCTTGGACCAAGGCTTCGGGTTGCGTAGCAGGTCGGACAACGTGCCCTGCGAACGACACAGCACCCGCTGCGCAAATATCGCCTGGGGAATGCTGTACCGCTTCAGCTCCGCGCTGATCCTCTGCGCCAGGTCCTTCGTGTTGATCTCCTCCACGTCCGTGGTGATCGTGCCCACGTTCAGCGAGTTGCTCGAACCACCAGTTATCAGACCACCACCAACACCTACACCCACGCCAGAGTTTGAAACGTTCACGTTCACATTTACACTTTTCCCAGACATGTTTTGCTGCTGGTGAGACAACTGTTGTTGTTGTTGCTGTTGTTGCTGCTGCTGCTGTTGCGATACATTGTTCGGCTGCTGCTGTATCGTCAGCACCGGAGGCGACGGCGACGAGACCACCACGGCTTCACGTTGGGAGTGCGCAACTTGTACCAAACTTGGTGCTGTGTGGTGCGTATGTGTCGGAACCGGAACGATAGCGCTGTGCTGGGCAATTGTCGTCAATCCGTTGATGGTCGTGGTGCCGCCAAAATTTGTCACGATTGTATTCCCAGGCGAATGCAAAGAATTGGAAGGTGGACTGAGAGTAGGGCTGTGTTGTTGAAGCGTTGACCTACCAACCAGTTCCCGCTGCGGGTACGGCGAGTCGTAGCTGTTGGGCGACATGCTTTTCTGAGGAGATGGTAACCCATTCTGGCTGTACGAGCTTTGCGGGGATATGGGACTTGGTTGCTGTTGCATGCCGATGCTACCCAAAGTATTATTCGGCGAAGAGTAATTATGAGGCGGCGTCATTCCCATGGAGGAGATCTTGTCGTACGTATAGCCCGTGTTGACGTTGACACCAAGGCCCAAACCAACACCGACACCAATACCAACCCCTAGTCCATTATTCTGCATAACTGTAAACGAACCCGATACGTTGCTTGCGTGCCCGTACACAAACTTATCCGACATTGTAGAAATGGGAGGCAATGGTTGTAAAGGCGTAAGCGTCGCGTACGACGAGGTGGGACTAAAGCCTGGAGGAGACATACGTCCGTTAACAGAAGTTAATGTCTGATACGTTGGCTCGGGTTGCAGCGCGCGGAAATCACTCGCGTCAATCATGCTGGCCACGCTGACGGAGATACCGGAGGTTGGAGATAGCTTACCCGGACTGAGCAGCTCAGAGTCATGGGAATCGTCCTGCGGCTGCACTATGACAGAGAGTCCGTCTTGCTTGACTTGGTCGTCCAGGTCGACTGACTCGACCTCTTCGACGGTGAGGTCTTCGCCTACGACGACGCCGACGCCAACCCCGACATCAAGGCCGACGCCATGGTCTTCCTCCTTGATGTGCGAGTGTCCGTCTATCCGCATGTGTCGACGGTCGACGTGCACCTGCACGGGTTGCCGGGACCTCGTGAGCGTCTCCAACGTGATGCGAGAGGTGTGCGTGTGTTGGTGTTGGTGGTGTTCCGGCGCTGACGATAGCATGGTTCGCACGGCGAGCGCTCCCGCCGTCGCCACCTCCGATCTGCCACTGCCATGCGTACTACCGCCAGGAGAATCGACCGATTCCGACAACGGTTCGCCGAGAGATTGCTGTTCAATCATTTTCCCAATATTCTCCATCATAATTGTATCGTTTTGCAACATCAATGCTAATGTTGCAAGGCTGCACGCACTACGCACTGCACCCTTTAATTAATCAACACAGCCACGGGGTAAAACAGACGGCCATTGTTACTGTCATTGCGTTCGCGTTCGTATTTGCACCACCTCGCGTATCCGTACCCGTATCGTCTCCGTATGTCACATTTCATCGCTTAAATCCTTGTAACGCCGTCCTCAGTTTATCACACAACTCTAACATCATAACAAACGAAATGATTGCAAAGAAAAACAACACGTAACGCAGTATAACACCTCGAAACTCAACACACAACAGAAAACAGTTCGCTTTGCAGCAACAGCAACCGGCTGCTAGCCACTAGACGCTTACCGAACAATCACAACAATCACTTTTACTATTAATTTGTGTACTTCTGCAACTTATATTAACACAACAACTGTTGTTAAATGTAACCTTTGTTTTTGAGTGTAACGCACGGTACTGCGTTGCGACGCGTTCGCGTCGTGCACTCACGACCACGACGCTTTTGCTAACAGCAACCACCTTTAAACATTCAACCCTTGTCACGGAGCGACAGAGCGACACTCGGTGACCAAAATCCATATCACGTTCACATCTTCACTCTTACATTACACATTTCGATTGTTAAATGTGCATTATCTAACACACTAACACCGTTTGTCATCGTAGTTTCGATTGATGTTAAGTCCGTGAAACAGTCACTGCCGGACCGGTCGATACTGAATTGAATGGATCAGCGCGCGACGCCAGGTGGTTGAGCGCGGCGCACGACCCTCATTGTCATTGTGTGTGTATGTTCCCTTCTCGTACTTTTGCCTTGCATGTGTCTGTGTACATAATGGGGGAAGGATAGGCGCATGTACATGTATTTGCTACAAATTAAATGAACGCCGTTTGCCGTTCCGTCCGTCGTTCGCCACTATTTCAAAATTATCTTACCGTACCAGCCTCAAATCTACCCAAATATTTCTATTCCGCTTTTCTAATCTCCAGTGATTGTTATTTTAGTGTATACTTCTATACCTTTTTTGTACACTTCTAAAACACAAGTCTGCAATTGTAATTTTCATTTTGTGCAGTAGGTTTCCATCAAAACATTTCTATAATATATTATTTGTAATGTACGTTTCGAATATCAAGTTCGGCTAATTATCAACATTCAAACAAATGTCAAAGACACAACAACTAGTCATCGCTTTGGAATTAACGCAAAAATTTCCGCTATCGCTATGGGCGCAATATCATCAACGACTGGTCTTTTCTCCGATTGTAGGTATATTTAAGAAAATCAAGTGAGGATACGCTAAATAAGCATCCTATTATTTTTGCTACTGTTTGCTAGCATTAGAGAATAAATGAACTTTATAATAAGGGTTGAAATTTTAATAATTTAGCACAATATCCAATAAAAACCGATGTCTAATATAAAATAAAGTATGCGCGCTAGCGCATAAGGGTTTGTGTAAATTGAAACCTTCCTCTTTTTTTGTTGAGTATGTTTCCTTCCTGTCCCTGTCACAGATCACAGTTTGTTGTTGTGTGGGTAGATAGTGGATATATGATATGGGTGGACGCACGGTGGTAAGAGCGTGCATGGTACGATACGACTACAACTCCCCTTTACGCACGATGTGGAACACGCGTGCCGATTTTGCCAGCTGCAAGAACATTAACGAGGGTCGAGGGTTGCTTTGCAGCCTGCCCCTTCGCTGTACATACCTTCCCTTTTTGTATTTTGTTAGTCATATGCACAAACACAACGATCTTTTCATTTTATTTTGAATCAGACAAGTTCTGGAGAAGAAACACCGGCTATGAAAGAAGAAACATCGTTACGGTTACAGCAACCAGTTTGACACAGGAGATGTATAGCAAAGCAAAAAACATTTAATTTATGTACATTTTTATTTTAGTTCACCATGAAGACATATATCACATGTATTATTCTGTTGTGATATTTGAATATGCGATGTTATATTTCCAAAACCCGTCGACTACTCGTCGAGTTTACACAATTTACAGTTACAGGCCAGGAAATTGGCAAAAGTCACAGCCTGGAGAGCATTGCTTGCAGAGGTATCTGATTATCACATCGACTGATACACACAATGCATATGCTTATTACAGATAGTTGTTGTAATTCAAAAACAAATGCATTTCTATCAAAATAATACTGAATTTCAATTTAAAAAAGTACAAAATTGTGGTAGGTACTAACAATGAGTACATGCAATCCTGATGAACTAAAAATCTGATACAAATTGAAATGATCTACAAATTGGAAAATCATTATGCAAAATGCAAATATATGTAAATACAAAGCAGCTGGTTCATTCTACAATGTTTGTGCTGTATACATACGCTTCATTATCTATTAGAATCCACATAAACATTATACATATAATAATGCATCATTTTTTTGCATAAATATAAAAGTATAAAAAAATAAATGATATCACGGCAAGTCATCAAAGTTTCATGTATAAATCATCGATCGATTTTTAAGCAAAATGGTCGAAACGATAAATATAACATAGCTAGCAAATATTAGGAACAATACCAATATACAAATCAAAATGTTTCAATCGTTTGAAAATTGAATAAAAACCATAAAAAATTAAATAATAATAATAATATGTACAAATTTTTAAAATAATTACTTTAGATCAAATCATATCCATAGCAGATCTTTAGTATCAAGTAAATATGAATTATGAAATACATGACAAGAATAAAATATAACATTGTTAATAAATAAATACTGTCTCTTGCTCAAATAATAAAAATTAATTAAATCTCTCTAGTTCACACAGTGTAAACGTCCTTCACAAATACCACAGAACAGATTTTTCTCACTAAACCATCTTATAACAATAAACAATAAAATAACACTTTACGTATTTTTTTTTAGAATGATTTTGATATCTTTGCGATTATTATTATTTTTTTTTGGATTTTCCGTATATAACTTTGCAATTATTGCACAATTAGAGCAATATTCTCGAATCAAATTTACACAATTTCAATCAAATTTACACAATTGTAGTCAAGTAATTAAAAAAAGTCGGAAAATAAAATATACGGGATGAGGGGGAATTTTTATACAGGGTGTTCGTCTATAAATAAACCAGCAAATATTTCGATTATTATTTAGCATGTTAACTCCTGTATAAAATTTGCATAGCCTACTGCAAAATAACTATAAAAATCAAATTTATTTTATTTTCAATTAGCGCACTCTCCATGCCAGCAATGAGTGCCCGTGAGGTGACGCCTGGTAAGCGCCCGCACGGTACAAAATATTTCATCATTACCGATATATGTGTATAAAACAGATTGGCACACCCAGCAATGGGTAATATGCCGTGATGAAAAATTTTTTTATTTATTCAATTGGATTTTTCTCAATATTTTTGTAATGTATGGATACAATATAATCACATACTTGAATTCAGAAAAAAATACTCTATCGAATGGGACTAAAAAAAATATATCGTCCCATTTAAAAAAATATACAATTGTGTTGTAACTTGAGAACCACCGGTTTAAAATAATATTTTCTTCTCCATTGGGATGTCCCATGGCGGTGGTCGATTTTGGTGTTACACCTGTATAGTTGAAATCGCTAGAAGTAATAATAAGCGAGATATTTGCTGGTTTATTTATAGACGGACACCCTGTATAATCTATTTGCCATGATATAATTTCCACAACAGCTTTAAGAGCCCATGAGGCAATGCCTGGCAAACGCCCTCAACGGTACAAATATATCATTTTTGAAATATCCGAATAAAAACAAATTGGCACACCCAGAAATGGGTAGTAAGCAGTAGACAATCTAAACAAACAAAATATAACGATTGTTACTTTTTCATGGCTAGACAGATTAAACGAAAATTTCTGCCCGTATGCCGAGAGAGCTATTTAAAATTAAAAATGAAAGTGTATCTGTATAGAATTTGTAAATAATTGCAATCGTATATAACAAGAGAAAAAACTAGACTTTTCACTAGAACGATTAACCTGTTAAGGTCCATAGCATACAATTTATAATACACAATAATGACAATAACACACATCATTCACATGTTAATATAGTTTTCATTTAATATTTACAGGCACGACTTTATCCAGAGCTATATGATTCGTGGTCGGCCCTTCACTAGAATGTGAGTCCGTCATTTCATGCTGATGCACAATCATTTTACCAATAATGCCGCTGACGTTGATATTGTTGGCAGTCGGTTTGAGCAGCATGTGTTTGCAGTCTAAGCCAGTAAGTTGAGGACTAGAACTCGCTGGCCTCTTTAAACCCGTAGTCAGAATCTTCGGGACAGTTGATTCTCTCTCCCTATGCTTTGGCGAAGCTGTCCGCAATATATTTGGCCTATGTGCTAATAAAGAGGTTGCTTGTATGCTCGGCATACTAGGTGCTTTTGGAAACCTACAACTTGTTGTTGCGTTTAATGTCTTAACTCCGAACATAGTCACTGTTGTGGCGGCTGGAACCGATGAACTTTGGCCCTGGCTCTGCACTTGAACCGGCGTGTGAGGCAGAAGCGGAGCCGTCCTTTTCATTGTTATATTGAATGCCTGATTGATCTTCTTTTTTACTTTTAAACATTTTATTTTTTTCCGTATTAGTTCCAGTCTTCTGTTTCTCACAATTACGGCGTGCCCTATTTTCTTGGCCGCAAAGGTGGATGTTACAACTAATGGCTTAGGATAAGTGGTATAGACGGTTATATTACTAAGGGAATCTGTAATTGCTGGCATTTCCATAACTACAGGAACATTTAACGATTCGATTACATCGCGCGACACCACCACAGGCTGAGGCTGCGAGAAACGGAGTGAAGTTGGCGACATAATCTTCATAACGGGAACATTGTTATTGCTATTAGTTATCGATTCTGTATTGACCGAAGTAACTGGAAGGAGCATAGCTGTTGTTTGTGGAGCCTGTAATTCTTTCACGGTCGCATTCGCGGTCGCGTTATTCAAGATAATAATAGGACTTCCAGTTCTCGGTAACTTAACAGTAAACGAAGGCGCGTTCGTATACGTTTGAGTATTACTATTTGGTAGTACTTGAATTAGCTGAGTTGAAGCAATAGTCGCAGTTGTAGTAACGGCGCAATCGTTACTGTCGTTTACCGCCGCTACACTGGACGGAACCGAAACATTTACACTATTATCCATATCTGTATTTGATGAACTAGAACTAATAATATTCGGGCTAGAACAGGCGCTGCTGCCGGAATTCACGAGGTAATCTGAAGAAGAGAATGTTGCGTTGACGGTTGGTGACGATGTTCCGGGTGTATCGGAACAAGTACTTGTGATCAACGATAGCGTTGGACTTGGCGGGGATGTCTGAAGTGGAGAGCTGTCTATCGTTGAACTTGGCTCCTGGTGTATTGACTGGGAAGACTGGGAGGAAATTGATGATGAAAACCCTGAATCGTCGGCTTCGCAGGTTGCCATTACCTTCAAAAATAAATAGATCAAATAAATGTAACATGTTCGCGTTTACTTGCAGCCTTACAGTCTTTAATATTGATTGGGGGCGGGATTTGCTGCTAGACAATATAATTGAAGGCTGTTCTTTCGTAGCTCTGTGCTCAGCCACCAATTTGTTAAAATCTTTAGTTCGGCCCGTAACTGATCGCCTTGGAGTAGATGATTGTGTTTTACTACTCAATTGTCTACTAATTTGTTTACTATCTTCATACGTTGAATTCTTATCAGGTTCTAAGTCTTTGTGTTCTGGAACTTGCTTCTTTTGAGACTTCCTGTCACTGTTGATGTTTGGCGACTTCCGACGTGCTGAATGGCCATATGCTTCCGAGACGTAAGTCCTCGTTGAAGATGTTGTACTGGTGGATGATTCGACTTGTTTCACAGAAACTACCGGTGTAAAAGAAGGAACGACAGTTTCGCTGGAATGTGTAGGTGCTGAAGGTGTTGGCGGTTCCTTGTTTTTCATTTTAACGCTAGCTGTTTTGGTCTTCTTCACGGGCACTTGCGGAGGAGGTAGAAGAGCGGTTTCAGAGTCAGACGTGTGTTTCAGCTCCAGGTGCCGTTGGAGGGCCTGGGCCTTCACAACGGCACCGCAAGTTGAGCACACAACTGCACAAAACCGCTCATTCTCCGGACAGATACCAAACAAGCCCATGTCTTGTCTTGGTAGTCTAGTAACCCGGGTATCTGGATTTTCGTTTTCCGCGTTATCTAAGAACAATCATTGATGTTTAAAAGGAAATACTGGGAAACATTACGTGTTACTTACTCGTTAAGGCGGTAATATCCAGACTGTTTATCCAGGTAGCCCAAGGCTGTCCATGAAACCGAGCTAGGTCATTTGTATCCATTTTTGTTTTTTGTGGTAACTCCGTATCTGAATATGAATATTTCGTTAAAAACGGTTCACCAGAGTACATTTTAATCACAACACTACACAAACACGAACCTAGTTCTTTCTTCGCGTAATTCTTTATGCCGTAATCTTCACACGATTTACTAGTATCTGGGGGAAATAAAAAAGTTAAAAAAGAATTCTTTTAATTTAAAATAATCAAGTATATTACATGTTTCATTCAGAAACGTGGTCAAGGAAGACCAGGGCTGTCCTTTAAACTGAGAAAGTTTAGGAAAATTGCAACTTATTTTTTCAGGATGCTCCATTTATCTAATGGATACACAATGCGATTAACGGTTATGTTTCATTCATTTACTTGTACGTTTATTCTAATTCACCTTGTATATTCATTGTATCATTATTTTCACATATTTTACAGAAAGATAATAAGCAAAATAAAATATAACCTGTTAATCCCTAAATATTAGTCACAGGATAAACAAACTCTTTAAAATGAACAATGTATTACACTGAACATGCCAATAGGAAATTATTAAAAGAATCTGTTTTGGTTTTACAGATTACTTTTGTAAATATTACTTAATTCATTGAACTTGCCACTCGTCAGCACACAGCTGTCGTGCTGTTTAGAACCTAGAACCCAACCAAACCATAGACATTACACACAACACACAGATAAATTGTCATTAGACCGCCCCACCACTAAATCAAGTAAATATTCAGCGGCTCGCCGATTTTCCAAAATTACAACAAATATATCCTTTTTTTAAACAAATCCTTTAAAAAACTTTGTAAACACCTAGAATAAATACTGCAATATATAATATTATTTCCACGAATGTAAAAAAAAAAAACAGATTGGTAACTTGGAGCAGCTGATGAAAATCTTTATTTTCTTCTCAGTAAACAAAAATATCTTGTATCTCTATTAATGCAAAATAATTTTAAAAATACACGTTATGACGTAAAAGAAATAAAAAGGGAGAGATATATAAAAAATCAATGAAAAATTAAATCTGATGTTAGTTTTATCTTGGCTCAAAAATATTTATTAAATGAATGTCACGATGATGAAATCATAAATTAAAATTAATATCACTTATTACTTAAAACAAAATATTTTATTTTTTGACCCATTTCTACTAAAATAGTCTCTTTTTATCACGAAATTAGTACAGACAAATCCTACTCGAAGAGTAACATATGGTAAAAATATTCAATTTTTATTACAATGTTATAAAACAAGCAGTTCTGGTTTATAAAAATATATTTATTTATGCAAAAAATCTATTTTTACCAGTCACTGCATTTCTCTATAATACTTATTTTAAAATTTATACTTGTCAACTATGCAGTTAAACATAAAATCTTTGTTGAAGAATATTTGATATATTAACTGCTTAATTAACTCAATGCTAAATTCGATTTTTCTTTTCTTTCCTATCAAGAAACTTAATTACGACTAGAACCCAGGAAATCAGTTTCCAAACGTTCATAACAATCATTTCAACAACTGTCCAGTGTAGTCAAGTCAAATACAATATACACATTTTCTACCTAACATTTCAGTAGATTAACAAATTCACTAAAAGTTATTTCTGTAAACATAGGAGCATGATTTGGTTTTAGTTGCTAAAAATTATTCACATTCACGCACGCGAAAATAGCTATGAATGTACATAATTTCATTTCAACATTTATAAATATTTCAACTTTTAAAACGCATGGTGTATTATATATTTTACTATAAATATAGCAAAAAATTTATTATTAACCAAAATAGTTCCATTTACAAACATAGAACATAAACAACAACTTTGTCGCAACATAACTGAAAATGAACACGATTTCATTTTGAAACTGAAGTCAGGAAGAAACAAATCAAGCAAACTACACAAGCTGCCTGTGGTTCTAATCTATTTCTGATATCCTGATACTAACTCGAGTAGTTTACAAACCCAAGAATTTTGAAATGAGATCATTATAAATTGCCAAATATTATAAAACAATTTTTACACAATTTTGTATACACACTAAGGTAAAAATATATTACAATAACTAGTGGTTCCTTAAAATTCATATTTACAAGCAGTTTTATTTACAAATTAGTGGCGTAGGAAAAGAAAATGTAACAGGCAACACTTGGACAATTATCTGTCTTCAGATCCACGGAAATTGTTGTGGATTTTTTTGGTTAGACGATGGATTCAGTTCTTTTAAACCATTCACATATTATCATTTCTTAAACTATGTACTATCAAAATCTATTTGAAGAAATGATAAAAAAAAGTTCTTTTAATATTATTGATCTTGAAGAAGAAAAAATATAATTATTAATGTCACATAATCTTAGGTCCTTCATTATCGAAACTATGTTTTAAAAACAACCGAAAAGTAATTTTAAAATTTAAACAGAAATCATTTAAAATGTATTAAATATAACAAAAAGTAAAACGATAAGACATATTACTTTGTTCTGTCATGATCATAATATTTTCAAAACATAGTTATAATGTATCACTCATGTTACGTTAATGGCAATTTTTATGTATGTACACGGTGTTATTTAAGGACACTTCCGCATGGGATACACAAAGTAATAATATTCTAAAATTATTATTAACTACGTTTTATAACTATACGTGGCAGATTTATCTAATATCAACAAATAAACAAGCACGGCGCAACTTCTGCTCATTTTGCACTGAGCAATCCATGCTTCGTACTAATCGTTAATGCAAACAGTCAAAACATACAAATGTACAAGTTACAAATAAACATAAATTATTCTACAACTATGCACGAGTCACGTGATTTAACCTTTAAAAATAATCAAGATTTCATTAATCAATTAAACTGTGGTATTCTACTTTTACAAAATTAACCTCTTGTATACATTACAAATTTTAAATTTAGCGGGTGTGATGTAGTTTCCCCAATGACGTTCCTAAATTCATACAGCGGTCTCTATTAATTAAACAGAGATATAATTTGCTTCCAATTTTGTAAATATATCAAATGAAAAAAATTATAATTTTGTGAGTTCTGTCTTGAATCCATTGGATAGAACAAAACCAGGTTAAAAAACGCGACAGCATTTAAAGATCAATTACCACATGTATTCCATATGGAGACGTAAACCGAATGAATCTCGCGGCGCAATAAACAAGTTCTAGCTAGGGGTATTTACATATAAATTTAGAGACTGGCGCCCCGCTTCATGCGTTTCATGGCAGGCGAATGTGGTGGCGAGTTGTTGGTGGGTCTTGGGGCGTCGCTCCGAGGGGAGCGAAGCTTGTTGTGTTTGCACAGCGCACAGTAGAACACATCGGGTATATGAGTACGTCGTATTCGGGCACAAGAAAGGTGAACCCACGTCAGGCAGTGCGAACACTCTATCATAGGTCGCCCTGCGAATGGCTTGCGGCAGTAGCATGTTACTAAGTCGTATGAGTCCTCGTTGTTTTCGTTTTCTTGCTCCCCTTCAGCATCTGTTACACACCAAATTATCCATTACTTTTTAGTCCTTTTATCCATACGTTCACTTCAAATAATAATAATTATAAATAATACTTCTCTAAACATCGCATGTCTTCTTCTTATTACATATAAACATATACAAATAAAAAATTGCCAATGTGTAGTTTAGTTTAGTACCTAAAATTGTCGCATGCTCGCGCAAATATTCTACATATAAATTTAAATAAATAAATATATCATCACGGCATATTACCCATTGCTGGGTGTGCCAATCTGTTTTTGTACACAGATATCGGTAATGATGAAATATTTGTACCGTGCGGACGCTTACCAGGAGCCACCTCACGGGCACTAAATGCTGGCGTGGAGAGTGCGCCACAGGGGTCAATTTAGTGCCATTAAAATTCGGAGTAATTTTGGCGTCGGTCGGGATCGAACCCGGGTCCCCAGATTCATTCATTAATTGTTTATGGTCTTTGAGATAAGTGATGTTTTCAATATTTAACTACACGAATTACACAAAACTCTAAATCGTTCGTCAAATGAGTTTACTCGAACTCCAATGGTCACGCCCCTTACCTAACTCTAACTTTAAAGTAAATTTGCAAACGTACTCCACGATGGTGACCGGCACAGCTGAACATAAGACTTGAACATGTAAAATCAGATTTTCGTAATTTCCTGCTTCCCTAATTATTTTAGGTAAAAAAGCTTCAAATAAAAGTTATAGAGTATAAAATTCTGCATCTGAATCAATAAACAAAATTTTGTGTGGCTCGTAACGTCAGAAATTAGGTATTAAAATGTCGAAAATCACTCCAAAAATAGCTATAGCCATGGAATTGAAACAAAAAACTAACAAATGTTAACAATTTATTTATCAAGCTAGGTTAATTTATTTTTATTTGTAATTTCTGTTCAAGTGAACAAATATCATTTTCAATAATTTTCTAAGAAAAATAAATTACCCTAACATGATAGATAAACCGTGAAATATTTGTTATTTATTTTATCTCCATGGCTATTGTTATTTTTTAGGCCATTTTCAACATTTTTATACCTAATTTCTGCCATTACATGGCAAACAAAATTAATTTTGTTTATTGATTCAGAAAAAAAGAGAAAGTTTCCAAATGGGAAGAGAAGAACATGTATGAATGTGGCCGAGGCGAAAGAAGTGTGCTTAGACAGAAATGTGTGGCGAACGATGATTGTTTCGTAACTATTATTGTGATCCGGATGCTGTATTTTCCTACCGAAAATCGGTCAGTTTAATATGTTAAAAGTGAGAAATTGTTGTAGATGGAGAATTTTATGCTTTAACAACTTTTATTTGAAGCTTTTTTACCTAAAATAATTAGGGAAGCAGGAAATTAGGAAAGTCTAATTTTACATGTTAAAATCCTATGTTCGGCTATGCCAGTCACAGTCCTGTATACATAAAAAGAAAAAAAATAATTTTAATATCATATCTCCTTATTAGATTTTCGTACTGTTTTAATACATTATATATAATATGTTTACTTCCATTTAGTGCATATCTTGAAACATAACACCATTTATTTATTCCCTGATCAAATATCATTAGAAAATGCACTGTCACTAATGAGAAATTCAGCTGATATTGAAATTCATGCGTTATTTATGAATAAGCTATTGTTTAATTTGAAATGTTTTTATCAAACCTGTGTCTTCTTCGGAAGGCTTGTCCTCCTCTTGGCCTGAGCTGGTGGCGGACTCAGAATTAACACTACTTCCAGAACTGTCCAACGGTGGTGGAGTCCTGGTTGACGTACGATTATCCTGTTTATATTTAGAAGCATAAATTTTAACTAACTACTGTCAAAAATATATGTAGTGCGGTGGAATAACCGTAATTTTTCAAGCTGTAATGAAATTATGAATCTTACCTCTTCTATTCTCTGACGATCATAATTTTCATACTCTAATATATAAGTACAAAATTTATAAAAATCTTCCCTTGTACGTGGTCGTTTTGCTTGGCTGTTCATGAGTAAATTGTTAACCTACACAGACAAAACCATGTTTCACAATTCAATTAAAACATTAAATAAAGTTAAGAAAAACACTGACATACAGGCAAATACATAAAACCTAACCTAATCATACATAGATAAAATTAACTATACTTACATCTTGTTCATCCGAATGAAGGGCTGGAGCTGTAAATAACAACAAATACAATTTTACCATTATTCTACAATAACTATAACTTAATTTAAACAATCAATCAGGAGAAACTACTTGTCACAAAATTTATTTATCAATGAAACATACCTTTTGATTCTTTATGCGTCATTCCTTATTACTTGTATAATAACGTTTGCCAAACCAATTTAAAGACATTACAAAATATAACACTATTATTGTTATAATCTGTATTTATTTTAGAGACTTGGTTGTCGCAGTTGATGAAAAAAGACGAAAATTATTCAGAGCGTTGTTGTAAGTTATGTACTACAGTGTTGAACCCAGATGGCGAGCCGAGCGCTTTTCATTTAATACGAAATATCGGCGCCACAAACTTATTTTTCGTCGCGGTTTTTTGTCAGACTAATACTGGGATTCTAGACATTTTTCTAACGTCTATAAGCGGTTCTGTACAGACTTATTGATCTTATAGAAAAAATGTAATTCTACGCTCCTCTGTACGTTATAGACATCTACTACTTTAGCGTTGTCATACCTATAAGACATTCATTTATAAACTTTTTTTATAAGCTACAGATCTATAAGTGTGAATTATAAAGAAAAGTTGATAAATTCAGAGAATTAAATAATAATTATTAGAAATCTTACAGCAACTAATCTAATTGTTTAAATAAGTGAATTCATGGAATACTTACTATGTGATTATTTATTAATAAAAACATGAATAGTTTCTGTACTGATCATTTTAGGACTATATTGAATAAGAACTGTTTTAACAAGAAACAAAAAATCTTGTTTTGTAAAAATATTTAGAATGTTCCATTAAAAAATATATTGTTGCATATTATTGCGCAAAAATGGAACATCGCTAGAAAAACTCATACTACAGATATGTGGGCATTTTAATGTAAAATAAACTTTGAAAAAAAATCGGTAATTTTTAAAATAATCGAGTAAAAAAAAACAGACCGATGGAATACCTATACAGGGTGAGTCTGGGAAGACGCCCCACCCCCCTTAACTTTTTTATTATAAGTAATAGAAAAAATGGGTCATATAAATGTTTTATTATTTTAAATATATGTACTATTATATGGCAACCTATAATTATTTTACTAAAATAAAAAACGCCATTTTTTGTCTTTTCAACGATGTATAGGTTTTAATAATTTGTTTGAAAAAGTAAGATAATTGAGATATATGAGAAATAATTTTTATTCAAATATTCTAGGTGGCTATGTGAAAATAAATAAGTGCATAATAAGTAAGTAATAACATAGCCACCTATATTTGAATAAAAAATATTTCCCATATATCTTAATTATCTTATTTTTCTCAAATTTTATCAAATACATTAATTTAAACTAATAGATCGTTGAAAACAGAAAAAAATGGCGGTTTATAATTTAGTAAAATAATTATAGGTTGCTATTTAAAAAATAAAAGTTGATAGTCGTATCTTGTAAACCTGATTTTATAAAAAATATCTACTTATGCCATAGAATAGTATATTTAAAATAACAAAACTTTTAAATGAGCTATTTTTTTCCTATTTTTTATTATAAAAAAGTTAAAGGTGGGGGCGTCTTCCCAGACTCACCCTATATATTTCATAAGAGGAACTTATAGATAGATCAAACGAGTTATAGATACGATATTCATTTATAGTAGACTTTCTATAAGGTACGGGATCTCACCATATATTTCATAAATACACCATAAATTACAGAAGAATATTTAACAGTCTTCATTTATTTACATGACTGAAAAGCAAGATTCCAATTAAGTAATTTTGATAATTCATATTGGTTGATAAATCATCATTAATACTGAAAACTTATCTGTATGATGTTAAGGGAAGAAGTTTGTTACTAATTGTTGTTTAAAGGAAATATATTTATAAGTGATAGTTAAATATTTAATACAAATAACAAGAGTCACGTCAAGTAGAAACATTTCATTTAATCACTCACATACAGGAATAATAAAAACACACAAGACATTACACACAAATTGTCTAAAAAATACTATGTCTTAAAAAGAAACAATAAATACCAAAGATATAGTCTAGACAGAATCAAAGTTTCCCCATTTCTTCATATAACGTATCTAGCGTGTGATGAATTGTTCGGAAGCTAGGCCTCGCGGCTGGTTTGTGGGCCCAACATTGTTTCATAAGTTCGTAGACTGGAGCTGGTGTGTTATCCGGACATGCGAGCATGTTGCCGGCTTTGATAAACTTCACCACTTCCTCGTGTGTCATTCCGTAGTACGGCTGTAACGCAAACGAGAAGATTTCCCAAAGACATACTGCAAATGCCCATACATCTGATTCAATTGTATATTTGTTGTACAGGATGCTTTCTAGCGGCATCCAGCGGACAGGAATTGCGTCGTGTTCGTCGCCTTTATAATAATCCTGAAAGAAAATAACAAATATTGAATATTTTATTGAAACTACCACAGAGCTGGGCAGTAATAAGTACATTTATACTAAGTACCAAAATAAGTACTAACGCGGTACTTGGTACTGCATCTAAAATACTTAAGTACCAATAAAAATATTTAAGCCATTTTTTCATTAAACAAATTATACCAAAGTAGAAAATATAACATCTCGGCATATTACCCATTGCTGGATGTGCCAATCTACTTTGTACATATATTTCGGTAATGGTGACATATTTGTACCGTGCGGGCATTTATCAGGCGTCATCTCTCGGGCACTCAATGATGGCATGGCGAGTGCATCATAGGGATCAATTTTGTGCCATTTAAAATTCCAAACTATCAAAAATACTATATTATTACAAAATCACAAGTAATATGTATAATTTATCATAAGTAATAGATGAAAATGGCTCATGTAAATGTTTTATTATTTTAAATATACTATTTTACGGCAGATATAGATATTTTTATAAAGTCAGGTTTACAAGATACGACTATCAACTTTTATTTTTTAAATAGCAACCTATAATTATTTTACTAAAATATAAAGCGCCATTTTTTCTCTTTTCAACGATTAATTATTATTAATGTATTTGCAAATAATCTAGAAAAATAAGATAATTGAGATATATGAGAAATAATTTTTATTCAAATGTTACAGGTGGCTTTGAGAAAATAAACAAAATGTAACAATGTTAATATCAACAAAGTATACATTTGTTTGTTACTTATTTATCTATTTATTTATTTTCACACAGTTACCTAGAATATTTGAATAAATATATCTCAATAATTTTGTTTCTCGAATTTTTTCAAATACATTAATAAAAACTAATACATCGTTAAAAAGACAAAAAAATGTCGGTTTATATTTTAGTAAAATAATTAGAGCTTGCTATTTAAAAAAAAAAGTTGATAGTTGTATCTTGTAAACCTGACTTTATAAAAAATATCTATATCTGCCATCATACAGTATATTTAAAATAATAAAACTTTTATATGAGCCATTTTTTTCTACTACTTATAACAAAATAGTTAAAGGGGGGGGAGGCGTCTTCCCAGATTCATCCTATATATCAATGATATAAAAAAATGATTCGGCAGAATGCACATCTTTTGATGTAAAGTTATGTTTAGTTATGACTTAAGACTAAAGTATTTTAATAATTGCAGCATTAGTACTTAAGTAGTTAATTAGCGTACTTGCCCAGCTCTGCTGTACCATCAGATTGGGAAACTAGCCTAATCTACAGAACAAAAGCTGGATTATATATTCAACGAAAAATAGGATAATTACAGATTAAAAGTACAGTATCAACATAATAATTGTGCACACCTGCAAATATATTTTCTGTGAAAGTCCGAAGTCTGCAATTTTAACAACCATTTGATCGTTAATTAAACAATTTCTCGTCGCTAAATCGCGATGAACAAATTTTCTGTCCGATAAATAAACCATCCCAGCGGCTACTTGTCTAGCAATACTTAACAAATCCAGATGTGTCAATTGAACATCTTTGAATACTTCTCTTCCTCCTTCGCCCTCTACTGTTCGCATCACATAGTTACTGGGCGAACAAGATCTAAAATAAATAAATAAATAAATACTAACTATGCACATTAAAAAAATGGTTTATTATTTCACCTTAAAAATTCATTTAGATCTCCCTTTCCCATATATTCGAAAAGCAAACACATTGGTCTGCCGAAAGCACAAACACCCAACAATTTTACAATATTTGGGTGGTCAAATTCAGCGAGCAAACAAGCTTCTCTTTCAAAATCAACCTGAAGATCTTGACTTGCTTCATCTTTCAGCATTTTTACAGCAACTAGGGTAAATTCTTCACCCGGTACCAAACCTGGCGCTTTTGCTTGGAAAACGCGCCCAAATGCACCCTGGCCTAAATCCCGAACATATATGATATCATTTCGCGGAAATTCTAGCTTTTCTAGTTTCGGATTTAGTTGGGCACCAGTTCTATGAATAAAATAGTTTTCAATTTTGCGTTGTTGAAGTGTACAATTAACTAAATAAGCAGTGTTATGTACACAAATCGAGAGATGAATTGGAGGGTTTGGAGCAACAAGGCTACATGCCACAGACAGTTAATTTTGAGATATTAATTGTTAAAGATTCAGTTTTAAGGTATCTCGAGTAGAAAAGTTTAATAACCACAATAATTTTCTATTTTCTTTTGTTTTCGAGCCATGGGCAAAAACTCGTTTTTCGGTAATTTCGAAATTATCTCATATCTTATTTATTATAATAGAGAAAAATTGTTTAGACAAATTTCGTACCGTTTTTTGCGTAGAATAAAATGAAGTATTTAGATTTTTTTGACAATTTAATAAGTCTTGAGATATAACACAAACCTATGTTGATGAAAAGATGAGACTATTTTCTACATAGGTTCCATTTAAAAAAATATAAGTTTGTGTTTTCAAGAAATCTAATTACGCCATTTTATTACACGCAAAAAATGGTACAAAATTTGTCTAAACAGTTTTTCTCTAAATATCATAATAAACAAAATATATTTTCGAAATGAGCGAAAAACGAGTTTTTGCGTGAAGCTTAAAAACAAATGATCGAAAATTCCAGTGAAGACTATTAAACTTTTCTCGAAAAGTTGACCCTGGAATGTGCAAACGGTTTTGCTCTATCGTTAATATTACCCAAGATACCTAAAAAAACATCGAAAATGAGACACTCTATTCATCTCTAGCGGAAACATCTGAGCACGACACCGCCATGATAAATTTACTTAGGGCTTGTGTCGTCACTATACAAATATTTGAATATTTTACTAAAAGAATAATGCTATGGGGCGACAGTGGCATACATAACTCAAATTACTGCCCCAATCCCTTCAATTGATATTTTACCTGTGATATGCGACGTTGCTCGGTAGTTTGTTCAAATCAATGTTGACTTCTTGTGTGTTGGTCGGATTGTACCCGAAACGATGTTTGTGAATGCGATGGCACAAGAGGAAAAGTAGTAAAATGACTAGCACACTAGCAAACCCAATCCCGGCAATGATAAATATGAATGTTGGAGTGAAATACTTCTCCATAGCTACCTTATTGTGATCTGTGCTTGGTTCCACGCTTGTCGAATTATCTATAAGCAGCGTTCTATTTGCATTATGCGAAGCTTATACACAACACACTGTGGTATATTATTGTACAAATATGGCATTTTGTGTGCATTCAAAGTAAATTTAAACCATACTAACCACAGACAGGAATGTCGCAATGCTGCCATCGAACATTTACATCCATAGTATAACACCACGGCTTACTTTCCTCTCCCCCAGCATTTCTACAATAATTTTCAGCGTTTTGGACCTCTGGGAAAACCATTGGAGGCCTGTCGTGAGAATGGGGCTCTTGTGAATCCCATCTTTGGCAGGCTAAACCGCTGTTTGTGGTGTTGACAGTTCCTTGGTACCATCTGCCGCTGCCTCGTATGCAATCATCTAGAATTTAATGATCTAATCGCTCATACATACTGTTAGACTAATTTCGCAAGAGGTGACACACACATATGCTTTTTATTATACATATACATACGGGATGTCTACTTTTTATATATAGAAAAAAAATGTTTCCAAGTATTGGTTACAACGTAAAATACTGACTCACTTATTTATAATTTTCAACGGCTTAATGTTCATTTTAAATGGGCCACCATGGCTATCTCGAGAATTATAAGAGCTACAAAAACTGTTAAATGGACAAACAAATTATATTTTGCAATTTAAAAAAAATATATTTTTTTTTACCAATTGTTCTCAAAATACGAGACTCATATTATTATTTTAAATGAGAACATTAATTTTTTATTTGCTCATTCGTTAGAGAATTTAATTCTGAATTCAGTGTATTCAGTAATATTTTTATATCCTTGTATAACGAATTTTTTGAGCAAAATGCGTACAAAGTTTTATACTACTTTGATTAAAATATGGCTGTAATAAGAGTGCCATGAACGGAAAAAATGAATACATGTTATTTTTCTTCTTATAAATGTCAATGCAAACAAAATATTCGCGTATTTCTTTCATGACATTCTAATTCTATGTAAAAAACATTAACATGTATTCATTTTCTCCATTCGTGGCACTCTTATTATAGTCATATTTTAATCAAATTAATATAAAACTTTATATACATTTTTCTTTAAAAAAATCGTTATGTAAGGGTATAAAAATATTCAGAAGTAAATTCAAGACCACTGATCGAAAAAATACTGTTTCTTTTTTTAAACTTGTTCTGTCGTAGCTATTATAGTTCTCGAGATATCAATGGTGGCCCATTTACAATGAACACCTGTATATCAAAAAAGTAGAGACCCGGTATAGAAAAATGTTAGAATGTAAAGAAAGAAAACTGCACAAGTCCATGTCACCTCATGCGAAAATGTTAGAATACAGTACAGGTAATGAATTCAGTCTTCATTTCTGTGAGCCGTGCATGAGAGCAGCTAGGAGTGTCATTTTTTGGGTTAAACTTTGGCAACGAATCGCAATCCGGAAGTTCAAAGTGTCCTCTAGATTTAAAGTAAATGCCCTGCGCCTTGTTATGCTCTATAACTGCCCAATCGTTGTAGCAAAGTTGCTCCCGGACTGCAATGCAATCCTCGTAACATAGAGGCAACCCTACCGAACCTTTTTCGGTTACTATACACTGAGGAAATGCGTACATGCACAACAGTTTCTGGAAAGTTATTCAAGCATTTAAATGTTAATCTTATCAGAACATACTACAGTTATTGTTCGCCCTCATCAAGTGTTCACACACTACATACTTGATGAAGGCGCGATCTACCTATAAAAAAATCATTTACCTCTGCTGCACTTCTACATGGTTCTTTCAAGGGATAAATCATTTCGTCCCATAATCCTTTCGTTATTTTCTCATTTAGCCAGCCACCAGTACTTTCCTCCGACAATTGAAACCACACCTGTCTTGCATCTAAGTGATTTTTGCATATTTTTCCTCCGTAGGGGGCACACCAGCCCTCCTTTTCAATTTCCGCAATACCATGATTAATACAGAACAGCACTATCATCAAGAAATAATACATTTTTGTACTCCGACAAACATAATTCATAATACTATGTGGATAATAGAAAACCACTAACAGTGTTTCAAATTCTATTGTTATTTCCACTCATTTTTATTTCTCTCGTTGATGTAATAGTTAAAAAATGCATTTGTAATTATTTATTTTATATATTAATCATCCTTTCACTTGTATCCTCACTTGTTACACCTATCCTACCATAACCATTGCGCATTCTCTACATCTCTACATTTCTCTTAACAATAATATTGTACTGACAGACTACAGCACTTCATACTTTTTATATATTATGTATACAATCATATATTAATATTATATCAAAATATTGAATATTTTAAGTCACGTAAATAATAAAAAACAGCATTTAAATACAGTATCATCACTTTGGATTATATATTTTATAAGCAAGATGGCGCAACATTTATGACTGATATAATATTCAAACAGTTCAATAATTTTATGGAATATTATTGTAAATATAAACTACAACAAAGAATTTACAAAATTAATTAATTTATACAAAGTATGATATACTTTATTGCTAAGTATACATGTTTAAAAATTGAAATGTTTGAGTATTGGTAAATGGTAACAGTTAACAAATTCATTGTTGTTTGTAATGATTGTTATGATTAAATTATGATATTGCAAATTTTATAATGCTTTTTTGGTAGCAAAATTCAAATTTGAACAATCAACGACCACACATATATTTGTGATCGTTGTGAACAACGAAATTTGAAGTATTTCAATGTAAATAACTTTAAGTGAAGAAATTGTCTAAACAATTGTGCCCTTGCTTCGATTGTAATGAAATGTTTTTACAATAAATATAATTAAATTTTGTAAATAATACAAAACAGGGTCTTTCTTTTATGTTGTTGGTGTTGTTGGTACAACCACGTCACCTCACGACGTTGCATTCAATATTTTTCTGTCGTTGTTTTAGCCGGTATTCGTAATTCTTTTCAGTGTTAATTGAGTGTTTTTGAATTAAAAATGATTAAACAATGCCTATTTAAATTACTTGTGTTTATAATAAGTACAAATCTCGCTATAAACGCTGAAGTAGCTAATAAGAACATAATCTTTCGAAATGTTGAAAGATCAATTGATTTGACATCACAACTTGTAAAGATAGTTTCTACTGTACAAATTGAAAACTCGGGATCAGATGGAATAAAAAACGTCATATGGGCGTTGGATAATGGAGCCTCTGGGAGATTAGCATATATTACAGCCAGGGACTCATCCAAAAGAGATTTTACATTGAAGGAAACAAAAATAGATGGACACGCGGATGAGGAATTTTATAGTATAAATATAAATAGGAATGAAAAGAAATTAACTCTGATAATTGAGGAAGTTTACACTGGATCTCAAGTCCCATACCCGGCAGCAATAACTCAAAAAGATAAACAACTCGTGAGGTACTTCGGAAATCACTACTTATATTCGCCGTATTTGGTTCAGAAGCAAAAGCTTGAAGTTCATGTTCGTACGAAAAATATAGAAAGTTACACAAAATTAAAGCCTTTTACTCTTACTGACGGTTTAATATCGTACGGTCCTTATGAAAACATCAAACCATTTACGGAAGACAGATTACTTGTTCATTTTGAAAACAACTCTCCATTCCTTACTGTTACAAATCTAAAACGTGACATTGAAGTTTCACATTGGGGAAACATTGCTATAGAAGAATCTGTTAATTTATTACATACTGGAGCCACTTTGAAAGGATCATTTTCAAGATACGATTACCAGCGAGACAATAACAATGGGGTGAATAGCATCAAATCGTTTAAAACAATACTACCTGCGTCTGCTGAGCGACCCTATTATAGGGATTTTAACGGTAATATCTCTACTTCTAATATGAGATTGAAGAAAGATTCAGTGGAGTTGGATTTACGACCACGATTCCCGTTATTCGGTGGATGGAAAACTTGTTACACATTAGGGTAGGTGAAATGTCTCCTTTTCTAAGAATTAACTGCACGTGCAAAGAATACCTTCAAATCTTCAATATTTTAGATAAATTCCTTCGAAAATAATAAGGAATAACCAGTTATAGACAAAATATGCAATATTCGCCAAAAATATCCAATACACTTTTCTCAAATTTGTTTTCTTGGATTTTTATTCCTTGTTCAATTAAAAATAAACCAGTGAAAAGAAAAATTTAAAAATTAGTATACTTATGTAAAACCTATTAGTGAAATTGCTGGGTTCGTATCTACACCCATTTTTGTGTTATGGATGTTTTTGTAAAAAATAGAGACTTTGGTCGCAAATTTCTCGGAAATGAAGTTATTGACTTGCGGTTTAAAAATTTGGAATTACGTATCGAGAAAAATTTATATGTATAAAAATATTCAGTATGTGACCTTGAGGTTACAGTAAATTGTAAAATTACAGGGAATTTTTATATATTTATTAATTAAATGATATTTAGAGCTAAGAATTGAATACACTGTGCAAGAATGCAAATGATTTGGAAGGCACTATAATATGTATATTTCATTATAAAGACTAACAAAAAAAAATTGAGTGAAAAATATGATTTATCTTTTACTTTTATATGTTAATTTCGTAAAATCTAAAACTATGATCGTCGTTATCCGCATTTTTTACAAATACTATACAGATGTTTCATGAAACGTAATCATCTCGATTATTTTCTTTATAATAAAAAAAAAAACATTCAAATAAAAGTTGTAGTAAATCGAGGGGTACATTTCCGTATTGAAGAATATTTTTTAACTATGACAAAGTTATATTTTCTTAAATGGGATGGTATGTTTTTTAGCTCATTCGATAGAATGTTTTTTTCTGAATTCAACCCTGTAATTATTTTATGTCGTCTCATAACTAAAATATTGAGAAAAATTCAATTGAAATTTAAATTTATTTTTTTAGTTATTTTTCACTAGGCTATGTATGAAAAACTAAAACTGTTATCTGCCAATTCGAATTATTTAGTGCATAATTCACTATTTAATGGCTTTAATACTATTTGTAGTTATTAACAAATATGTATGTCTCATTTTAATTCAAGCTCAATTGTTTTTCTTACATAGCCTACTGAAAAATAATTATAAAAATCAGATTTATTTAAATTTCAATTGATTTTTTTTTCAATATTTTTGTTTTGTAAGGAAAATGATTAAAAGGTTGAATTCAGAAAAAAATACCCAATCGAATGAGCCTAAAAAATATATACCATCCCATTAAAGAAAATGTTCACTCTCGTTTAAACACCTGTATAATTATGAATGTGGAAGAGGCGAAAAAATGCATATAATCTTAAATAGAATATATTATTACATGAATAAATGAAAGTTTTATGGCGCATATAGTGACATTTTTATTTGTTTACAGATACAACGTCCCAAGCTACCAATATTTGTACCACAGCGGCGATAATTACGCGTTGAAAATCAGGTTAGTCGACCATATTTTCGACGACATGCAAGTAGATGAACTGGAAACAAGCATCACCCTCCCAGTAGGAGCTACCAATATTAAATTAAAAACACCATATGAAGTTACAAGATTGTCTGATTCTGTAGCTTACAAATATTTAGATACTAAAGGCCGCCCGGTCATAAGATTCAGTAAAAGAAACTTAGTAGAGAACCACATTCAAGATTTGGAATTAAGCTACCAATGGTCTCGAGTTTTGATGGTACACGAACCAATTTTAATAGCTGTTTGTTTGTATGCCATGTTTATAGTAATTATTATATACGTACGGTTAGATTTCTCTATCATCTCTTCTAATAACGACGTGAAGAAAACGCAGTAGTGTATTTAATGTTTATAAATACGTGCCTTCAGGGTGTCACATTTCCACTGTTATTGCAATATTTTTAACTCAAATTTTGTTTTATACCTCATTGTGAATTTATTGAATACCTTCTGTAACTTTATATAATTTTAATAAAAATGTTGTGATAATTTTAAATGTTTTATTAGCCAAAACGAAACATTACTTATAATATAATGAACTAGGTTACACGTATAAAGAAAAATAAGATAAGGTTACATGTATAAAGAAAAATAAGATTGGTAAGTAAACAACATAGTATATAAACATTTTATTTTAATATGCACACGATTTTTACGATTTACACTAAATATAGATCTTAATAAATAGTGCACATCTAAATAATTAAAGTCTATTTCTTGGCGGCTGCAGCCTCATCTTCGCGTTGATACGTCTGCAGTAACTCCTGCTTCTTTGTTGCGATTCTCTCCTCGCGACGTTTGCGGGCTTCGTGGACTTTCCTTCTGCGCGCCTCAGCCTGGTCACTGTAACAAACGAAGAAAAAAAATACATTAGTAAAAACCTTTCATACCCAGTTTAATGTATACGTACTCCAACATCTTGGTTCTGGCTTTCTCGGCCTTCTTCTTGTGGATGTATTCCATAAGGACGCGCTTGTTCTTGAACACATTACCCTTCGCTTTCATGTACAAAGAGTGGTACAGATGTCTGTCGATCTTCTTTGCTTCTCTGTATTTCTTCAGAAGTCTTCTTAAGACTCTCATGCGTTGCACCCACAATTCCTAAACAAAAACAATATATTTAAAACAATGGATCTATTTAGGTCTTCAACGATTTTTCATTTGTAACTTTAATCGATAGAGCAATGCAATTAAAAATGACATTGTGCGTAACAATTTTATATCAACGGCCATTTTGATTTTCACACTAGATTCTGAACGTAAAAATATATTCAATTCAATGTCTTGCGTGCGATTCTATAACTAAACCAACTTCTAGCGTCTAATCTTAAATCTTTACAAAGAAACACGGCTGATGTGACGCGTGAATAACTTCAGGCCAAATGAAAATTATATTTATAAAAATAAAAAGAATGTTATATTAATATATAATAGTATATTTAGGTATGTAATTATCAATATATAGTAATCATACAGGACGATAAATTAAGCTACGCTTGTTTTAAAAAAAGAACTATTAATTTTTTTGCATGGCCTCATTGCCCTGTGACGTCATATTGTCTGCCATCTAGCTCTATTTATTTAAAGCTTTGTATAGATAATTTTCTACTTCATTTTAAAATATCTTTTGCATATACTGTGATTAAAATCATTTAATAATTCTACAAAATTTGCCCAGGTTTTTAATTTAAAACTGAGAGCTATTACATTTCATCACTTATACAGGGTGAGTTTGGGAAGATGAATAATATCTATAGCTGCCATCAAATAGTATATTTAAAATAATAAAACTTTTATATGACCCATTTTTTTTGTATTACTAGTAATAAAAAAGTTGCAGGGGGGCATCTTCCCCATCACCCTGTATGCGCAGAAAATCAACTGCGCATTGAAAACATATCACTTTTTCATATATCTCTCATTGTGTGCAATGGGTCCATTTTAAAGGAAGCACCAAACACAATTATCATGCAAAAGACAGTTCAAATTTCTTGTAAACAAAGATATCTCACCATGAATGTCGTAATTTGGAGCACGATTTGAACTTCACTGATAATAAATCACAACTGACTGATCGACAGAAAGTGAAAACAGTTATACGCAATTACATGCAAGACAAAAGGGTGTGTACTTAAGGGTTAAACCAATCAAGTAGGGCTTACCTTCTGGGGCATACGGGCATTGGCTGTACCCTTCCGTTTACCAAAGCCGCAATGTCTACCCTTTCTTCTAGCTTCAGTGTTTTTGCGAACACGAGCTCTGGAGTGAACGGCCACGGGCTTTTTTATGATCAAACCATCCTTGATCAATTTACGGATATTCTGGCCTGTAATCAACAAAATAGATGTTATCCAATGCTTTTAAATATTGACAATATGTGTAAAAGTAATAAAATTCTCCAGTTTGAATTTGAAGATATGAACCCATATAACATTGTGAAATATACTTACGTGAGTTTGTGTTAGCAATCTCGTTGATTTCATTCGGATCAAGCCAAACTTTCTTCTTCCCGCATCTCATAACAGAGGCTGCAAGCCTCTTTTGTAGTTTTAACGAACTGTAACACATAATAAACAAATATTAATAACGTATCACTACTTTGGAATAGGTTAAGCATGCAACACATGTTGGTTGAATTCTGAAGTGTGAATCTGAATATAAACATTAACTTTCAATATTATTTTGCGCAGAAATTAATAAATATGTATATATAAAATATAATTTCCAACTTTATTTGAGTTTATTTTATCGCACAAAACACTGTAAATACAAAAATAAAAAGACTGAACCACATGGTCTATCAACATTCAGATTTCCACATTTTATCAGTTTTAATAATATTTAAACACTTTAAACTACATATATTTAATTATTAGATGTTCACATAATGTTTAAACACTTTATAAGTTTACAATATTGCTAATTTTTCGCTATTATCTACACGTTCGACGTACCTCATGATCAACGATGAACTCGCACAACGTGTAAAGCACAATAGAGAAATGAAAATGGCCGATTTCGTGCGTTGTACCAACCAAATCGACTTGCATCTAGCATTAATATAAAAAACATTTTTATATTACCGATCTTTCTCATTATTGATACAATAAAAATCAAAGAATTAATTTATATACATTATTAACTGCAAATATGTTTGAAATATTGTTATTTTTAAATATTAAATTGATTAGAAAATCTTCTACATAAAATAGAGGGAAATTTAAAATTATTCTCTGGATATGCAATATAAAATTTATTATTTATACAAATTAAATATATATATTTCATAATATTATCATTAGAATCTGCTATCAGTAAAAAATATCCGTGCACTATATAAACTGCAATATAACAACTCAAATTCCTGTAAACAATAATTTATTAATACTTCATTTCATAATTAATAATAAAAGTTATACCTGGTCAATTAAATTGAGCCTCTTTTCAGTTAATGCTAACGTCTGTTGTAATTTAACATCATCTTTATTAACAACAGCTTTTTGCTTCTTAAGTTTTTCTCGTTCCCGATTATGTTTTGATTTTACAGACTGAAACCAATATAAAGAATTCAGTTGACTACCTTGTTCTAGTAGTTGGATTATAAAAGCTAGACCTACAATAACAAATATTGTAACAATTTACAATTAAAATTGTGATTAAATATTACCCATCGCGAAGCCATCATCGGTGAAGGCTGCGCCGGTTTTATTCTTTTTATTTATACGATCTTTACAAGTTAAGGAATGCTCTACAAAATTTATTGTCAAGGGAGGGACGATCATGTAGAAATTTCTCAAATGAACATTTTGCGGATTTCTGAATGCCGGTGCGAATGCATTTATCAGCAACTATAAATAAAATAAATTAATGCATGATATACAGGTATTCGGTATAAGTCCGACATTAAGAATATTTCGTTTATTTTAAAAGATACAAAAAATCATAAGATGATCGTAGTTAGGAATTTTGTATCACTTTCAGTTTTAGTGGAAGTGGGTACAACTTTAAATCTAGCATAGGGAATCGTTATTATTATATTTTTTTTCAGAATGTACATTACCTTCACAACGATACCAAAATATAATAGTATAACTTCAACTATTTCAAGATGGCGACCATTTATTTTCAAAATGTGTATTAATAAAATTCCGTACAAAATAACAAGCAAGCTATAAAAACGATTTTATTATCTTAAACAAAAGAAAAGTGAGGATACTTCACTCCATAAAGTTGAAGGACTCTAATATAATTTCTTTGACATTCTTCGAATATTAATTATATCAACCATTTCTTCATTTGTGTAACGCACTTGGGCCATAATTATTATAGCAAAAAAATGATTGTTGTTGTTATATTAAATAACAAAACTAATGTAGGTAAGTACTTTTCTTTTGTTTTACATTGAACCCATCAAAAACTGGGTTCGGTTTAGGTTAATTTGTTTTTTGAGAGATAGGTTCGTATGGGATTCTGATTCAAACATTAAAAAATATGCGGTTTTGTTCCCGATTCAGGTTCGGTTTGACCTAATGAAAACTGAATTAATATTTTTTGAATAACAATATAGAAAAATATTTTAAAATGTTAGTCGGAATTTACTCAAGATAAGAAATGAACACAATTTTCTCTAATAGTCAACACTGGCAGCAACGTAGACGCCAAAGTTATCAGTTTTAACGATTACACTTGCGTTTAGAATTGAAAATGAACTTGAACCGGAGTTGAATCCTGAACCCGAATTTTAATACCCGGTTCGGTTCAGACTCAGGTTCAATTGAAAAATATATTTGAAGTTCGATTCTGGGTTTGGATTCGCTAAAATGTTACGGTTTGGTTTCGGTTCGGTTCAGGTTCGGGTTCGATGCCTTAGTTTTAAGGTAACAAAATTGTTTTCATAGCTTGCTGTTTTATTTTGCATACAATTTTATTTATAAAATAAATGGTCACCATTTTGAAAAGGTTGAAATGAAACTATAATATTTTGGTATTGTTGTGAAGGTAATTTTCTGTACATTCTAAAACATATATTCCCATTATCTATGCTAGATTTAAAATTATACACATTTCCGCTAAAACCGGAAATGATACAAAATTCTTACTACGGTCATCTTATGAGCCCCTTTGTCTAGTTAAACTTTGCTTATTAACATATTTTTATAATCTTCCAAAATAAGCGAAATATTCTTGATGCCGGACTTAATATCCTGTATAGTTTGAAGATTAGAATACCTTGAAATATTCTGTAGCTTCTGCAAAGTTATCAGTTAAATTTTTTATGTCACTTTTAAGACATTTTGCAGCGTTGACAGTCAGACTAGGAGATTGTTCATTTTCTATGAACTCTTTCAAATTGTTCAAGTTTTCAAATGTTGGTAAAAAACACGTTGCGTCCGATAAAAATCTCCTACCCCCGGAGCGAATTAACCGAACATAACCCATAGCGTTACCTATAAACCAATAATATTAAACATGTTTAGACTTGTTTGTTTATATTTCTTACCAATATGGCTGATCAGTTTTCTGAATAAATCTAAATAACTTGAACCGTTTTCAGTGAGTCCTAATTTTCGTATACCTTGGTTGAATTTTTCTGCCCTTTCGTACGGATACATTTGGTCCAGATTACTTTTGTTATCTAAAAAATATCTAAGATCTTTTAGTAAACGCGATTTTATATGTTCGTCATACATGAATTGAGAGAAAATATAGAATTTTTTCTGTAAAAATTGGTATGTAAAATTCACCTAAAAATATATATTTAGTCATGTATGGTGCTTATTTTAATTATTACCTACAGTTGTATTCATTATTCCAATTCCATGAGTACGAATTGAATTCGCTATATGAGATATATTTATTGTATTCAAATGTTTATTATGGCTAGATTCTTCCACAAATATTTGGTTATTCATATTATACAAATATTTAGAGACGAAAACATGAATGTTTCTCATTATTTCCAAAACGTCTAGACCCTACAAAAAACAAAATTTTATTTACAATTCCAAAAATAAAAAAATAATATACCTGTTCTAAAGTTTGCATAGGTAAATGATCTTGGACAGTAACCAAACCATATTTTAACGACGCGAGTTGTCGCATTTCTCCATACGTTTGCCAGTCGTGCAAAACAACAGTAGTTAAATTATAAAACATTGTACTTAAATAATGTCCAATATCAGCTGCAAAATATGCACAAATGTAACAAAATTTCTGCAAATACAGGATGTAACACCAAAACCGACCACCGCCATTATTTTCTGTATTATTATAGTTACAAAAAAATACTATAGAACAAAGTTTTCAAGTTGCAAAAGTTATATTTTTTCAAATGGGATTATACATATTTTATGCTTATTCGATAGCGTATTTTTTTTTTCTAAATTCAAACATGTATTGGTTTTATATCCTTACATGATATTGATTTTATAGTTATTTTTCAGTAGGCTATGTATGATAAACAAAAACTGTTATTTCTCAATTTGAATTATTTAGGATAGAAATCAAATAGAACACTGTTTGTTACGTTGTTAATAAATATTTGTTTCATTTTAATTTATGTTGAAAAATTACTATAAAAATTAAATTTATTTAAATTTCAATTGAATTTTTCTCAATATTTTTGTAATGTAATGATATAAAATAATTACATGGTTGAATTCAGAAAGAAATACTCTATCGAATGGACCTAAAAAATATACAGGGTGTTGACCGGCACAGCCGAACATAAGACTTTATGTAAAATCATACTTTCATAATTTCCTGCTTCCCTAATTATTTTAGGTAAAAAAGTTTCAAATAAAAGTTGTAGAGCATAAAATTCTGCATCCAAATCAATAAGCAAAAATAATTTTGTATGCTTCTTACCGGCAGAAATTAGGTATGAAAATGTCGAAAATCACGTCAAAAATAGCAATAGCCATGGAATTGTGACAAATAACTGTCATATTTGGGTAATTTATTTTTATTGGGTATTATTTCTAACTTCTGTACCAGTTAACAATTATCTGTTAATTTAAATAGATATTTGTTCACTTGAACATAATTTACAAATAATAATAAAAATAAATTTTCTTAGCTTGACAGATAAATCGTTAATATTTGTAAATTTTTTGTTTCCATTTCCATGGCTATAGCTATTTTTGGGCTGATTTTCGACATCTTCTTACCTAATTTCTGCCGTTGCAAGGCACACGAAATTAAATATGTTTATTGAAACAGATGCAGAATTTTATGCCCTACAACTTTTATTTGAAGCTTTTTTGGCTAAAATAATTAGAGAAGCAGGAAATTAGGAAAGTATATCATCCCATTAAACAAAATATTTTCTTCTCTAATGAGATGTCCCCCTTCGTTCTATAGTATTTTTTTGTAACTATAATAATAAAGAAAACAATGGCGGTGGTCGGTTTTGGTGTTGCACCTGTATATTCAAATATAAATACCGCTAAGCGAAATATATTCATTCATAAACTTAAACGGATGCTGATTTTTAGTTTGAAGTAGTTGATTTTCAAAATATTGTTCCTCAAAGGGAGACGGAGTAGTCATTTGTAAATGAGAATGCGTTTGCAATCTCAAATTCGTTTCAATTGATTGGCAAAGTGGCTGCAGAAAATTGCTACTAAATATATTATGAATCTTTGAAGAAACTTTATTTGATTCATCAGTAAAACAATTTGATTCGCAGTCTGTCAGCGCCGTAAACATCAACTAAAACTCAAACTGTAAACTTTTACTATTTTTTTATTTTTATTTCTGTCTTACCAGCATTCTAGGTAAATCACTTTTACTTTCAAATAGACACGAGAAATAAACAGGCATTATATATTGATGCCAGTATAAAAATGAACAATCGCAAAGTTTATACAACAATTCTTTTACGTTGCAGACTAACTCCAGTCGAGTTAAATAATTTCTCAATTGGCATAAAGGATCATCAGCTTGGGCATAATTTAAACCAGCAGCAGATAAAGCTAATCGAGTTACTAAAATCCTGTCACTTGTGTACGGACCGTTTAGAACTCTTTCAGCAACATTTAACGATGATAAAACATCTAAATGTTGGTCATTGTACGACTTATCTTGCACAATTCCTTTCTGGAAGGTTAGTGGTAATTAGTAATTGTTCAACGAAACGGGAAGGTAATTTTTAAAACGATTAACAATTCAAGAAGCAAAAAATATTTACAATAGGGGATTACAGCTGAAAGTATATGCTTAATAATGAATATCAATAAAGAAATAAAATGATATAATGGAAATACTTTGGAAATAAAGGGGTTTTTATTAAAGCAGCTCGTCACTTATATGAATTCCATATATTTTATTTTGATTGGCGATTCAAAACCCGCCTATAAATATTTAACGAATATCGAGTTATGAGGAGCAGCTTACTACCAATGGAGGTAGAGAAATTCAAATAACGGAGGCGTGGCTATCAGTCCAGTTCTGCAATTCTCAAATAGTTTTATTTGAATACAAATGTCTTGTATTAAATTTAATTATAAAGCATGTAGATTTGTACAATGTTATAAACTTCATTTATTTTTTATAAATATAATTTAAAAATAGCATATATTTCAAGAACATTTAGGTCCACGAAGTATTCGTAACGTCACATCTACAGGTGTAACACCAAAACCATCCACCGCCATTATTTTCTTTTATCATTATAGTTACAAAAAAATACTATAGCACATAGTTATAGCAGACCAAGGGGGACATCCTATTAGAGAATTTTTTTTTTTAAACCAGTGGTTCTCAAGTTACAACACAAAGTTATATTTTTTCAAATGGGATGCTATATATTTTTTAGGCTCATTCGATATAATATTTTGTTTTGAATTCAGCAATGTGCATATTTTATCTTTTTACATAACAAAAATATTGAGAAAAATTCAATTGAAATTTAAATAAATTTGATTTTTATAGTTATTTTTCGGTAGATTATGAATGAAAAAACAATTGAGCTTAAATTAAAATGAAACAAATATTTTTTAATAACGTTATGAACAGTGTTCTAATCGATTTCCATCCTAAATAATTCAAATTGGCAAATAGCAGTTTTTATTTTTTATACATAGCCTACTACAAAATGCCTATAAAAATCAAATTTATTTATATTTCAATCGCATTTTTTCAATATTTTTATTATGTAAGGATATAAAAGTAATACATGGTTGAATTCAGAAAGAAATACGCTAATAAATAGGCATAAAAAATATGTATAATTCAATTTGAAAAAACATAACTTTGTGTTTTAAATTGAAAACCATTGGTTTTAAAAAATATTTTCTTCTTTTTTACGATGTCCCCTTTGGTGTCCTATAACTTTGTTCTATAGTATTTTTTGGAACTATAATAATAAAGAAAATAATGGCGGTGGTCGGTTTTGGTGTTACATCCTGTATATTTTAAAACTTCGGGGGACCATAGCTCGCTTATTAACACGAATTTTCTCGCCGGATTTTTACCCATAATCTTAGTTTTACTTATACTTTGAAATTATCAAAAAATGGTAGAATCCTCTGTCTTGGTTAAAATTTAATTTTACCTTCGTGGTAGAGATGATGGTAAGCGCCTGGAATGCAATATGTTGTGAAACTAAATAAATGCAATGAATAAGTGAAACAGAATGATGTTGCATCGTCAAATAAAATCCTTCCAGCAATTCTACAAGACGACAAAGAATTAAAACAACAGATTTTGTCATTGGTTTTCCTTCAGCAGCGTGTACATTTGTTATCCATTTTACTATTTCGCTAGTACGTTTCATTAGTTTTATTCCGTGAACTAACAGAAGATATTGTTGATTTAGTTGTTTCATTTTTAAAGAAGACATGTCTAGTTTCATAATATTTTCCATTTGTATCATCCAGTTAGTACCCTGCAAAATACATCTAATATTTTGTTCAAAAATTATTAGGAATGTACATACTTGCATACATAATATATAAGCATCTTTCAGCAAATTTTGCGACCGATTTGCAATATGAGTCTGCCTATTAGCCAAAAAGGCTTTTTCATCGTATAATTTAGCCATTACAGGAATATGTTTCATTAAAAATTTCTCGGGATACCATAAAACATTACCGAAAAGAGTACATGCACATACCTACAACACATATTGTAAATATCTTATAGGTTTTAATTGAATTTTATACCTTTTTATTAACTTCAATTAGTCTTTTAAGTATTTTCTTATCAATATTTCCAAATATATGATATTGAAACACAAATAAAGCATTTAGTTGCAACCATATTTGAGTAAAAGATATATTTTCATCATCTTTTTCCAGCTCAACTAACATATTCTGCATGCAAACTGTAAATTCATTTTTTAATCCAGAACTTTTCACAGCCGAAATACTTTTGTGTTCTATACATTTTTCGATAATGCGCTACAATAAAACAATTTTAACATATTTGTGACTAGTTTCATATAAATGTTGGTGTGAAACAGGGCTGTGGTATGTCTCCGTGGTTGTTTAACTTGTATATGGATGTGTTGTTGCTGAGACGAGTGAAATGGATGGTGTACATATTGGTTAAAGTATTGTGGATGATGTAGTTGTTTTAGGAGGAAATGAAGAGCAACTCAGAAGAATGATAGAGAGAACACATGTAATTAGAATCTGATGTTGAATGTTGATAAATCCAGTGTTAGTATTTGAAAGAAGTAAATTGGTGACTGAGTGCAATGTGTTGGTGGATGGAAAATTGGAGCAGGTATCTAGAGATGCTCGATTAAGTGTATATAATGGAATGCTAGTTCCTGCTTTGATGTATGGAAGCAAATGTTGGGCATGGACGAGAAAGCATAAAAAGAGAGTGACTGCCGTGGAAATGAGGTATTTACGTGGTGTATGAAGAATGTATGGTTAGCAATAATGTTGTTAAGAGAGTTGGTGTGAGTCAGTTGAGATGGTTTGGTCATGTAGAGAGAATGACGAATGGATGGATGTGGTTGGTAGTGGGAAGAGAAGAAGAGCACGTATGAATGCGATTATGAGTGTGACCGAGGCGAAAGAAGTGTGCTTAGACAGGAATGTGTTTGGTAACTATTATTGTGGTCCGGATGCGGTATTTCGGTACCGAAAATCGGTCACTTTAATATGTTGAGAGTGAGGAATTGTTGTATGATGTACGGTTAATAAGAATATTGTTGAAAGAGTGATTATTGTTGTTATTGTTTTCGGGTTTGGATGTATGTATATTTTATAATAAAAATTATTAAATTTACTTGTAGTATATTTCCTGTTAACAGTTCACTCTCGATATCAATCAGAATTTTACTTAAAAATTTTATTCTATCAACTTCAATTCCAAATTGTGTCGGGCTGTGAAGAGTGTTCTTAGTTGCTCTTTTATATAAAGACCAATGTTCTTGTAGAGTAGAGCTTACTAATAAATTATCCAAAGTCGTAAAACATACTAAAAGTTCTGCCAAATTATCCAGCGGTTCCTACAAAAATATTATATTCAAAGCATTGTTTGTCTTAAAAATATAATGCAACTTACAGGGAAATATAGAGTAGAATTATTGACATATAATTCTTTGCCAGATATTGCCGATAATTGATGCAAAAGTAAAGAAATTACTTGTTGTGATCTTTTAACGAAGAAGCTTAATTGTTGTAACGTTTCCAGTAACTTACTAAACATTTGTAGATTTTCAGTACCCTTACCTATAACTGTATTAATATAAAAATAAAAGTTAGTATTGACTAAAAAGTTAATAAAAATAGATCTAGTATGCGTTGCATTAACTGTCATACCAAGTACCAAAACAAAAGACATCTGACAAGTAGTATGACAGTTACCCGTTGATGCTCATTTTTTTGATAAACAACTGTATAATTGTAAACTAGTTTACCTTCGCCGTAAAGGATAAATTTAGTGTAATATTTATCCTTAGCCTCTTTGACTAATTCGGTCATTTCACTGCATAAAGAAGCCAGACTTGCCAAAATTCTGCTTAACAATTTATTGTCAGAATGTACTAGTTGCAGTAAAGATATATTTTCTTCAGGCTGGAACTGTGATTCAACAAAATTATAGGTAACTTTAATTTCTTTTACTTTAATTACTGTACCTTCATACTAATTGGTTGTGCGTCAATGCATTTAGAAACAGGTAGTTGGTTTTCAAATGATTGCAATTTAAAGTTGTATTTTTCAAGAAATGTTCCATATCTTTGCAGTTGTACTTTTGCGGATAATTCTAATGAACAATACAAAATTAATTATACAGAAAGACAATATCTAATTCATATACTTACGGTACGATTCTTTTTGGTAGTTATCTTTAACAACATCTGCTGATTCAAACATATTGATCTAATTAGTCTTTAATTGTTGATTAAATATATCATAATATAGTTTATTAACAAAAACTATTGATGACAGCTAACTATCTGGTTATAAAAATAAAAATATTTATGAATTTTGAAGCACACAAAGGTACTATTTACTTAAAAGTATGTATTATAATACGAAGTTGCTAAAAAATCTTTAAAATTTTTGTAAAATTCCATCAAAAATGACAAATAAACAATTCCATAGGTTCTAATTTGACAGTTGGAATTTGCTTTGCTTGCACGTGATAAATGCGCATGTTTAAATAGTGGGAAGAAGTGAAAATATTTATTATTTAACAATAATATAAAACATAAATATTTATATATTTTATAAATTACTGATGATTTCATTCAAATGAAGTTCATTTTTACATATAATTGTTTACAAACAAACTACAAGAATAATGATATACTTTTGAATATTGACAAATTTGAAAAAAGAATAAATCATAAATTTGCTACAAAACTATTGTATGCTAGGATTCTAGACATTTTCTTAAATTTCTATAACCTTATAAATCTATAGCTTATAGAAAGTCTGTAAAGGCCCTGAACAAATATGTGTTACAGATCTGTAAAAAACTGACAAAAACGCATCTATTTTTGTTGATTAATATTAAACTAAATATGAGTGGCAGCTTTCATTGAGATTTAAGTTCATTATTTACAGATTTGTTCACAATAGACCCATAAATGAATGATATTTTATGCAACTTCATTCTCTTAAATTTCTATAAATCTATAGATCTGTAGCTTATAAAAACTCTATAAATGCGTGTCTTATAGATTTACATATTCTATGCAACTATCTACTATAACTCGCTTGATCTATAAATTCCTCTTATGAAATCTATAACGTCAACCTTTGGTGAACGTACCAATCGTCTATAAAGGCACGTCATAGATTTCCATCACATTTCCATAAAATGATATTATGCAATTGTCTATTGCTAGGATTCTAGACTCTCTTAAATTTCTATGAACTTATAGATCTGTAGTTTATAGAAAGTCTATAAATGAAGTCTAATTTATATATTGCATAGATTGGAAAAGAATAGCACAAGGAATAGAAATATAAACCAATGTAAATGCATGAAATTAATTCTATTCTGTGCAATCTATAAATCAGGCTTTGAACGTCTTATAGATTTCCATAAAACGATATTATACAACTGTTTATTGCTGAGATTCTAGACATTATTTTAAATTTCTATATACTTATAGATCTGTAGCTTATAGAAAGTCTATAAATGAATGTCTTACAAAGAAAACAATACTATGTTATAGATTTCCATATTCTATGCAACTGAACTCGCTTGATCTATAAATTCCTCTTAACGTCAATCGTCTATAAATTAACGTCTTTTTATTATGCAACTGCCCATTGTTGGGATTCTAGTCATTCTCTTAAATTTGTATAAAATTATAAATCTATAGCTTATAGAAAGCATTTTTAGAAACGTATAGACGAGCTCAGCATGTTTTCTATAAGGTCAATAAGTCACTATAGAAACGCTTATAGACGTTATAGAAATGCGTAGAATTCTGTTAATATTAACATATTAATGAAAAAAAAAAATTATTAATGATTTGACTTTTGAATTACATGAGTTGTTTACAGATGGCAAGCAGCACTATGGCAACAGCACGAGCAGCCGGTAAACAGTTGTTTGTTTTGAACTTGTGGTTGGGTGTGTGTTGTGTGTAGTAGAAAAGTAGCAAAATTCGAAAATATATTATGAAAGAATAGTCATTTTTGTTTGGAAAATATTCTTCAGTAGGTAAGCCACCTGTACAAATAAAGTTTATGATATTAGTTTAGTCGAATACGTGTACTGTGAGCTTGAATGTGTACATCCATTTTAGAGGTTAAGTTTGTTTTGTACTGAGTTTGAACCAAAAATATTTTTGTATTTTGATATTTAACATAACTTTTTTATACATTTTTCTTTATTAGTATTACCGATTATTTCTTTTGCAGTGATATTTATTAGTTTTTGAAGTAGTATACAGCCCTTGTTCTTTTTTTGGCCGCTATATGTATCATTTCTTATGGCGGGGCCGTATTCTCGTCGAGTAAGTTATGTTAATGTGTTAATTTGTATTAGATATTAATTGTATTTATTTATTTATTTAGCGTCCTGGTTTTGGCTGTCGGATAATATGCTGTACCGCAGGCTCACAAGAAGAAGACGATGAACCTAACAGTTTGGACGTGAGTCGGTCCCGGTTATCTGAAGTTCCTTCTGAAGTTTTAGCTTGCGAACGGACCCTGGAATCTTTAAATCTCGACCATAACCATGTAAGAAGATAATGATTAGTTTACTTAATTGAATAAAGGCCATAATATTAAAAAAAAATATTGTAGATTGGCGAACTTCCTAGGCAACTCTTCACTTGCGATGAGTTACGTAGTTTATCTGTAAGTGACAATGAGTTAATTTATATTCCACCTGCCATTTCATATCTGCGAAATCTACAGAGACTTAACGCCAGCCGTAACTGTAAGAAATTTTATAAAATACTTTAATATTTGTTACAACAAATTAATTTTAGTAATATCAACTCTTCCTGACAACATTCGACAATGTAGAAACTTAATTTCGCTTGATTTAAGCATCAACCCTTTAGAAAAATTACCAGAAAACTTAGTTAACATTCATTCTTTACAAGAGCTACTATTAAATGATGTATATTTAGAATTTCTACCAGCTAATTTTGGTAAATTAGTTAATTTACGGATGTTAGAATTGCGTGAAAATGGGTTGTCTTCTCTTCCGAAAACGATGAACAGACTTGTTAATCTAGCAAAATTAGATCTGGGGGCCAATGAGTTTCAGGAGCTGGTGAGTATTTTTTATTTTTGTAAAATATGTACAGAAAATAATTGTTCTTATTGTTGTGCTATCTGTTTTTGATGGAATATCTTTGTGTAAGTGTTGGTAAAAAATAAAAGTAGATAACTAGGAGCCATTTGGTCATTTGGAATGAAAATATGTTTTACAATAACTTTTAAAATTCTTTATTTTTTTTGTCTGTTTTATAGCCCGAAGTTGTGACAATGCTGAACAATTTATCTGAACTTTTAATTGACGGCAATAATATAAAAAGATTAAATCCATCAATAGGCCGTTTACGTAAACTTACTCATTTTGATGCTTCGCGAAATGGCTTAGAAACATTGCCGAGAGAAATTGGTTATTGGACAAGAATAGATGAAATACATCTTCTTCAAAATGATTTAACCACTTTGCCTAGTACTATAGGTAACTTAAAGAATTTAGTTTTAATGAAGCTGGATCATAACAAACTGACTACCCTACCTGAAAGTATTGGTAAATTAACCATGCTACAAGAATTATCATTAATGGACAATTGTTTGACACATTTACCTGCATCAATAGGACTTTTGCGGGGACTACGATATCTATATTGCGATAAAAATCAACTCATGGAACTGCCTCCTGGTAATTTTCAATTTAAAGGTAGTTGGAGCATGAAGTACCATAAAATCTTAATAATCTTTGGCGTGCAGCTAGATTAAGTATTAATCGTTGTAAATAATAAATTTTAGCCAACTTGCCCAGTTCCAATCGAAGTTATTGAACTCCAAAGTTGGAAGATTTAACATGGCGAGTATAGGGAAGCTCAAGAAATCATCGACATAATTGCCTGTAGAATTCATCAGATATTATCAATCTCTAAAATTTTCACGCTAACTGCCGCCCACATTCGCGATGATTTCTAACTTTCGGCATTTTTCCTTTGTTAACCTGACGATTACAACCATTAGCTGTTGCGATACAGCAAAATTCACGGGTACTGGCGCAGACCCGCGCATACTAGGCCACGCCTTCCTTAGGCACGATTGGTGCGAAAAATGTCAGTAGCGTTCTCCATATTTAACTTAAATAGAGTTTAAACATAAAAATGAATAATGTTGCACTTCAAAATAATAAACAAAATTGTAGTTAATAACAATAAAAATAAAACATGGGCACGTAATAAATGATAGATTACAATAATAATAATAATAATTTATTAACAAAAACGCGTGCAAGTTTACAAAAGAAGAGGTACAACAAATTAACTCAATAAAAAATAAAACATAATATGTACATACAATGTTGTCTTTTCTTATTATTATCTTTTTAAGTTTCTAAATTTTCCAGTTTAATCTTTTTTGTTGCACGTGCAATACTTTCAAGTTACCGTTAAACGTTAAAGTATGTTTCTGTTCTACACAATATACGGCATAACCAATACTAAATTTGTTATTATTTATGGACTTTTGATGTTCTTTAATTCTTTGTTTAAATTACCGGCATGTATTAAATTGAATGTGACTCTTGTAATGGCCAAAGCGGAAAGTAATTCACACAAAGAACATCAAAAGTCCATACTCCAATTGTTAAAATATGTTCACCAAGTGCCAACCAGAAATTCAATCCAATATATGGATATTGAAATACTACTTAACAATGCTACGCCACTGACTCGAAACTAATTTTGTGCTTAGCCATCTGGAGTAGGGGTAAGATCGCAGTTTGATCTTCTGCGCATATTTTCCCCTCGCCATCACGTTTGGCGTTTGCTGTATATCTACATTGTTCGGCACGGAATCAATAGATGGCATTGCTTACATGATCCAACTACCTTAAATGTTAACACTCATTTTAATTTTCGTATTGATATTTGGAAATTATATTTTGGTCGAAATATCTTAATACTTTTTGCTTTATTTGTATTTTAGAATTGGGCAGTTGTTTATCTCTTCGAATATTGAGTCTTCGTAGTAATAAACTTATTGAAATACCGGACGAAATAGGCCATTTATACAATTTAACAATGTTTAATGTAATTAACAATTACATTAAAAACTTACCAATATCTTTTGTGAATCTGATTAACTTAAATTCGATGTGGATTGCTGAAAATCAAAGTATACCCCTTGCTTCTTTAACTGCCGATGTTGATCAAGAAACGGAGAAAACTATACTTTCTTGTTTTATGTTACCACAACAGAGAACTCCTTCGGAGATTGGTAATACGATAAACACTTTTAAATTAATTTCATACTTATTTTTTATTATAGTTTCAGCTTCTAGTAGCAATGACCCTCCCCGAAGTAGGAGTGTTGCATTTGCTCCCACCGCTGGTACCCTTGAACAACCCGGTCGACTAAGTAGAGCCCCTACGCCATATCCAAAAGAATTAAGAGCCATGTCTAAGCATGCTAGAAACGTCAACAGAGCTTTGGCGCAGCAGAGATCTGTAAGTTTTTCCGGTACCGTTGTGAGGCCGTGAGGTGACGCCCGCCTGATGAAATTTAACCAACAGGAAGCTCGCCTTACAGGCCGGTGTAAATGATAATTTTAGGATATATGTTGACATCGTTTTAATGTTTTTGTATTAGGCAAATTAATAAAATAAATTTTTATGTTAAAGGCATTAGCAAGTTATTTTCGATATTTTGCAAATAATATTAATAAATATAATATAAAATCAGAAATGCATTAGTTTTTATTTAATGTTTTAATTATTTGTTCCAAAGATATAACTATTTGAAATAACCGTACACAGCTACAGTGACGTCATCTACACCGCTTACAGTGCACTGTGTGTTTATCTAGGCAAAGTATTGGAAGTTTCTTTAGTGTGTTTTTATGTTCAATGATTGTAGACTTTAGTATTTTGTGACATTAAAATGCTTAACTGTTGTGTTAATGGTTGCACACATAATAAAACAAAAAATACCGGACAAAAATAAGAAACGTGATTTGTATCGTGCGCGCGTAAATAAAATTAATAGGAAAAATATCTACTACATCTTCTAGAATAAGACTTTGACTCGTTATATTAAAAAAAAAACAATGCCACATCATAAGTTGCTACCTATTTTAAAAGCAAGTGCAATGCCGTCAATTTATTTAGTTGGTGCAAAACAAAATAAAAATATGTTAAAACCGCGTGTTAAATCTAAAAATCAGAAAAAGAAAAAAGGGTTAATTTTGCCAAATCTGTAGTTGTATTTACTATGTCAGTGAATACAAGTACATAATTTGAGGATGTACCGTTAATATATGAAGTTAATGGTTTTGTATCAAATCGTAAAGTTGATGCAGGTATTTGAACTGGAAAAACGTAATTTCCTTATTTTGTTCTTATGTCCTCTTCATTTTGTTCTTCATTCAGCTCTGGTTCATACAAATACAGCAAAATTCACCGGTGATGGCGAAAAGCCGCGCATACTAAGCCCCGCCTTCCTTAAGCAGGATTGGTGCGAAAAATTGCAGTAGCGTGCTCGATATTTAACTTAAATATAGTGTAAACATAAAAATGAATAATATTGCACTTCAAAATAATAAACAAAATTGAAGATAATAATAATAATAAAACATGGGCGCGTGATAAATGCTAGATTACAATAATAATAATAATTTATTAACATAAAAGCGCGTGCAAGTCTGCAAAAGAATAGGTACACCAAATTAACTCAATAAAAAAAAAAACATAATATGTACATAAATCAGGTTAACTAATGTACAAAGTGAAAATTGCGTCCTTAAATACTAAACGCGATTACAGCTGATAATACGGGGGAATTAACGAAATCGAATTGGTCAATGTTGTCTTTTCTTATTATTATCTTTTTGAGTTTCTAATTTTTCCAGTTTAACTTTAATCCTTTTTGTTGCACGTGCAATACTTTCAAGTTAACATTAAAGTATGTTTCTGTTCTACACAATGTGCGGCAAAATCAATACTAAATTTGTTATTATTTATGGACTTTTGATGTTCTTTAATTCTTTTTTAAATTGCCGGCGTGTATCAAATTGAATGTGACCCTTTCAATGGTCAAAGCGGAAAGTAATGTACACAAAGAATTAAAGAACATCAAAAGTCCATACTCCAATTGTTAGAATACGTTCACCAAGTGCCAAGTATATGTATATTGAAATACAACTTAACAATGCTATGCCACTGACTTGAAACTAATTTTGTGCTTAGCCATTTGGAGTACGAGTAAAGTCGCAGTTTGATCTTCTGCGCATATCTAGTTCTCGCCATCACGTTTGGCGTTTGCTGTATGTAGATATAGTTATCATAATAGATAGAAAAATCAAAAAATATTTGAAAATGCACGCGTGACCGTTCATCGAAACTTAAACAAACTATATCTCATAAACTGTAACACGGAATAAAATTTGGTTTTAATAACTAATATTTATCTAATAATATAGTTTTGATTTATGAAAAGTCAATTTTTAACTTGCCTGTGCCTTTAAGTTAGTTTTTAATTATGGAAATAGCGCCGGTATTTTATAAGAATAAGGAACATTGTTACAGTTTTAATGTTTCAGGCATATACTGTCCCGGGTCCATCTCGCATCAGAGAAGCAACCGTCAATGTTGTCCCTCCCTCCATTGCATCAGGTGAACCTATATCTCGCTCTATAGATTTATCATCCGAACCCATTCCACTTCAAGATGTAATACGAACTCCAGATTCCAGCGCTAGTATGTCTTCCCTTCCAATTGCATACGAAAGCAGTCCAATTATACGTGAAGCTAGAAATATACGCACTGATGTCCAGTCAGTATCAACACCAACTCCACCGTCTCCTCAAAGAGTACCACCTCCATATCACATCGCTGCTGCGTACTCAACACAAGCTCATTTCTTCCAATCTGATAGCACTGGAAGCGATATGACGAGAGTTAGTACGCCATCTTTGCCCCTTAAGAGAGAGGGCACTCCGAAACTTAAACTTCGTAAAAATAAAGTTGAACCAGTAAGTAGTGAACCAACTACTGATGAAACAACTACGTATGAAAGTGGAGATCTAAACATTCGCACGACGGCTCCAACAATTGGCGAATCAACAGAAAAAACTCTAACGTCTGGGCCAAAATCTCTTGACAAAACTTCGGGAGATACAACTACTTCAATGTACTCTGGTGCAACAATTGGCGTAATTTCCGAACCAAGATCTAGTGATCGCTATCGGTATTCAACCACGAGTCCTTATCCAGCAACGACTGAAATGACAACTCCTGAATCAACTGATGTGACATCTACTGACGATTCTTCGTACAGTTTTAAGCTACTTTCGCCTCCGTCTCAAGTAGCTCAAAACCCGCAATTGGCAACAATTAGGGAAGATAGAACTCCCGATTCGGACCCAATCGCGCGTTCTGTCGAATGCGATATGGGTTCAGATCAAACTGAACGATATGTTCCTTCGTCTTTAACGAAATCATCAACACGTACTTCTGAGTATCCTACAGATCGTCCGACAGAATCTACTACTGATAGTACTCCAGTAGCTTCACGGGATATGTCGAAAAAAGTTAATTTTCCGAAATCTACTCAAACAATACCGAGTTCAGGTTCTCAGTCAAGTCATTATGCTCCTGATATGTCGCAGAGTATGACTGCGCGTCAAATGCTTTCGCATCCTTTTGGAGTACAGGAAGATGTATATCCAGCGGCTGCTGGTAATGGAGAATATCCGTTGTCGAATCAAAATTCACAATCAACAGGATTTGGAATTCAAAGTTCGGAGGTTTTGTCCTCTAATGAAGTTTCTGGAGCGTCTATGCATTCGTTAATACCGCAACAAGCTACGCGCTCTAGTTTAAGTTTAGTATCAAATTATTCTTTGGCAGATGAAGTACAACAACCATCTGCACAATCCTCGCGTTTACAAACGCGATACATGCAAAGAGGAATGATGCCTTACGGTCCTCGTTCAATTCCTTTAACATATTCGACTCATCCCAGAAATCGCGAATCTCTTGGAATACCTTCAAGTCGTTCAGAAGGTTATAATTTAAACGAAACTTACACTCGATCTCATCTTGACAACGACAACGTTACATCTGGTGATAGCGAAAATAATCTAACTCCAGAGCCAAGATGTTTTGTTCAAAACATACCCGGTTCGGGTCAAAATATAGTAATCCCAACTCCGCAACGTCCAAGCGTTGACAGGTCCCCGCATTTGACTTATTTGGGTACACCAACTGCAACGCTGTCCATTTCCGCATCTAGTCCACAAGTTGCCATTGCTTCTAACGTAACTCCAGTTAGAGAAACTGCATCAGATACTATTATTACTGGAGGAGCTACAAGAAAAGCGAAACCAGTCACTCCACAGTCAAGTCGGATGAAGTGGGTGTTTGGTCAGCATAAAAATGCGACTGTTCTTAACGTTGTTATTCAGAAAACTCCCGATCTTGGATTTTCCTTCACCGAAGTTCCAGGAAAGGTAAGATTAATTATAAATTTTGATTTTTTTGTACGTGACATGTTTATTTAGGGTATATTTATCGACGATGCAAGTGGTCAAGAAAATTTGAGCGTCGGTGATAAGATTTTGGAAGTCGAAGGAATTGATGTGACTAATATGTCCAAGGAAGAAGTGATGGAAATTTTATTGGCTGGAGGGAGGAGTATTTCTATGATGATATCGCATACATAGTTTATTTATTTAATTTATTCGTTATTGTTGTTAAATGTTCAAAGTTTTATTACCTGTTTTTTCTCTCCAGATCATTTTTGCTGCTTTTTAAAAATTGTATTTGTGTGCGCTATTGATGTTTCCTTTTCTGTACTAAACAGAATTTTTTTACGGAGAGGACCGTTTTTATTTTTGACTTGTTTGAAGTGTTTCTTAACCTTTTCTAAACCGGGAACCCCTTAGAAATTGAATCTTTAAAAACACTACTAAAGTGTGGAAATAGAACTTTTTTTAACTTCCGGCTTGTTAATCGATATTTTTCATTCTATTCCTACGGACCCTGCGTGACTGTTGCCGTGTATAAAAATTTGCTCCTTGAGCATTTGTTTTACAGCTTCATCTGTTTATTTATTCGATGGTATTCTACCCCATGTTAAGAAACGCTGCACTAAAGAATTATTTTATGGAGCAGTGTTTTCTCCAGGTTATTTCTCTCCGTTTTGTGGCTTAAATCTGGAGAGAACATTCGATTATTCTTTATATATTCTGTCCAGAATGTTGTGCTGTTTTCCGCCGGATTAAAAAAAAATCAATGTGCGCTATTGATGTACTTAAAACTAAAAAATCTGGAGAGGACATAAGAGTATTACCGTTAAATGTAGTTTCGAATCTGTGATTTCGAATAATGTATGTGTTGCGACCCAGTGTTTTTTAAATATGTACTATGTTTTTTGAAATTATTGTCCAATAGTTTGATACATATCATAATGTAAGGAATGACACATATCGTAATATAATTAACATTTTCAATTTTATATATTTTATATAGAGATGACATAATAAAGCAAAATTAACGTGGCATTTTAATATTAAAATAGAGAAAATCTAATTTATGTCCCATTTTTTTTTTTCGTCCTATTTTTGTGTAGTATAACTGCCCAGATATCGATATTCCATGCCACGTTAAATTTGCATTACTGTACAGAAACAATCTGTGATGATGTTTTCTTTGTTTTAAGGAGACGAATAGTAAGACTGCCATAAAATTCTAAGTTATATTGGAAAAATATTTATTAATAAATAAACTTTTTTGTTACAGTAAATTGTAAATTTATTAACCTTTAAGTAGGGCATTCAACGTCGTCGGAATCATCATCTGTTTCGTCTGGACTTTGGATTTCTGAACTTCCAGAACAAATTTCATAAAATTTAGTGCTTTCTGCTGAAGATGACCTATTAGCCTCGATGATATTGTATAAGGAGAACATGAAATTCAACACGCATTCTAGCGTGCCTTCGCGTAATTTTTGAAATTCTTTACCTGGAATGACAAAAACAACCTGGTTAAATATTGATTAAAATTTGGAGAAATATTGGTCAATATTTATGAATAATATAGCTATTCATTTTGTACTTTAAAACTCAGAATTATAATGGATTTTTGATTATACAGGGTGTAACAGCTAAACGAACTACCTCAAATAATTTCTATATTATTAAAGATACAATAAAATACTATAAGTGCTTCTCATACAAAGTTATATTTTTTAAATGAGATAATATATTTTCTTCTCTAATCGGATGTCCACCTTGGTCTTCTATAAGATAGTCTTACAGTATTTATTGTATCGTTAATAATATAGAAATTATTTATTATTTGAGAAGTCACTTGACAAGAACAAGAAGGTGTTCTGTGGCTTTCTTGATTTAAAGAAGGCGTATGATAGCGTTCTTTGTGGGATGTACTCAGAGAGGCAGTTAGAGTGAATGTACGAATTTTCGCGCGATAAGTTAGTTGCGTGTAGTAGGGAGACTTTTTGGTGAGGTTTTAATTCATAAGGTGTGCACCTTAACAATTTCCAAAATTAGTGACGTTCAGGGTGGTTTTTTGTCTGAGAGGGGATGTGTCGATCAATTGTTTGCTCTTCGTATGATTGTTGAGAAGTCACTAGACAAGAACAAGAAAGTGTTCTGTGGCTTTCTTGATTTAAAGAAGGCGTGTGATAGCGTTCTTTGTGGGATGTACTCAGAGAGTACGGTGTGAATGGAAACTGGTTGGGAGCGATTCGAGCGTTGTATGAGGGTAGTGAGGCTGCTGTGAGAATAGATGGTAGGTAGACTGATTGGTTTCATATAAATGTTGGTGTGAAACAGGGCTGTGGTATGTCTCCGTGGTTGTTTAACTTGCATATGGATGTGTTATTGCGGAGAGCTTTGAGTGAAATGGATGGTGTACATATTGGTGAAAGTGTAGTGCCTGCGTTAACGTATGCTGATGATGTAGTTGGTTTAGGAGAAAATGAAGAGCAACTCAGGAGAATGATAGAGAGAATACATGTAGTTGGAAGAAGTATGAATCTGATGTTGAATGTTGATAAATCCAAAGTGTTAGTATTTGAAAGGAGTAAATTGGTGACTGAGTGCAATGTGTTGGTGGATGGAGTGAAACTGGAGCAGGTAAATGAGTTTGTATATTTGGGTAGCATGATGTCGAGGGATGGTCGAATTGATCGAGATAGAAAGGAGAGTGAGTGCGGGATGTAAGGTAATGGGTGCTCTGGGTACGTTTGCACGAAACGTTAACGTATCAAGGGATGCTCGGTTAAGTTTATATAATGGAGTGCTAGTGCCTGCTTTGATGTATGGAAGCGAATGCTGGGCATGGACGGGGAAGCATAAAAAGAGAGTGACTGGCATGGAAATGAGATATTTGCGTGCGGAATAATTTGGTGTATGAAGAATGTATGGCTAGGAACAATGGCTGGTACCACAAGCCTTGTTTTAACTAAAACGATGTTTTAAGAACTGTCAAATTTCATTATTTAATATTAATAATAAATAATATTAAATTCATCAAAATATGATTTTAAAGCAGAGCGTTGTTTATAATCAAACAAATATTTAAAAAAAATCGCTCTTTAAACGTAAGGGTGGAATTTAATTTTGAATTTGACATTTCTTAAAACAGCGTTTTAGTTAAAACCAGGCTTGTGGTACCAGCCAATGTGATTAAGAGAGTTGGCGCGAGTCAGTTGAGATGGTTTGGGCATGTGGAGAGAATGGCGAGTGAACGGGTTGTTAAGAGTATATATCTTTGTGAAGTTGAGAGTTTTCGATTGCGTGGCCGACCAGTGTGTAAGTGGATGGATGTGGTTGGTAGGGTGCTTAAAGAGAGAGAGTTTCCAAGTATGAAGAGAAGAAGAGCATGTATGAATGCGATTATGAGTGTGGCCGCGGCGAAAGAAGTGTGCTTAGATAGGAATGTGTGGCGAAGGATGATTGTTTCCTAACTATTATTGTGATCCGGATTGCGGTATTTCGCTACCGAATATCGGTCACTTTAATATGTTTAAGAGTAAGGATTTGTTGTATGATGTTGATGTTGTTCTTATTGTTATCGGGTTTGTGCGAAACCACTAGGTGGGACACGCGTGATTTTATGTATGTATGTATGTAATTATTTAAGGGAGCTCGTTTAGCTGTTACACCCTGTATATTTTATTTTATGTTTAATCTTTACCATGTTTCTTTTTACCTGACGGAAGTCGAGTTTTTTTTAACAATACAGTCTTTTGCGTCAACGATGCAGCAAATCTTTTCAATAAATTTGATGTTGTCGTGGGTTCCATTGGTTGTAAATGTAATAAAAATCTAAGTAGAAATTCCAAAAGATATTGGCTATCCTGTAAAACAAATATTGGATGATTGAATATAATTTTGAAAATATTTCTTACAATATTTAATTTTTGAAGACATGTTTCTGGACGTTTGTTATAAATAACAATATTAGATAAATCTTCCCGCGTGATGGCAGGAGTTTTTAAAGTTTCTATCCAATCATATAACAACCCTGATAAAACAACTAGACTTTTTTCAGTTTTTAATCGCGACCATGTCATCTGACTACAATTAAATTCAATTTCGAATTGTTTAATATATTTTTTGGTTGATTCATCCAGCGAATTGTGGTCAGCAAGCAGGGCCTCTGCGACTTCATCAACTGAATAGGGCTGTGAGATTTCATGCGCGCTCCCACATTGCACTTGGGCGAGAAGTTTGAAGCATTTATTTTCCCGAAGATCGTTCAGCAATTCTGCAAATAGAAAACGTATTAATGTAATGAGGAATTATCTACGATCTAAATTAATTATAACGCCTGAGCAACATGCGATTCAATTCAAATTTATGTCATTCTAAATCAATAATTTTGAATCTGATGAACTAAATAAGCCTCGTACGTCGTATGTCGCAGCCAATATTTTGAAGTTCTCGTGCAATTGTGTCATTTAAAACCACGGAAAATATATTTGATTCTTTTTATAGAAACTCATTTAGAAAATTGCAATGAGACCGTTTTTAAAATTGCGTTATAATCACGGATGTATTTAGTAACGAAGACTTAGAATGTTTATTAAATGTTAAAATTTGGGAAATTACAATTTAATACATAAAAATTTAAACAGCATGTTAAATTCAGAATAAACAAAAAAACATGTAAAATCAATCTTTCCTAATTTCCTGCTCCTCTAATTATTTTAGGTAAAAAAGCTTCAAATAAAAGTTGTAATGCATAAAATTCTGCATCTGAATCAATAGGCAAAATTAATTTTGTATGCCTTGTAACGGCAGAAATTAGGTATAAAATGTCGAAAATCACTTCAAAAGTAGCAATAGCCATGAAATTGAAACAAAATAAATAACAAATGGCTAACGATTTATCTGTCATGTTATAGTAATTTATTTTCATTAGGTATTATTTCTAATTTCTATTCCTGTTAACTATTATCTGTTAATTTAAATTGATATTTGTGCAATTGAAAAGAAATTACAAATAATAACAAAAGTAAATTAACCTAGTTTGACAGATAAATCGTTAAAATTTGTAATTTTTTTGTTTCAATTTCATGGCTATAGCTATTTTTGGAGTGATTTTCGGTATTTTCATACCTAATTTCTGCCGTTACGAGGCACACAAAATTAATTTTGTTTATTGATTCAGATGCAGATTATAATGCCCTATAAATTTTATTTGAAGCTTTTTTACCTAAAATAATTAAGGAAGCAGGAAATTACGAAAGTCTGATTTTACAAGTTAAAGTCCGATATTAAATAAAATTGACTTTTGGACTTTCATTATCTTTATTAACAAAAACACAAATTGTCACTACGTTTCGGTAGCTGATATCTGCTGCCGTCATCAGGTGAACTGATACTGTCAGTTCACCTGATGACGGCAGCAGATATCAGCTACCGAAACGTAGTGACAATTTGTGTTTTTGTTAATAAAGATAATGGAAGTCCAAAAGTCAATTTTATTTAATAACGAGACATTATCTTATAAATTCAAAGTTAAAGTTAAAGTCCGATGTTCGGCTGTGCCGGTCACCACCCTGTATTACCCTTATAAATATACAAACATCTATATACATATACGAAATAAGTGTTGTTAAAACCAACCGAAAAGCACGAAAATTCATGGAATAGAAACGTACATTAACATATTAACACCTGTTCCAAAATTGTATGATTCTGGACGAAGCTAATTGAAATAAATCCATCAGTCTGATCAAAATAAACAATAAATTAACTCCAATCGAATACGGTAGGGATATCTGTATTAAAAATTGTCAACCACACCAAGTTTATGTCTAAAAATAGAATATTGTTACCATTTCAAGTTAGAAATGTACAAAATATTGAAGTATGTTTTGAATACATGGAGGAAAATATTGAATATGTATTTTAAACATTGTGAAATATTTTTTTATTAATGAATATTGTAAAAATATATCATCTATTCCTGGTATAGATACATATTTACGGCAAATAATAACCGCAAAATATAATGAATTATTCTTTTGCGGTCACATGCTATGTTTAAACGAAAAATGACATATTTTCTGTGGTTCGGTCACGCAACCATTTTACTTTTATATCTTAAAGACATATCCTTTTATTCACAACATGACAGATATATTTTATAGTATTATATATATTTAATCTTTAACTATAAATGCCATGTAATTTATGGATACGTACAAAATATGTCAGAATTTAGAATTTAGAGTGTATGTATTATATTCCGAAGATATACAGTATGTTATATTTTAATGGACCCAGCAAATATCTCGCTTTTTTATTAAGTTAGTAATTTCTTTCATATAACATGATTTATACAGAAACATGTAAGATACTTGATGACGGATGTACATTCATGATACCACTTCCGGTTTATTAGTAATTAATATCAACTTTGAAATTTCAAATGGAATATACTATATTTTTTACAAATTTGAAAAGTACATCAAATATGCTTTACAATCATGTAAAATAATCCATATGTTACATTATTAAAAAGTAAAATGGCGGGCACTTTTTTAAACACCTAGTCGAAAAGAGAATAGTGAGCCATGACTATGGCTTGAAATAAAACAATTGTAACACGGTAAATAAACGAACTGAAGAATAAAATTGAAGCGGCAATTGAATCTTTATCTGCAGACCAAATATAAAGGGCTACTTATTCTGTTTCAAAACCTTGTGAAAAATGTATTGAAGAGGCTGGGAGTCATTTTGAATATTTCTTGTTATTAAGTGTTCCTTATTCTTATTTTCTGTATTATTATGACAAAAACAATATTTCGTTTAATAATAATAGTTACAATTGTTTTAGTTCATTGTTTTATTTCAAGCTACAGTCATGGCCCACTATTCTCTTTTCGACTAGGTGTGTGCCCGCCATTTTACTTTTTAATAATGTAACATATAGATTATTTTACATGATTGTAAAGCATATTTGATGTACTTTTCAAATTTGTAAAAAAATATACTATGTTTCATTTGAAATTTCAAAGTTGATATTAATTACTAATAAACCGGAAGTGGTATCATGAATTTACATCCGTCATCAAGTAGCTTACATGTTGCTGTATAAATCATGTTATATGAAAGAAATTACTAACCTAATAAATAAGCGAGATATTTGCTGGGTATAATATAACACCCTGTATACCCATTTTTTTTCCATAAACACCCATACTACGAAAATGGTTATAGATACTGATTATCTAATTAGATTCTCCGGGAATTTTTATAAGTATGCCACTTTTCAATTTTGAGTAATATCTCTTTAGGTTTTGGAAATATTTGCGTTATCTTACCGTCAGAGGTTGTACTAGTAGACAGAGGAATACCTAAAGTTGTATCTCCATTATCTGATACGGAAATATCGCCTGTAGATCTTGCAGATAATTCTGCGGAAGACCTAGAGCTGTCACCGATGTTTGATGATAAATTCACTCCTTTGCTACTGATATGCAGTAAAGTTTGCTGAGCTGAAATTTACATGTACATCATATGTAATTACCTAATTACTGTTATTATTTATCAGTCATGAAAATTATAGTGAAATGTGGATAATAGTTTTCGAATCATTTTTCGAAACTGCAGTTCGTGTATTGCGTGATTTTGACTGGTAAAAAAATATCGATTTTGATAATACGAAAGAATAGAGAGTATATTTATATGTTACAAAAACACAAAAGTATGATAAAAATAAAGGCGAGATAAAATAAAATAAAATGTTTTGAAATGCATGTAATTTAGCATTTTTTTTACATTCATAGTTTCAGTGGTTTAATAATTAGTGTAATAAATAATATGACACAAAAGTAATGAAAATTCTTATTAAATAATTAATAAAGTATACTCACACCCTGTTTCTGTGGTATCTAAGCTATTTTTTCTGTTCTTAAAATTTAATTTTGTAACTAAAAAATTATTTGTAAATGGCACATTTCCTACGGAAAATTCACTGCACCAGCAATTTGACAATAAAAGCATTCTTTCACATGTTCGATACACAATCTAACAAAAAACCAAAATTATTATTTTTTTTACGCAAAATATAAACTTACTTTAGGTAAATTTTTTAACGATCTGTCTTCATATCCATGTAAAATAATCCTTTGGTGCTTTAGAAATTTGGATAATGATAATTCATGTATTTTTTTATCTTTTTGTAGAGTTTGCGTAGGATCCCTATAAGAACCAGTAATTTTATAAATAAAGGATTCTTTGTATATTAGTAAATATTAAAATTAAAGTAGTTCATAATTGGAAGGAAAGACATGCACGAGAATTATGGATTATGAATATGAATTACTAATGAAAAATATACAGTGCAGTTGTGATAAATTGTATCTATGTATGTGTAAATAAATGATAAGTTTCTCACATTTTTATGTGAAAAATTGAAATAGAAGTATTTTAAATAATTATTTGAAAAACGTAAAAATAAAAATATTTTGTATTTTTAATTCAAATACTTTTTAAAAGTATTAAAATATTATTTATATGAAATACTAATTTTCAATATTTGAAATACATTTATGTATTTGAAATACAAACCTTCCATCCTATGTGGTTTGTTTGTAATATAATATGAAATAATTCCGTAACTTTTCTTGAAATTAACAGTTGCCTGTTAATGTAGGAGTTTCTTTTTAATATAAATAAAAATACGCGAATAAGTTGAATACGAGAAACATTTTTAAAATACAGTATTATCTTATCAATTTTTAAATAATTAAAAGTGAAAGTATTTGAAATAAAGTAATTGAAATATTGGTATATTTCAAATACTAGAAAAATAATTTTATACTTGTATTTAGTATTTTATACAACACTGGAAGCGAAAAGCAAACAATAAATATTTGTACAATGAAAGCTTAACAATAATGTTTAAATATTTGCAAAACAATAATTATAATTCTATGAGAAAAAACTTGAAGGTGTATCGATTTTCAATAAAAGACAAAGTAATAATTAAAATATTTTGGATATAACAGTTTCTAAAAATAAATGCGAACAATTATTTCGTAAAATATTCATAAAATAAGTTTAGGAGACGAGGATGATTTTTTCCCAATTTAATTTTAAATTGCAAATACGGTACATCATTTCATAATAAACTTTTCTCAACCAGATGTTTTGTATCCCTGATGAAATATTTAATAACGGGTTTTATGTCGATATGTAATACAAATATTATTATAATTATTAGAAACAATATTTTCAAATTTTTGTTAAATTATTTTCCTATTATTTTTTTAGAAATCGTCCTAGTATTTGTGATCAATATAATAAAATCTAAGAACAGTTTATCTTTATGAATATTAAATTAGTAGACCATATTTCATACAGTTCGATTTATATTTCGCGTAGAATTTATTTAAAATAAATGTATACTTAATCCGCACATTAACACGAATAATACTGCGAAAACAATTCTCCCCTTCGTGTCTGCAAACTGCAGATCTTGCAGTATTGTAAATTTTACTTTAGCGAACTTTAAAATTTATATGCGTAGCAATTACAAAGAAAAGCAAACAAACATTGTTTATAATATGAAAAAATAATTGTTCTAGTTGAGCAAAACATACAAATGTCAGATAAAATATGAAAGATATGATAAATAAATGAATACTGCGAAAGATAGCACAATGATAGCACATGGAAATTGTCAGTACTTGTGAATAATGAATTACAGATTTCCAGATAGTTCCCATAGTATTCTTACTTTATATTGTAGACTAAAGACTGCGGAAGAATGAACTGAGCAAATTCTTGAATGCACAAAATTTGTCCTCTCGTTTGGACAGACCCTGGTCTTTTTAGCCTAATATAATTAATGGCATCATTGGCCCTAACTCTTAAAATATAAACTAGGTAACATGCTATCAGCACTCCGGTTCGTCCTAAACCTATAATTAAACAATTTGCTTAATTACGAATACAATTTTAATGATTTCACTTATCAAAATCAATTTCAATGTTTGAGGAAAATGCAGTGTATTGTGAACATAAAAAATCAATGGTTTGGCTGCATGATAATAACAACAGGAACAACTGATAAAATTACACACTAGATGTTAAAATTGTTTTTATATTGACGAACCTTAACAGTTTTTCTTAAAAAATCGGTTAAATTAACCGGTTAAATAAAGAATAAACCTGTTATTTTTTCGGTTTCTCGTCCTTGTTTTTTGGTAAACAAAATATCGGGTTAAAAACAGGGCATCGAACCCGAATCTGAACAGAACCAAAACCGGAACCAAACCGTAACATTTTAGCGAACCCAAACCCAGAACCGAACTTTAAATATATTTTTCAATTGAACCCGAGTCGGAACCGAAGCGAGTATTAAAATTCGGGTTCAAGGTTCAACTCCGGTTCAGGTTCATTTTGAATTCGAACCGTACGCGTAATCGTAATACAGCCGATAATCGACACCTGTGTTGTCTGTTTGTGAAAATTGTGTTCGCGGTCTTGTTTTGCGTAAATTCCGGCTCACAGTTTAAATTATTTCTATATATAGATTGTTATTCCAAAAACAATTCAGTTTTTCTTAGGTCGAACCGAATCTGAACTAGTGCTGTCAAGAACCGAAAAAATTTGGAACCGGGTACCCGGTTCCAAAACTATCCGGATACCCGGGTAGTGGAACCGATTTTCGGGTTCGGTTCCGAGTAATGGAACCGATCTTCGGTTCCGGTTCCGGGTAATGGAATCGATCTTCGGTTCCGAATAGTGGAACATAACCCAAAAGTAAATTCATTTTTCTCCTGAAAATAGATTTATGTTGTTGAATTTAATTCAAATAATCATATTTTCTTCTACATTTCTTTTACGGGGCACATTATGAATGTCTATCTATGTTAACCTACCGGGCGTCGTAACTCGTTACAATGTCGTAAATAAATCGGTGAAGCTTAGTTTTTTTTTTTAGAGTTAGTTTAAATAAATATCTGTTCGTTCAGAAATAGGTTTCCTTTCCCAAAAAAATTGTATTTGTTTAAAAATATTGTTAAACAAGTACGGTTTACAATACAGGGTTCCAGCTAAGTTTCTAAGGAGTGTAAAGGCTGGTTTAAGCCTTTGATCAACAGCAGGACTTGTCTAAAGCTTTGTTAAGACTTTCTACAGCCACAAGAAGGCAGCAATAGTTTAGTTAAAGTCGCGAATATTAGATACATTAAAATTAAATTCATTTACATTTTAAAGTTAGGGTAAAATATAATTAATGTTTTGCCGAGGATATGATCGTGTCACATGTCAGTTTAAATTATTGTCCAATTTTTTAAATGTAGGTACAGAAACAATCCTTAAAGTAGCTTTAATCACTTTAAAAATATGGTCTCGTGGTCGTGTGCCCGAGTGTCTGATCGCGAATCTGGGGACCCGGGTTCGATCCCGACCGACGCCAAAAATTTCATCGCATTTTAATGGCACAAAATTGACTCCTGTGGCGCACTCTCCACGCCAGCAATGAGTGCCCGTGAGGTGACGCCTGGTAAGCGCCCGCACGGTACAAATATTCCATCATTACCGATATCTGTACAAAACAGATTGGCACACCCAGCAATGGGTAATATGCCGTGATGAAATATTTATTTTATTTATTTAAAAATATGAATAATGCATGACCGCCTGGGAGACAATTAATCGGAAGTGATGTCTTAAAGCAGACTATATTAGCCTCCCCTAAGTGAGGGATGTATTGGTAAATGGGGAAATATATTTGTAAAAAAAATATATACTTAAATTTATAAAATTTCATAGGTACATATAAAAGCCTAAAATAGTAAAATTGAAAAGTTTCGGATTATATTTTAATACAGTTTTTCATTAAAAATTGTTATGGGCTGCAAGTAAAGTATCACTTCCGGTTTATCTAGTTAAGTCAAAATGTAATATGTTGCTCCCCTTGATATAAAAGTTTTAAATAGTAAAATTGAATAGTTTTGGATTATATTTTAATATAGTTCTTCATTAAAAACTGTTATGGGCTTCAAGTAAAGTATCACTTTCGGTTTATCAATTTTAGTCAAAATGTAATATGTTGTTCCCCTTAATATAAAAGTCTTAAATACTAAAATTGAAAGTTTTAGATTATATTTTAATATAGTTCTTCATTAAAAACTGTTATGGGTTTCAAGTAAAGTATCACTTCCGGTTTATCAATTTTAGTCAAAATCTAATATGTTGTTTCCCTTGATATAAATCTTAAATAGTAAAATTTAAAAGTTTTGGATTATATTTTAATACAGTTTTTTATTAAAAACTGTTATGGTCTTCAAGTAAAGTATCACTTCCGGTGTATCAATTTTAGTCAAAATCTAATATATTGTTCCCCTTGATATAATAGTCTTAAATACTAAAATTGAAAAGTTTTGGATCATTTTAATACAGTTCATACTTCATTAAAAACTGTTATGGGCTTCAAGTAAAGTGTCACTTCCGGTTTATCAAGTTAAGTCAAAATATAATATGTTGTTCCCCTTGATATACAAGTCTTAAATACTATAATTGGATAGTTTTTGATTATATTTTAATATAGTTTTTCATTAAACTGTTATGGGCTTCAAGTAAAGTATCACTTCCGGTTTATCAATTTCAGTCAAAATGTAATATGTTGTTCCCCTTGGTATAAAAGTGCTAAATACTAAAATTGAAAAAAATAGATTATATTTTAATACAGTTCTTCATGAAAAACTGTTATGGGCTTCAAGTAAAGTACCACTTCCGGTTTGTCAATTTCAGTCAAAATATAATATGTTGTTTACCTTGATATAAAAGTCCTAAATACTAAAATTGAAAAGTTTTAGATTATATTTTAATATAGTTCTTCATGAAAAACTGTTATGGGCGTCAAGTAAAGTACCACTTCCGGTTTGTCAATTTCAGTCAAAATATAATATGTTGTTTACCTTGATATAAAAGTCCTAAATACTAAAATTGAAAATTTTTAGATTATATTTTAATATAGTTCTTCATGAAAAACTGTTACGGGCTTCAAGTAAAGTACCACTTCCGGTTTGTCAATTTCAGTCAAAATACAATATGTTGTTCTCCTTGATATAAAAGTCCTAAATACTAAAATTGAAAATTTTTAGATTATATTGTAATATAGTTCTTGATGAAAAACTGTTATGGGCTTCAAGTAAACTATCACATCCGGTTTATCGATTTCCGTCAAAATATTATAAGTTGATATAAAAGTCCTAAATACTAAAATTGAAAAAAATTAGATTATATTTTAATACATTTCTTCATGAAAAACTGTTATGGGCTTCAAGTAAAGTATCACTTCCGATTTGTCAATTTTCCGAAATATTAATTTTTTATAGTTTTCCTGCAAAAATACACTATATCCCGGACTACAATTACTTGTTACCGAGATATGCTGCGGACTTAACACTATGTTTCTCAACAAAAATTACAGTAAAAAGAAGAGTCCATTAAAATGAAATAGTTATATATTTCGCTCTCTGTCTTACAAAAAATAAATATTTGCGAGTAAGTGTACAATCCTGTTCGTTGTTATTCTATGACATGTTGTCTCTGTCTTACAACATATTTATCTTATACATTGTAAGACAGAGACAACATGTCATAGAATAACAACGAACAGGATTGTACACTTACACGCAAATATTTATTTTTTGTAAGACAGAGAGCGAAATATATAACTATTTCATTTTAATGGACTCTTCTTTTTACTGTAATTTTTGTTGGGAAACATAGTGTTAAGTCCGCAGCATATCTCGGTGACAAATAATTGTAGTCAGGGATATAGTGTATTTTTGTAGGAAAACTATAAAAAATTAATATTTCGGGAACGGGAAATATTTTTTTCAAATATAAACACAAAAAGATTAACCAAATGGAACAACATCTTATATTTTGACTGAAATTGACAAACCGGAAATGGTACTTTACTTAAAGCCCGTAACAGTTTATCATGAAGAACTTTATTAAAATATAGTCTAAAAATTTTCAATTTTAGTAGTTAGGATTTTTATATCAAAGGGAAAAACATATTATATTTTGACTGAAATTGACAAACCGGAAGTGGTACTTTACTTAAAGCCCGTAACAGTTTTTCATGAAGAACTGTATTAAAATATAATCTAAAAATTTTCAATTTTAGTATTTAGGATTTTTATATCAAAGGGAACAACATATTATATTTTGACTGAAATTGACAAACCGGAAGTGGTACTTTACTTGAAGCCCGTAACAGTTTTTCATGAAGAACTGTATTAAAATATAATCTAAAAATTTTCAATTTTAGTATTTAGGATTTCTATATCAAAGGGAACAACCTATTAGTTTTTGACTGAAATTGACAAACCGGAAGTGATACTTTACTTGAAGCCCATAACAGTTTTTCATGTAGAGCTGTATTAAAATATAATCTAAAAAATTTCAATTTTAGTATTTAGGACTTTTATATCAAGGAGAACAACATATTACATTTTGACTGAAATTGACAAACCGGAAGTGGTAGTTTTCTTGAAGCCCGTAACAGTTTTTCAAGAAGAACTGTATTAAAATATAATCTAAAAATTTTCAGTTTTAGTATTTAGGACTTTTATATCAAGGGGAACAATATATTAGATTTTAACTGAAATTGACAAACCGGAAGTGATACTTTACTTGAAGTTCATAACAGTTTTTCATGAAGAACTATATTAAAATATAATCTAAAAATTTTCAATTTTAGTATTTAAGACTTTTATATCAATTGGAACAACATATTATATTTTGACTGAAATTGATAAACCGGAAGTGATACTTTACTTGAAGCCCATAACAGTTTTTATCTGAACCTAATACTCTGAACCCGGAACTAAACCGCAAATTTTATTAATGTTTGAACCAAAACCGCACCCGAACCCATCTCTCAAAAAATAAATTAACCTGAAACTGAACCGAACCCAGTTTTTGGCTGGTTCGATGCCCTGGTTAAAAATCATCTTTTTGGTTTTAATTCCGTCCCTGTACATACATAAGCAAACAGTCAAGATTATCATTCATTTATTATGCCCACATTAGTCGCTATGAAATATAGGTTGTAGTGAAATTGAAACTTAAAAAAAAGCTTACCTGCATGACAATGTATAGCAACTCTGCCTTCTTTTACTGCAAAAGCCAAAACTTTCACCATATCCAAAAGCCCTTGTAATGTAGCGTCGCCATAATCTTTCCATGTGAAGTTATAATAGAATACTTAAAGAAAAAAATCCATATAAGACTATTTAATTTAACATTTGCGTATAAATAATAAATGTACACACGTATTTGTTATGATGAGTGAATGAAATTATTGCTTTTTTATTGGTTGACACAAAAATTAAATAGAATTTTGCGCCTAAACGTTTAGTATTATGCAACCAGGTATGACGTCTTCGATTGCTGGTTGCAGAAATGTACATATTACATGTATTTTCATCTCATGTCATTCCATAAACTATATTTAGAATAAGGACAATGATTTGTAAGCTATATCAATCAATTGATCTTTTTATAATTGTGTAACTACGAGTACAACTGCTAATGAATGGATATTAAAAATAAATATCTTTTAACATATTAATTGCATTATTGTTATATACAGAATGTTTCTCGAATACGGGACACCTCGTTTATTTCCTTTATTATTGGGAATAGAACAAAATCATTAAAAAAAAAGTTGTAGTAGATCAAGGGGACATTTATTTATTGAAGAAAAAAAATTAAACCAGTGGTATATTTTTACATGGTATATTTTAAGCCTATTCGATAGTTTTTTTCAGAAGGCTTTGAATGGAGAACAAAACCTGCTATCCGTCAATTTGAATTATTTATAGTTCTTAATAATACTAATGGAATTATTTATAAAGTTATTAACAAATATTTGTCTCGCGGGCGTGTGCCTGAGTGTCTGGTCGTGAATCTGGGGTACCAGATTCGATCCTGACCGACGCCAAATATTTCGAATTTTAAATGACACAAAATTGATCCCTGTGGTGCACTCTCCACGCCAGCAATGAGTGCCCGCGAGGAGTGATTGACACACCCAGCAATGGGTAATATGCCGTGATGATATATATATTTATGTTTCGTTTTAATTTGAGCTCAATTGTGTTTCATACATAGCCTACTGAAAAATAACTATAAAAATCAAGTTTATTTAAATTTTAATTGCATTTTTCTCAATTTTGTTATGTAAATATATAAAATGATTGCATGGTTGAATTCAGAAAAATATACTCTATCCAATGGGCTTAAAAGAAATATACCATTCCATTAAAAAAAATATAACTTTATTTTATATATTAACAACCAATGGTTAAAAAATATTTTTCTTAAATATGTGAATATCCTACTCAATATATCACAATTTTTATTTGAATGATTTTCTTCTATTCCCAATAATAAAGAAAATAATCGAGGTGTTCCGTATCCGTGAAACACCTGTATATATCATATGTAAATTACAAATTGAAATATCCATTTATATGATGAGTATTATAAATAAGAAAATCATCTATTGTTCTCAGATCTAATCTCGTGAAAATTATTGTCAATAATCTGATAAATAAAATGAAATGAACATGTAAATTCTATTAACTGCACAATAATAATAAGATGCATAAAAAATGTATTACTGTATGAACAATATTTGTTGTTTTATTTTAGATTAAACGATAAGAGTTTATAGCAAAATTACCATGAAATAACTTTAAATGAAAGCAATATATTAACGTGAAAATATACGTAAACAATAAATTAAAAGTATGCATATGAATTCAAGATACATATCTTAATAGAGTTTAAAAATATGTGGTATATGTCTTAGAACATTTGTAATTTATAAATACATACTGTAATTATTTGGAGTGGTTTCGCGTTTTGAAAAATATGTCAGAGAGTCAGGGCCGTTTTACAAGAACTGTTTGGCTCTATAGCGTGCAATGGGGCTATCTCAACACGGTTATGCAAAATACGCTATATTAAGAATAACAAAAATACAGAAATGATATGCAGGGGATTGTTCGCAACTACTTGGCCTTCTCAGAGTAAATTATAAAAAATAATTAGAAACACGAGCTATATTGAATGTTTTTTTTTTTGCAATATTAAAATTCAAAATCGTATGACAGCCAATATTAAATTCAAATAGATTTGAAAAAAGACAACAAGAATTAAACGTATTGCTCATATAAATATTTGTTCAAAAAAATAAATAATTGAAAATATCAACAGGTAATTTAAAATCCTTTATGCATTTTTTATATGCAATTGTAACTTTTCTTGTAGAAGCAATACGGTCGATACTCGATAATATATTTTTAAAAGAACTTTAACATACGTTTTTTAAATCTATTATATATGAATTACTATGTTATTGTACAGAAAATAAACGTTATAAACCAGATCTCATTTGATGCGCACATATTTTTAAAATTTGTATCCCTACATGAATGTGCCCTGATGTCAAGTGAAAAATGTAGATAAAAAACAGTAAAAAAATAATTGAAACTCACTGTCGTTCTCCATGAATATGGCGGGGTCGTATGTGAACCCCGAATCTTCTAACGGGGGCCCGCAGCTCGCGTGTTCGTTTGGCGTTTGCAAGTTTATAATCGACTTAATGCCCCAACTAAATTTATGATATTTGGTTTATTAAAATATTTCCTACAAATTGTTATCATGCAAGAAACGTACCTATGGAATTGTTGTATTACATTCTTTTTAACTAATATGGAAGTACTTGGACGTGCCATTGCCAAAATATCGTCTGTTATCCTATAAATACATTTTAGTTAGTGGTATTTTTTTCTAAAACGGGAATGAAACGAGCTTTGGATTTTTTTGTCAAAACATTTTCCAATAAATTATGTAACTAAAGTTTTATAAGTATGTATAAGTATAGCAGGCATCATGGAGGAAGTACTAGGGTTACCAGACGACCTCTTTTCGTCGGACATGTCCTCTTTTTTGGGGTAAAGGTCCGGGTCTTTTTCATTTTCAATGCATTTGTCCTCTTTTTTCAAATAAAAAATATATTATATAATAAATTTTATAATATTTGACATATATATTAAAAATATGTGAATTATTTTTTGCTACTCCTGGTTACAACGCTAATAAATATATCAACAGTTAAAAGTATATTAATGATTCAATTTATTTTTTAATAAATAAAAAGACGATTCTAAAACAAATTGAGGGATCAGAGAAAAAAACTTAAAACTATCAAAATATTTTATTCGTTCGCCATTGGACGGATTTAACGTCATTATCCAGATTGTTCATTTTATTTTGTGCAGTATTGCTATCTCGAGAACTATAAGAGCTACAAGGTCGGTTAAATGAGCAAACAATTATTATTTTTATCCAGTGGTTTTAAAAATGTGGGGACCAACTTTTTAAATGGGGCCATATATTTTTTTTATTTCTTTATTACATAGATAATTTTATTCCAAATTCAGTGATATAATATTTGCCTTAGATAACATTTTTTTTTTTGAGAAAAATTCATGTTTAGATTTATATTAGGTTTATTTCATTATAGCTAAAATAAGTGTGCCATGGACGATACAAATGAATATGGATTCAGATTTTAGAATGCTGTGACTTAAAATGGAGGACTATTTGAGCAGAATTTATTAGTTATGTATTTTTGTTACAAAGTAATTGTTTTCCACATTCATTTGGCTCGTCCATAGCACACTTATTTCAGCCATATTAAAATAAAATGAATATCTAAACATGCATTTTTTTAACAATTGTAATTTAAAGGTATGCAGATATTATATCATTGAATTCAGAATAAAATTTTCTATCGAATAAGGAAATAAAAAATATATAATTCCAATGAAAATGATAAAGTTGTTCTCCACATTTTATAAACCACTGGCTGAAATAAATTAATTTTATACTCATTAAAATAGTCTTTTAAATAAAAATTGTTTGGTAATTTAACTGACCTTCGTAGCTCTTATAGTTCTCGAGATAGTAATAGTGGACAAAATAAAATGAACGTCCTGTATACCAAATAAAATTTTGACTTTCTTTAGTGTTAATCAGTTGTGATATTTTTAATCAAAATATGATTTCTGTATTTTATTTAATTAGTAGTTTTCTTTTTCCTAGATCTATTTAAGTATTTATATTTTTATGCCAATATCTATAGTATTTGTGTTAATAAAATTCGACTACACCCCTTTTTCAATTGTTCAATTATGGTAACCCTATAGGGAGCACCACAAGGATCACTGTTGTTCTCTTTTAAAATTTAGAATCCTACAGATTTGAAATAAGAAAAACGAATATATTTTCCAATACTCTGTCAAAAGATCGTTTTTGATTTAGTGTTTATTTAAACAATCAATAAAGTTTGTTTATTTGCGTATTTATACAAACATAAAAATATTTTCATAACGAGCAAGTTATCTTTTAAATTTGCGTGCCGACACGATTTTCATTTTAGCGAAATAACAAACAAACCATTTCATCCAATTTCATTAGTATAATTCGTGCATAAAATGCAAACAAGAGCATTCGGAATCGAAAGAGATTAATTCCACAAGATAATTAGGTAGTTCGCGTGTTCGCATTCCATTATTCCGGATATCCGAAACAAAAAACAATACGCAGAATTATATCCGTACCAGTTGGAAAAAATCCCTTGAATCGCGTAATCATTGGAAGTCCAGTTATCAGGGTTCTCGTATTTACAATTTGTCCCTCCGCAGAACATCGTGCATTGGAGTCCGTGGGGTGCCAGCCTCCGGATGTTGTCCGAGAGCTTGTTGTAGTTGGCGGAAACAACAACTGTTTCCCTCGTCTGACCGGAGGATTTCAACGCGGCGGGCACGAGTTGTTTTTCATCCATGGTGGCACTGCACGATGGTTCACTCAGCGCGGTTCGAAAGCAACTGGTTTATTTGAAAATACTCGCGAGTTGCGAGGGAAACTGTTTAATCGATGATTTGAACCCTCTCCGCTTTTTTACTTTCGCAGTTGCTGGTTGGCAACTTACCGTGCATAGCACAGAATAGCGTGAACACTAGTAACCACGCATGCGATGTGCGGTTATATGTAGCTTACAGTTCACTCCTTATCGCTCCAGGAATGTATTCAGGACTATATTATTGTTTCCCATATATTTTACGAGCTTTGGAGTCCTTTAGCTTTCAAACCATATACAGATTAGCACACACAGAAATAAATAATAAATCATGATGATATATTTAGTTATATTTATTTTAGCAGCAATAATCCAGAAACGCGTATAATTTGGAATTTCACCGATTTTAAGACAGCACAAATTGTGTAATTTAACACCTTTACACCACTTACACCAGTGATTCTCAAAGTGGGCGATGTCGCCCCCTTTTGGGCGCTGGATAGATCCAAGGGGGTGATGGTGGTTTCAAGGTTAACAGGGGGGCATTGAAGGGCAGTAAGTGGGTGATGACAGCTAAAAAGAGCAATAAGAAAACGCTCAAAAATTTAACCGACTAAAATATTTTTCCTCTTGAATGCATCATCACATTAGTTTTAAATTTTCAGTCCCGAAGTGATTTATTTCGAAAAAATATTTTAGGAATTAAAATATAACACATAGTTTTTTTTTTTAATACTCGAAGGATCGACATAAAACGATAAAACTCTCCTCATTTCCGAATAGAATGTCTCTGGGTTTATGAGTGCACCACATAGTTGGACTTCCTTATTATATGTATATAAGAGTAAATTATGGGGGCGGTGAGCACAATAAGTTTGAGAATCCTGTCTTACACTTTTACTATTTGAATTGGAAATAACAAAAAGTCATTTTCATTTTAAATTGACAACCCATCAGCCCCCATGTCATTGAAAAAGAAAATATATCAGCTGGTAAATGAAATTTAAAAATCCTCACTTCAGATCTCTGCCTATATGATATTCAATCGAAAAGAATAAAATATAAATTGTAATATTTAAGCATATTGTAAGATTTGTCAATAAAATGCATCAAACATTTTTATTTAACTTAAAACGTATTATTTCAAATCGGCACTATTTTGTCTAGCGTAGTACTCCGCAGCCAATCACAGCCGTTCGCAGTAATTTAGCTGTTATCAACAAACAATGATCAGAAAAGTTAGTATTAGTGACGTAGTGAATAATTAGTGAAAAATTATGCAAAAATTTCGTAAGTACATTGTTAATTTGTATATAAACAGTTTTAGGAAAGTACAACGGTCAATTTATACGTCAAGATATTGTATTTTTGTATATTGCTAGTAACAAATGTTGCATGTTGCAATTTAATATATAGTCACAACATAATTGTAATTTCGTCTTTGTAAGTTATATTGCAGATACAAAATCGTTCGCCGCTTCTTACAGAACAGGGAGACATGGAAATGATCTACAATAATATTTGATATAATTCATGACAGGGCGAAATTTTGTAAGTAATTTTTAATATTTGAATTAGATCATATTCTAACGATTTTTTAAATAATTTAACTGTTCTGTGATAATATTGCGTCTGTCTGTGAGTGTGTGGGACGCCCAAAGAAAGCTTGAAGTATGAATGTGTTGAATTAGTTTATAAGTTAATGATAGTCGCAATTTTGTACTAATTTCATTCGTATAAGTTACAGATCTGAAATCACTCGCCACCTCTTCTAGAACAAGGACAACTAATTGTCAGGCATAATCGGTAAATTAAATATAGTGGTAAGAATTTAGTTTGTAACATATTTCGAGCCGCAGTCCCCTTAGTTTAGTCCCTTTTTATAAGTTAATACATAGTTAAAATATTCTAATTTTGTTCGTGTGAGTCTGTTGCAGATACAAACTCATTTTGGATAAATACGGCAGTTCTACGAGAAATAGCTGGGCATTTCGGCATTTCTACATCCTAGTGCGGTACAAACGGTAGTTGATATTTCGAATAGTAAGTTTAGTTTTTAAGAATTTTCGAGTCGCGGTCCCCTTTGTTAGGTTCCTTTAGTTTATAAATGAATAAATAGTGAATATTTAAATGTAATTCTGTTTATTTGAGTCTGTTACATATATGTAATGTCTTGTCGTTTGCTGCAGAAAAAATAATGGAAGACACAAGACCATAGGAAGTTAGTGGTGTGTCTTGAAGAATAGTCCAAAAAATATTAGGTATTGTGTGACTGCTTGCGTGTGTGGGACGCCCAATGAATGTTGGGCATGTTTCGCGGTTCCTTTTTGGTCTTAATGGTTAAGTTAATAAATTGTTCAAATTTTATTCTAAATCCATTTGTATAAGTCTATCACAGATACAAAATCATTTGTAACTTCATCCAGTTTCCAAAACAGAAAAAAAGTCATGGAAATGATCTTCAGGTAAAACTTGTAAATTCAATCTGGTAGTAAGACATTAATTTATGAAATATTTCCAGTTGTAGCTATCAGAAGATCCTGGGGATGCAACAGCCGCTTCTTCGGGACCAGCTACAGATATATTTAGTTCATAAAAAATATATTGTAATTTATACTTAGCTTTAAGATACATTGTAACTTATTATTGTAAAAGAAAAAGATTTTTCCTAGTGTTTTAGCCGTGCCAAAATCGCTCCGCTGTCTACCAAGGTAACATGGTAAATTTGATAAGAAAAATGAAGTACTTTTCGCTTTTTTGGATCAAAAATTTTCTCCGAACATTTCTTGGCTAATTTCCACTTTAAATCTTGTTAAACCGCTAAAAAAGCGACATAAAAAAATCGGAATTTTTTATTTCTAAGATCCTTTTACGCCGATTTTTTTTTGGTTCTAACAGAAAAACTGGATTTTCTTGCATACTATTGATTTTTTTGGAACAAACTATACACCAATACATTGCGTAAGGTCTCCTCTACAATTTGAGTATAAAATTAATGCATATTTTTCACTTTTATAGAAATCGTTTTGATCTGAACCGAAAGTTGGTACCATTTTGTCATATAGGTTAACGCATGGATTGCGCGCATCAATGTTTACAAGTTTCTTAAATGGTGGTTTCATCTTAAATCTGTCAAAGGACAAATTCGGGGTTTCTACCAAAAAGGGCTCAAACTGTAAGTAAAATAGTAATAAATATACAATAGCTTTAAGTGTTATTACTATAAACTGTTTATTTTACAACAAATATAATAATATTGAACAAAATGATTGTACAGAAATAAAAACACTTGTAAAAGTGATATTCAAATCGAAGACAGTTATATTGTAGAAGATACCTAATCCTTATACTATATTGTAGATATTTTACTGGGCATTGATAAAAGATATTAGAATATCTAGTTCGTGAAATAATATGTAATCTAGATTCTAGATCATAATTTAACATAGTTGTTATGTAGTTCAAAGTTGTTATGTAGTTCAACAACAGATCATTTTTATGAGATAGAAAAGAACATAGATCATGATTTTAATCTTTTAAATTTAGGCAAGAAATAAGCATACTAGGGGCATCTATCGGAAATACGATATACTGTACACATTTTAATTTTGAAAATGTATATTTCAGTTGGTATTACTTGTTAGTTGCAATATTCCCTGGTTGCAATCGTCGGTTGTATTCAGGTTGATTGTATTGTATGACGCTTTCCGTGATTTGTGTGTTCCAAGTATTTTTGTCTTATTAAATGGTATTATCACAATATAAATTAATCCAAATTGCTCCCAAGAGTATAAAATTGAAGTAGCAATATATATCAAGCTATAAAAACATCAAGATGTCTGCAGACTTTACCCGAGAATGTTTACGGGTTGTCGTTGCTAAAATTTGTCAAACTATTGGCTGGCATAGTATTCAATCAACACCTTTGGGTGTTATGATAGATATCCTTCGTAGATATTTAACGGATTTGGCGCGAATTACCGTCAATTACGCAGTACAATGTAAGAAAAGAAGTTGTTACATAGGTTATGTTATTAATCTTTATATTCTAGTTGGACGTTCGCAGCCTAATTTGAATGAAGTGGAACTTGCGTTCAGAGATATGCACGTAAATGTTGCTGATTTGGAGGAATATATAACTTTTGTGGACTCTGCCCCAGCTTTATTAATTCCAGAATATCCAGTTAGGCGCGAATCTCATTTGAACTTCCTCAAACCTGGGAGTCACGAAGTTGTTACTCGACCTGTGCATATCTACGAATATTTACCACCTATGCTACCGGAAGTTAAAGGTAGTTCTAATGTTTCAAGTTTTTGTACTTTATTTTTGTGTATTATATTTTTGTGTATTATATTTTTGTTGATAAAGGAAATATTTGTTTTGTAAGAGTGTTATAAAATAGTTGAATGAATCAATTTAGAAATATGTGCAGCTATAATGTTTATGTTTATTGAGTGCACTTTGAACGTTTAATCTTCTTTCTTCTTGTAGAAGAGCCAGTATCAATGGACACAGATAATGAGTCTAACAATACTGCAGAATCTAGCTCTCAAATATTTAAAAGACCGGCTGATATTTCGCCGGGAGAGAATGCTGTGAAACGACCTAGGTATGTTTTTATTTTTATTTTGATCATTACATCCATTTCCTAATATCCCTATAACATGTTGTTCATTTATTATTTCACCCTAGGTTGGATGACCCGTTTAACACTTTCCTATTTGTGTGTGCTGTAGTTGTAATTGCATATGTGTACATGCGCTTCATAAACTAACATACGTTGTAAAGTATTAACTAACAATAGTATCTTTATTTTAATATTTGATATAACAATCATTCAAGATATAGTTTTCATTTGTGGCTAATTTTATTAAAACAGTTCCTATGGTCATCTTATTAACGAATGGAATAACGTTTTAATAATGCCTAATTGTTTTTTAAGATTAATTATGCGTTTAAAGCGGCAAAACGGATATAAAACAAAATGGAAAATAGTTGATCCTGTAGAATAATATGGATCTCTTCAATTTTGTAAACAGGGTTTTAACTACAGAATCATGTTTAAGTTATTTATTTATTTATGTCAGTTTATGTTTGTGTATAATTAGTTTAAAACCCTGGATATGTGTTTGTCGCACTATCTTTTCCTGCTGTTTTTTTTTGTTTGTAAATTAGCTTTAAGTTTGTTTGTGTTGTAAACATGTTGTTTTGTGATGTATCATTCCTTTACTTCACAAGTTAAATAAACCTTTCCTTTCTAGCTTTTTTTTTGTTTTTTTTTTTTGTTTTGGCACAAATAGAGAAGAGAATATTTACTCACGAATTCTATTGTTATATTTTGGCTTTAATAGTACAATTCGTGATCATAGTTTTTCTGTTTTATTTGCGTCGGCTTTTTGGATATTTTAACATTGGTTTTATGTGATTGGAAGTGTGTAAATTATTTGGGAAACTGGAAATCAAAATAGGTATCTAATTTTTGTTTAATATACAAAAAAATATGCTTAATCTGGAAACTTGTTAATTTTTAGGGTAATGATGGAAGAAGAAGGCAGACCAACCCGAGAAATAAGTAGCGTGATGATGACTACATCTGGATTCTTGTCTCCAGCCAGGGAAGGCAAATTACCAGAAGCAAGAACACCCATCACGACAATGGATTTGCCATTAAATTCCCTACCAATGACAAATAGTTTCGAACAAAGTTTTCAAAGGAAAATGAAGAAAGTTCCTGTAGATAAAAAGAATGATAAATCAATGAGAATTTTACTCACGCCAATGAATGATATCATACAGAAGAAATACACAACAATGAAAGAAGTTGTTAGATTAAAAGCGTTAAAGGCAAATGTAGCCAATGCGAATGCTAACGCAAACGCAACATTAGAGCATCCTGTGAAACCAATAACACCGAAACCTACACCCTTACCTAAAATACCAAAAATTCAACCAAAAGCAGTAAGACCCGAAAAAACATCTCCCCCTGCACCACAGCCTAAACCCCCTGCAGTTCCAGACAAATTTATAGAAGGGAAAATATCGTCTGAACCGGACAAATCAAAGCTCAATATATTCAAAAAGATTAGCAAAGTTAAAGATGACAAAGTAGAGAAAATCGAAAAAAGTAAAATAAAAGAAGAACCAAAAGATGGCATCTCACAATCTCGCGAAAGTTCCCCAGATTTAATCATCGATGAAACTGATAAAAACGCAGATCAGAAAGTAGCTGTTAAACAAGAAATAACTATTAAACAAGAACCAATAGAAAAACCTGCAAAAGTATCACCACCTATCGATGTACCAAGTAAAATATACGACGAGAAAAATTCACCCCCAAGCGAAAAAGATTATTTGTTTGATGACGAATCTCCACCTGGCACTCCATCTACACCAAAAACACCCGAAATGCCTACTCAGTCTCCACCGTTAAAGTCGGAAAAAGAACTAAAAAGAAAACGAAAAGATAAGACTAAAGTAAAAAACAAAATAAAAGTCACAAAGTATCCTATGAGCCCAAGACGAAATAAAAATGATAGTTTTGAAGCGGAAATGGATAGGCCAAAAACACCAAATGATCCCGTCAATATTAAAGAAGAACCAATTGTAGTTCCTCCTCTTCCCCCAGTCCAAGCCCCCGTTTTTCCTTTCTTCCCCGGTTATATCCCCGGTCCAGGTTTGATTCCCAGCCCAATTTTCCCGAGACTCCCTTTAGCTGCCGGAATGCCTAAACACGGATTTGGACAACCAGCTCATATACATCCCGCCATGCCAACTTTGCCGTTCGTTCCTCCCATTAAACCTCAACCGCCGGAAGAAGTTCCAGAAAAACCTCCAACTCCCGTTGCCACTGAAACTCAAAATCAACCGGTTATTAAACAAGAAAAAGTTGAACCTCCCGTAACCAAAGAAAAACACAAGAAGGACAAGAAAGATAAATTAAAGAAAAAGAACAAGAAAGATAAAATTAAGAATAAAAATGAAAAAAGGAAATTAAAGGAAGAGAAAAAGGAGAAAGAAAAGGAGAAGATAAAAAGAGAAAAAAAGGAGAAGAAGAAGGAAAAGGAGGTTAGTGTTATCTATGTACGTTTCGGTGTTTTTATTTTATGAAATTTGTTTTTAGAAATTCTTTACACATTAGTAAATTGCATGATTAGTGATGTGTAGTTTAATTTCAGAAGCAAATTTCTCACGAATGGATACATCTAATTTTGTACCTTTTTTCAGAGAGAACAACACGAGGGATCAGTTCCGAAACTTACCCTAAAAATTGGATCTCCAAGACCGCCTACTCCCGATGTTCAAGTTGCCCGAAAACTGTATTATAAATCCACAGTTTTTTTTTATTATTTACGCTAAATATGTTATTATTTACAGAATGATAAAACCTGTTGTTAAAAAGGAAGAAGAACCCGTAATATCAACATCTTCAGTGAGTAACGAACTCCCAGAAAAACGAGAACCTTCCCCAGAACTTGCTCGAATTTCGGCGTTGATAACGCGCCCTCCGAAGCTGAAGACTTCAAGTAAGAACGTAGACTGGCTTTCTGGTGATTTGCACGTTTCTGATAATTTATTTTTATCCCGGTCAACAGCAACCGTTAACGATCTAACCCCGCGACTTTCCATCAATCCAAACGAACCTACCATTCCTCCAACTATTCATAAACTTAAGAAGAGTATGTTTAGAAATATTCCTAAAATTAAAAGCCGTGATTCGAAGAGATTCGGTGAGGGAGAGGATGATGTAAGTGAGTCGCTCCCGACCCCGACTTCGACCATGCCGTATGATTTGAGCTCGAGCCCAATGCTTGCACAGGGCATGAGTTCGAGTGTGAGTACGGTTCCCGTACCTGCACCTGCGCCTTTCTACCTCGTAAGTAATGCGATTGCAGATTGCTTCAAGCGCGAAACGCGACTTAAAATATTTGCGACGCTGTCACTCTACGCGCTTGTCTTCAGTAAGCACAAAAAGAAGGATGCGTCATTTGTCACCTTTATTTTTCTAATCAAAATTATTCATTTTCCGTATAAACTATTACAAAAATCATACGGGCTTCATTCACATATGTGTCGTACTCGCTGCATGATTTACTTTATTTTTAACAACTACGTCTTCGATTCAATCATTTAACAAATATAAATCGTATTAGGGGAAATAATAAATTATTATTAGTTTTTGTTGGAAATATAGGGGTGATCAATGCCGCTTGCTGTACACGCTATTTGTGTTTGTGGGGTTGTGCTGGAAAATGATAACGAAGCATTCGTGATGCCGTTTGTCAGTCAGATCAAATAATACAAAACCTGACCAAGCGTTAATGTTGTTAACAATCCTTCCCATGCCTCCACACCAAACCATCTCATCTTCATTCATCGTTATGTTTAGCGTATTACATATTACAGATAATATAGGATTACAAATATTTGTATCTAGAAAGATTATATTGTCTAGATACGACGGGATAGGGCGCTAGTTCCTACTTCTCTCTCTTAAGTATCTTTACAATAAAAAAATCACAGTTCAGATGTTTCCCCAATAATGACGCGTGGACAACAGGTCTAAAAAGGTGTCTAGTAAAGCTACCTAGCGGGAGAAGGCGAAACAAGAGCCCTACCACTCGCCGGAAAATAATTATTAATAATAATAATTATTTTTGGGTACCACTTCATATATTTTCTAGATATACAGGATGTAACACCGAAACCGACCACCGCCATTACTTTCTTTATTATTATAGTTACAAAAAAAATACTATAGAACAAAATTGTAGAAGACCAAGGGGGACATCCCATTTAAGTAGAAAATATTTTTTAAACCAGCGGTTTAAATTTCCAATACAAAGTTATATTTTTTCAAATGGGATTATACATATTTTTTATGCCTATTCGATAGCGTATTTTATTCTGAATTCAACCATGTATCAGTTTTATATCCTTACATGATAAAAATATTGAAAAAAATGCGATTGAAATTTAAGTAAATTTGATTTTTCTAGTCATTTTTTAAAAGGCTATGTATGAAAAACAAAAACCACTATTTGTCAATTTGAATTATTTAGGATAGAAATCAAATAGAACACTGTTTATAACGTTTTTAACAAATATTTATTTCATTTTAATTTAAGCGCAATTGTTTTTCATTCATAGCCTACTTAAAAATAATTATAAAAATTAAATTTATTTAAATTTCAATTGAATTTTTCTCAATATTTTTGTTATGTAAGGATATAAAATAATCTCATGGTTGAATTCAGAAAAAATACTGCATCGAATAGGTATAAAAAAATATGTATAATCCCATTTGAAAAAATATAACTTTATGTTGTAACTTGAGAACCACTGGTTTTAAAAAAAAATCTCTTCTCTAATGAGATGTCCCCCTTGGTCTCTTACAACTTTGTTCTATAATATTTTTTTGTAACTATAATAATAAAGAAAATAATGGCGATGGTTGGTTTTGGTGTTATACCCTGTATATACAAATATTTTTGTGGTCCATTTTTAGTGTTAATTATATTGTGTACACAAGTTCATTTTTATTATCTTCTATTTATTCATCTCGGTATTGGGTTTAGTTATTATTTATACTTTTCTGTTCTTGATATCTTTCTCAGAAAATCTTATTTTTCTTATTAGACGCACAATATCTTGCACTTAAGGTGTAAGGTCTACAGTATTTATGTATTTTGATTCCGCATGCCTTATTAAGTTCAATTATTTGAATTAACCTTTTGATCTTATTTATTATAGTGATAGCATGGGATTCTTTTCGTAAACGATATATTAATTTTAATATTTCTTGTACCTTATAAGCACCATATTAACAATTAGTTTATTTTTTAATTATGCTTGATTCTAATTAAAAATATATACGATAACATAATTGAAATTGAACTTGTGTTCATTTATCGAAATTGATTGTCATTGTGAGAATAAATTTTTGGCATTAGTCTGAATATTTATACTGTACATAACAGAGGATACGCATGGAAGTAAAGAAGAGTCCGGCACTCAACAATCGAGCGCAAGTCCTAAACAAAGTGGTCCGTTGCCTGGTCGTTCTCGAATAGCAAATAGCAACAAAGGTCCCTCCGTCGCGAACTCTGGACCAATTGCCGGAGTAAAAGCAGGACCTGGTAAACAGAAACCCGTTGTACTTAAACAACAACCGTCCTCCGTTGTGGTGAGTTCATTTCTATTCGGCAAACTCTTTTTATATAGCATGAAAATATTAAGAACAGAAATTTGTTGATTGTTGCCCAATATCGTACAAGTTCATACGTACTAATGATTACATTGATCATGGTAGCATGTTACAAAGCACTTTTCATTATCATATTTTCATGATTTTGCTGCATTTTCCACTAGTGTTGATTTGGTCAGGTTTATGTACAATATTAAGTTATGTTGTGCATATAAGATTTCAAAGTTCTGAGTTGTATTTTAGGATAACGATGGTAATAAAGTATGGATATGCCCTGGGTGCGGTGGGCAGGACGATGGTAGCCCTATGATTGGTTGTGATGATTGCGATGCCTGGTATCATTGGTGAGTAATAAATTTTTATGCTATGGAATTATATTTTTCTACTACCGAACCGACTACAATTCAAAAAAAAAAAAAAATACGAAGTTGGTAGTAAAAAGAACATGTGGCTAATTTCATTTAAATCATTAATGCTTTTACATTATATTTTTCTATTACCGAACCGACTATTAGTGTATTCCGAAATTGAACCACGTTAACCGCGGTTACTATTTCAGTAACTGGTTGTATTTTCCGTAACCAAGCTAAGCGCACTAGATCGGTGTTGCAGTTACATTTTGGCTCATGACAGAATGAGCACACAGAAAATATGAAATATACTAATTACTAACGTATAGGCCAAGGAGGATCGTATGAGCACTTGTGCGCACGTGTTAAGATTAGTTTGTCTTCATAGATGTCAACTATTTAAATTTTACAAGTTGAAGTTAGGTGCCGGACGGTTAAACCGTAACCGTTTTCAGTGGTTATCGTATAGTGAACTCTATACTACTGTACGTAGAATAGAGGTCACTGTTACCGTAGTTCAATTTCGGAATATACTACATAATTCAAACAAAAATTTACGAAGTTGGTAGTAAAATAAATATGTGGCTAACTTCACTCAAATCATTAACGTACTATTTTTAAATTATTTTAAAATTGAATTTTTTTAAAGGGTTTGTGTTGGCATTCAAGTGCCTCCAGATGATAATGAAGATTGGTATTGTCGAATTTGTATAGTCAAAAAACAAGAGACCTTACAGATGGATAAAAAGAAAAAACGTAAAAAAAAGGAAAAGAAGGAACATTAGTTCCATAATTTGTATATATGTTTATAAATCTAATTGTTTCACATTATATTTTTATTAAAATTGTGTATGTTTATTTATATAGGGAGTTAAACATAAAATAACTTATCAGCAGTAAAATTATCATTTATTTTTTCGTAGTCTTTACTGTGATTAGTAGTTTTATTTTTAACACTCTGTACTCGTTAATTATAATTTGTAAATTACATCTAAGTTTTACTTACAAAATATTTTGTAATTAGTATTGTCTAACTTATTGTTAAACCTTTTCAGTGAAAAGGAAATAGGATTGTAAGTGCAATGTGTATAAATATTGAAATACAATAACAAATTTTTAATTTCATAATATATTGTTATATACATAATTATACATTGGGTATAATATTTGTAGTACAGAGATATATTAAATAATAATTAATATAAAATATGATTTGATGATGTGGAGAGGCTACATGGAGTTATCACAAAAACAGCACATACATAAATTATATATACACAAACTAATAACAAGCTTTATTTGTAAAAAAAAATGAAAAATGTTATTAATAGTATTACAAGATCTCTGGTTCAAACCCCAGTTCTTCAAGAAAAATCCCCATTGGGGTTCGCTTCAACCCAAACCCTTCCATTTTGTTCACCAATTTATTTTTTATGTTTCGCAGCCGAAGCGAAGCATGGATAAATGTTACTGAAAAATATAATTTTACAAAACATTCTGATTATAATTCAGGTAATAAATACCTGAAAATGGTAGCAAAATACCAAACAAGAACACCAACAGAGATCCAAGCATGTAAGTGATGAAGTACCCTCCAGATAAAACTATGATGATACCCAAAATTGGATGATCCTTTTTGAATTTGCTTGCGCTTCGTTTTTCATTGGTAATATAGCAAAATATTAAAAATCCAGTCACAACTACTAAAATACCGCATGCCATTTTTGTCGGGTGAAGTACTCTACAGAATAACAACGACATAAATTTAGATCAAAGGATTCTAAAAACGCAAACTCACCCAACGATCAAAAACATCAATATAGACATCAAAAAATAATTTGTCTGATAATACAACAAATTATTTATGACTCTGTTGCCCCATTTTTCCATATCTTTCACATTCGGGATTTGAAATCTCGCTGACTCCAAAAAGAAATCATCCAGAGTTCGCAGAGGAGCGATCTCAAATTCAGAAGGCGTTTTCTTGCTCATGGTGTCCGCATTCGATGCCGAAATAGCATAAAAATGAAAATTTCACTTATCTTTTAATATCTATGATCTAATACTCGTAAAAAATACACCACCTTCCAACAAAATTACTGGAATGACAAAGATGAAGCTGGCCACGTACAAAATGTCATATCACGAATGAAGTGCGCAAAAGAAGTAGGTACATGCATTTTTTTTTTGTTTTTATGAATTTATTATTTCATATAATTGTTAACTTGACTTGTACACTACTAAATTACGCAATTTTGTGTAAAAGAAGTAAGTAAAAATCTCAAAAAAATAAAGTTGTTTTTGAATACTTTTCATATATTGCAAATCCATTTTATATTTTATGATCTCATTTTTGTTCATTATAAAATACAGCGCAAAATGAATTTGTTAAATAATTGTTATTGCTAATATTTGATAGTGTATTACTACGCGCCCTCCTTCAAATTTATGAAACTATATTATTGCTATAGATGGCGTATACACAATTATGTTGGAAAATAGAAGCACATTTCCGTCTTTATCTTTTGTGAGTAATGTACATAAGTGGTGTTGTGTTGACAAATGACAAAATGCCCAAAAACAATCAGTAATTGCAAATCATTAATTACGCATGAGTAATATATGTGTGTACTAAAGTAAATTGTGCTTTTCCGTGAAATAATACAGTGCTGCATTAAGTGTGACAAGTGAAGTGATACGTTAACAAAGACTGATTTTTGTTAAGTGATGAAAATTAATGCGCAGAACAGGTTAATTATATTTTTTTGAAAAATTATTGATTTACGGATGATTGGTTCTTTTGTGTAAGAAAAAATTATATTTATCTATTTTGTTGTTCTGCTTTGAATGAATGTGGAGCCATCTGTTTGTTGCACTTCATATGTATTTCTAGATTTCTTACTAATTTTCAATATGGCGGTTGAGCGTTTGTGATGTAGATTGTTTTCTACCTAATTTGTATTTTAATACTTGTTAGATGTTGAAACCAATGAAGGTACGTGATAATTCAGTAAACAATCATCCTATTTTCATATCTGTGTATATGGTGCTTTCATGTGGTGTGCGGAAAACTTGATCTGCTTTTGCAAGTGTTATTCACTGACGTGAAATTTGGTAAAGCAGTCCAGTCGTGAAAAGTAACTCGCATAAAAATATTCATTTTATTGTTTTGGGTATTTAATGTACCGGTATATCGCTTAAAATAAAGTTGTGCTGCCTAATTAATCAGCTGATTCAAAATTCAACTAACGATGTTGCTCCCTTGTATTGTGTTCATGTTGACTAATGGCAACGAGTGCAGTTTTTAAACAATTATGGTGTACCAGCAAAAGTAAGTAGATTGGTGTTTTTGCAGGTTTCTCCCATATTTGAATTTAAAAAAGCTTCAAAATGAAGGTGGATAGAAGTAGATTAAAAAAGAGTACGTCTGAGGTTCCTATAGAATGTCAGAATCTCATAGACAAATTACGATCATGTTCGCGGGCAGAGTTACTGGAAGAGTTGATACAAGTTGATACTTGGACTTTTGGAAAATGTGAATTGTACCATTGGATCGACGTTTTGGATATTTTCGATACTATCTTAGAAGAAGCTGCCGAGTCCGTGTCCAGCAACCGTTGGGCCTTAGTCTGTGATGTGAACTTTGGCGAGAACGTAAGTCATTTTTAATATTTCATTTCGTGGCTTATCATTAATATTATTATATCAATTATTCATTGTTTTACTGCGTTTATCAATTGTTTATTTCTTGCATTTGTTATATAATATGACTTTATGTAAACTGAGATGTTATTGTTGATAACATCCGTACAGCAACATTCGCTTTTAAACTTCAATTATTGTAGTTTAGGATAATTATTGAAAACACATTATAATAATTAGGCTAATTTGGTGTTTAATTGATTGGTACTGGTAAATAGATGTTATGAACATTACAGGAAAAAAATTTGGTACTATGGACACTACATTTCACCACATTGCTCATAGAGCATTCTTTTTCCCGACATTTGTACAACAGTATGGAACACTTAAATGCACTATTAGCGTCTTCAGACATGAAGATAGTTCTCGGCGTCCTAAACTTACTATACATGTTCTCAAAACGAAGTAATTTCATTACTCGTCTTAATAGCGACAAGAGACAGATCTTACTTTCAAGGCTTCACTATCTAGCAGAAGTGAGTGGATATTCAGTTAGACTCCGTTGATTTTATTTTGATGGGGTGGTTTTTAATTTTAGAGTTGGGGAGGCAAAGAAAACGGTTTTGGTTTAGCTGATTGTTGCTGTAAAGAACGGGCCATCCCAGCTAGTGCGACTACACTTCACTTTGAATTTTATTGCGATAGCCAAGATTCTGCGTCTAAAAATGGCAAGCAACCGATCAACTACATTCATCTAGAGAATGTAGATAAAATGCGACAAAATCCCGCTGAGATTATGCGAGGACTCATCAGCATGTACAATATCCCTCCAGAGAAAGAAGTAAGTTATAGTATATAACTTATAAACTAAACTAAAGTATTTGCAACATTGCAGATGCTTCTCTTCACTCATGTGAGATTAGCAAACAGATTCTCCAACTACCAAAGTCGTCTACATTGCGTCCAGGCGAGGTTACAAGCTTTGTCTGTCCTCGTGTATTCAAATGCCCTACAGGACAACGCTCACATGCTTCTATATCCTGGACTTTTGGAAGAGCTAGTAGAACTTCTAGAACTTCAAAATCCTGAACTTGTTGATATTAGATCTGCAGCTTTGCGCACACTAACTTCAATCATACATTTAGATAGAAATCCACATTTTCCGAAGTAAGTAACTTGACATCATTTTATATATTTGTTTGTAATATTCCACTGTATGTTTTTTTCTTCTAAAAGTACTACTTAAAATACAAATGTGAAATTAGGCATTTTTCATTTAATTTAAGCGAGATATAATATTTTGAAATTTATTAAAATATTTGAATTTTACCGGAATGACGTAGATTTTCCTAATGACGTATTAGAGTGATAACAGCGCTGTCTACTGCTGAAATGTAGAAACATCATCTCTTGTGACAGTACAAATAATAAAAATCTTATTCATATCTTATTTGATGTTCATATCGTATTCTTAAGGTAGTTATATCGTGAAACCATTTTACCCAGAATTAATTGAAATTTTAAATACATCTCAACTAAAGTATAATCTACCTCTCTCCAAGTTTTAAAACAATTGACCACGCGGTACCTGAGATATTTGCAATTAAATTTGGTCTTTTTAACACGTGAAGAATAGGACATTTAATCGAAAAACTAGTATGTTATAGAAAACTAATTAACGGATTTTATGTAAAAATTTGAAAATTATTTACCATCCAGATTTAATTTTATTGCCTCTAGAAAATTATAATCTGAAGATACAATAGAATTATACTTGACAACCATGTATAAGCGTTTCAGATGGAGTATCAGATAAGTGAACAATGCCCGCTTGGTATTAGCGAATAAGAGGTGATCTTTGGTTAAAGGAATTTCAGACGTACATTCGAAGGAAATATATTTTAAATTGGTATTTTACTGAAAAGCATTAAAACTTTAAACAGTATAATACTACTTTTGTAATTTTAAGAAAGAAATATATAAATTTGTTTTGCAGTTTCCATTTGTAGTTTAGAATTAGTATTATATCTCAAAATATCTTATTACATTTATACCCGAATGTACCATTAAATGTCTAGGTGCGACGTTGCCACAGTTATTCTTCAACATTGAAATACGACACTTGTGTATGTGTTAGTGCGAGTGGTACAGTTAAAAAAAACTTTTCTACGGAAAAATAAAGAAAATTCATTTGTTACAGTGTTTGATATTAGCTTTTAACTATTTTGATGCACTCTGTGTATATAATGTTAAAAATTATAAGTTATTGCAAATATAAACTGCATTAGCTTAATTTTTATTTTGAACACAGAACAAGTTTTTGAATAGGTACACTCGAGTGACAACTACCTTAATTGTATATTGCTTATCAAAATCAAATGGCGTTCATGCAAGTCCCAGTTTACAGTATAGTCGGGTTAATAAGTTTTGAGAGATATCAGGGAAATTTACGTCATACGCTTTACGCGCTAAACTATATTAAGAAAAAAAACAATAAATAAAATAATTATGAATATTTTTTTTTTTTTTATAAAGTAACCTGTTATATTAAAATAGTTTTAGTTGTAAATTTTACTATAGTGAGATACCCCATCGTGCATATTTCAGAAAACCTGGATCTCGCTTGAATATGATAATCGATGTAACGGGAGCAAGTTTATACCACGGATTTCTTCCGGTTTTGGTGCGGAATTGTATCAGTACTTTGATTCAATCTCGCGCACTTCCATCTCAAGATGAAGCCGGGACAAGCTCCATGGAACATTCCAGCATGCTGGAATCTGCAGAATTTGAAGTTTATGATAAATCGAATGATTTTCCATTGCCTTTAGCCACGGCACTTTTTTCTTTCCTTTACCATTTGGCCAGTTATGAAGTTGGCGGCGATGCGCTTGTCAATTGTGGCATGATGGAGTCGTTACTCCACGTCATCAACTGGCATGGGAATGAATTAGAACATATTACTGTAAGTTGATAATTTTATTCATTACTAATAAGTTGTTAACTAATTTTGTTTACAGTTCGTCACTCGGGCAGTAAGAGTTATTGATCTGATTACAAATATTGACATGCATTCGTTCCAAAATCATGGAGGCCTATCTAGTTTCATCAACAGATTAAATGTTGAAGTGAATATTTGCAGGAAAGAACAACCATTTGAAATAATTGTGAAATCGTCCAACAGCGAGGAAGTTGTGGTTGATAGTGATGAAGATATACAGCTGAATATAGAATACAGTAGCAGTATACGAAACGGAAGAACTTGCTTGCCTCAACGAGCAGCTCTTCTCAAGTCCATGCTCAACTTCTTGAAGAAAGCTCTACAAGATCCAGCTTTCTCAGATAGTATTCGTCATGTAATGGAAGGCACATTACCATCATCTCTCAAACATATTATTAGTAATGCGGAATACTATGGACCATCCTTGTTTCTCTTAGCAACAGACGTAGTTACTGTTTACGTTTTCCAAGAGCCCAGCCTGCTATCTTCACTACAAGATAATGGATTAACCGATGTGGTTCTCCACGCTTTACTGATAAAAGAAGTACCAGCAACTCGAGAAGTTTTAGGATCCCTTCCAAATGTTTTCAGCGCTTTGTGTCTCAATGCGCGAGGATTATCTTCATTCGTGAAATGTAAACCATTTGAAAGATTATTCAAAGTTTTATTGTCTCCAAATTACTTGCCTGCAATGCGCCGAAGACGCAGTTCTGATCCTTTGGGCGACACAGCGTCAAATCTCGGCAATGCAATGGACGAACTAATGCGCCACCAACCAAGTTTGAAGGTGGACGCAACAGCCGCGATCATCAAACTGTTGCAAGAACTTTGTCAACTGGGGACTGACACTAGATATGTGTGTCAACGGGCGCACAATAAAAACGAAGTAACAACTGCGCCTGTACCTCGCGCACCGGGAAATGAAGCAGGAAGCTCCGATGAGGATGATGAAGACGAGGAAGAATCTACTTCTTCGCATACTAATAGGGATGAAAATTCTCAAGAATCTACCAATACTCCTAACACCAGCGAAAAAACACCAATTGTTTTAGTTGATTATATACTAAACGTAATGAAATTTGTTGATGCGATTTTGAGTAACAATTCTACGGATGATCACTGCAGAGAATTTGTGAATCAAGGCGGTTTAGTCCCTCTGTTGAAGATTTTAGCTTTACCGAATTTACCCGTGGATTGCCCAGTTACCACCGCAGCCCAAGCGGTTGCGTCTGTTTGCAAATCCATCTTAAGTTTAGCCCACGAACCAAAAGTTTTAAAACAAGGTTTAACACAATTAGCCGAAGTTCTTCAAGCATTAAAACCTCTTTGTTCCAACATCGACAAACCAGGAGGTTCAATTCTTCTCCACGAACTTGCAAACGCTCCAAACTTAGAGACAGCTTTTAGCAATCCATCTGCTACGCCATTACTTCACGCGATGAACGCAGCACATGGTTACGTATTAATGTTTGTTCATGTATGTCGAACTGGTCAAAGTGATATTCGTTCTTTGTCTCTGCAACATTGGGGCTCGGAAGAGGGCATGCACGTGTTGAACGTACTTGCCGATTTATATACTTCTTTAGTATGGGAAAGCACTTTGTTGCTTGCCCTGTGCAGTGATGATATCATTCCAGCAAACTGTGATTTCGGTAAAGAAGATATGGATAGACTTGTTGTTCACGATAAGGTATGTTTGTTTTTAAGTCTTTTCGTTTGTCTTTATCTACTCCATGCTGAAATGCGCGTTCGTTTGTCACATTACTTGAATTTTGTTCGGTTTCAATCGAGCAATTATTCATCTCTGTTCAGATCATGATTTTCTTACTCCGTATAGAAAGAGCATGCAAGTAATGTAGGCTGTGAAAAATATAGCACGAAAATTTTATTAATGAATAAAATATTTTTACTTATAATTTTTATATATTTTCTTAGGTTATATCTGATGATTTGCCAGTGAATAATTTTAAATCCCACCACTCCTTATTTTCTATCAAAAGATCCATGTTTACCAAACATTTGTTTCGTTCGTTTTTATACGCTTTGAGTAATTGCTCAAATCTGATCTAAGCGAATTAGACAAAAATATCAGAGTACCCCTACATATTTAGAGTAAGACAAACGAACAGACCTTTTGTTGTTTATTATTTGTTTTGCACTTATATAATTTGTTTTTTTTAGCAAATTGAAAGCGATAGTTCTTCGTCGGATGGACAAAGTAGTGCTAGCGGTATGACATCCGCAATGCAAGCTTTGAGCACTGATCCAGCTCCAACAAGTATGGATGTTGATGTCGAAGCGCCGTCCACAAGCAAACAACAAAAAGATGAAAGAACAACCCCAACAACTCAACAACTAAAATACATTAGACCTTTATTGGGAGCCTCGTCTCGTTTAGGTCGGGCCTTAGCTGAACTCTTCGGCTTACTAGTAAAACTTTGTGTTGGAACTCCCATTCGACAACGTCGTGGTCAAAATATTGTTACAACCCCTCCTTATCCAGGACCTTTTGCTAGGTCTGTTGCTACGGCTTTAAATTGCCTCCTTGCCAGTGGTCTCAATTGGGAGAAACTCCCTCCGTCACCTATTCCCAAATTCAGATTGACGTTCTTAATCTGCAGCGTTGGATTTACTAGTCCAATGTTGTTTGATGAAAAACGATACCCATACCATCTAATGCTCCAAAGATTTGTAAGTCTTGGTGGGCAGGAAACATTCTTCAAAACATTCCGATGGGCATTGTCAGCTGGCGGTAAAATCCCCATTGAACAGGGATTAGAACATCCAGATCTTCCCGACGGAACCGGCGAGTTTCTCGATGCGTGGTTGATGCTGCTCGAAAAGATGGTGAATCCAAAAGCGATCTTAGACACACCACATGTTATCTCTAACAAAGGAAATGTTAGAGGAATTAAAAACTGTCCGTTTGATCCGGTGAAATACTTGATTCAAATCCACAAACTGGCGTTCGACGCCGTGAAACTGATGTGGGGTAAGAAGCCGTTGAGTAGCTACGGCAGCAGAATGAGCGAATCCATGCTGTCCATCATGAGACATATTCTTCGGGGCGAGAAAATCATTAAAGAACGACTGAGTAAGTCGGACGACTCAATGGAAACTCGAGATCAAGAAGGTGAGGATTTTCCGTCTCTTGCAATTTATCATGAAATAATGTCTAATTTCGATGTATTGATTAATATGCCAGATGTGAACTACGAACACCTGTACCAGCTACTCGACATGGGATTCCCGTTTGACCAGTGCCGTGAGGCGTTGATGAACACGAGTAGCATGGAGCAAGCCACCGACTACCTCCTCAATAATCCACCACAAGCTCGCGACCCAATCGCCAGCATTTCTGGAGAGGCTGCGAACGGAAACGCCACCGGACCAACCGGTACCAAAATCAAAAAGAACAAAGAAGAAGATTGCACACCACTTTCCGAAAAAGCTATAGAAGAATTCATTCACGAAGCACTTCCTACTTGTTTAACTCTACTAGACACTCTCCCCGATACCGTCTACAGAGTTTGTGATTTGTTTGTCACCATCACTAAACGCAATGGTGATGTTTTCAGGGACCATCTTCTCGGCGTACTTTTATCCGAAATTGGTATTAATATTTCTCTTATGTTGAACCATCGCGACAAGCAAGACCCAGCGGAAGTTCTCGACCAGATGTTGCATGGAGAACCGGCTGCAAAAATGGCAGTTCGTATCCATCTTTTCACTTTACTTTTTGAAGGACCTGTGTTCCAAGAAATGAGAATACCTTGTGCCCAGGCTGTACATCGTTCAGGAATTTTGTTTGCCTTGATTAAATTACTAGTGGAATGTGAACATTATATGAAAACTGCAGGAGATACAAATACTGCGACACCTAAATGGCTAACACCAATGTTGCTGCTTTTAGATTTAGTAGAAAAAGTAGCGGTTTGTACTCAGCGCAAAGAAATGATGCATAAAGTAACTAAACCTATTTGGATGTGGTATGATTTGGCTACTTCAAAATGGAGTCCATACACATCAGCAAATCAAAAAGTAATAAATGATTCTTACTGGAATGGAGAAAGCACCGTGAGAGTAACATGTGGGCGCAGAAGATACACGTTAACCTTCAGCACAATGGGTCAAGTGAACGATGAAAGTGGTAATCATCGCCCAATATCAATGGCTTTCAGAAATCCATCTACTGAAGCCGCCAAACGCGAAGAACCTCCAGCAGAAGAACAAGAAGAAATGGAATTGGATGAACAAGAACCAGAACAAGAACAACCTTCTACATCTGTTGCTGCGCCTGCAAATAATTCCGGGTCAATTTTATCTTCAGGTCCGTGTCCTGTTCCGAATATTAAACCAGAAAAGCGCAACATTGCCGTGAAAGGTCTTACCGAAGAATGGTCTGTTACCATCGTTAGAACTTGCGTAAATTTGATGAAACTGCCGATAGATCGAGACACTCTTCACGCAGTCATGAGAATCTGCTTGCGCTTGACTCGCGATTTTCGCTGTGCTAGGATCTTTGCGCAGGAAGGCGGTGTAAAACTTTTATTAGAAATGACCCAATCGTCTTCTTTTACTGGATTTGTCATCCTGGCGACTCTACTGATAAGACACGTTCTGGAAGAACCGCAAACTTTGTGTTTAGCCATTGAGAAAGTTATTAGAGGACGAGCTTTAGTTACAATTCCACCGTCGCATAAGGAAATTCTTTACTTATTTAGGCAAGTTAGTTCTGCCGTTTGTCGCAATCCTGACGCATTCTTTGAAGTCGCAAAGAATATACTGAGGATTGATATTAGTGCTTTACATCGTAGAAGTAGTAAGTATTTCATTCATTTTTTCCTTCCGTCACCTATAGAAGTAACAAAATATTTATTATAGATGAAGACGAAGATAGAAGATTACTTCTTCGTTGCGAAGCTCCTACGCGGTCTCCTGCTCAACCAATGGACGAAGAAGTCTCCGTTCAAGTTATCTATGATTTACTAATTACTTTAGTCAAACCACCAATGATTATAAACGAAACTTTAACCAATACAATCTCGGAGAAATCAAACACGAATACTTCGAATTCGAAATGTGGACATCGACGCGCCAGCGAAACTATTCGCTCTATTTCTGATCCGATTGCTGCTTGTGATTTAGTTGCCGATGAACTATCGTTGATGAACAGCAATAAAACTCAAAAGGAACATACTTCTCCGCACAAAAATAATGTTACTGATGATGAAGCAAAGAAACCTTTGCTTCCAAAGCATTTAGTATTGAAGCTTCTTGCTGAAGCTGTTCGATCTTATGGAGCTGTGGCCAAATTGATCACAGAATTCAGCTACAAAGCCGGCCAAAGCGAGCTCATTACAGAGGTAAGAGACTTTTTTTAATATTTCAAACATGATTGTAACTTGTGTTTTTCAATAGGACTGCACATCTCTAGCCTTTTTGTTAGACAAACTCCTTCCAGTAAATGATAACGCACCGGATCCCGAATGTTCAATGATGGTTCGCATGTTAATTGCAGCCGTAGCTTCTTGTAATCATTCACCAGACGCCCAATCAGTTCTTGTAAGCGAAATAAAAAGTGCTTTATGTCGCGCATTAGTTATGCCAGAATCAAACGACAAACACTCTCAAATTCAACTTTTAACTGGTTTAGTTTCAACTATGATAGAAAATTGTCCCCCGGGACAAAGCACACCGTTTAGAGGTGTCCGCGTTCAAAGCACAACTCACTTAAACCCCAATGCCGTCAACAGCATCGTAAAAATAATGTTAAGAAAAGGTTTGCTTCAAGACTTAGCAAGAATCCCACACTTTTTGGATTTGTCTAGTCCAAATATGGCCGTAACTATCAACGCAGCAATGAAACCACTAGAAACATTATCTAGAATTGTAAACCAGCCTGTAAATGTCAACTACCACCCAAAGTTTATTAAACAAAAACAACCTGGACGAAACAATCAAAGCGGAACAACATCAACCGAAGCAACGAATGCCCAAGGAGAAGAGACAGTGGAAGATGCAGAAAATACCGAACATGATATTTCAGCGGCCGCTGAAAGTTTAGAGCCGCATTCTGAAGGTCAACAACAGGAAGAAGGGGACGTCGCAAATTTAGATGATATTATGGATCAACTTCAATCTAATAGCCGTAGCTATAGCGACGTTGCTTCAGGAAGAAATCTGCACGCGATGGATGTTGATGAAGATCCCAACGAAATGAGAAATCTCGTTTATGATACAGAAAGAGATGTTACCGTAAGTTTTATACAATGGGGGGTATTATGTATTTTAACATGACTGTTTAGAAATTCTATGAAATGAACTTGTAGTTCTGAACCGTCACGTCACAACATGGCTGGTTTTTGCAACTTTTTAAAAATATACTTTAAAACAATTTTATACAACAAAAAATGTAAATAAAAAAAATAATCTAATCATACAGTACGATAAGTTAAACTATGCTTGATCAATTAAAAAAAAAAAAACAATTTGTTTCCTTGCAGAATACACCCCAATATGTCGTGAATTTTTAATAGAATGTTTTGTTGAAAATAGGAGGAACTAATGAGTACCGATTCTGGCGAATCTGATTCGAATCCCTCTGATCAAGAAGTCGAAGATGAGGATGAAAACGAAGATGATGTGGACGATGAAGACATGGATGAAGGTAAAAATTCAATCTTATTTTGTTTACCAAGTGTAAATATTTTGTATTTAAAGAAGGAGAAGAAAACGAAGAAAACAACTATGAAGAAAATGAAGACAACAATACAGGGCTAGGCTTTTTCGATAACGAAAACCCTAGCATTTTCCGCATAGCTCCTGAAAGAGACGAAGAAGTCCTCATGATTCAGTATTCCGATCCCGACGCTGAATCTGATTCAGTATCTCGAATGGTACATTGGAATCCATCAAATGGATTTCAGTTGCCATTTGGGATGTTCGAAGACAACGCAAGCAACAATGAAATTGCTGCACCATCCAGTCATCCACTTCTCATGTCCCGTCATAACGTAGAAATGAACACAATGTCTGTTAGTAGGACACAAAGAACAAACCGGCAAAGAAGATATCAGTACTTACAGATCAACCCCAGGAATCAAAATCCTCCAGTGATTTTACAACGACTGCTCGGCCCTGCCTCACAAAATATTCCCATTACAGGTCCTGTCATCGCCGAACCAAGCTTGAGAGTTTCGAATAGAGTTGTTGTTATGGAAAACGGTTTTGGAATTTTCCCTAACTCCGAAGAACAGATAGATTTCGTTGATCAATCTGGCTATTTGTTCGGCCCAAGCTTAGCAGCAACATTGAACCACGTACCTTCGGCTCTTTATTGGTGGAATGAAGAATGTAAACTTCTCGATGGAGATTCTGAAGCCGATTGTTGTGTCAATGTTGCTCATCGCTTGGTTCCAACTTTAGAACAACACCGGGATGCAGAACTTAGCGAGAAAAAGCGAAAGAGGCAAGAAGATGAGGATTTCGACTACAAGAATTCCGTTACGAAGAATGGAAATGAAAGCATGGAAACTGAAAATAAAATTAATGAAGTACAGAACGGTACGCGGTCTGATTCAAGCGGGGAGAATGATTCCGCTTCTGATACAGCTCAGCTCCTTGCCGAGAGCATCGTCGATTCTGTACTTAGACCTAACTCTTCACCATCGGGCGATATTAGTAATAGAAGTATGTGATGTTATACGTATTTATAGCTGATTTAACACTCTATTGCCTCGTGTGACTTTTATTTTTACTCAACTATGTGCTCATTTGTAGTCGCTTGTAACTTTCAAATAACATGTGAACGTATTTGTCGACACTGGCGCTATCTGTTGCAAATTGTTTAAAGAATTGTACAAAATACGCGCAACTGAAAAACTTGAAAATGGAGCATGATATGGTATCTCATATTTTGCATTTTTTTTTTTTTTTTTTTTTAGAAAAGTGAAACAAAAATATTAAATTACAATTTTATAGTTTTCTAATAATAAAAATCAATTTAAAATTTGCATCTTTAGAACATTTCCAAAATTATATGATACCTATTTTTTTCTGCATAATTTTGTGGCAGTAATGAAAATAAAAGAAAGTCAATTAGATCTCGAATAATTGATGGGAATAAATGTTTACTGAGTAATAACGAAGTTGATGAGCGTACTTTATCAGATAGAAATTGAAGAAAATGTTCTACCTGAAATTGATAAAATTCTATTTCGTTGTGAAAAAGGACGTTCGCTAAAATTTAGTGTAAAAGGAGGGATGCACTTGGCGTTCCCAAAGTTTTATGTATAGATTGTAAATTCACTTGTTTAACACATCTTCAAAATTTCATAATGAACAAAAGTTGTATATGTTGTAATGGTGGTAATTTTTATTTTGGCTGCGTAAATTCATCTTAAAAACCCGTGTAACACTATGTAACAAAAGGAAATGTATGCAGAACGCTCTTTCACAAAAAAATGAAACCAAGTCAAGCGAATTTCTTTCCGTTTGTGGTTTTAATGTTCCGGATTTGTGAAGTTGAATTACATTTTAGATAGCTTTTATTTTTCGCGCACTGGACGCGTTTTGCAGACATTTTCCGCAACTTTTGCAACTTATGTTGCATAGTGAGACATATTTTATGCAGATACTACGTAGTTTTAGCAGCGTCTGCTTCTTATTGCATAGTGAGATTGGATAAATAATTTACTACAATAATAGCGATATAAGTTGTGTAGTAAAGTAGTAGAAATTATGGTTTTTCTCAAAATAATTATTTTAGCTTATGTTATCGTTTTTTGTTGTAAATAATTTATTCGGAGGATAAGGGCTCAAGTGCAGTTATTAATTATTGCGTGATGTTTCAGACACAGCACAAATGTTAGCTGAAAGTATCGTGGATTCAGTATTGCGCCCATCAGAAATAGCTAATAGAGCAGGTATAACACAAGTCCATTTTTTTTAAATACAGGTAGTTTAAATGTTTTTTTTTTCATATAGCATTTCCGGATGGAACTAACCTGTTCGACAACCCACACCAAATACTAAATCAAACCATCTTTTCCGAATCGGATTACGAAGAACGCCTATTAATGTCCCCCACAATACCAGTGACAAGATGTAAGTTGATGTCCTTTTTCGTAATTGAAGATCACCTGAGTTTACTGTGTAGTTTTATTTATTTACTAACTGGAATTGCATGGTAGTTATTTGGCATTTACAGCAGATCATCGAGGCTATTGTCCGTAGAATTAGTAGTTAATTATTTTTTATTTCTTAGCTTTCATTGATGCAGCGGAGTATGATCGAAATGATTCATCTCCGAGCAGACAGCCGATACCAAGGAGTAAGTGGCTGAATTATTTTTTGTCTCCTAACTAGCTGACTGTGTTTTAACTTCAAGATGCAAGTGAGCAGTCTTTCGCCGGCCCCAGTAATACCTCCAATCGTATATATCCTCAACCTGTTAATTTCATTCAAAATGGACATGTATGGGAATTCGCAGATACTTTGGCCCCCTCTAACACCAGTGGTGATGGTACTACAACAAGTTCCTCATCCCAGCAAGACCAACAAGCTGAAGGCAGCGAAGGCTATGTGCTTCGTTTAAACTACCGACAGCCTATACCTCGCGAAACAATGCCTGACACTTCATCTGACTTGTCCGTTTTTGAAAGAACAACGCAAGAATCCTCCGATGAGCCACCTATGTTTACAATTGTCAACGTACGGGGAAATATTACTGACGACGATGACGATACCAGATCCACAAATCGCACAGAAAATGAAGGAATAAATCTAAACGAATCCAGTTTGGACGAAAATCACTCCAATTCACCGAGAATTCAACAAGGTGATACTCAAACGATGTTAGAAATCGCAATGTCAAACTCCCAGTCCTCGAATGATATGGACCTGCTGGTTCCCATAAGAGAAAGACCGTATGATCCGAACTATATCAGCTCAGAAACAATGTCAACATCACAGGAATCCCAGTCCTCCTCGAATCCAGATATGGACCTGCTGGTTCCCATAAGAGAAAGACCGTATGATCCGAACTATATCAGCTCAGAAACAATGTCAACATCACAGGAATCCCAGTCCTCCTCGAATCCAGATATGGACCTGCTGATTCCCATAAGAGAAAGACCGTATGATCCGACCTATGAGTCGCACAGTGCTGAAGACACTGATGATGATATTGATGAGATAAATGATTTTAGGCTCGAGGACAGCGAGATTATTGAGATACTGAATAATACACAAACAATTCCATCGCCAACACCAAGGCGTATTTCAAACCTACAGCTGGTAGATGATGATATGCCAACTGAAGAGGAGTCTGAGTCTGAAAGCAGACATAATCTTGGGAGAGTGCGCAGTACGGATGAGATCTCGACAGAATCAGATAATGGTACTTCAGAATCACATGAATCTCAATCTGATGGTGAATATCTAGACATAACGATTATGAATACTGCTGTCTGTAGAATAAGGCAATGATAATAAGTAATCATTTCTTAGTATTCAATCTTTTTCAGCAAATTTCATCATGACTAATCTACAGAGAAACAATGTGATGTGTCGTAGTTATGTGTTCCTCCATCCTTTTATCATTTATGCTTTTTATTTTCGATTTTTCACTTTTCATCTTGTGACTAACCAATTAACATAGTTAGATATATTTCACTTCATTTTGTTTTGTTTTTTTGATTTTGTTGCTTATCATTTTATTTAGGAATAACAAATCCTTACTAACTTTCAACCCTATCCATGTATTTTCTGTTAGTTGTGTTGTTGGATTCTGGACATCGTCGATAGTTTTATTTGGTTTGTTTGATAATTACAGCGACTCCCCGTGTGTCTCTAATGAGTACACCTCTTATTATGAGTGAAATCCCCATGGTGGCAGTCTCAGATGACGTTTTCCCTGAGATCAATGATCAACAGCAGAGCACATCTCCTGCTACTGTTTCTGCGCCGACATCGCAGGCTTCCAGTCCTGCGCTTCCTCAGCCTTTACATATCTCTACTGGCGCTCCTGCCAGCAGCCGCGAGGCTAGGTATTTTCATTTTTTCGGTAGGGTACATTCACAATCAAATTTGAACCTAAACTAAGCTAAGCAGGCTTACTAAGGCAAAGCTTTTATTTCAAATCGAGAGTGAATTTCATTGGGTGAGTCGAAACCACACAAAAATACAGGCCTGAATGCTCATTTCGGGACATCACAGCGGGTGCGTTCGGTATTTAAATCTGTCGAGCACTCTGAGCAATCTGATCACGTGACAGATTCATCTGCGATTTCCGATCTGTAGCTTGAATAACCGAACGGATGGAGCGTTTAGCTGTCATTTTGACACTTATTAATTTGCGCCAGAATAAAAACGGAAAATAATAAAGAACTGTTAACATGTGTTCTGTGTGCGAGTTGTGAACGGTTTTTTGATGATACTGATTAATAAGGTAGAAATGATTATGGACAACTTAAAGCTGAAAATTATGTAGAAAAATGTTTCCTAAAATGACTAATTTTGGTTGATATACGAAAACGACAACATTCATTCATAGAATAGACACTGTTTGCATTATCGGCGACAAACATTTTCAATTTGCGCTTAAATACGCATGCGCCAAACAACTGCTCAAAATTCTCCATGGTTAGAGAACGAGCGAACAGATCGGACTCTGTGCGTTCTGTGATCTAATAACCGAACGTAGAGCTGAGCAAAAAAATCGCTCAGATGTAATTACCGAACGGCATCGAGCGCTCAGACCGTAAAACCGAACGCAGCCAGCGAATCTCGCTGTGACATGACGCCTGAAGCATAGGAAATATACGGAATTTTAAACCTTAGACCAGACACTAGATGTTATTTCAAAATTGAGCAATGTTTTCTTTATTTTATTTATTGCAGGAATTACGTGAACATATAATACACAAATGTATTTAATAAAATAATTGCATGGTGGCTCTATACCTACTCTGCTTTGAATAATATTTAGCAAAGTCTAAAGTGATTGTGAATGTATTTTTACTCCTACTTAAGGGGTAATAATAACGATTTAACTTTAGTGGTCCCAACAGCGACTCTACGCAACCGTCGTCCGATCCGTTGATGGACATCCCTGAAGGAGTGGATCCATCCTTCTTAGAAGCTCTTCCAGAAGATGTCCGCCGAGAAGTGATAGCAGAACAACGTCGCCTAATGCGCCTACAACAACGGGCACAAGCCAGCACCAGTAACGGAGAAGCCGCGGCTTCTGGGTCATCCGAAGTCAGTCCAGAATTTCTAGCTGCCCTCCCTCCTGCTCTCCAAGAAGAAGTGTTAGCCCAACAACGATTGGAACAACAAAGACAAGCTGCTGCTTCGGCCAATCCCGATGACCCCGTTGATGCTGCTGCATTCTTCCAAAACTTACAACCATCTCTACGTCAAGCGGTAATTATTTGCGTATCATAATGTATTTAATAGTTATACTGTTGTTATTTTTGTTTATAGATACTAACCGACATAGAAGAATCACAAATATCTGTGTTGCCTCCAGATTTAGCTGCAGAAGCTCAAAATTTGCGTAGAGATTGGGAAGCGCGTAACCGTCAAATGATGCAAGAAAGGTTCCTTAACCAATTGCAGTCCAATACAGCATTGTCCTCCATTTTGCGGCACGGTAACCGCGCTAGTCGCTTAGGGGCCCGTTATGCTATCCATACTGTTCCTCCGCGTTGTAACTGGAGTTCCTGGAACCGAGGGGAAGTTGGTAATGGTCCCAGTGGATCAACTTCTACCTCTGGAATGCGCCTCCGCGGGCGGCAACTGTTAGATCACGAGTCATTGTCATGTCTTCTGGTTCTTTTGTTTGCAGATGAACCTAAACTAAACACCTTGAGACTTCACAGAGTTATTCGCAATCTTTGCTACCACGCACCTACCAGAGACTGGATTGTCCGAGCATTATTATCTATCATCGATAGGAGTGTTAATTTGAAAACTGAGACTGAAGTACAAAATGTATCAAAATCAAGCAAACGGGCATATAAGCCTGGCCCGCTAAGCGCTAAACTAACCACTGATCCTCGTTCACAGAATAATAACGCTGCCTGGTTGAACATCAAGATGGACGCAGCTTTAGGTTGCAGAGCCAATGTTTTCATTGTCCATCGCAACCAGTCCGGCAAGAGAACCGACCGCCAGAACACATCCAGCGTTACTGTCCATCCCCAAGCAGCTCCTGTCGTTTGCCGACACGCTTTGGACTTGTTCATTTCACTGGCTAAAAGTTTCCCAACTTTCTTCCTTCCACTTAAAAAACAGAAAGAGGATGAGAAAGATAAAGAAAAGGATAAAGATAAAGACAAAGATAAAGATAAGGATGATAGCAAGAAAGACAACTCCCCAGAATACAAGAATGGTAAATTTGTATACATTTCTCCAAGCAAGAAAAGTCAGAATACTACACCCGAACCGCAAACTGACTTCTGGGATATGTTGTTGAAGCTTGACTCCTTGAGCGCTACTAAAAAGGGCAAAAACATCACTAAAACTCATAACAGTTCCAATACTTCTGTTGAGTCCGAGAACGGGAGTTCTACTTTTGAAACGTCCACTTTTGGACAGTTACTATCTATTTTATCTTCGCCTGTAATTACTCGTAGTCCTCAACTAACTGATAAATTATTACGGTTACTAAGCCTGATTACTTTAGGTTTACCTGAAGTCCCTACTTATTTACCCTCAGGGAAGAATGTCAAATGCAAGGGTACTAAATTAGAAAGTGTGTCTGCTTTTGAAGATTCCTTGCGATTAGCCATAAATGTTATTACCGCCAAGAATTGCTCCGAGGAAGGATTAGAAGATGCAGCAACATTACTTTTCAACGTTGCGAATTGTTCAGATGAAATGCGGTACATGGTCCTATGGCTGATGATGCAAGGAGCATTGACTTTAGCAGAAGAAGTGACTAGCCAAATAAATAATTTACTTGAAGAACTTAAGTCGACAAATAGATTACAAAAGACTGTTTCGACCGACGAAGGCCCTGGCACAGACCGTCCATCGAAAGGTCTTATTTGCGACAGATTTACTAGAGAAGCTGTAATAGTAACCGCATCTTCAAAAGTGAAACAATCTTGCGATCTTCAACTTCCATCAATGGCACCACTTACCACGAAAACGTCTAGCCAAGCTTTCTTCCTGAGGCTTTTAAGGTTAATTGCACAAATTCACGACACTGTTAAGAAAGCAGCCAAACAGGACTTGGAAAAAGCAAAAGAATTAGAATCTATCATTCTCAAAGATAAGGAAAAAATGGCTATTTTAGTTGATCCTAGTAAGTATTATATCATTATATTATAAGAACATGAAAATAATATATATATTTTAGCTGTAAATGCGGACAGAGAAGTTCCTAATCTCAGTGAAATGATGAACTTAGGATTGTTGTGGAATACATTAAGTCAGTGCCTTCTCGAATTGGAACATACTCCCGATCACCATGCTGTATTAGTATTACAGGTAATTTCAAAACATTTATAAAATTATGTAAATAGCTGATTGTTAATTATTTATTTAGCCGACTGTGGAAGCATTCTTCCTTGTACATTCTCCCTCAAAGAGTTTAACCGAATCCACCACCGCCGAAGCAGAGGAACAATCCGACCCTCCAGAAGATCCTTTAAGTCACTTGAGTCAGTCAAGCGCCGATACGGCGAAAATAACAGCAAATATACCAGTGGATCAGCAGAAATTCTTGCAATTTGCAGAGAAGCACAGAACCGTACTAAATCAAATCTTGCGGCAAACTTCTGCCCATTTGGCCGATGGGCCGTTCTCAGTTCTTGTAGATCATACCAGAATCCTGGACTTCGACGTCAAGAGGAAATATTTCCGTACTGAACTTGAACGATTGGATAACGGAATCCGCAGGGAGGAGACTGCTGTCCATGTTAGGAGGAGTCATATTTTTGAAGATTCGTTCAGGGAATTGTACAGACGGCCACCAGAGGAATGGAAAAATAGATTTTATATTGTCTTCGAAGGTATATTTGGTTTATTTTTCAGTTATAGTAATATTAATTATTTTTTTGTTTGTTGTAGATGAGGAAGGCCAAGATGCTGGCGGTCTTTTGCGCGAATGGTATATGATCATCTCGCGCGATATCTTCAATCCGATGTACGCGTTGTTCACTGTTTCACCTGGAGACCGCGTTACATACATGATCAACTCTTCCAGTCATTGTAATCCCAATCATTTATGCTACTACAAGTTTGTAGGCAGGGTTATTGGTAAGTCATTATATTTCAACTTGAAAGAGTTTTATTAAAAGTTTGTTTTATTTCAGCGAAAGCTATATACGACAATAAACTTCTGGAATGCTACTTTACGCGCTCTTTCTACAAACACATTCTCGGAATTCAAGTGAAACACACAGATATGGAAAGCGAAGATTATAGCTTGTACAAAGGATTGAAGTACCTGACGGAAAATAGAGTAGAAGAAGTAGGTTACGAACTGACATTTAGTGCAGAAGTGAATGAATTTGGTTCCACACAAATCAGAGACTTAGTTCCCAATGGACAAAATATCTTGGTCACAGAAGAAAACAAAATGGAATACATTCGTTTGTTGTGTCAGATGAAGATGACCGGTGCAATCAAACAACAGTAAGTTTTATTTTATTTATTTGAAATTTGTTGTACAATATTTGCTGTTTTCAGATTAAAAGCCTTTTTAGAAGGCTTCTACGATATAATTCCAAAAAGACTTATTTCTATATTCAACGAACAAGAATTAGAACTGTTGATTTCTGGATTGCCTAATGTAGATATCGAAGATTTGAAGAGCAACACGGAATATCATAAATATCAGGCAAATTCTCTACAGGTACAAATAAAAATTAGTGGATATTATTGTGGTTACTAATTTTATTATTGTAGATCCAGTGGTTCTGGCGAGCATTGCGATCATTCGACCAGGCCGAACGAGCCAAGTTCTTGCAGTTTGTCACTGGAACATCTAAAGTACCTCTGCAAGGTTTCGCAGCACTCGAGGGCATGAACGGCACACAGAAATTCCAGATTCACCGCGATGATAGGTCTACAGACCGTCTGCCTTCAGCTCACACTTGGTAAGTCGATTGGATGATTTTTTTTGTACATGGTATTATATTCTCGTTTGCAGTTTTAACCAACTGGACCTGCCAGTGTATGAGACGTATGATAAGCTTCGATCGTACCTGCTCAAGGCGATCCACGAGTGCTCCGAAGGCTTTGGCTTCGCTTAAAAGCACACTTGTTCGTTTAGGATACTAGATTTTAAGTTTGTTGAGACTGATGATATAAAAAGTTAAGGACTGTCATAGACAAACCGTTCGGGAGACCAGAAATCACTATAATTGCCCTGTTAACGTATATATATGTTAGTATTTTATTTACTATTTTTTTTTGTGATCCGATATGCATATTTTTTTGTTTAAATGATTTATTCTAGTATTAACATGTATATAATATACTTTTACAGTGGTTTGCCACTCTTAAAATATATATACATATATAACAAAGTTTATTTTTCAGTACCAAAGCGGTGTAGCATTTTTACCTTTGTATTTTTAAATTCTTTGTTGGGAAAGAATTATACTAAAGGTTCATGTAAATTCGTGGAATTTTGTCAGACTAGACAATAGTAATACTAAGCCGCTTCTAGACGTTGAATAATCTTGTGCAGTGATATTGTTCAATAATGTTGATGGCAATGATTTGATGACAGACAATAATATTGTACAATAGCAAATGTGCAGGATTATAAAATGTGTAGGTGCCGCTTAACTGGTATTGCATGCATGTATGAAATTTTACACAATCATAAGACACATGTGACACATGTACATGTAGTTTACTTGACTCATTAGAATTTTACACAGCGAAATAGTGAGATTATTTTTTTTATTTAATTCTTTTAATGGTAAAATTTTGTAATATGTTATTGTGATACAGTTCAATATTGTAATTAGTTACTAATATATTTGTTTATGGATGTGTTTATACTTTTTCTTAAGAGTAGAATTGACTTGATCTTTTAATAATTTTAAAGTGATCTTTGGTTTGCAAATTAAAACCTTGGACGTGCGAATGTTGATTTATACAATGTCTGTCTCTAAAACGGCTGGTCTATGTGCACTATATTGTAAATTAGATAAAAGAACATTTACATATTGTGTACTGTAAATATAACAGTTCATTGGTTGGAATTTAATTCTTAGCTATTTATTCTGTGGTTTTCACCATCATCAACTAAAATAAATATTTCTGTTAATTTGAAATGTATGATGTGTCAGTGTTTGTTGTTTTTTATCTTGAAATCCTTTTCTCTGCAATTATTTGTTTGTCATATCTGAATAATGACTTTGTTTACTGTTTGTGTCTGTGTATGGGCGCATTATTTAACGAGTAGGTTGTTAAGGTTCACTGTCTAAATGACCTGCACGTATAAATGATAAAAATAGAATAGTTATTTACTAAATGTTATGAGATCAAATAAAAAATAACAACTGAAATTCCCGCCAGATCTTTATATAACTTTCTAGGGTCGATAGTTCACTAACAACTGCCAGTATTATGTATTCGAGGTATCAGCAGCTCTATTTGCTAAATTCGGATAATTATCACTTTTGCGCAATCATTAGCACATGATCATAGTTCATTCTCCGGTTTCATGGTTCTTGACCCATGACTGCCCTGTTTGACCTTTTTCTACAATCTGCAAGTGAAATGGAACGGTAATATAAAAACAAATATTTGAGATAGATTCTCAGTTGTGTAGCAGCAGCAGTTCTTGACAAAGCACTACATTGCTATTGCTAATACTGATATATTAACTCTATACTATATAAAACTGAGTGTTTTCAAAGTTTATTGTGTGTTTGAATTTAGAGTAAAGTTATATTTTTCCTACTTCTAACAGCAAGAGAAGGAATGCTGAAGGGCTGCGATTGTCTGGGCATCAGGTATCGTGTTAACACGCTGCATCAAACGTGGAAGTGGCTTCACCAAACCATTACCTTGCACGAGTACCTGATCTCCTTGGTTTCGGCAGACACAGACGTCCCATGTTGCTAACCATTTAGGAATTGCAATAATTTTACATAAAGGCACAACATCCTATTGACCATCATTGTTGTGATCATCCGACTGTCGCTGTTGCTCATTTTCAACAACTTCCTTGAAGTATTGTGTGTTTGTTGGAGACTTTTGAATCAAGAACAGTATTTGTGTAAAACACCCTTCAAGTGTAAAAATGGCTCACAGTTTCTTAAAGTCTAACTGCGTGTTGGTCCGTATGATCAGTCGCACTTCTCAGCAGTTGAATGCTTCAGTGAGAAATATGTCTAAAAAGTCGCCTGAAATTAAAAAGTCTGTGTTTATTTCTCAATCGAATGATATATACACCAATTTGGCACTAGAAGATTGGGTGTACAAGAACATGGATCTTTCTAATCATCATATTTTGATGCTGTGGCAGAATGAGCCTTGTGTTGTAGTAGGAAGACATCAAAATCCATGGCTAGAGGCAAACGTATTTGGGCTGACGGACCAGGGTGTACAGCTGGCACGTCGCAATAGCGGCGGCGGCACTGTTTATCATGACCGAGGCAACTTGAATCTTACATTTTTCACTCCTCGCGACCGCTACAATAGGAAATACAATCTAGAACTCATCACTCGTGCTCTTTTCAGGGAGTACGGTTTGAGGGCTACCATTTCTCCCAGGGAAGATCTCACAATTAGAGATAATTACAAAGTATCCTTTTTTATTTACATAATGATACAATGTTAATCATTTATGTATTCTTAACTATAAAATAGCAGATTTCTGGTACAGCAGCTAAATTGGGACGGCCAAATGCCTACCACCATTGTACCTTACTTGTCAACGTGAACAAATTAGATCTTAGTCAAGCTTTACAGAAACGACAAACAGGCATTGAAACCAACGCGACGAAATCAGTTTCTAGTCCGGTAATGAATCTCTGTGAAGAAATGCCAAGTATGACCGTGGACTCCTTGGTTGAAGCTGTAGGATGGGAATATCTACGTACGGACGCTCTAACGATCAAGGATGGTGGAAACAGCCACATCAGCGAACAAAATGGATTTCAGCTTGTCAATCCAACAGACCAGTGGTTCCCAGGTACCTACTATTTCAAAATAAAAATCAAATGTATACATAATGTAAATAAATTGTAAAAATAGTCGCATGAATTGTACATAAGATGAGCATGCAAGCTAAATGTGATAAGATTGTTTATTTAGTTGATCTTTGAACTAAAATAGAGAATTTGTATGATGTAGGATTATCAGAAATTCGGTCGGAACTGGCTAGCTGGGACTGGTGTTATGGAAAAACCCCAGACTTTAAAATCGAGCGATGCTTTCCTGTGCCATTACACATTCTAAGTGAGTCATACAGCAACAGCAGCAACCAGGAGTTGAAGATTAGCGTTGTAGTAGAGAAGGGTCGCATTGCTGACATAGTACTGAGTATTCCACCAGGCCTAAGTGCCTCAGGATTGCAGGGCGATGTAAAAGTCATCACGTCCTTCAAGGGTTGCAAGTTTACAGAAGAAGCCATGGCCAGTCTAGAGTCTTCTTTGGCCATTGATAACATCATGGCAGCTGATAAGGATAAGTTTGTCACTGAGTGTGTTCGCCAAGTCATGACCTCCGTTTGATAACACCAAAGCAAGGACATTTACTTGTGATTTCACATTCTGGTCTCTGCTTTAGATATTTTGTGTGTTTAGGTATTTAATGTATGATTGTTTTCAGCTGCTTTTACGGTGTTCGCAACATTTATTTCATCACATTTAGATTAAAAATTTCTATTGTGTTTATGTATGTTACTTTAAAAGAGTACATGCGAATTATTTTTATGAAAATTTCACCGCTAAATTCATTCATTTTAACATAATTGTTCATAGCATTAAGAATTTATGAAATGTTTATGCTCCATAGAGTGTTGTGCCTAATAAATATTTTCGTACTCAAATCATTATCCACATTATTTGATTACTTTTAGAATTAAGGGTTGTAAAAAAATAAGAATAAATTTATATTTTTAAATTTATTTTCAGACTTTTATTCTCTAGGCTTTTAAATAAAAATTACTGATGAACAATTAAGAATATTTTATTGAGAACTGATTTACAAAATTTCATTTTAAAAAATATTTATCACGTATAATTTTTTTTAAGTTATTTTATTTAGTTGAAAATTATACTTGACGTCAGATGACATTTGAGTGAAGGTCGTAAAAGTTATTTACAAAATAAAACTTTAAATTATTTTATTTAAGTTCAAGCTTCAAACGTATTATTTCAAATCGGCACTATTTTGTGTAGCGTAGTACTACGCAGCCAATAACAGCATTCAAATGTTATCAACAAACAATGACCAGAAAAGTTAGTATTAGTGACATAGTGAATAATTAGTGAAAAATTATGCGAAAATTTCGTAAATACATTGTTAATTTATATATAAAGTTATAGAAAAGTACAGTGGTAATTTTGACGTATATTAGTTCATGCGTCAAGATAAATAAAATATTTCATTATTTATAAATTATTTTTGTGATAACAATGAAAATTTTATGTAAGTACTTTATTGTATTTTTGTACAGAACAGGAAGGCATGAAAATGAACTACAATAATTGTATTTGTTATAATTCATGGCTGGACGAAAAAAAAAATGTTTTGCCTGTAAGCAATATGTATAATAACATCAATGGCGGAACTTTGTAAGTATTTCTTAATATTTTTGCATGTATGAAATTCTTGAATTTGATCATATTCTAATAATTTTATATTATAATTTAAATGTTCTGTGATGATATTGTGTCTGTCTGTGAGTGTGTGGGACGCCCAAAGAACGCATGTAGTGTGGAATATGTGTTGAATTAGTTTATAAGTTTATAATTGTCGAAAAATATTTTTCCTAGTGTTTCAGCCGTGCCAAAGTCGCACCGTTATCCACCAAGGTAACATGGTAAATAGTTATGGTAAATTTGGTAAATAAAATGAAGTACAATTTTTTTGGTATAATTCAAATCGTTTATTTAAAATAAACCATTAGATTTAAATACATAGTAATATAAAGTAACACATTTTCAAATATATCACAAAATTTTTTGAAATCTGATTGGTCAATTGCACAGTCGTTAGTATTGATTTTCGCCTATTTACACGATACATCAACGTACTTGTTTACAACACAACATTAAAAAATAGTTCACAATTTTCATCATAGAGTACAGTAGTAGTATTAAATTGTTATTAACAATTTTGAGATAATCCTTTTTCTAGCTAAACTAAAAATATTTCGACAATGTTTGTCATACAAAAAATATTTTATTAAAAACTATTATAAATTACATCATAATTCAATGATTTTGAATATCTCAGGATACATAAAAATAATTATAAATATTTTATAATATTTTCATGTATGTAGTACACATTTATTGAATACAGATGTCAGTACAGATATCGAAATTTGCATAATTTAATGCAAAACTTAATAAAATTATTGTTTTTACTTAATAAAAAAAAATATTTTGCTAAAATATATTATAAATTGTTATATATTTTTAAATATGTTACCTCCCGCCAATTAATAAATGGTTATTTGTTACCCATCAATTTTCAAAAAAATTTGTTTAGGAGTTTCTAAATAAACTCAAATCTCCAATATTTTTATGCGCTACCCTTGCGTTGGTCGCCCACAAAAATATAATAGTTTTGGGGCAAATACAAGTTACCTCCCGCCAATTAATTAGTTATTATTTGTTACCCAAAAATGGGTGGAGATACAAATTTGTCAATAACACCATTGGATTCTATGTACTTTTTTGTAAAAAAAATATTTTCACAAAAATTTGTATGTGTAATTTTACTCAAGGAATCCATTGTTGTCAAAATTAAAGCTGTATATTTAACCCTTAAATGGGTAAATATTCACCACCCCAAACTGGGTGGAGTTATACAATTTTTGTCACCCAAGATAGGAATATTCTTTTATCCATTTGATTTTAATATAATTTATAATTTATTTAAAAATCATATGTTGTTTCGTATTTTGGCCAAAAGTTCAAGAGATGTCGCTACCAATACAAAATAGGGTCTTTTTGGAACTTCTCCCCAATTTTTCAAAAGAAATTTCAAAATTTAACTTCAAAAAAGTATATATTTATTAATATTATTGTTAAATATAAATTATCAGCATTTATAATCATCAAATAAATGAAACTAGTATATTTGTTAATTAATTTGACGTTTAGGTCAAAATGGCTGCGATTTGTATTTTGTTTACACATTTGTAAGTAACGTCAGTTGTATAAATAGACTTTAAGGACATTTTTAACAAAGGATAATAAGTGTAATGATGAAATAAGATCCTCAAACATTTATTTAGTGTTTTAGTAGTTTACAAATATAATATTAACTGTTTAATTCATATAAACGATAATACCAAATGTTATTAGTGAGAAGTATTGATGTTTATAACTGTTCCAAGTTTATTTGGACAAAATTTCGACTATGTTTGCGTGTGTGATGTGTGTTGAAAAATCCAGGGATGAAACATTAACGGCACATGGGATTTTGGCCAAAATTTCGACAATGCAAGGTAGGTGGTAGGTTATGAAAATAAGTAGGTTACTTGATTTTTGGCAAACTGAAAGGGTTTAGACAAGAATTTTATTAGGAAAATTTGTTTATTTTTTAATTTGAAGTAGGGTATATTTGAAACTTTTTTCAAAATTGTGACATTTTTTATTTTGACAATTTTTATCTATAATCTTCTGTAAAATTTGTATCAATTATTTGGTAAAGTTCAAATCTTGTGCAAATAATAATTAAAGTATGCCGAATTCATAGTTTTGAGGTACAAGCATTTGACACATGAAAAGAAATTAATATTATCGCAGAATAATTGTAAATTATTGTGGTTTAATATAAAAACAACCAATGTCCCCATTTCGTAATTTTTTAATTGAATTAATTTCTGTGTAAAATAAAATCAAAACTTCTAGTACCATCTTGCGTGCATTTATAAATTAATTACATATATATTCATAAAATTGTTAGAAAATAGTGCAAAATCTTGCTGCTTCGCGTAGTAATTTTTGTACATATTAATTCAATATATTTTCTAAGCTAAAACAAGTAGTTCTGTATATTTCATTTCAAACACAAGTTAACAAGTAACAATGTAAAAATAGAACTTTGGTTTATACAAGTCTGCTACACCCTAATGTTCACGCGCGATGGAAAGCATAAATTCACGATTATATTTTATTGAATTTATTTATAAAATCGCGAATTTGGCACGTTGGTGCTGCCACCAAGCAACAAAAATTTATACTACTATGCTCGTAGAATGTTTAAATATATAATATAAGATACAATTTTGTATATGATTTTAAGGAATTCGTGCGGTATTCTCTCCACTATAGCTGTAAGTGCGTATGAGGTGACCCCTGATAAACCTCTCCATATAATAATATACATAACATATTTATATTTTACTATGTATAAATACAACTCGTAGAATGTTTAATTATATTAACACAATTTTGTATAAATGTATTATAATATGTTTATGACGAAGGGCATGCGCTAATTCCGTTATTAAAAGTGCTAGAAGTGCGGGACAAATTTTATTAGCCTAATTTCGATTCGTAGAATACGATTTTGAGGTCAGTTTTTTCCTAAGGGCCGTTTTAAGCCCGTCGCCCTTTAAATGAGCCTTTAGGGAAAATCTGATTTCAGATTCGTAATCTATGGGTCGAAATTAGTATAAAATAATTTGTCCCGTCCTCTTTTAATAACGGAGTTAGCGCAAGCTTTTAGCTGTTTAGCTGCTTATTTATGTGTTGGCCTCTTTAGGCTTTAGTTTGTAAAATAGACATTTTTATTGTTATGGAAATACAAGATTTTTTACTTTGGCGGACTATAGCTAATGAACGATAAATGAAAGAGGTACGGCGACGGGCGTTGCACCATTCGATTCTTGTTTTTGACAATTAACATAATACATTGTACTCGAAACAATAACGATAGAAGAAACTTTTTCTTTTATTAAAATTCTTATCTATTTTGTTTAAACATATGCTTAAATTTACAACCATAAAGTGCGGAGTATAAGTAAAAATATTTCAGTATTTTTACTTGTTTATCTTGTTCTTGTTTATTTGTACGTAAAATTAATTCCATCTTTGGCTTTATATGTCTGGAATTATTATCGATATCTTTTTTTTTTCAACAAATTTGTTTCACCCATTGGGTATTAGCAATATACATTCATGGTTGGTTTACAATTTCATTTACAATTCATTGAATATATTGATAGCCTTGATGTATTGTATGGTGGGTCTAAAGTTCGTTATGTCTAAAATCAGACATCATAAATATAACAATCTGTTAATGTTAACAATGTCGAAAACTAATATATCTCTACGACAATGAACGTACATTTACATTTAATAATAACTAAAAATCTTAATCTTTAGATGAGATGAGAGAAATCTGACGTGGAGATTGCACCATGGGAGTAAATTTAAAATTCGCAATATTTCTTTTTGGCGTCAGAAGGGATCGATCCCGGTTCCCCAGATTCGCGACCGGAGACACAGGCACGCGGCCACGAGACCCACTTTTTCGTTTTTTTTTTGCATTTTGATACACAGATAAGTCTGATATAAATATAAGTACTACTGTGTTAGAGTTGTTTATTAATAATAATTTTTCAGTTGAGTGGTATAGAAGTTAGTAATTTTAATCACTTTTTTATTTTTCCTTAAAATGAACAATCAAAAAGTTATATAACACATATATGTAGGTATCAATTACTTTTTAATTAATTGTTAATTTCTCTATTTAAAAATTTAATTAAATTATTATCTAATGCTTACTATTTTGTTGGTCTCATTGTAGTAGTCCTAGGGTACAGACGTGAGTGTGGTGTGCTCGTATATTGCGCTTTTGAGGATGACTTCCTGGTGCCTGAGGACACTCCTGGACACCTGCAGGACTTGCAGATTGCCGAAAATGGACATAACATCCCATTTTAATTAGTCTAAACACTAGATGCTATTGAAAATTATGTATGTACGTAGTTATATACACAAAAAATATTTTTTTGTTTGTTTTACTCTAAGTTTATCGACAGATGGCTGTTTTAAAAACTACATACGTGTAGGGACTTGTAAAAAAATATTTTTTTTGATATAAAAATATATTTGTATTATAAGAAATTACAACACTTGTAAAAATTAAAGTTTATTGGCATTATTACAAATGACTGTTTGACAATCATAAATTGTTAATAGATTTGTTAACAAATTTAGTAGAAATTATGAACATAAATATAACAAATGAATAGTAAAAGATTTTGAGTTCAAAAATTCTGTTCATAATTATTTCTTACTACATTTGATAACAAATCTATTAACAATTAATAATAGTAATAGTTATAAAACTAAAACATTTGTTACCGTATATATTGTCATTATTATAGTTATTTTATTTGTTGTTAATTATTTTGCATCTTTATTCTGTAAATTAAAGTTTATCTGGAAATTTAACATTTATTTACAGAATAAAGATGTAAAATAATTAACAACAAATAATATAACCATAATAATTTTAGTTGATAACAAACGTTTTAGTTTTAACTGATATGAAACTAAATTAATATTACATATTTTTAGACTAAAACCGCCCGAATATATAATATATTAGAGTTTCGTTTACAATACTTATGGACTAATTTAACAAACTAAAACTTGGGATCCCCAAATAAGATTCCTTGTTCCTGTTGTTAAAGGTACAAGATTTCTTATTCGGTTTAAGATCGTTTGCGAACCTTTCTATTAACTATATTATATATATATATATATATATATATATATATATATATATATATACCGTCCACTCACCAAAATATATAATATTTATTAATATAAAGCGCGTCAAAATACTGAAATGATAATTACAATTTTTACTAAAACTACCTAACTGTAAAACTAATGTGACGTTGGGTTTAAATTAAAATAAACAGAATTAAACGATTGTTTTATTGTACATACATTTTAAAGATGTCATTATATAGAGGAAGCCATGGAGACGCATCCCAATCGGCACTGCAATGGTGGGGAATTCTTTCAACTATAAATGAATCGTTTTATTTAATAAATGGTATATATAGATGGTTTAAAGCACAATTATTGTATGCCCACTTTTTTCCTATTTCCAGTTCTTACTATATAATTTTTGTATATGACTATATCTTTGTTCCGCACAAACATAGTATATCCTTATATGTCCACAAAACGAAATGTATTATAATTTCCAATTATTGTATATCCCATAGTTATTTATTTTTACTTCACATATGTAGCATGTCACTTAAATTATATATGCATTTAAAGGTTTCGTATTATGTAGTATACAGATACTGTATGTCCGGACATTGTTGTGAATAAATTTTTATCTTTCATTGGTGAATTATCATTCTTAAGTAAATTTTAAATTTCAATTTATTCAAAATATAGAAAACTGGACATACAACAAATGTGCTTTAAACCATCGATATAGGGAGACATCACCCTCATGCCAAATCCACGCTCCCCATATATACCATTCATTAAAGACAATACAATAATACATAAAATTTAACTTAAACTATTGTAGTTCCCCCCAAATTACGTTGGTTGAAGTGCGCAAGAAACTCTATCTTACGTTAATATCTCTTTCAATCAAAAGCAAATCTAAAAATGGTAAGTTACGTTAATTTTCTCTCTCTCAAACAGCAAAGCAACCCTTGCCTATCATATATCTAAGCTATTATATCTTACGCTTACGCAAGTTATCCTTATATCTAGACCCGTTTTAAAAACACTATTTCGGATCCTCGAAATATAACTTGTATATTATTTGTGTCAATGTGTATGAAAAATATATATATACATACCTATATCTATGTACCTATGTATATAAATAGTACATGTTATGTATAAATAGTACATAGCCTGAGATACTTTTAAATTTTGAAAAATTCAAATGTTGACATTTGAAAATATATGATTCTACTTATATCTATTCTTTATATTTAGACTTTTTAATTTTCATTCTATGAAGTAATTTTGTCGTTCTCTTTTAATTTTTCGAAATGTTTCCTATTCATTGTCGGGATTGAGTTTTTTTAAAGGGTATATGTGATATACCTATAACTTTAAATATTTAACTATCAATACAATAAGAAATAATATAATGTATGTACTTTCCAGAAAAAATCTTCAGTAATGTCTCTGGATTTTTGACACTGACACTTATCTGTCAGTTACAAACATTTTAATTTTAAAACGTGCTTAATCATTAATCATTAAAATCTGGATATGCGATTTTTAGCATGAATCTAATACCTCTCTTAGCGAGAGGTAAAAATAATTATATTTTTAAATTTAGGAAAGTACACAATATTTCGTAATTCGTAAAGATTCATAATATTTTGATAAAAATTATGGTTGTTTATGATGGATTTAATCAGGGGAAGAAAACGAAACTAACACTTTTAAACATTTAATAATTTAAATTATCTAATTTTAAAACTATTTTATTCATATTATTCAAATATCAGTTGTCCATTCAAAGTTCAGAATTCAATTAGTCCATTGCGCAAGCGTCTACTCGGCTTTGTAAAATGGTAATAACAAATGTCATTTGTTTTAATGTGTGGTGTTTGCTTGGTGTTTAGTAGTGTATTTACGAACTGATAAACATTTTATGAGCTGTTTTGTGTAAATTTAAATGACAATAGAGCAGAGAAGTAAAGGTCCAGCTGATTTTTGCAAGGTAAATTTGTTTATTTTTGCTATAAAGTTGTGAACAATTGTTATTACATCATATTTGGTTGCTACAGGTAAAAATAATTAGTTAAACTTCTGTATTATATTATTTATATTTCAATAGCGAAAATAATGTTTCAATTGTAAATATAAAACTTTAAATTTCATCATAAATCTGCCGTTAGGAAAAATCATATATCCATGTATTACGCGTATACCTATTATTATCCATTATGGGGTCCCGTGGCCGCGAATCTAGGGAACCGAGTTCGATCCCGACGCCAAAAAGAAACATTTCGAATTTTAAATAGTACAAAAGTGACCTCTCCATGCCATCAATGAGTGCCCGTGAGGTGGCACCTGGCAAACGCCCGCACGGTAAAATTATGTCATCATCCTTACCGAAATCTGTGTACAAAGCAGATTGGTACACCCAGCAATGGGTAATATGTCTGATATGTCTAAGTACGGGGGTCACGCTAGAATTTTTGAGAATAAGACCCATTGTTCGTATTTCAAAATTTTATTTTAAATATGTTTAAGAATAATACACATACACCTCACCATTCATTAAAAAATAAGTTATGTAATAATAACGATAGCTGCAATTTATTCCTTTAGTAATATACTTATCCATTTTGTTTAAATATGAGTCACGCTAGAATTATTGAAAATAAGACACATGGTTCATATCTCGAGAATTATTAAGAGGTACGATTTCGATTAAATGAGACACTTTTTGTTTACCTTTCAAAGGTCATCCTTATAGATGTGCTTTTTTTTTTTAAATCAAAATTTTGGGCTGTTAAATTTTGTGACGACCTTGGCCAACATTTAAATATTCAAATAACTTCGTAACTATTAGAAATTGAGAAAATGTTTTATACAAAATTAAATTGTTTTTTTTAGTTTGCGAAATCGTTTTTTAAGTTTTAAGCACTAGACGTGTTATCCAACTCGGCTACGCCTTTTAGGATAATTTTTACGTGGCGTGCTTAAAACACATTTCCTTCGCAACTTATTACATAAATAGCTATTAAAAATTTCTGTTAATGCATAACAATGAATTACACTTGTTTTCTTTTTTTCTGGTTTTTAGAAATTATTCATAAACGTCAAATGTCAATCTGGCTTATAGAAAATAAATCCCGTATTCTACGATAAATATTTCCACCACAATAATTATTTATAATCATGACACGTTCCTTATTCGAATAAACATTCATTTTTAAATTTACTTTTTACAAAATAAAAATTGACAGAATGTGAATAAAATAAAATTGTTTTCTACAATATGTCATAAGTCATGGCTATTGCTATTAATTAAGGGAACTTTTGAAATATCTTTTTAAAATTATGAAGAAACTAAAACCATAATAAAAAATCATGAATAGTTTTTCAAAGAACTTTTAATTCTGTGCAACTTTGCACTCTACATTTTTTTTTACCTTACAATGAACAGGAGAGCAGGAAATTGCATAAACTAAAAATCCAATGTTAAATCCCCATGTTCACCCCTAACCGCCCCCATCCGGTATGTATATCGACTTAAATTAGGGATAATCCTTTGGTAATGACATTCTATAAATTGTACCTAAAAGTCATTACACTATATAATCTATAACCAGGGTATAGTTTCGTTTAAGAAAGATGACTGTTCAAGGTCACTTGTTCGCAGGAAGAATACACATAACTTTATACAGCAGTAGCTTAGTAACATTTCATGTTAAAAAGAGAAAGAGTATTTAACGTATGTCTATGTAATTTATGTTGTGTGACAGATATACGTAAATGGTGACATTACTTTCAAACACACTACAAATAATAATGACGTATGTTGTAGAGTTTCAGATATGTAATTATCTACTATACTGCCCTTTCTGTTAGTGACGTTGACGTTTAAATCAAATTATAATTCTGTGGTTTATGTCAAGTGTATATTTTTGTGTTTTGCAAAAACATAGACGAAGAATATAAATCTATGAGAAAGGCATTATTTAAAAAAGAAACTTGATTTTCAAATAAATTACATTTATTTTTTTCACTTAAAATGTATCCATAAATATTTCATGTTCCATGCCTATGCATACGAAATACAGTGAAGTTATCTGCAAGTAATATTACATCAGATGGCTTATAAATGACCTTGAATAGTCATTTTCGTGAACCAAACTATATACGTGAAATGCGAACTATACTGTACAAAATACTACCAATTTGGAACTAAACACATAAATAGCTATTTGGAGACTTAGATTTCTTTGAAGAATACTAGCATAGGGCCAGGGGCGTATTTAGGGGTCAGAACACCCCCCAGTTTTAAAGAAAAAAAGTATTTATAATTATGAATCAGAAAATAACCTAGTTATTAATTCAAAATACGTTTTCCATGACTTTATAAGCAACTGTCACAATTGAATTATTTCATACTGAACTTATACTTTGGTACAAACATTTGGAAATGGAGGAAAAACTCCCATATGTATCGCTTTGGAAGCATTAGAAAAATACAGTAATAATATTCACCTCAACCTATTTATATTTTTTGTTATTTTGGAAACATAGCCCGTAACATCTTGCATAAGTGAACGTTCATTTTCGACTTTACTTCTAAATCATATTTGTTTTAAAGAAAACACTGTACACAACTTTCAAATTAAATTGAACTATATAATCTAGGAAAAAAATATTGGTAATTTATCTAAATTTATGATACCATCCAAACCCATATATCATCCTCATATATCAGCATCATCACATTAAATAATGATGATGTTCCAGAATGTTCTTTTGGCGTGTACTACTAGTCATACGTCTGTTTCGCTGATTGTGAGTGGATCTCGTTTATAAAGTTCTGAGCTATTAGAATTTCATACATTTTCTCTGGTGGATGTTAGTGCAGTGTGATCTGTGCGTCAGATTTGGAAACGGAGTGTTCGGGATTAACAACGACGACAGTGAAATATAAATACCTAAATAATAATTGCCGATAATATCGTTTAATATAAATGTTTGTTTTTATTTATTCTAAGTTGTCAGTATTATATGTGTACTGTGTGTTACCTACATATATGTGTATATTGTTTATTTGTCAATGTGTATGAAAAATATAAACCTATCTATATAAATAGTACATGTAATATACGTAGTACATAGCCTGAGATACTTATATACGAAAAAAATGTATACTTACTATACTACATATCAAATATTATACAATCACATATTCCAACATTCAAACGCTTCAGAAAAAATCATAATCCTAATTTTTAGTTAAAATATAACATTACCCTTGCCCTGGCGAAGAAATTAGTATAGTTTGTTCATACTTACATTATAAAAGAACTGCATTACGAATTCTCTTTTTATTATGCTAAGAATTTAATAAGTAAGATTCATTCTAATATTCTAAATAATTAAAAAAAAAAACTAATTTCATATATTGATCTATTTATTGATTAATACACTTTTTACTCATATGTGTTGCTGACGAATTTATCATGTATTAACTAAACATTATTTTCATATTCTTTAATGAAGTCTAAATTGCAAATATATATATCATTATTATTATTTTTTTTAAGTTGTTAAAAAATTCAGTTAATAAATGCATACATGAACATATTAAAAAAAAAACAAATCGCGAGAAAATAGCAAATGAAATGAATCAAATTTAACAATAAATTCTTGTTCTCCAAGATGAATTGCTCAAATTCCGTTAGTTCTCAACTTACAAAATACGTACATATATGCTAACTGTATTGGAAAATATAACTTAATATGTGATTGTACATATCTGGTATTAATTGATTTATAATCAAACCGTATCATAATATACTTGCTCTACTAAATATCTTGATACCTGATATAGTTTTTCTAAGACTTATAGGCATACTAGCTATTTGCATTATAAAATATAATATATATTGATCTACTTTTATGTCTTGTAATAACAACCAAAATATCTCCATCTCGATAAGCCTTAGAAAAAAATGTCAAAATATAATGTAACCACATGAAAGATACTTACCTTAATAATACATTTGATGATACATATTTAATTTTATTTATTTCTAAGTTATAATTCATATCGTTATATATTTGATTTAAAAATGTATTATGTGAATGACCAATAAACACAACAAAATGAATACAATCTTTCAATTCAAAATCCCAATTTTTCCATACCCAAAATTAAAAATTTTCAGGCAACCTACAATTTACCTAAATACGAACTAGAACTAGAGCATGGATTTGAGATCAGCAGCAGCTTCACGATTTACAACCAGTAATCCTGCGAACTAAAAAATCCAAGTTCAATTCCAGCTACCAGCTAAATCAAGCCGAGAGCAGCGGCAAGCGAACCACAGCAGCTCGATTATATAATCGCCGGTATACAGCGAGCGAACTATGGCAGCCGATTACGTAATCACCGAATATACAGCGAGCGATCCACGGCAGCTCGATTACATAATCGACAATATACAGCCTACAGCAAGGCTTCTGGTCGATAAAATTCAAAAATCGTGTAAAATCGACAATTTAGAGCCGTAGCGGCTGAAAAGTAGCATCTTACTGCCGCTACGAGCATTTTTGAGCTCTCAGACGGATTTTCAGCCGATCCCAAGGCATATACCCTACAAAAATAAAATTTGCTGGCTCTAGGAAGACCAAATTTTAAAATTCGCAGAATCGAAAGGCTATAGCACGACTTGTGCCCACAAAATTCAAATTTACTGGCTATAGTAAGACATCTGATCATCAAAATTTAAAATTCGCAGAATCGAAAGGCTAAAGCAAGACATTCTCCCACAAAATTTAAAATTCAATCGTCTGGTGGTGGATTCATGAATCCTAGGCCTCCCACCACAGATTTCAACCTTATATACAGCTGTTTGATAAATTTACAGCCATTCAGCGTGAGCGGTGGTATCGAATCGGACACTCTGCTCCGTGAAATTACGTAATCGAGCTATATACTTGCTTTTGCTGGATTTCTAGCTAGCTGGCCCAGCTGGCCACCAGAATTCGTCCCTAGACCGCAGGCTAGGCACGGGCTGGTGGCTTGCTGGTTGCTAGCTAGGATGGGGTGAATATTGCTCGGGTGGTTGCAGGGTGCAGGGAGCTAGTCGGCGGGAATCGAATTTGGATCTTTGGTTTGCAAGATTTTGTAGGTCGCCGTTCTAGTTACTGATTGGCGGCCTACAAAATGCTTGCTAGCAAGCGGGATATGAATCTGGATCTTTGGAATGCGATTTTTGATTGGTGTCTTGGAATGAAATAGTTTGATATTTATAACAAGGATTTATTTGTCAGAGATATGTTACGTAATAATGATATTACAATACATAATACATGAAATACATACATTATTTTAACAATGAATAAATAATTTTTGATTTGTGTATTTGAGATACATTACTTGTATTAGACGTTTGCAGTTTCACAAATACAGCGATGATGATATGTGCTCTAATTACATCAAATTTGACTTTGAAAATGTTATACATAAATTCTTTATCTCAATGATATATGCAGAAGGGAATAATAGATTTTTAACAAGAATATGTAGTCCAATTTTTATTAGGAATAAGTTTTATTGTGACGTTTAAATACAATGATACAGTTTTGCGATATTTATATATGTACCTAACTAGATAAGTGTATTCAATATATGGCATGAATATACAATCAGAAAAATATAGAAATGTAAAGTATATCATATATAATTTAAAGAGTGTGCAACAATACATTATTAACAATGCAATTACGAATACAAACACACATATATGAATTTTTGTAAATGATTTTCTTATCTTATATACAAGAGCGGAAGTAAAAGTATATCATTTTTTCGTAAGATGAAATATAGTTTTTTTTATATATGTGAATATACGAGTGTTTACCCACAGCGTAAAGTCTATAGAATAATTAATAATAATATAAACTATATTATACATTTATTTATTATGTGCTTGTATTCAATAAAATGATTGAATAGTAGTTTAGTATAAAGATGTATTAACACTTATGCGTTTTTTTCTGTATGATTTAATTAAGGTATATTATTCTATATAAGCATAACAGAGTAAAAGTATGTCATTTTTTACATAGGTCTAAGAAAATACGAATTTTTCAAAGATGAAAATATGTATATGAATAATATCTTAAGTGTATAAAGTACGAGTGTATTAATGATAAATAGTATGACAGTGTATGTACCTATGTTTTTTAACGATGAAATGATTTTTTTTTCAAAATGAAACAATACAATTTTTTCTACATCCATTTTGAAAATAGGCTTTTCAAGCTATCAATTTAGAGCAAAAAATTGATAAATGAAATTGATAGAACGACTTGTAGTTTTTCTGGTTCAAAGGGGAATGTAAATTTTTAGTTGCGATAAATCGAAAATAAAATTATTCACAGTAAGATTTGAAACCAAAGTGTTTTTATTATCTCTTTCAACGGACGTAGAAAAAAAGTATATGTGTGTCATGATGAGCGTATAGTGTTATTTTCCGCTCTAGATACTCAAATGTCTATATTGCAAAGTGCGAATGTATTATGAAGTGTTTTTCAACTGGTGTATGAAGAAAGTTAAATGTGTTATTAATAAATATCATAATATAAATAAAACGGCTTTTTTTAAACTATATTTTATTTAGAAAGATTAAAGTTTCTCAAAGTATTAGATTACAAGTGAGTGCTCGTATATATGTAAGGGATGCAAATGATGGTACAGAAAAATAGAACTAAGTCCCTATCCCAATTATTTATATAGTTCCTAAATACTGAATTCTTAAAGGTTTAAATACCATTACTACGTATGTGATTCTTACATTGTTTTTTAACGATGAAATGATTTTCTTTCAAAATGAAACAATGTAATTTTTTCTACATCCATTTTGAAAGTAGGCTTTTTAAGCTATCAGTTTAGAACAGAAAATTGATAAATGAAGTTGACAGAACAACTTTTAGTTTTTCTGGTTCAAAGGGGAATGTAAATTTTTAGTTGTGATAAATGAAAAATAAAATTATTCACAGTAAGATTTGAAACCGAAGTGTTTTTATTATCTCTTTCATATATATTGTAACTTTAAAATTGAATAGTTCAAGGACTAAGAGTGATAACGAATTATCCTAATCTTATTAAGTTTATTATTTTGCATATGTAAACGTAATTTCAGTACTTTGGAATCGCTGTAAACATTTTCAGTAATACATGTTTCAAGACAGGTAAAGGTCTATTGAAAAAAGGAAGTTATAAAATGAGTATATTAATTTGAATGTAGAGGGTAATTTACTATATTTATACATAATTTCAAAAGGTTTGAATTACTAAAAAAAAAATCAGTAATGTTTATTTTACGAAGTATATAATTTGAAAATGAATATCACGGATACTAAAGGATATATGTACTTGTACTTTACAAATTTGAATATAGGAAGTAATTTTCTATATGTATACTTATGTAATTTCGAAAGGTTTGTTTCATTAATATTTATTTCCATGTTTATTAAAAATAGTAACTTTGAAAATGAATAACATGAGAACTAAGAAAAATAGCCCATTATTTTTCAAATTTGGATAATGTAGACTTATTTTCAAAATGCATGAATCGCTGGAAAAAAATTCAGTAATGTTTGAACTTAGCTCTATTGTTTCTTGTTCCCTTCAAATAATAAAGCTGGATTCAGAGATTGCGTAGTAAACATAGCATAGAATAGCACAGAAAAACATAGAAAATGAACATACGGTAAAACGTGTACTGATTCAAAGTTACGGACAAATCATAGCACAACACAGCATAACATGGGGAATTGGCCATATTTTATTTCGAAGCTATGTTTTGCCATGTTCGGTCATGTGCGCTATGTTTCGTGAGTATTCGTAGTTACACCACGCCTGCTTCTACAGCGCGTTAATGTTGACAACTTGCTGACATTTGTTTTGAAGTTTTAAGTTATTTTGTATTGCAGTTGTGTTTATTATAATTATTTAAGATGTGACAGCTAAATAAAACTTGTGGAATCAGCAACAAATATTGGCATGAAGTTATCTATATACAACAATTCTGTTTTCTGTACAATCTCTGAATTGGTTTTAAGTTTCTATGTTTTCCTGTATTGTGTATTCCTATGCTGTGTTTACTACGCAATCTCTGAATCCAGCTTAAGTATGTAATGTGTATGTGTTTGTGATATTGATGTATGTGAACATAACGTAATACGCTTTGAGATGTTGAAATATAATTATGAAAATGAAAATACGTATTTTATAATGACATGATTTTACTCCGTTATTTAAATATGCTTATATGTATGTATGTGTTCATAAAGTAGATATTTTTTCATGTTATAATGGTTAGATCATATACTTTATTGGTGTGAGTTGAAGTATTTTTTATTTATTTTACATAAATTTTATAAATAACGACTTGAGGTGAGAGGTGTACAAAATCCATATTGGGCTTGTTGTGGGCTGCGATGCTCTGCAACAATATGACAATTTCCAACGCTGAATCAGGATTTATGAACTGCAATTCGCTCGGGTACTTTTATAGCATCGTCTGGTTCGTGTGGTTATAGTACAGGTACAGCTTATCTTCCTGCAACAATAGAAAATATATTGGAATGCAAAAAATATGAATTCGTAGCAATGATCACAGAAAATAATACGATTCTATTGGCAGATTATTAAGAATTGTTACAATTATTCATAACAATTATCAATAAAAAATATTAATGTCGAAGAAAGTGCGAGATATTTAATATTAATGAAAAGAATGTATAAATATTTCAATCAATTAATTATAGATTATATTGTAGAATATGCATTTTTAATAATGAAGTATATGTTACGTAATTTGACCAATAAAAAAAAATGATGTTACCATTTATCGTAATATCGTACATATTCATAATTGCGTATATATGAAACAAAATATATGTAGTAAAAATATGTATGCAGGACATACAATGATATATATATATATATATATATATATATATATATATATATATATATATATATATATATATGCGTGAGAGGCGTTTAACATAAAAAACCATTTTTTAAAAATATTATCTATGCTATAAAACTATATGCGGTACTGCATCGATATTTAGCAAATAAAATGTTAGAAGATCGTATATGTTTGACATATTAAATAATTATCAATTAATGCAAACTATTATCGATATAGTACGAGCAATCATTTAAATATAGCTTATATCTATTAGAATAATCTCTCGGAATTAATGGTTAATATATCGAATAAAGAATACAACTATAAAGTAGTATAAAATAAAAAAAAAACTCACTTTGAATAAATGAAATCTATGGATATAACTCCAAGTCCTGCAGGTATCCTAACATCCTCTCCAAGCACCAGGAAATCGTCCTCGTGGTCACAGCACACCATACACACGTCTTTACACTAGCACAGCAACAAAGTGAAAGAATTAATCCATGTAATAGTCAGGGTGTTAGATAATTTGCCCCTAGAAGTACAAGTCAATAATTAAATAATAATGAGTCATTATAAATAATAATCGCTTCTTATGTATTAGGTAATTTGTTCAGGGTGTTTTGAATTTTATGAATGTAGAAATAGCGCGAAAAATTTTTAAGTACACAAGGGTTGTAAATAAAGATATATTTACGATACAACCAAATTTCAACTTGGTACAATTTCTATTTCAAATCTAATTTAATAAATTACATATATTATTCTAAAATTTTGGAACCACTAAGTGAAATAGTAAATTATGTTTTCCAAATTTTCAGGAAGTTAATATTGTTTTAAGATGTGTAGTTGTACCTTGCAAATTGGATTTAGGGGTTTATTTTCTGTATGAATAATTATAATTTCAGAATATTTGATTCGCTGAAAAAATTCAATCATGTTTGTTACGGTATAAGTCTGTTCTAGAACTATAGAGCAACTTTAAATTAAATATTTCGAAAACTGAGAGTGATAGCAACTTTTCTTTTAATTTTCACTTAGAGGATTATTTTAGAATTATGCATTTAATACGTAGTATAATTGTTTTTATGTTTATTTTAATATAAATATTATATATGCCTACTGAATACAGCAACTTTAAAAATTACTATTTCGTAAACTAATAGAAATAGCGATCTGTACTATTCAAATTTGGCTTCAGATTGCTTTATATGTATAGGTGCTAGGTAATGTAAATAAATTTGAATGTCTGAAAAAGATTCTAAAAAATGTTCATAATGTGGAATATGTGAACGTAAATATAATGCCCTCTGAAAAGATCTTAAGAATATACAAATATGAAAATGAACATGCATATATGTTGTATAATAACATATGATGTTCACGCTATAATGGTTACAGTATATTATATACTTTAGATATATGTTGTGAGGTGAATTTTTATTTATTTATTTACATAATCATATACATAAAAACGCGATGTGTTTCATAACATGTTGGGGTTGTTTTATGGTGCGATGCTCTGCAGTAATGCGACCATTTCCAACGCTAAAATCAAGATTCACATGAGATGCAACTTGCTCAGGACTCCTGATGCAGTTCGTCCAACTCCACAACTCTTCAATCTGTTATAGTACTCTGTAAAAATATAATCATTGAAAGTAATAAATATGAATTAGTTGCCAATGGTCATAGAATATAATATGATCTTATTTGCAAATCATTAAAAGATGTATCAATTATTCATAATTATTAAAATATTATCTAAGTATTAAAGAAACCGAGAAATTAAATTATGAATATATATATAGAGATGTTCTAAGAAACGCGGAACAAATGAAAACTTTATAAGTAAACATTATATTTAAACAACTTTTCATTCTTGTACTTTTGCTCTAAAATTTACAAGAGGGACAACTTCCTCACGTTTTTAAAATCTTATTAAACTATATGTTCCGTGTTTTGTTGCACACCTTATAGGTATACAAGGTGATATTGCGAAACGGGCCATTCATAATAACTTTTACTTTGTAATTATTTTTTAATTTTCTTGCTGTATTTGTAAACTAGGCTTAAGGGCTGACAAATGGTTTAGCCGGAAGTGACATTAACTTTCATATTTCAAATAGGACAGCTTGTATATCTTTATATATTTATAGTCTACGTAAATTTACATATTCAACGATATGCTTGAAGTGCATTTTTACTGAAGAAATAAATTACAAAAACTTGAGAGGTATTATGAATAATTAACCTGCCAAACCATGATATCAGGCAGGCTGTGAAACAGTTAAGATAATATTGACTACGATTTAAGTTAAATGCATAAATAGTAAGTTATTTTTGTAAGATTCTATACTTTGTTACGAAAAAAACATCAATTTATTATCACAGCCTACCTGATATGGCTTACCAGGTTAATTATTCATAATTTTGTCTTACTTTTTTGTAATTTATTTCTTCAATAAAAATTCACTTCACTCACATCGTTGAATTCATAATTCTACATAGATCCAGAAGCGCTACCATCATGTCAAATACAATGATTTGTGAGCCCCGAAGCCTGGTTTACAAATATGGTACACATCGTATAAAAAAAAATTAGAGTATGTATTTAAAACCTGGTAGTAAAGGTACATGTACAACCTTTTTTCAAACCAATAAAATCTCCATTTCAAGTTAGAATAAATAATAGTAATTACAATTATACTACAAATATTTTTATTACAGCAATTTATCAATTATGTATGTTCTTTTCAGATGCAGACGTGTGGAAAGCCGACATCCTGGTGTTGCAGACTTCAGGACTTGGAGTCCCAACATTGTAACCTGAAGCACTCATCAATGGTTAGTTACTCTGTGGTAGATATTTCTTGTGATCTTGTCCATGGGCTAGCTGTTAAATCTTCGTTTTGATGAACACGATCCCTGTAAAATTAAATTCTCTATATGTACACATATATTTCAGATTTTTTAGCCGGCTGAAACAGATTTTAACTATCGCGATTTTTGATGGCTACGAAAAAGATTTTTAATTTTAGTATTTACTTCTAATGGCAATCTAGGGAGTAATTTTCTGTATGTATACTTAATATCAAAAAGTTTAAATCGATGAAAATTGTTTCACTAATGATTATTTCAAGACGTGTATATGTTTATTGAAAATAGCAACTTTAAAAATGAGTAGAATTTATTTACTATCTATAGATTTAATTTTGGAATGTATGAACCAATAAAAAAAAATCAGTAATGCTAGTTTCAAGTCGTGTATATCTCCTTTGAAAATAGCAAGTTTAAAAATTAATAACTCGTGAACTAAGAGAAATAGCCATTTGTAGATACTTCTCAAATTTGGATGTAGGAGGTTATTTTGTATAATGTATATACTTATTTTTAGAATGTACGAATCGCTGAAAAAAAAAATCAGTAATGTTTGGACTTAGCTATTTCGTTTCTTGTACCTTCGAATAATATGTATGTAATGTGTGTTTGTGATGTTGATGTGTGAACATAACGTAATACGCTTTGAGGTGTTGAAATACAACTGTGAAAATGAAAATGCACTACTCCTACACGGTTAAAGTTAGAATAACGGGCGGTGATAATTTGGATTCAGCATGATATTCTCTTTCTTTTCATGTAACACACGATTTTTTTACATCATGGAATCCGGATTTACAAACGCTTAAAATTACATGATTACACATAGTTATAGATATTTCAGTCGGCTGAAACAAATTTCAGCAAACGCGATTTTTAACGGCTTCTAACAATTTTTAATTTTAGTACTTACTTGTAATGGCAATGATAGGCAAATTTTCTCATCGTCTACTAACACTTCTTCACTGAACTGTATTGTCTCCGGCGATTTACGCTGATTAGAATACACTTTCAAGTAATCATTACACAACATTTGCACCAATTAAATTAACAATCACAGCACTTATTAAAACAAAGTTAAAAATATCCACTGATAATGAACAAATAAATATAGTTTTAGCGTAAATTTTAATACTCTTATTTATATCGCGAACTATAAATTGAATAAGAGAATGAATGTAATAAAAACTACCAAGTTTTTCGGTTCCTATCAACACTACACTATCGCAATATACGATTATTCACAAGCACCCCATGTTCACTTCACCAAAGGCAGAAAGGAACTGAAGTCTCCCTCATAAAAATATAATATTAATATTATAACGTAACAACTAACACTAATTAAGTGTTAGTTGATTACGTTTTTTATACTTTGGCGCTCAAAATAAACAATGTTTATGTTTGTTTTCAGGTTCCGCGAAGGGCCGTACTACACCCAGCGATAGGATACGGTAACTACAACACTGGACGAAGATAATAGATGATTTTTATAAGAATAAATAAACAAAAGAGTTTTTTATTTACCTTTCCTGTGTAATAACAAAAGAGACAAGGAAATATCCTAATATTTAAGAATTTTCCGAATTTTCCTGCCCTATCCTTTAGTATTAAGTTCTCTAGGTACGAAAATAACCATCCGATAGGAGTCCGTCCTTTTATAAAGGGCTAAGGGCTTATTTGAGCCCTTGGGGAAAAACCGACCAAGGATTTTAATTTTGCAGATCCAAGTAAGTTTAACAACACTTGTCCGGTCTTTCTAGCCCTTTTAGTCCAGGAATTACCGTAGGCCCTTCGCCACAACCTTGAAGGGCAAATATGTTGTAAACAAAAGGGTTTCCATCAATTCTGTGCAAGCCAATCGAAAGAGCGGGCTATTTTCCGGCCTTTTAGCCCTTTTAATTACCGAATTTAAGCGTTAAACTCTTTGAAAAACTTTAAGGGTCCGTATCTCGGAAACGGCTGGGTTTTTTGATTTCCTTCAAATTTCGCGTTTCCGTAGCATCCTTTGAAATGTAGTAGAACAATATATTTGAGTTTCAAGGGCCTAGGGTCAAGGGTTTAATAATCGCTTAATTAAAATTTGACAGCTTCGTTCTTTACAAAAATTCAAACATTTCGATTCACCTTTAAATAAAAGAAAAATGACTGCAACTCCAAAACTGTTAGGGCTTGAAGGGCGAAACAAATTCTATTACACTAATTTCGACCCGTAGATTACGAATTTGAAGCCAAATTTTACGTAATTTGCACTGCCCTTCTAGCTCTTTTAATAACGAAGTTAGCGAATGGCCTTCGCCATAAACTTTAGGGCTAAGTATGTTGTAAATTGAAGGGTTTTCAATAATTCTGTGCAGGCCAATCGAAAGGGAATGTTAAATACCCCAGATACGCTATTTTCCACCCCATTAGCCCTTCAAGTAGTCAAATTATAGCTATAACCCTTAGGAAAGCTTTAAGGGCTCGTATCTCGGAAACGGCTGGGTTTTTAGCGATTTCCTTGAAATTTCGCGTTCCCATAGCATCCTTTGAAATGTCGGGGTCGTAGAACAACATATTTAAGTTTCAAGGGCGTAGGGCCAAGGGTTTACAAATTCACTAATTAAAATTTGACAGTCTCGTTTTTTAAAAAAGTTGAACAAATTCTCATTTTTTTATCATATGTTTTTGTTGTACAGAATAGAAGTCGTAGATGTTATTTCAAATAAAATTAGCTATGTTTTAATGGAAGTTTGCAAATCATTTCAGCCTAATTTTTCTGTAATATTTCTTTACTTTTAAAATGGCCTTTTCCAACATTTATTAATATGCATAATAGAGTTCTCATACTTCCCTGTTGTTCCAATTAAACGGAAACAGCTGTGTACATACTTCCCTGTCTCTTTGTTGTGGTATTTTCCTCTGGAATAAATAAGGGATTGTTAAATAAAAACGTGTATTAGTTTAAGTATTTTTTATTGTTGTCTTTATTATGTCCATAGCTTAAATTGTATTTTTGATTCTTATTCTTTGTATTTTATATATAAATATACATACCCTTGTTCTGCAAATTAGAAATAGGGATGTTTAAATAATAGTTTATATAAATTTTACTTGTATTTATTGTTGTCTTTATTATGTTCATAGCTTAAATTGTATTATTGATTCTTATTTTTTGTATTTTATATGTAAATATACTTACCCTTGTTCTGCAAACTAGAAATAGGGATGTTTAAATAATAGTTTGTATATATTTTACTTGTATTTATTGTTTATTTGTATCTTACATTGTTGTATTTCATGTAAACTATCTTAATCTACAATATTTTATACAATAAAATATAAATCAACATATAATTTGTCTATTTTTTTATTCCTTCTACTTAGGGGATGAATTCTGTAAAATTTTAAATCCCTATACGTATATAGTTCTTCGAACGTTGTTAATTTTCAGTTATTTTGATGTATGAACAATTACAACGTGACAGTTTTAAAAACTACATACGTACAGGGACTTAGAAAAAAGAAAAACATTTTGCAGGTAGCAGAAGCAGATACATAGACGCTACCTGTAAGCCCTGATTCAAAATGGACATAACATCCCATTTTTAATTAGTCTGAACACTAAAGGCTATTGAAAATTATGTATGTTCGTCGTTATGTACACAAAAAAATATTTTTTGGTCGGTTTTACACTTGGATTAACGACAGGTGCTGCCATCTGGTGGCCGTTTTAAAAACTACAAACGTGTAGGGACTTAGCCAAAAAAAACAATTGTTTTAATAAAAAAATATATTTGTATTATAAGAAATTACAACACTATCTTATAAAAAATATTTTATTTTTTATTTATTATTAAAGTTTATTGGCATTATTATTACAAAGGACTGTTTGACAGTCATAAATTGTTAATAGATTTGTTAACAAACTTAGTAACAATTATGAACAGAAATATAACAAATGAATCGTAAAAGATTGAGTTTAAAAATTCTGTTCATAATTATTTTCTACTAAATTTGTTAACAAATCTATTAACAATTTATAAAAGTGTCACACAGGGTTTAGTTATAAAACTAAAACATTTGTTGCCGTAAAAATTGTCATTATTATGATTATTTTATTTGTTGTTAATTATTTTGCATCTTTTATTCTGCAAATAAAAGTTTAACCGGAAGATTTAACTTTTATTTACAGAATAAAGATGCAAAATAATTAACAACAAATAAAATAATCATAGTTATTTTATTTGGTAACAAACATTTTAGTTTTATAACTGATACAAAACTCTAAATTAATATTATATATTTTTAGACTAAAACCGCCCAAATATATTATATATTAGAGTTCCGTTTACAATACTTATGGACTAATTTAACAAATTAAAACTTGGCATCCCCAAATAAGATTCCTTGTTCCCATTGTTAAAGGTACAAGATTTCTTATTCGGTTTAAGACCGTTTGCGAACCTTTATATTAATTATATTATATATTTTTTTGGCGTTACCGCCTCAACCGTCCACTCACCAAAATATATAATATTTATTAATATAAAGCTTCGTTTACAATAAACACTTAAAATCTAACTTTGCCCTGATCGCGTCAAAATACTTAATAATAATTACAATTTTTACTAAAACTACCTAACTTTAAAACTAATGTGATGGGTTTAAATAAAAATAAACAAAATTAAAAGATTGTTTTATTGTACAAACATTTTAAAGAAGTCTTTATGCAGAGGAAGCCATAGAGACGCATTGCAATCGGCACAGCAATTTCGGCAACAGTGACGGTGGGGAATTCTTTTAACTTAACTATCTTAAAACTATAAATGAAACGCTTTATTTAATAAATGGTATATATAGGGAGACACCACCCTCAATGCCACCCACGCTCCCCATATATATATATCATTTATTAAATAAATACAATTCCGTATACAATAATACCTTATAATCTAACTTAAACTATTATAGTTCCCCCCAAATTAAGTTTATGAAGTGCGCAAAAAATCCTATCTTACGTTAATATCTTTTTCAAACAAAAGAAAATCTAAAAATAGTAAGTTACGTTAATTTTCTCTCTCTCAAAAAGCAAAAACAACCCCTGCCTATCTTATATCTAAGCTATCTTATGTCTACGCAAGCTATCTTATATCTAGACTATGCTAAGCTAAGTTGAAGTGAGAGAGAGATATACGAGCTAAGACAAAAAGTGAGGACTCCGGGGCGGTCCTCACAGTAGTTTACGTGGGGGGTGAGCCGACCCCTCGCGACCCCGTGGGTTTACAGCCTACAACGCGAGCTAATTAAGGACAAGGGAAGCAATTATGATTATTCCTCGGCTTGGATGCAACCTAAAGAGCTACTCCCGATGGCATCGCCCGGCCATTCCCGAAACACCTAACACCGAACGCGGTCAACCCGTGTGCTCAAACAAAGTTAAATCAAAGAAAAACTTTACTTTGTCTTTAATAATTCGTTGCCATTAAAATTAAACGATGATTACGTTGCCTCCGGATGAGGAGAGCACATAACGCCATAAGAGAGCTTCCTGTGTAAGCATTCAGGTTTGTTTAAAACTATTCTCATTTGAGTCTAGCGGTTATAGCGTCCAATCTAGAGCAGCGGCCAGTACGAACGATGGTCAGCACTGGTACAAAAGAATTAAACTGTCCCTAGAAACATTCACACAAGTGTGAAGCGATCCACCAGAATATAGGTTTCACATGGCGTTGTGAATTACTATACATATCAGTCCACTCAATTATGGAAATCGCGCACGAATCCTGCCTAACCATCCCAATAACCGTGATATTAAAAATAAAAATAATAAGGAAACCCGAACCCACAAACAAGTTTCGAATCTCACACCCCCTACTTCCTGATTCTCTCACCATTCGACAACAAGCATGCCCCGACACACCAATTCATTCAATTTTTTTTTTCACATTCACTCTCCCTAGATGCCGTCTGGGCAATCAAAACGCACGATTTTATGATGAATTATCGGTAGGGAATGCACTTCAACTATATCAATTTATTTTTAATATTTAAAGAAAACGCGTGTTTGCTCAACGGCGCGATGAGCCAAAGTTTAATTAAGACCTGAAAATACATTTCAAAGTACTTAAAACTAAACTACTCAAAAGTGAATAGGTACATCACAAAAAGTTTTATTTATGATATCAAACTATTACTTATGTTTATTTGTATCAATATTTAAACGAAAAAATAATTTAAAACCCTATTCACTTTTGAGTAGTACAATTTATAATCTAATATTATTTTAGTCTTCTTGATGTCCGATTCCTGAAAGATATATGCTAATCAAATGTTTCCAGATATTGATTTTATATTGATAAACAGTCGATATTTCAATTCTTTGTTTGAATATTATATAGGTAGACATTCATGACAGTTATATTTCTTTCAATGTATTACTCAAAATCGAATTTGAGTACAAGATAATATTTAGACATTTATAATAGTCATATTTCATTGACTAAGTACTCAGGGTTGAATATGAAAACAAGTTAATAATTAGGCATATAGTCATAATCCTTTGACTATAAGTTCTCATGGTTGAATATGAGAATAAGTTAATAATTAGGCATATAGTCATAATCCTTTGACTATAAGCTCTGTTGGTTGTATATGACAACAAGTTAATAATTAGGCATATAGTCATAATCCTTCAACTATAAGTTCTCATGGTTGAGTATGAGAACAAGTTAATAATTAGGCATATTGTCATAATCATTTGACTATAAGTTCCCATGGCTGAGTATGAGAAGAAAATATTTTATAAAAAATTAAAATTCCTACCTATTCATTCATCGATGGTCGTCTACGCCGCAGAAAATTTATCTGGAGCTCAGCAATCCTTCAGAAAAGCTGCTTTAGAAGATTTGCAGTATTGAAATCGAAAGCTACATCCAAATACTCCAAGTTTCTTGACATCTCAGACCAGCCAAAGGTTTATCTATTAAATAATAATTATTAGTTTGTGGTGTTCTTTAAATCATTACAAAAACTGTTGAATAAAATTTCGTACGGCAAACGTGTCTTCATTACAGAAGACACTTGATTTATATAATAAATAGCGATATTTTATCCAATAGTTTTTAAATGATTTCAAAAGTATTTGACAAAAAATAGTGCAGAGAAATTCATTTTGCACCACCCTGTCCGTCGAGTTGTTATACAAGTGGAAAGTGCACCACTTTTTAAATGCTTACTTATTTTAGTGCAAATATTTCACGCACAATACAGATAAAACTGTTTCAGGTAGTCCTTATTGACTAGTAACTAGATTTGAACTAATTCATTTTTATTCCAAGTTTCGACTCTTGGATTATAAAGTATTGTTGCATTACCAACAACATTAGCGGTTCCAACCACGTAAATACATTTAATAATGATACAAAGAATAAAAGTTAAATGAAACACAGTACATAATTCCTAACCACTATCTTCATTATTATTCAATGTAATGCTCAAAATTAAATCTGATTCTCAAAATTATGAAATATTGACAAAATTTGCAGAAATTCTAGGTCACAAAACTATAAATTGTAAAGGTATTGTTGGTGAAAAAAATATATTTTCACCTTTACACTTTGATTAGTTGGCGGGAGGTACTGTATATAATTATTTTAAACAAGTAATTGTTTGTTATTATTACAGAGCAAGTGCATATTTTATAATGTAGAAGACGAATTCGCCCCCTGTTGTAAATGAGGGTTGGGTAAGCATTCTAACATTTAATATTAATGTCTCTAATTGCAATTATATTGTTCCATATTGATTTATTAATTACAACCGGGGGCGAATTCGTATTATACGTTTTTAAATATGCGTATAAGCGGTCCCCTATAAAAATGACATTAATTTATTTAAATATTTTTATATAATTGCAACAAGGGACGTTAATATTATAAGTTAAAACTGTTTCCACCCCATTTTTTAAAACCGGGGGCCAATTCGTATTATACATTTTTAAATATGCGTATAGGCGGTCCCCTGTAAAAATGACATTAATTTATTTAAATATTTTTATATAATTGCAATAAGGGACGTTAATATTATAAGTTAAAACTGTTTCCACCCCATTTTTTAAAACCGGGGGCGAATTCGTATTATACATTTTTAAATATGCGTATCTGCGCTCCCCTGTAAAAATGACATTAATTTATTTAAATATTTTTATATAATTGCAATAAAGGACGTTACGGATGGTCGCAAATAATTCTTATTAAAACTGTTTCCATCCCATTTTTTAAAACCGGGGGCGAATTCGTATTATACATTTTTAAATATGCGTATAGGCGGTCCCCTGTAAAAATGGCATTAATTTATTTAAATATTTTTATATAATTGCAATAAGGGACGTTAATATTATAAGTTAAAACTGTTTCCACCCCATTTTTTAAAACCAGGGGCGAATTCGTATTATACATTTTTAAATATGCGTATATGCGCTCCCCTGTAAAAATGACATTAATTTATTTAAATATTTTTATATAATTGCAATAAGGGACGTTAATATAATAAGTTAAAACTGTTTCCACCCGATTTTTTAAAACCAGGGGCAAATTCGTATTATACATTTTTAAATATGCGTATATGCGCTCCCCCGTAAAAATGACATTAATTTATTTAAATATTTATATATAATTGCAATAAGGGACGTTAATATTATAAGGTAAAACTATATATATATATATATATATATATATATATATATATATATATATATATATATATATATATATATATATATATATATATATATATATATATATATATATATATATAACTATTTCATTTTAATGGACTCTTCTTGTTACTGTATTTTTTGTTGGGAAACATGGTGTACAGTCCGCAGTATATCTCGGTGACAACTTGTAGTCAGGGATATAATGTATTTTTATAGGGAAAACTATAATATCTCGGGAACGGTACAAAATCACTTCCGGTTTATCAATTTTAGTCAAAATTTTGTATGTTGTTTCTCTTGATATAAAAGTTTTAAACCTGTAAAGATATCTATATTTCTAATAGGTCACACTTTAATTTGAAAGCGATCTATAGCTTCATAAAGTCTTAATTGACATTCGCTATAACGTAGCTGTTACGCTCATTTTGTCTAAGTTTGATTGCCAATAATACTCTGTCATTTAACATTTCTTTCACTTTCGTACAAACGCACGTGGTGTTTTCCTGGCGTAGCTTCATAAATGCAAAGAAGTACAGTACTCCCAGTCACTCGTGGCAGTTAAGCAGTGATTCTGCACAGAGTGAGAAAGTATTCGAGTTGGAAAGAGAAAGGTAGTACGCTCGGAAAGTACAATCAGTGTATCGTTTAGTTTACTTTTTATTTAAAGTTTCATAATCCCTATTATACAGTCCCTGTGTCCTATCAGAACGTTTTAAGGTCTATTTTTAATATAAATTATTTGTTACTAGAATGGAGGACCCAATTTATTATTTAATAATTTTACTATTATTAATTCAAATGAAAAACAAATAGGATGAAAAATATTCTAATTAACTATTTGTTAACTACTCAATATTATTTATTACGTAATCGCGAACCGATTTTGGGCGCAAAGACTTTGAAAACCATGCCATTATTTTAATTTACTATTATTTTGTGATTGTGTTGTGTATCTTTATGTAAGATCTTTATTTATGTGAGGTGCCGTTACATCGAGATATGGCAAAACATATATATTTATTACAAGATAGTGGACTCATTTCTTCACAGTAGAGGGTTTGGAGTATTTCTTCCTGTAAGAATAAAATTATTGTATTATATTATTTTCCATTCATCCTTGACAGTGGTTTTCGATCCATCTTGAATCCATACTGAAACATAATTAGTACATAATTGTGTGTGTGTGTTTATTTCTCTGTATCAAATATTTATTTATTTATCAGTATTGCAATATAATGGCACAATTTTCAAAGTCTTAAAATATATAATTGCCTCACGTTAGGAGGGCTTTAGGTTGCCTCACGTTAGGAGGGCTTTAGTTTGCCTCACGTTAGGAGGACTTTAAATTTGCCTCACGTTAGGAGGACTTCTAGGTGAGAACTTTAAATCAGCTGTAACTTATAATGGGCCATCCTATAGAAACTAGCGTCTAGGGGTGGTAAGATACACACATAAATATAAATATACGTAAAGGCGCAACTTAAAACTAAAGAAAAGGAAAGTGTCTTCTTATTTTGCACTTATACACTTAACTTTATACAGGCTGTTCATTTTAAATGGGCTACCATTGTTATCTCGAGACTTATAAGAGTTACAAAAACAATTAAACGGGCAACAATTTCTACTCGTATAAGATACTACTGTTATTTTATTGTTATAAAAATATATGTTATAGTAAAACCATTCAAAATTCAAAAATAAGTCAACTAGTAAGTTTATTAGCAAATGTAAAACCAAATATGTGAAAAATAAGATATTGACAAAATGTCAGTGTCAATGACCCTGACAGAATTGTAATGAAAATAGTATGAAATCTAATAGATTTTTACCTTATACATGCTGGCAGTACGCTTGAATTTTTGAGTTGTGGGGCCCCAATGCAGTAACTCCGTTGTCTCCTGTTTCTCCTAAAGGTGCTCTGCCTTTTTCTGGTCCCACTTCCATGTTTCCGAAGCCCTCATGGTCATGCATGCAATCTGAAATAGTAAGAGAAATGAGTTACTTTAGTTATGGTTTTGCGGCTTTCATTTTGTTCGTGCATTACATATTATCGTTGGTACATTTTTAAAAATCGTTGCAAATAACGCAAAAGTTGTTAACAGTTAAAAATATATAACAAAATTGATGTTTGACTTACATTTTCTACATGATTTCAGATGAGAAAACCACCGCGAATGAACACGTATTTTATCGCCACGCCATGTTGTTGCTTCAGTTTACCCACGCCGCCGTAGATGGAGCAACGTCTATGCGAATACGTGGAACAATTTTCGAAATATCGCCAAGTCTGGCGGGGATAAACGAAGATTTTCAAACATGATTTCTTGTGAATTCTGCTGAACTTTAACGGAAAATGTTGTTCGGTTTATCATTCCACAATATTTGATTTCTACGTTAAATTCTTCGTCTGTATGTTATATTTTTAAAATAATTGATTTAATTATGAATATATCAGCGACAATTTTTTTAATTCGATTTGATGTATCTTGTAATTAGATTATATCGAATTTCTTTCGCATTCTTTCGCGGTGGACGTTTGCTGTTCATTTAGTGTTAACCAGGGAGCACGTGTGGTATTCTACCACGGACGCGAACAGCTTTACCCCCCATTCATATTAAATTGGTTGTATTCTAAGCACCACCAATTTTGATTTTTTTCCTAAAGCTGTGAAAGATGTATCCGTTTTTGGTACATAAAATCTTCAATTCTCAAACATAGTAATTATAATTTACCGGTTAGACAAATATGGATGGCGAATGTGGTAGAAAAAAAAAACCGAAGAATCGACTATAATACACAATAAAATTATATTCCAAGCTTGACTAACAAAACTAAACTGATGTTAAATAATTTCAAACATAATAAAAGAATTTATTAATGATTAGGATAAAGAACAACGCAATAAAGTAGGAAAATACTCATACAAATCCATCTGTATTACTTCTTGTCCTCATCACTCTGACTACCGGATAATTCACTTTTTTGACTTACAATGCTACCTTGAATAGACCCTAATGTCGCTCAAATAATATATAAAGGTTGAAAATTTCACCTATACCCGTGAACATGGTTTAACCACGGTTTCGGGTTCCTAATACGAATTTACTGTTTTCACGATGATGTCTGTATGTGTGACAAAAAATTCTCCTTCGGTAACTCCAATACTACAATTCCAAAAAATACTCTTAATTAAAATGTTTAATAGTTTTTCTTGAAAAATCGCAGTTAAATATCATATTTTGATAATTTACGTTATTATAAATATTGAAGAATATTTTATTCTCTATTATATTTTATATATAATTATATTTTTTAGTATGTAGTTTGTTAAGAAAAATACTGTTCAACAAGTGAACAATGGAAAAAGTGATTGAAAGAAGTGTGGGAAATAACGCCTATTAAGAGATTAACTTACAAGTGCTTAGTTAAACATATTACAGTAGCCTAATATGTATACAATGAAGCAACAATGTCAAGTCAATTTGTTTCAGAAACGAGAAACTATTTGTCGTTAGAACAAGAGAATATTTTTGCGTTTATTTAGTCTTGCAATTTTACCATTCTCGGATATCATGCTTGTTTATTCTAATTGCGACTTCATTAATCTAAATTAGTTGAAATTTCTCTTATTTCTTGACAAATTTTACTTGTGTTTATTTAACACAGTGTTTCTCAAACTGGGCGATATCGCCCTCTTTTGGGCGCTGGATAGATCCAAGGGGGCGATGGTGGCCTCAAAGTTAACAGGGGGGCATTGAAGGGCAGTACGTGGGCGATGAGAGCTAACAAGAGCAATAAGAAAACGCTCAAAAATTTAAGCAACTAAAATATTTTTCAATAGTTTTAAACAGGGCATCGAACCCACCAAAAACTGGGTTCGGTTCAGGTTCAGGTTAATTCTTTTTTTGAAAAATGGGTTCGTGTGCACTTCTGGTTCAAACATTAATAAAATTTACGGTTTTGTTCCGGGTTCAGGTTCAGTTCGACCTAATGAATACTGAATTAATGTTTTTGGAATAACAATCTTTATATAGAAATAATTTAAATGCGAGCCGGAATTTACGCAAGACAAGAACACGAACACAATTTTCACAAACAAACAACACCGGCGTCGATTGTCGGCGGTATTATGATTACGCGTACGTTTTGAACTCAAAATGAACCTGAACCAGAACTGAACCCTGAACCCGAATTTTAACACTCGGTTCGAGAAAGCGTCGATCGCCAATTATTATCGGCTATAAGTATTACGACTGCATTTCGTTTCGAATTGAAATTGAACCTGAACCGGAGTTGAACCCTGAACCAGAATTTTATACCCAGTTCGGTTTTGCTTCGGGTTCAATTGAAAAATATATCTGAGGTTCGGTTCTGGGTTTGGGTTCGCTAAAATGTTACGGTTTGGTTCCGGTTTTGGTTCGGTGCCTGCGCAGTTGTCTTATTCACTACATTTCTAGTGAAAATGTAGTGAAAAGTTGGTTAACTTTGAAATGTATTAATGTATTGGAAATGTAGTTAAAATGAATAATGTGCTTACATAAACAGGTCCAATGATTTTCATTATTTTAACTTTTTAGAATTAAAATATAATGAAAATGAAATTAAAATGAATGTTGTATGAATCCATCTTACATTGCTGTCATTTACTTTACATTTATTTTGGAAGTAAATTTATATGTCGTTTATAAAACCGGGCATTAATGACAAATACAAAATATAGAAGAATTCATATATTGTAAGATTTTGAGGTTGATATAGCTTAAATCTGACATTGCGTCTGAAAAAAAATAGTGATTAAACTTAACTTCCAGGGAGGGGCAAGTAACCCCCTCCCCCCCTAAACGGCGCCCATGCAGGTGTGTGTAATCGTTTTATTCCGATCCTTTGAGATTCAGAAAAGGGGCGGTGAGCCCAATAAGTTTGAGAATCACTGATTTAACACACAATACACAATGCATTATTTACAAATATGACCGAAATAACGATGCATTTTTAATGTGTAATATGTATTATTTATTTTTTACTAAAACTGTGCGCGCATGTTTATTGCAGAGAGAAATAATACGGGAGAACGAACGCTAAAATCGAATACAAATGCGTAACTTAAAATTACCTTACCTATACTATCTACAATGACCTTGTATTGAGAAAGCAGACAGAAATGTACGTACACCGTGAGTGTGATGTATGTTTGCAGTATGATTATGTTTACGTCAAATGACTTAGGAATAGAATTGAAATGATACATGACGATGTCGTAGCTAGAGTGGGGACGCACAAGTCGTACAGTATACTGGTATACGAGTGCAGGAACACATCAACGTACACTGCAGTTTGGTTGTTATCATTGTTGTGCAACAATTACAAAGTGAGAAAATGGCTTCTCCTCGCAGGAAGAGTGCGAATATTTATGATTACCCTGAACACCTCAACCCTTTCCACGAGGAGGACAACCATAACCGGCTTCGATTTTGGACAGTCACGAAGAAGAAACCAAGATCTAATAGCTTTTCTTTTCAGTCCATTAAGGAATTCAGGGGATCCATGTAAGTTATCTATTTGAATATTACCCTTTGTTCAGTCTAGATTTTTATCGTTATTGTGCATAAAATTCAATGACGTTTCATTTTATTTATAGATAAACACACTTGCTCAGCGTTATGAATTGTTCATTTTTCAGTAGCTATTTGTGAATTAGTTTATAGTTTTGAGTAAAACTATTAATGTACGATTAAAAACAAAATAATTGAATAAACGATTTGCTATTTGACATTTGCAGTCTATTCATTGACGCATGGACTATTGATTTAATGATGTAAAATAAAAATTGTCATGTGAGTTAGTATTTAGTGCAATTAAGGCCATATTAGTCAACAAAAAAAACTATAATAAATGCTATCATATCTTTGATACTTGAATCTTTCCACATGTGTTATCTTATAAGTAATTAATAATTTCGAGTACTTTTTACAGTTAACTATGATAAAATAGTATATCATTTATCAAATAAACATTCGTGTTAAATATAACAATTCGAATAATTGTAGCAGTGTAATTTACATTCGGAACTTAAAAATAATTTCGATCAGGTAAGCGTTTAAAAATAAAAGTGACGCCGACGCGCAGCATTATTATCGATTTACTTTTGCCTATATTTAAATATTTAAATCGTGATTTGAGTTATAAATAAATCTAATTTATATACATCGGCAACTTTATTTTCATTATGACAATGACCACTAATAATACAGTCGCTCCTCTTTTAATTTAAGGTCAATCGAATCGATTTTGTCGTTTATACTCTATCTAATAATAATCATCAAGACAAATAAATTTGTGTCTCATGACAATTTAGAACTGATTTTGTTTGGATGTTGTAGAAGATTGCCTCGGAGTTCGCGCAACCGTGCGGACACCTCAAGTTCATTGTCGCAACTCAATTGTTTGAGCACCACGCCAAAAAATGAAAATCACACGCGTACACACTCTAGTAGTCCTAGCCAATCTCACAATGACAACAGGTTTTATTCGACACTTCGCAAATTGTAAGAAAATGCACGGAAACTCTACACTAATTTACTAATGTAAAATGTAATAAATGTTCTTTTAATTATACTAATTGTTCCAGGCGTTAACAAATACTAAACAGACTAATAAATAAAAATAAATGCATCACTATTTAATATATGTTAATAAAACTAATATTTCCATGACTCATAAATAATTAAATATGTTAACTATAATGTATTTATTGTTGCAGAAGTCGCACGTTTTCCATACGAAATAAAAATAAAAGTAACTCCGACAACACAGAACAACATTCTCCAATAGAAAATGGTAAGAACGTAGTAAATTATTCAAATAATAGTAGTAGGTGAAAATTGGATGCAGCTTAATTCTTTAGGAAATTAGCAAATTGACTGTTCCTCAATTTGCACATCCGCAAGACACATTATATCTTATCTCCTAACTGCTATTAACATTACATAGTAAACGTAAACATACCCCTGTTTTCCTCATTATTATACTTGTTATCAGATGTAGAAATCCGAGTACGACCAAGACCCAGTGAACGACTATCAGTAGCACCTTTCCCGTTGCCTCGCAGCAGATTTCAAGATCGGGTAAAGAAGACGGAAAGTGTATCTAGCGGGTCTTTGAATGTAGATCCAGATTCAGATCCAGACGACAAAAATCCTTTCAGCAACGACAACGATCAGCAGGAAACAGAAATCTGCAAACCAGTTACTCCTATCAGAAAAAAGAAGAAAGCACCTCCGCCTCCTATGAGACAATCTTCGCTAAAAGCAAAGTCTTTAGCGGACTATCAAGCTCAAAAACAGGTATAGCATATCATTAACTTTCAAAGCTTTGTTGCAAAATTGTTTTTATTTTGTAGAACGAACAAATAACAACAAATGAAACTACTACAAATATAGAAATTAAAGTTGAACAAGTTGATATAGCTAATGCAAACGAACACACCGAAGAAAATATTACAGAAAATAGCTCCAATAAAGAAGAAACACCCTCGGAAGACAATAAAGTAGACACAGAAACTGACACTACTGACAATAAAATTGAACAAGACATCCCTAATACAAATGAATGTGACCAAGATACAACAGACAACTGCAACAATGAAGAAAACATTCCAAATGCAGAATCTTCTATTATCTATAACACAGAACTCTCCCTCGAGACTTTCTGCACCCCTGAAGAAACATTACAAGACCCAACAGACTTACTCGAGCTAGTAACCAAACTCCAAATGGAAGTAGAAAAACTTACAGACGATACAAACAACAATGTTATAGAAACGGAAGAAGAAAGAAAAATACGAAACATACGAAGTTGGATTCCATTAGACAAACACAAAACTGAAATGAATGTTAATTTAAACAAACACTATGAAGATGATGATGATGTTGTTAGTGCTCCTATGTCGCCCAAACTAGTGAGATTACGACAAGATAATGATTGGATTAAACCGCAACAATAGCGAGAATTCATCATTATTATGCTTATTTTATTGTATTTATAACTAATTCTATTAACTAGTGATATATATATTTTGTAAAGTAATATATTTTTAAATAAAGATTCGCCACTTACCTTTGCAGTAGTAGTGCCGATGAAAATCTGAAAATAAAATGAACATATATTATTGATTTATTACAGGTTACAGCATTGAAATATGAACATTTCCTTCAATGAATTTATTAATAATAACAAAACATAAAATCCATTTATTTAACTGAACATATATTGTTCGAAGTAAGTAGTAACTGAAATAACTAACGCTAACTGATGACGTGTATATTAACAATAACATATAGATTGAAGTGTATAGTTGAGTAAACAACAGTATCAACATAGAATGTGCACAAGGGAATGGAAATGCTGATGACCAACACCATAGACATAGATAAAGAGGAAGAGCAAGATACGGACGTGCATACCTGCAATGTGCCTCGTTTCGTTCATTCGCGTATTCTTATTCGTGGTAGTGGTAGCGGTTGTGGTTGTGGTATGTGGTACTAGTAGTGGTTGGGGGCTACTGCATGCACACATATCCCTAATAACCAAAGCCTCATCATACAAAAGTAATTCACTATAAAATCTTATCAAACACTACGTCTCATGTACATTATTGTTTGCTGTAGCTCAGATTACAGATATTCGTTCTGCAGTTTATCACAATTTTACAATACAGTTGCTTTCTAAATATGGTTTATCAAATAGTTTGTACGAATATCCGCAATCTGTGAGAAACAAAATTTACGCCATTTTAGTGCGGTAGTAACAGTTATAAAAATATGTAAATAAATAGTGATATGTGAATGATTGTTAAGCCAAACAAGACATATTTTTACAATGATTTAACCGCGGTTGGACGTCAATTTAGTTTCCTCCTAAGTGAAGTGCCCTTACTTACAATCTACGTGTTTGAATCACTAGTAGCTTTTGGAATTTCTCCGTTTTCCAGAGTTGAGCTTTCTTCTACATCTACATTTTGTTCGTTTTTAAATTTCGTCGAGGTTGAGGGAAAGTCAACTTCAACATACTCTTCTTTCTTATCCTCTTCATCCGCTGGTTCTTCTTTCACAATTGGCTTCTCATCTACCTCTTGAATCTTTTTATTCTTGTGGTCTTTTATGTAATACTTTGAGAGGTCTCCATTGTTGGAAGGGTCAAATTTGCCGTTGAGTGAAACATAATAAGCTTTGGGGCTGATGTCCAGGTCTGTATTTGTGGAGGGTTTTCTGTTTAGGTGACTGTAGCTATGATTGTCCAGCTCGGCACGGAAGAAGAACTTGAGATTGCACTGCGGGCAGTCGTAGGGTCGCGCAGCTAAACCATGTTCGATTATATGGCTCTGTAAGCCAGATGCTGCTGTGAACACAGCAGAACACAAATAGCAGGTAAAACCGCCACATCCAGCAAAAGTATGTTCAATCAAATGTGCTTGAAGCTTCAGGGCGCTTGAAAATAATCGCCGACAAAGATGACACTCGTGATTTTTTCCTTCTGACATTAAATGTGTTGTTACGTGTATCTGAACATCTCTTTCGTTATCAAAACTCGCCTGGCATTTAATACAAGTGTAGGTTTTATTGTGAACAGAGTCCAAATGTTGCTCTAATGCTACACTACTGTCAAACGAAAACTGGCAGTCTGTGCAATGAAAATTTTGCTGGGAATCATTCGGCAAAGAAAAACAGTCTGAACACATATAACTGCCTTTCGTTACTAGCACATTTTGTATGTCCACCATTTTAAAACAAATAGAACAATGGTACTCCGCTTGCTGTAAAGTATTTCGCAGATGAAACTGCGAATGTATTCGAACTTCAACATCCGAAATTAATGTCTGTCGACAAATAACACACGGAGTAGGTAACGCTACCTGGGATTTGGTTTTTTGATTAGCTGCATTATTGTTGTTGCTGTGCTGCACCAAATGAGAGTAGAACTGTTCTTCGGTGCTCAAACTAGCTTTACACTGCGTGCAACAATTTCCTGATATCACTTTACAGTGTGTAAGTTTATGTTCCGCAAGAAGAATTGCCGATGGACATATTTCATCGCAAATGTTGCATTTATGTTTGCCGGAGACGCCACTACTTTGCGAATGGCTTTTCATATGGTTTTCTAGTTCTGTGCGAGTTTTGCAGTTCTCGTTGCAGTAGGCGCAGTGTAGACTAACGACTCCATTTTTGGCGTTGTTTCTCGTGTGGTGCACAAGTTTCCGATGAGCTACCAATTCAGTTTCGGTTGTAAAATCATTGCGTTCACATATATCACAGTTGTTTAGTTGAGAAACTTCGTGTTGCTTCTTCACATTGTTGTTTTCGCCCGTCGAAGATTTTTGAGATGTTCGGCCTGGAGATACGTGTTTTTGATTAGGAGAACTCGAACATTTCTTGACAGATTTGTCCGCATCAGCGCTGTCCTCGGTTTCTCCATTCATAGTCTAAAGAAACATACAATTAGTATATGTTTATATTTATATTATTCATTAGTACTTACTCTGGTGTTAGCGTGGTAAGTCTGCATATGCCTATCCAAAAGGAATTCAATTTGAAATGTCTCTGAACAAATCGGGCATCGAAATTGTTTGGTATGTGTCGCCAAATGGAACTGCATTTCTAAATCCGAGGAGAAAATTTGACGGCAAAACATACACCTCAAAGTCTTGGAATGGGATTGAAGAGCAGACAGCAAAGCATGAGCTCCATGTATTGTACGAACATGGAGACTGAACTCTAATTCTGTATGAAACATCGACACGGAACTCGGACACGCTGTACATCTATACATCTTACATTCGTTACTATGTTTTACCGCAAAATGTACCTGGATGGCCACTTTAGAATCAAACATTTCTTTGCACAATGAACACCGGTACAAATGATGAGCGTGGATATCCATTAAATGTTTTTGAAGTTCATCTGGTTTGGGGAACATTTTCAAACAACTTTGGCACCCGTACTCAACTGCAGTTGATAGAAAATGAGCGTATATGTGTTGTTCACACGATACAAGATCCTTGAACGTTGCTCCACAATGAGGACAAACACAATTGTTCTGCAGTTTTAATTCTTGTTGAAAGGCATCCAGTAAACTAGCACTGCCTCCTTGTAGGAAAGATCTAACACCTCCAGCTTGTTCTAGATGAGATTTTAAATGAGTTCTGAACGATTCAAAGTCTGGAAGAGCTGCGTCACATTGGTTACATAACAACATACTTGGATAATCGTATTGTCCGGTACTAGGAGTCAAATCTAATCTAGACGATTCTTCCAAACATAATCTCTTCGATTTACGATCTTCGGAACTTGGTCGGGGAGTCTTCCGACTTAAATCTGTCGGTTTTAATTGTTCTGGAAGCGGTGACGCTGGCGGTACAGAAGGACAACTGCCTCCGTGTACCATTAAATAATGTTCCGTAAAAGCTGCAGATGTATTAAACGGTATTGCACATTGGACACAAATCAAAGGACTTTGGCCTATATTTATTGAATCGTTTAACTCTTTATGGACGGTGAGAGAATGTTTTCTAAGTCTGTGCAATGTTGGGAATCTCATAGTGCACATATCGCAAGAATATACTGACGAAAGGTGTCCATTATTCGATGCCAGTGAAGGAGGAGGCGTCATTAAATGATGAGGGGAAGATGTTGAAGTGTGCCGACTTAAAGAAAACTCGCGCAAATCTCCATTGAGTATGGAACTGTGCATGGCTTGCACATGTACTTGCAGTTGTTCCATAGTATTGAAACTATCTTTCGTACAGTATATACAAGCTAGTTTAGGAGTTAACGGTAATATTTGTTCCGCTATGGATAAAGGAACACTAACACTCTTTCTGGATTCTTCTGAGGTGTGCGCATTGAGTAGATGCGTTTGCAAATGGTCGTGTTTCGTGAATGAATCAGGGCAATGAGTACAATGGAATGTTTCTGGAGTAGATGTAGAATCTTCGCTAGGTTTGGGCTTGTGGTTTTGCATGTGCGACGTGAGTGCAGCGGCGGTGTTGTAGCCGCGATTGCACACTGTACACTGGAACGGTTTTTGGGTGTCGTGTGTCTTCATGTGAATCTTGAGATGGTCGCTTCTGGAAAAAGCAGCCTCGCACTGACTGCAGCGATATTTTTTATCCCCAGTATGCAGCTTAATATGCCGGTCGCGGGATCGTTTGTGCTTGAAAAGCCGGGAACAGAATTCGCACCGAAACGGCATGTGATCTCCATGGGTCTGGAACAAAATAAAATCATTTCCTTTTATTTAATTACAGGTTGTCTTTATACACATGTTTACCTTTACAATATTTACTAAATTACATGATTATCATGTTTCAGGCCGGTGCATTTTCTTAGAACGCTATTAGTTGTTTTGTAGAAAGTAATTTCGGTATGCTATTTCATTATAATCAAATTATTAAAGCTATTTAGTATATTGTATTGTGACAAAGTTGAAACTGTACACACGAGGTGAATAACTTTCGAAAAATAACGCGGTTAATTTGTAGGACAAGTCAAGTAGCAATGTCGGCAAGATGAGACGAAGTTGATGTGTGAGTTGTTGTAGATATGTATCTCAACACTCGACCTATGACCTCTGTATGATAGTAGACATTACCTGTTCGTGTTTTTTAAGGAAGCTGAGCCGAGGAAAAGCCTTGTCGCAGAACTGGCAGGCATACGGAGTGGTGTCTGTAACGCCGACGGTGAAGCTGAGCTCAGCGTCGGAGTTGGGCGTCGCGCAGGAGGACGGCGGCGAGGTGTGGTCGTCGGGCGTCTCGGACCGCGAGCTGCTTTCCGTGCCCAGGGCTTCTGCACATCAACAAAACATCAACTAATGTAGACGAATGACACGGTATTCGTTTCGGTTGTTATTTTTAACAGTGCCGGTCGGGGTGTTGTATTAGACCTCTCTGTGTGTGTGTGTGTGTGTGTATGTGTGTGTGTGTGTGAGTGGGATAGGCGAGGATAATAGAGTGAAATATTGTGATGAGATGCCGTATTTTCTGCAAATTGAGATGGATTGTTAAGGAAGAAGTGCAGTGATAGCCCGAGCAGCGCACACGTCATGACTCAAATTGGTTTCTTATCCACGACGCCAGTTCGCTACACATACTAATACATACATTACACATCTAACACCACATACGACTACATCCTTTATTTCTGTATTGATAGCGTACCCAACCAAATGAACTGCTGCCAAACGTTAATGCATATTTTGTGTACTCTTACTTTTGCACAATATTCTTTTTTCTTCAAATCTCACGCAAAATATATTCCAGATAATTCAATTTAAAAATCTACCTATATACAATAATTGTATGTTTGTGTAAATCAGGGAGACAATAGTGCCAGGTTAAATTGAAATGATTGTGAATCTAAATATTGACGCTCAAATAATTGTTATTTCGGAATAATAAAATGTCTTCTAATATTCTTTCTTTTATTATATTAATACAGAGACAAAATAAAATTTAGTGATGAAAATAATTGTTCAACACTCACTTATGACGGTACAGACAATGGAATTTGCACAAAGCTATGCAATTCAGGTGCAATATTACATTTGTTATTTTCCCAATGCTTTTATGTTAAATGTTACTATATTATGATTTTCATCTTGCAAAGAACTGAAGAGTTGGGTAATAGCACATGTTTACCATGATGTGAACCCTTATGTATTTCGGGTGACCCGTTAAGAAATATGGGTTGGATTTGGGTCCAGCTCTTTTAAAATTGAAAATAAGGTTCGGATTTGGGTTCAGGTTTTGGAATTTTTTTGTTTAATTTTGGTTTTAGGGTTCGGGTCCGGTTCGATTGTGTAAATATAATTAAATCGGTAATTTTGAAAAGGGAACTTTTTAGCGCTCGGCCAGCCCATACATTTCTCTATGAAAATGAGTCAAATTTCATGCCTTCGAGTACCTTTAGATCAGCAAACAATCCTGCCTACCAATACCAAAGAATATTCCTATAAATATTTAAAAAATCGAAGTTAAAGAAACTACCTACAGATATTTTTACCAGAAATAAACGAGTAGCCTACCACATCCACGCAGAATCGGACGGCGGTTTTAAAACAACTGAAGTAAAGTTTAAATTATGCAATCCATTCAATTTTTTTTTAATTAATTAATAGTTAACTAAATTAAATATTAACATTAATTAATTAATACAAAGTAGAAATATCAATAACACCTGTAAATTCTTGAAAAATAAATCTTTGTTAACCAAAAAACAAAAGAACAATAGGAAACAAGAAACGAGATGTATGTAGTATAACATTTAACTCTAATATTAATTGTACAGGTGACACTGAAAAACAGGCCACTCAAAATAACTTTTTTTATTTATAATTATTTTTTATTCTTTTTACATATTTGTAAACTAGGCTTAGGGGCTTACAAATCATGGAATTTGATATAGTGGTATCGCTTCCGGTTTGACATAATTCAAATGGAATACCCTATAAATTTTTATATTTGGAATCTACGCAAAATTACGAATTCAACGATATAAGTTAATTGTTTAAATAGTAAGTTATTTTTGCAAGATTCCATATTTTGTTACAAAAAAGGACCAATTTGTTATCACAGTCTTAGCAGGTTATTAAATATAAAAGTTAATGTCATTTCCGATTAAACCGAAAGCGGCACCATCATGTCAAATATTATGATTTGTAAATCCCTAAGCCTAGTTTACAAATATGTAAAGAGAATTAAAAAATAATTACAAATAAAAAAATAATTTTGAGTGGCCTATTTTTCAGTGTTAGCTGTATAATGTTTAAAAGATCGACGATAATTTTTTAATAGTCAATAGTGGCAACTATTTCCGATTCTGACTCTATTGTAAGAATAAATAACTATTGAGTTTATCTTGTGACATCTTAGAGCATAAATATGTTTTGATAAGCTTACGTTTGAAAAAGCTTCTTTCGCCCCCAGTTCCCAGATACAATTACTGGCATCGTAAGAAGTGTCTTCAGGGTAATAATGGTATTTGGATACAAAATTTCTAGTCCAGTTTTAAACAAATGCTTGTACATCTCAATGGCCATTATTAACGATGGAAAATGCCGACTAACACCAATAACTCGATCTTTTAAATAAATCGACTCCGTGTCTATCGGGGAGTTCTGTATCGGTTTATCAGTATCTCTAAATCGCTGCAAACATTTTTATACATAGCCTGTATCTTTGGATTTTATTTCATACATGTTGTAAAATCAATTCAAAACCATTTTCCATTTCATCCAGTATTTATCAAAAATTGGTTGGTCACGAGCCGTATGACATCCCTTGACAAAATGAACTCGAAAATGTGCCTCTAAACTCTGGGGAGTGAGGCAGTCGCCTCTCTGCCCATGCCACCATCCGGCCCTACGTTTATGGATGAAGCAACTGGGGTGCGTTCCAAAACCTTACTCAGGAGAATGGAGTAGATAAATTCCGCTCCAAAACTATTGCGCTTATAAACATTCCAAAATTCGGAGTACGCACTCTAGAGTTTATTCCTCGTATTCTGCTACGCTAGGGGTGCGTTCCAAGACAGATACAGAGTAAATGGGTCCCCAACTTCGAGTACGATCACGTGACCATAGTTGCCGGAGTTTTTTAAACGGCTTTACGTAAATAAACAACATATCCTTAAAAATATGAAAATAGGTAAGTAATGTGACATGTGTGGATAACGAAACAGAAAGTTTTTTTTTTTAATTTGCATATTTAAGGATAGTTAAACTAACATTTTTGGTACCACTGGACCACTTGCAACGCATTTGCCATTATTTTATCTATTACACAATTATTTTTGTTAAAAATGCTATTTAATTTAATTATTAAGAATAATATCTTATACAACTAATTTTGAATGTATTATTGATAACCATATTTTTAATGAAATATTTATTAAAACAACAGTAAAAAAAAGTTTCCTTAAGAAAAGTACCCTTAAATTTATGACATTAAGTTCAAAACTACCCTATATATCTTTCACAATACTTTTTGTTTTATCAAAACATTTTTTTACAATTATTATAAAAATTACTATCTTTTCCAAATGACTTTTTTATAAATAATTATATAAATAATTTTTGGCAGTCAAAAAGTCGTGTCAAAAATATATTTTCATATTTTTAAGGTTATGTTATTTTATTTACTCAAAGTAGTTCATAAATACTCTGGCAAAAATATGGTCACGTGACCGTACTCGAAGTAGGGGATCTACTTACTTTGTATCTTTGTTTTGGAGCGCACCTCTGAAGCACTATAATTTTCTTCATTCTATATATTTAAAAAAATGTTTTCAATGTATTTAAATTTTGTACAAATATATAAAATACATGCACAATTTTAATAATAAACTTATTACAGTACAATCGCTGATTTGAAGAATATAAGCACTAAGCACCAACATTCCGTTTATCTCGGATTGTAATAAGTCATATAAAAGAGCTAATAAAAACAATATTTCCGATATTATTTTATCAATAATAAAAAATTTATCTATAATTTATTTCAAAGGTATTTTCATTAAAGATGATTTAGATTATGGTAAGCGCATATTTAATTGAGGAAAGAAAATAATTGTATTTGCGACATTGACCGACACCCAGTTCTTTATGTGAGGGTGGTACGGAAACAGTTAATCCTTCGTTATCATTAATGACAAATTATAAAATTGAGGAAACAAAAATGACCAGTTTTAGTAAAAGCTGACAAGACAATTAGGAAGTAAATTGACGATTTAAGAAGGCAAATAAACACGGCTTCTATAAATAGAGTTTGTATCTTATAATAGACTAGTTAGAGTATATATAGCAATGATTAAAAGCAGTTTATACATGGCAGAATGAATGATATACTTGTATAATTAGTGTCGGAGCATATGGGAGCACATTCTTAGGCCAATTTAGCTACAAACACTTGTCGCACACATCGCAGATGTCTAACTGCTATAACGAATAGCGAAGCAATATTGCAGATGTACCATCAAATCAGTGCCAGAAAGATACATTACTATACAATCAGATAGGACTCTGCTCATTGCAACTTTTAATAACTGCAGATTTTGTCTTAAAAAAAAATATTTGCTTCACCTTCGGCGTGGTCCTTAGTGGAATGAATTTTCTCAATGAGCAGCTCAAGCCTGCTGCTGTTTCCTTTGAACAACATCATAACATATCACTGAGCACTACGCGACCGCCGCGAGACGAGACTGGAAGACGGAAGGCGTAACACGGACTGCGGAAACCTCTGCTTCAGCAGCCTCAAGCTGCTGCTGCTGCTGGACATCTCCCACCCCACAACAACCCTACCATTCTTTTATTTCAATTAAGTACCGACTATTCTCGATCCAAAAACTCCCAAAGCTACAATATACTTCCTCCTATTTCTAATTCTATAAATAAAATAAATAAATATATCATCACGGCATATTACCCATTGCTGGGTGTGCCAATCTGCTTTGTATACAGATTTCGGTAATGATGATGACATATTTATACCATGCGAGCGTTTACCAGGCATCACCGCACGGGCACTCATTGCTGGAGTGGAGAGTGCACCACCTGGATGGAATATCATTTTTTAAATTACAAATAGTAAAAACTACACAAATGGTTAGAACTTTCTACAAAATGGTGGCGCTAAGATGTAAGTGTAGGGTGGGCTCAATCAAATAATCAATTGAAAGGGCAGGCAACCAATTTTTTTTTAATAATAAAATCTATTTCGCGTATGAACCGACACCGAAACAGGGAATATAGGATTTTAAATAAGTGCGGATAATGGCCCGTATTCCAAGCGCGCTTTTATAATAAAAGCGCTTTTATGGAGCGCGCTTTTACTGTATATTCCTATGAGGAGTGTGCTCCATAAAAGCGCTTTTATTATAACAGTGCGCTCGGAATATGGGTCATCGACTTTTAGAGCAGAACTAGAAAAATAAAAAAATTGTTTAAAATTAAATTAGTTTAAATTGGTTGTAAGATGTAACAGCACATCTGCAGAACGAAATATTTAAAATATAAAATGTGACAATTTCGTCAAAAATTAGACGGCCATAGAATGAAACACAATTATCAATGTGACAGTTAAATAAATATTTACACTATAGTACAATTTTACCACAAAATTCTTCTTCTGTACTGTATACATCCATTTTATAACAATTGAAGATCCCAGTGAAGTTGGCACCCCCATGTAGGAATTAAGAGAAAAAACTATTGCAAACTTGGGCAAAATTATTCAAAAAAAAATTCTCTCAATTCCTACGTGGGGGTGGCAACTTCACACGGGTCGTTTAAAGTAGATTATGAATATATTTGTATGAATACAATTGCTACAACAATAATGAGAAATAATACTTTATTAAACTGTTACCAAATTGTCACATTGATATATTTTATTTACAAAACTATAATAAGTATACACAAATGTAACATAACGATACCCGAAAACTTTATAATAACGTTTCATTTTTTTTAAATAACGTAACAATTACAAAATAACGTTATGTAACCGTAACATAAATAACGATTCCTTATATCGTTATTCCTGTTAATAAATTTTGCAAGATTTTTGCCGTTGAAAGTACAATATCCTAATTTTCCGATAGTATATATTATTAATACATTTTTTTAAAATAAATAATACGTGGTAGTATGAATGGTGATTAGGAGATGACTAACAGTGTTTTAACTTTGTCAATCTATTGTAATTTATTTTCAAGAAAAAAAACTTCAAATAAAAGTTGCGTGCAATTAATTTTTCTATAACTGTTATTTAAGTTTCTTTTCTCTAAAATAAACCATAAACGATGAACATAGTTAAAACACTACTAATTTATCTTCTACAGAGACTGTTTACTTTTAACTCGAAAAACAACTTCGTAATAAAAATCCAGTATACAGTAAAATATACCTTGCAAGATATATGGGACTATACTCTAACAAAAAAATATACTCCCTGTATATTTTTTGTGGATATATAATGCCTAATAGAATTAAAGTTGGTATTGCCAATAAAGGCGATGTAATGTAGCCCAATAATAAATGGCGGAATACTTTAACTGGATATTTTTGTAAATTAAAAATTTATATTTTATTCTAGTCGAAATTGAAGAAATTTATTATCATTTGCGTATAATTTGTTTGTTTAAAATGTAAACCGTTCGAACTATTATGAGCCTAGGCTCGTATTTATTGCTTATATTTCCCTAAGGGCCAACCTTACACGCCCTAGTTAAGATTTTAACTTTCAGCTAAATAAACAGTATTAAATCGCATTATTGACAATGATAAATTTATCATTTGACAGTCCATTTCGTTTCAGTTTGGTAGGCATATTATTTCAAGCTGTCATAACTGCAGTTTATAGTTGGATGGGTGACTAATATAATGTTTGTCTTCTAAATTATTCATATACTGGAAAAATGTGCCACACTTTAAAAATAAAAAATAAAAACAATGTAATCCAATTTTTATTTATTATAAAGCAAAATTATGTTGTCAAATTTGAAACTTGAGACTTGTGGTGTTCTCTCCGTTTTGAGAGTAAGTGAGGTGACAACGGTATAGTTTCTGTTTTGATGGGTGATCAGCATATTATTTGTAATATATGATCAAGATTACGAATGAAGTACCTAGTGATACTCGTATATATTCATTGGTGCGCGTGTATAGTATAGAATAAAAGAAAAAAAGCAAGTTGTTCATGGCGGTTTTGGGCTCTGGGATTGGCTGAGTGCTTCGAAGGCGGATTCGGGCAGCACTTAGCACCACTTCCTGTTCTCCACGTGTCGAGGTGGGGACAGCGCGCACTGTTTCCTCGTTTCCTTTCCTCTCCCTGTTAACTGCTTCATGCTTCATGCACGCTGATGTCTTTATATACCAATACGACTCCCCTACACATTTACCCATCGTTCATGTCTCCATACAATACTAGATAAACAAACATTTTGTACAATTACCACGGAAATTATTTTCTTTACACAAATTTCTCTAATTTAATTTAATATGTTTTTGAAAAATTAATGCACCTTACTCTTCTTTTTTCAAAAGTGATTTTGACAGCCTGTACGGTGACGCCTGGATTTGTAGGAAATAATGGAAAATAAACTTGGTAGTTTCTGAGAATCCAGTCTAAAATAGAACAATTTCGGGAAATGTATTGTGCTGTATGTGGTATTGTAAAAAGTGGTATATGATGTTTGTGTTTTTTGTGGTGAGCACCAGCACCTCGGCCACCAGTAAGTAGCGATCAGTGTGGCAGTGATTCAGTGCTCCACAGAGGCTACCGATGACGGTTAGATTCTAGCGTTTAACCCTATATAGAACGTGGGAAGGAGCAACATTCTCAGATCTCATCTCCGTAAAAACCATTGCAAACAATCTGCCACCTTAAGACACAATTCATTCATCCAGGAGCGCAGTGCGGAGTACGAGTACGATTGCTTTTTGCCAAGAGCTAAGACTATTCTATGTATATAGATGAAGGAATGTGTCGCAGGCCTCAGTCGTTTCGTTTCACACGATGTAAAACGCAACGCGCACTTTTCTGTTTTCTCATGGCTATCAGAGCAAACGGCCGGCGATTTTCACGCTGTTTACTCGTGTCGAACTGGGAAGATTAACTAAAAACTCACTTCAGCACTTGAACTCAATCGACCTCCCATATACCATAACATATTCTTACTTTTCCTAACGTCTCCGAAGAAAGATTTCATGAATTTCATTGGGACATGTACTCAGGGTCTTGTCTAGTAGGATAAGTAATTTACCAACTGAGCTATGAGATCCCCTTGAAGTCAAGGAAATTTTCTAATAGTTGTTGTAGTGTTTCTTGTCTTGTTCTTGCGCAAAATGCAAGAACAAGACAAGAGATATATTTCATTGCAAGACAAGACAATAATCTGTCTTGTAAGAGAAATGCAAGAATAGCAAGATTTTCTAATATTTTCTTCCAATATTATAATTCAAATACAGCAGTGACCCTTTAATCCGAAATACTATATGTAAGCGAGTATTTAGACTAACAATTTGTTCGGATTACTGAATTTGTATGGATAAGTGTAAATAACGACAATTTAGATATTTTTGACTTATTTATTATAGCACTTGAAAGAACATACTCAATATGTTTTTCGTTTTAATTTTTTACCTCTCGCTAAGAAAGGTACTGGATTCATGCTAAAAATCGCATATCTAGATTTTAATGATTAAGCACGTTTTAAAGTCCCTACAATCCGATTTTAATATTTTTATGATGATGTCTGTGTGTGTGGGGATGTTGGAAGGACGATTTCTCAAAAACTATAATACTTAATATCTGTTTAACTACGTATTTCTCAATCGGACATTACTGTGTAGAGCTGAAAAGGTTTTAGTAATAATTGGACAACCGGAAGTAGCAGATTCTTAAAAAAATTGTTTTAAATATTATTGTTTGAAAATTTATGTTCTTGCATATATTAAAGAAGAGTAAATTCTCTATCTGATACATATAAATATTTTATTATATCTTTTATAGATGTTTGTAACAGACAGATAAATGTCAGTCTCAAAAATCCAAAAACATTACTGAATTTTTTTTCTGGGAAGTACAAACATTATATTATGTCTTATTATATTAATAGTTAAATATTTAAAATTATAGGTATATTAAATATACCCTTCAAAAATACTGTCAATCCCGACAATGAATTAGAAACATTTCGAAAAATTAAAAGAGGACAAAATTTCTTCATAGAATGAATTTAAAATTAAAAAATCTAAATATAATGAATAGATGTAAATAGAATTTTAGGTGTAGAGTGTAGGTATACAAGAAATGTTAAATACAATAGGGCGCGAGCAGTCATGTCACTTTGTTTGCCTTGACAAGCAGATATGGGGGCCTGTGCCAGAATGATAGCTAGTAATTATGTACATAGATGTTAAATATCATAATTTTTCTAAATTTAGAGATTTTCCAAATCCATGTGGTTTATTTTCCTCGACAAGTAAATTCCACATTCCTGGTGACAAATTAATTATGTGAATTTAGAAAATTTATGGACATAATTACTAATTGTCATGCTGACACGGGCCCCCACATCTGCTTGTCAAGGCCAACAATGTCACATGACTGCTCGCGCCCTACACTTCCGTAACCAAAAACGGAAGTGGCGAGAGGTATTGTGCTGGCCACAATAGATTTTTTTTTCTTATGTATTTATATTACCTCTTCATATTCTATGTAATATTATTCTGTAACTAGGTTGCAAGCGTCATGTTGAATTAAAATAATAAATAAATAATTAATTCTGAAAAAACATTAAATCTTAAATTAAAAAATGTTCAGTTTGTTATCACAGCCTACCTGATACTTACCAGGTTATTTATTCATAATTTTCTCTTGCGTTTTTGTAATTTATTACTTGAATAAAAATGCACTTCGAACATAACATTGAATTCGTAATTTTACATAGATTCCAAATATATAAAAATATATATGGTGTCTCATTTGAAATATGAAACTTAATGTCAGTACTGGTTAAACCGGAAGCGCTACCATCAAGCAAAATACCGTGATTTGTGAGCCCGTTAGCCTAGTTTATAAATATATCAAGAAAATTAAATAATAAAGTTATTTTGAGTGGCCACCGTATATTCCCTATGTTCACTTATTAAAAAAAAAACGCGTTAATAACTTTGCTGTCAATCATTTTAAATGTAAATAATAATAAAATACGACTATGTTTACTCATAAAACAACTCCCGGTATTACAATTTTTTTAAATTGTTATTTGTGTTACATTCAGAACCCATATTTTTTGTTGCCCTTACACCCACGTACAGCTTATAATTTACATTTTAATGTCACATTATTTACATCATCATTAGATATACAACGGGGACAAACAATAATAATAAATAATACTACAGGGAAATATCTAGCCAATAGGGATTATAAAATAAACAACAAATAGCAGTAACTTTATGGAACGGATGTTGTGGGACAGAAATATCTCATTTAAAATAAACCAAAATACCTGTCCCTATCTACTAGGTATCTCATTTGTGGTGTCCTTTTACCGTCGGTAAAAAATCGTCACGTTAAATTAGCATACAATGATTGAGATATTCCGAAAAAATTAGAACATGCAATATTGAATTTACATAGTTCTTGTAGCATCCGTAAAAACAACAAGAATTTAGAATAACTGCCAATTACGAATATTTATTTATAAAAAGATAAAAATAAACGCTGGTTGATGTTTGGAAATAATGATAAGTACCGTCAACTTGTGCGGGCGCCTATATAGTTGTAGATTTGGTGCTAGTAGATTTGAGAATCATCTTACACCTATTTACAAATGAAGTCAAGTGTAACGAAGATCAGTTGATCAGTGGTAAAGCAGCTGGTCGAAATGCGCAAAATAATAACGCAATCAGTGGACTAGAACTTGTTGGATTTTTTCTTGCTCAATCATTAGCTCCAATTTCAATTATAAACGAAACTGGTAGTGTGGATTAGGATTAGTAAGGTGTGAGTGAGTATACGGCGTATGGACTTGAGGTCTCGTTCTACGTTCCGGGTTTAGGTCCCTTGGGTGGCCGACCGGCACAAATAGATCATGAAACAGAATCCGCCATGCATCGTCATCCACAAATTTCACTATTCTATTTCCACACTACCACGACACGACATATCTATTTCATATTAAACCATTCACTAGTCACTAGTGTCTTAACTTTGTTTACGAAAATTTTACAACATTTATGTTAGCGTATAGGCTATGGAAGCGGATGATTGGGCCGTTTCAATAATGGAAGCAATAGGGCAGGGGGTAATGTATAGGGAGCGAGAGCAACTCTATTATCCGTAAAGGATATTAACAGTTCCGTTCATACTACTGCTCATTGTCTGTGTCAACTCAGGATTGATTATTAGTAGGTACCGCAGATATTTATACAACAAACTACTATTATCTCTCCCGCATCTTGTTTCATATTCGACATTCGGAAGCATACATTACAATATTTATAAGGTCCCCGGACGTCTGTGTGTGTCAAAAATAATTTTAAAAAACAACGGTGAAAATACTATCTCATATTTATCTATCACAAATTTCAAGCCGAATTGAGTCATCGTGAAAGTATAGACCTGAACCTTCAGTGGCGTCGCTAGAACCCTTTCGAAGTGCTCGAGCGCCCCCAAAATTCAGTTGAGGGGAAATAAAAAAAAAAACATTAGAACATTTGTTTAACTGTAACCAAAACTAAAGGCGATTGTCAGAAAAATAAATATATTTTATTATTTATTGTTTGTTGCAATGTACAAGTACTTAACCCTTGTCTGACAATAATAATTTTATACCCTGAGTGTCCAAAAAAAGGTCATATGTGACCCGAAATTTTTATGCGACATTTTGTTATTAATATGAGAATATTTATTAATTTTTTACTTTTATTATATTTATTTAACTTCCTTGTGGGGTCTCGTGGCCGTGTGCGTGAGTGTCTGGTAGCGAATCTGGGGACCCGGGTTCGATCCCGGCTGACGCCAAAAATTACTTCGCATTTTAATAGCACAAAATTGACCCCTGTAGTGCACTCTTCACGCCATCTATGAGTGCCCGTGAGGTGACGCCTGGTAAACGCCCGCACGGTACAAATATTTCATCATTACCGATATCTGTATACAAAGCAGATTGGCACTCCCAGCAATGGGTAATATGCCGTGATGATATATTTATTTATTTATTTTATTTATTTATTAAACTTCCTTTATTAATAATAATACAAATTTGTATTTGTTTAATAATTAATTTTTATAGTAAAAGAAAACATGAACAAATATAAAACAAAACAAAATTATTCTTAATCTAAATAAACAATATCTTAAATAATTATAATGCAATCAAGTAAACAATATATTTCAAAATTTACTCTCCATTTTCATCTTGATCAATATAAACAAATTATTTCCTTTATTACTTTATTTTTTATGGTTATTAAATCATCACATCGAAAACCAAAATCGGGTCATCGTAGACCCAAATTAAAAGAAATGTTAAAAAACTCAATACTTCTTAAACTTCTATTATCGAACATTAAATGTAACAAATTATTAACATATTTTAGGAGAATTCTCAAGCGGAATTGTTTGTAATATTTCTATCATGAGAATTATGAACAAAAAAACCGATAATCGGGTCAGTTTTGACCCTATTTTGGGAAGACAAGGGTTAAATATATTTTATATCTATCTCGAGAACTATAAAAGCTACAAAGACGGTTCAATCGGTAAATAATCTCTATTTCACAAGACAAATTTAAAGAAAAGAAAAATTATTTTTTCGACCAGTGGTTCTCAAAATACAGGATCTATTTTTTTTTATTTTAAATGAGAACATATACTTATTGCCTCATTCGTTAGAGAATTTAATTCTGAATTCAGTAGTATAATATTTTGTGAATATTTTGTTCTTTTAATTGATCATGTCAACGCATATAATTTCCGTATTTCTTTCATGGCATTCTAATTCCTATATTGCATAAATCAATTCACTACCCAGTAGATATATTTTATTGGTAAGTATAGACTAAACGCCACTGTAACCTCCCCAAATTAAGGTAGCAGCGGGTACAGTATGTCCAACTATACACACGAATCTAGCAAGATTTTATGTCAAGGTTTTGAAAAAGTCATGGTGAATATTCTTGCTACAATTTTCATACAATTTTGGTGGCATTTTTCAGATCTAATATCCTAGTAAGTCTTTAAGATGTAAGACCAATGATAATTGATAGTAGCTGTAGTATATTTTAACCGTATTGATAATGGGTTGTTATGCGATGTTTTTTTTGTGAATGTGAGATGACATAGCGTCGTGGCGTCGTCAATAGGTTGGTCGTCGGTCGTTGGACAATTGCACAACGCCCATGCCGAGCGATAGGCACCCGGGGACCAGTTACAAGGCACCAGTAATGCATTGAATTAGACAGTAATACAACAGCGTTGCGATTGCTCCCGAAGGCCGTAGTCACAGTCGTTCTCCCGATCTGGGGACACAGACATATACAGCATACCATCACATTCCCTCATTATTTTTTAAATTCTACCCACTCCACGTCACCATTTTATTACACCGCACTAAACCAATAGAACAATACTTTTCATTACTGAACTTCAATCCATCATCAATAACTTTCATTGCACTGGTCCGCAGCCAAATATTCCAACGAAAACAAATTCAAGAATCAATACGGTTAACACTTGGATTGATAATGTATAGTATTTAAGCGTTTGGTAATGAAAAAGCCCATGTTTGTAAAGTTTTCAGGGTTTTTATAAATATATATAGGGTGGGTGGGTGTATGTTTGAGCAGGAGTAGACGTTATGTGTTGGAGCAAAACTTTAGTGCTGTATTGTGGCAATATCAGGTTCTGAGGGACCATTGGGGCATTGTTTCCAAACAATAACATTTCGCCTTACGTCGCCGCGGTGTCCGTAGCCGCCGTTGCCGACGAAAGCGTCGGCGTCAGCTAAGGTGTAGAATAGTGCACAGTACCACAGTACCCGTCCATTCTTTCGTGTATGATTAGTAATTAGGGTATGTGTACATGTATACTTGTACATGTATATATCACAGAGTCTAGAGATGTGTCTCCCCCAGTGTGTCGTTATGGGTCCACATGTGTATAGTGCGGTAAGTTTTAATTCCCAATCTGACCGTCTCCTACTCATGCAAGCTTTTTTCTCCAATTTGCCTTGTTTTTGATTGCCTGGGTCGACCCGCAAGTCCTCAGTGGCCTATAACCGGCGTCGAATGGCCCTCCAAGCACCCATAATGCCACTGCTAATGTTTCCTACCTGCAGAATTAACCTCAGGGATACCAACACCAGTAATTAGCTGACATTTTTCCTTTTTTCCACTACGCTACATTCTCTGCTGCTCTACATCTACATCCACATCGTATGCAACAACGATTCACTCTCTGCAAACCTACAATCTACAATCATCTTAACTTTTTACAAGGGAGATGTATTAATGTACAAGTGCGAAAATATTTGTGATTTGTTCGTTGTGAAGTGTAGAGAAATAAAAAGTGGAGGTCGGTTGATAATTTTGTGGTATGGTGAAATGGTTGAATTGTTAGTGGTCTCCGAGGAGAGATAGCTTCGGTGACCTCTGCGTTAACTCATAACACGTCGTTGTCGTACTCGTACTGGTATCCACACGACATCCATATCCACATTCCATAAGAATTCACGCACCCGTTCCACTGTCGAGTTGCTCAATTCGCTGACCGGGACAAGCACCGGTTAACCCCAAGACCCTTGCTTATCTATCTACATACATACACCAGTTGTTGGAAATCTGTTGCTTGCAATATAACACCATTTCTCACAATTCACAAATGAAACGAAACGAGGAAGCCTTTACGATTTACGAATGAAATGCAGGTGCATTATCAAGTGTGTACGCATACGCACCCCAGTTCAAGTTTCACTATGTTCAATTTGTTCTTCCGTTCGTTCGTTCGTTGAAAGGAACAATGCGGTAGGAGGTTTATTTATAATTCATTTTCACTATTATGAAATGAATACCTGTATAAAAATATCGAATAACACGGCGGAATGTATAGAGCGGTAGTCTTTTAGTTTTGTGGGGGTTTTATAGTTGATAGTTGAAGGTTTGATTGTGACTTTTGCATAAATGAAATTAGGGTAGCGCTGGGTAGGTGTGAGGGAGATAGAAGGCTCGACCGGGAGCCGGGAGCCGAGAGCGCCTTGCCTTGCCTTGGCTTGCTTGCCGGGTGCTTGCATATCATCTTAAAGTTTAATTGAGTCTTGGCGCTCGGGGAGGAAGTGACTGAGATTGCTTGGGAATTCCGAGGGGAATACGGCACAGCACGGCTAGGCAGACGCCGACGCCGACGCCGACGCCAACGCCAGCGTCTGTTGCCACTACCTCTCTACCTTGTGATCAAACAAATTATAAAAGATGACGCCGTCTCTCCGCTTCTCCGTCGCGCTGCCACCAAGGAATAATGTGGCCATGCATTGCTAATAAACTTCATATTACACATAAAATACTATGCCCGCAACCAGGGTGCGTACTGACACCCTTATTCACAAAAACTAACTCCAGAGTTTAGACAATGATCTCCGGAACAATTATTGCATACAATACTGAAGAATATTGTAATTTCTTACAATACCTCATGACTCCATAAAGTTTCAAAGAACTGATAATAATTGAAAACAACTGCTTTCCCATGTGAAACTCCAAAGTAACAAATTGTCAAATTAATGAAATGTTTAGCTATAGTTCGAATCGACTATCTGAAAGCTGTAATGCACCATCTTTGATGAGCATAACAGATAAAAAACTTATACAATTGTTTGTTTGTTGAGAAGTCCATAATTTTATTAACTTTCTTCTTTCTCTTTTTATTCATTACATCCTAATCTTTGAGTGCATATACAGGGTGTAACACCAAAACCGACCACCGCCATTATTTTCTTTATTATTATAGTTACAAAAAAATACTGTAAAACAAAGTTGTAGCAGACCAAGGGGGACATTTCATTAGAGAACAAAATATTTTTTTAACGGGATGATATATATACACATACATACATACAAACATAAAATCACGCGTGTCCCACTTAGTGGGTTTGCACAAACCCGATAACAATAAGAACAACATCAACATCATACAATAAATATATATTTAGGCCCATTCGATGAGTATTTTTTTCTGAATTCAACCATGTGATTATTTTATATCTTGAGAAAAATTCAATTTAAATTTAAATAAATTTGATTTTTATAGTTATTTTTCAGTAAACTAAGAAAGGAAAAAATAGGCATAAAAATATGTATAATCCCATTTGAAAAAAATATAACTTTGTGTTGCAACTTGAGAACCACTGGTTTAAAAAATATTTTCATCTTTAATGGGATGTCCCCCTTGGTCTCCTATAACTTTGTTCTATAGTTTTTTTTTGTAGGTATAATAATAAAGAAAATAATGGCGGTGGTCGGTTTTGGTGTCATATCCTGTTTAAACTCACCCCTTTTCATATATTTTATTCAAGTTGTTGGAATAAATAAGGCAGAAAGTGTGCCGAGTAGATAACAAATTTCCGACTGGCAGATAATGTAAAGAGCTGTTTCTGTTTGTTTTAAGGTAAAGCAATTATAAGATTAGATAATAAAACTTTGCCTTTCATATCACACTGAGACACAAATATAATTCATTGCAAATGGAGTATCTATATTTATTTACTCACTAACATACTTCATACTTTTCAATAGTTTTGTAAATGAAATTGTAATTCGCAAATGTTTAAAAAAGTTTTCTTCATTTCGTATTCGTATTCCTCTTCTTTGTTCTGTGCTTCTGTTCGTCCCTTTAGGCGAAAAGTGTAAAATATTATGAAACATTTGTCTTGCACTGACTACTATCTTAACAGGGTGTGCTTTGCCTCAGTTGGATTACATATTCCATTGTTCTAACACTGAGAAAGAATTCTATACCTCCCTTGGTATTTGCTACAATTTGCGGTAACAATATCACAAATTAATAATAAGATTATAAGTGCGCTTCTACTTTTATACAAGCCGAGTGGAGTCTTATATTGGAAAGTAATAAGTTACTGTAAGGGATTATTGATGATAGGTGAACGAATAATAATTAATTATGATTAGGTAGAAAGGAAAGTTCGATGGGAAGGTATAGTGTAGTATAGTATAGTTGTGTAGTTTGTTTTATGCCTGATGCGGTGTCACAGTGGAAAACAAATCCGTGGTTATTCTTGTAAGGTTTTTATTTGTTTTGTAGTAAGCTTTGGTTTGGTCGGCAGGCAAGCGGCAGTATTGAAAGCAACAGGTGCTCTAGACACATCGCGCAGTGGCGTCCACCACTTCAAGACTCCATATACCAAATACCACACGCAAAAAAACATTTTTTAAACCTCTTTTATACTAACATTTTTCCTGGACAAATTTTCAACAAAAAAACTCCAACACTTTAATAATGTACGCGTTAATTTTACATCTATCATTTCCAAAAATAAATGTTCATTTAATAATCATCCTTTATTGTAAAACTATGCCAATATTTTGATAAAATAAAAAAAAAAACTAATGTTAAAATCGAAAAATATTGTTGATAAAATATTGGTAGAAATTATGTATTGTTCATCTAGTGTAATAATAAATTATATATGCAGAGCCGTTCCTAGCGTGCGTGCAATGCGTGGCCCGCACGCAGGCGGCCATAAGGTGGGGCGGCCGTCGTTACGTTGAACGTATAATAAAAATTACAAAGTTACGTCTAGTTTCACTAGTTTACAAATACTGAGTCAACTTCCATGAAGCGATCGTCAGAGGTCGGCCAGCACAAGTAACCACAGTGAGTGGACTCCTGGAGCAGAGACAATGACTCGTTGTGCTGGCGGTGATCATATGATCATCTACGATGGTAAAAGGCCTGTAGAGGTATGTTAATACCGGCAGAGCCATCTACATACCTCTACAGGCCTTTTACCATCGTAGATGATCATATGATCACCGCCAGCACAAGTCATTGTCTCTGCACCAATAAGTGCGAAACGCGTCTGTGGTTACTTGTTGTGCTGGCCGATTTCTGACGATGGCTTCATGGAAGTTGACTCAGTAGTAAACTAGTGAAACTAGACGTAACTTTGTAATTTTTATTATATTGTTTGTTTCACGGAGAAATTTGCTTTTTGCAGTTTGCACTTGTATACGTTGAACGTAACCGAAAATATTTATATTATAACGTAAATAATTTTTCAGATTACAATGTACTGGCGGGTGATAGAGCGCTAAAGTCGTGAGACGTCTCGGTCGAAGTTCATCTTAAATTAACATTCGGCCATTTTTAACACGAGAAAACCACTCGTAAACTTTTACACGGCTTAAGGATTCTTCCCCGTAAGTCCTCCGAAGCAATGCGATGGTTTCCACTACTGATTTTCTCTAACAGAAAAGAAAATTTTATTGTCTACCATTGAAAAATCGGCGAACACCAAACAAAATCACACTGACCGGTCAGATGTTTCCCCAAGAATGACACTTGGACAAAAGATCCACAAAGGTGTCTAGTGAAGGCACCTCGAAACTAGCCAACCGCCAGAAAATAAGTCTCGTATATTTTGGGTAGCATCTCGTATGTATGAATAAAGTATTAAATGTAAAAAGTAAAAATTTGTGTTTTGTTATGTAGTTATCACTTAGGGGTGGCGAATTATATATTTGCACGCAGGCGTCAGTACCTCTAGGAACGGACCTGTATATATGTATAATATGAACGGTAATATAGTGGTATAATTAGAGTAAAATAATATGAGATGGTACGCCAATGTAAGTTTCCATAGCGACGACTGAAGCGTTTCAGAATTGCCTGCTGCCTGCTGGTTACGCGTACCTACACATATTTTATGTTTATCAAAGTTTTCACACCTGCCTAACAATCATAATTTTCTTTCTATACCAATTCTATAAATCAACAATTTATTTTTTTGTTCATATTTTTCTTCTACAATGGACCCATCCACAATAATCAAATCATGATAAATTTGTGTTAAAAATAGCATTTATATACTCTATAATAATAATTAGTAAAATAAGAATTATTAAAAATTCGTTTAGTTCCGAGATATAAAGGTTTATAAAATTGGTCATCAACACTAGTTTTGAAATGAAGCTTCTCATTGGCTTTGAAAGCCCGCTCACGCCATTAATTCAGAAAGATAACATAATGGATACAAATTAAATTTAATAAAATCTGGAACCATACATACAATTTATGAAATAAAGAATTACAAATTTCGAAGTATTCAAAGCAAAGTTTGAAACTAAATTATTTTAGTTCAATAACACAAGGCAAGTCCACAATACAGCCACGGAAACGTCAAAAAGGTTCTCAAAATGTATAGAAATATTTAACTATTAAAAAGAATATTCATATATTTAATACGTATTTAAATTTTTACCAATTAAAAAAAAGGGGTGAATAAAAGTCAAATGAAAATCAACTGGTTGAGTACCACTGAGTAGTCACAAACTAATCTTGAAATTTCAAAAATTATATCTCCCTTTATACTAAGAATTTTCAAACCGGATTTTCATTGACCGATATATTGTGATTATTGTGTAATAAAGTTTTTTAAAAATAGTGGATTTTTTTTATTTCTTTGCTCCAAAAATGTCCAATATTTTTCCTCAAATACATTCTAGATTTTCTAGATATTTTTTTTAATGTACTGCTCCAAAATATCCTTTGAATTACTGCTTCAAAGTGTGTCACATTTGTCCTATTTCTTTGTTCCACATTTGTCCTAATTGTCCTTTAGAATTTGTTCTAAATTTCCAGATATTTGCTTCAATTTACTGCTTCAAAATGTGCCAAAACTATCCAAATCATTTCAGAATGTGCTCAATTTCTTCTATATATTTACTCCAAAATGTGCTCTAAATTACTGTATATTTATTTGATCCAAAATTTATACATGTATAGTTTTTCATCGCTGGATGGCAGCACCGGGCAGGGTTCATAATTTTTATAAACCAAATGTCTATTTTTAGATTGTTACTTGTTGTTTGAAACTGAAACATATAGATCTACTTCTTTTGGCATAGAAAATATATTTAATAAATATGTACAACAATTACTACGCAAAGCAGCGAGATTTTGCACTATGGTGGTACTAGAAGTTTCGATTTTATTTTACATAGAAATTGATTGAATAATTACTGATTGTTGTTGAAATCGAAGTAAATTTGCTTTATTTCGCCTGGAGTATATATTTTTAAATATAAAATAAATATAATATGGAAATATTAGTTCAGAAATGATTAATAAATGGTACCAGAAATTCGTTTTGATTGAAATATGTACTAATTGTCTCATATATTTGTTTCAGAATATGTTACAATCCAGACATGGATTTATGTTCCAGGAATCTACTGCAGTCATCTACAGTAATTGTTCCGCAATGTTTGTAATAAACTCTTATTAAAAAAAACTGAAAGAGTGTTTTCGTATGTATTTTTTTGTAAGAGTGCGCCTAATATAAGATTGCGCCGCAAAGCATAGCCGTGTTGGTAGTGTATTATAAATATTGTGTAAGATATGAAATGTATATTTTAGAATGTGATAAGTTTTTAGGGCGTTGAAATATGTATGAAAGAAATAGTTTAGTATTTATGCAAGTGAGGTTAGATATAAGTATATTAAAAAGTAAATAATTAAGTTGTAGTGCGGGTTGGGACGCTACCTTCACACCATACGCCGTCTCAAGATATAACATCGTCAATGATTCAAGATAGAGGGTGCGTAAGGCGCCAGAGTGTAGCTAAAGCCGACGCCTCGCGTCTCGACGCCTCAATAACCACGGAATCACGACAATCCTATCTGTCATAAACACTATCGCATGAAAAAACAAACAGGAACATACTACCAATGTTATTAACTCTCTTCCGTAAAGTACAGCAAAGCAAAAGCTACATCAGTCACACATGTCAGCTTGAGATTGCATTGCAGTGCATATATTTACAGGAATATAAATCTAACAATTCACTAAATTAGTTTGTCTGAGTAACGAATCTTCCCGGCATTAATTACTTCTAGTTTATTTCACGTAATTTGACGCGAAAATCAATTCTTCGTATATTTGCAGACTACTACTGGTGCACAAATTCATAAACGAGTATAACTAAACAAAAGCGCGCACTTGTCAAGTAAAATAATACAGAAACAGAAACATTGGAATTTAATACTCAAAATAAATAATGAAAAGAGTCAATAGCAAAATATAATAAACATTGACAAATGGCAACATTCGATTCGATTCGAATGGAACAGTGGAACAGCAAAATATGAAGCCGCAGATAAATATATTGTCAACTAATGGAGTGGACGGTACCTGTGATGTTTATTTAAGGGAGATTTAAATATTGCACTGCCGTTCCCGATAAACACGCACATGCTCTACGTTGCAATATTATTATTATTATTTTCAGTTTCGATGTTTCCACGATATGTTATTCTACAAATAACCTACAAATAACATTATTTATTTCATATTAAAAATAACCTCTAAATCACCAACTCTGTTGTAATTATTACCTATTATTATATTATTAGGACTGTATTTTCAACTCAAAATATTACGAGCTGGACTTTATTTTTAACCACGAGTTCTTTTAACCTCCCACTAGCCTTGGTAAAGGGAGGTATAGGGATCGTGCTAAAAATCGCATATCGAGATTTTGGTAAATAAACACATTTTAAGAACCCCAAATCAGATTTTAACATTTTCACGATGATGCCTGTGTATGTGTGTTATGCTCTAACTTAAATACTATAATTCATAAAATTTTGAGTCCATGTATTCTTACTCTATTCTAATATGTAAAGAGCCAATTAGAATTTGGTGCAAATCGGAAATGTACGAAGGCGTAGAAAGGACATGAAAGAAAAATATTTATAATTGCAAGTTTTATCTTGCAATTAGGCTTAATTGCAACTTGTATCTTGCAATTATAAATATTTTTCTTTCATGTCCTTTCTACGCCTTCGTAGAAATGGCACTTTACTTGAAGCTCAAAACAGTTTATCTTCGAAAAATACATTTAAATTACATTTTTTCGCGATTCATGTTATTATAAAAATTAAAGATTATTAAATTTTCTACAGATATGCATTAATACTTTTTTATATATATATTTTATGAATAAATTTATAAAATAATTTATTGTATAAATCCCAGAGCCTATGCTTAAGATAAAGGTATCTCCTTCGTTACACAGTTCAGATTTCAAATGTATGTATCTGACAGATAAATGTTAGTGTTAATAAATTAATCATTTCAAATTAATAATGGTAGTATTTTAAGAAGAAAATATTAAAGTATGAATATATAAAATACCTACCTAAACCATAAATTAGTTTTCATATTCGAAATAAATTATGAAAGTGTGAAAAGATAATGTCAGCCCCCTGGATTTGAACCAAGGACCATTACTTTGCCGGAGTAACGCTCTAGCAACTATCAAATGGCTGACATTATCTTCCACTTTAACTGCTAATGTATCTCTCGTTGGAGAATACAGTTTTGTATCACGTTGTATGATGTGGGGTTGGATTACCACTACATTTAAACATCATTGTGGACATGTCAGAAATTTTCATATGTTTGTAATTGAAAAGACATTAACGTCACTATCACAAAATAAAATAACGGTAAGATTCTGGAGAAGAAAATACTGAAAATACATTATAAAATGGAACAATAGTTATATGCAAAGGAACATAATGCAGTTGCCAGCATTCGTTAAATATGTAGACTTATAGTAACCAAAAAAAATTAAATCCGTGAATTAAATGGCAGAAGGTATTGTGTTGGCCACATTAGATTTTTTTTATACACATTTTATAAGTTACATACTATTCTTTTACTACAAATGCAAGCTAAAACAGACTGACATCAGCCCATGTTTAATGCATTAGATGTTTGATGATAACATATTCGTATTCGTAAAATAGTTGCAATAGTGGTACCTAATTGTAATGTATGTAGAATGCATTCTGTTATTAATAGATTTATTTAATGAAATGTCTATATCGAAATAAAAAGTGCTAAAAAATTAATGAATGAAATTTAAAATGTTTTGCAGTGCAGTGAGTTTGATTAAAATGTGGTAGAGGAATGTACAGGTGGTAGAGTGGCAGGGTGGCAGCGGATCAATTTGAGAGCGAGTATTTTAGTTTGAAATGTGATATGTCACAAAGTTCCAATTAAATCAGGCATTAGCGTTTGAAAAGCGCGACCTGAGGCTGGCATACAGGCCGACATAACAACATTTTACACTTAACACGTCCGAGGATTTTCAAACTGAGGAATACATTTGTGCATTGTCTGCATACGGACCCCATGTCCATGTCTCATAATTAACTAATGCAGTTTTGCGTGTAACGGGCCTCATTTGAATTTCGACGCGATGGCGATAGACGACGGACGAACGACGACGCGTTACAGAGGACACTGTATACTATCTCTCTCACCGTCATCATACTCGTACTAGGCTAGAGCAGACCCACAGTAGAATGTCGATAAATAAGTGACAGACAGACAACATGGCTAGTGCTAAACGTAAATCACGGTAAATCCTAAAAGAGCACTATACAGAAGCCCATTTAAAAATGCATGAAATCCCTGGGTGTATTGAAGCGGTGCGACGTCGTGACGAGTGGCTGGTCTGTCATTGTCACACTTATCATTCATGACTCGGGGTCGGGATCAGAATCGGGTACGGGTCGCTCTTCGCGACAACAACACTGAGCCACCACATATTAATCGATTTTTTGCGACACTCATCCATGGATTAACTGTGCTCATCTTTGCTTCACCAACATCAACATTTTGTAATTGTACGAATATTTCACATTAAAAATAATCTACCTATCTACAACTGTATCTAGGGTATTCTAATGTAGTAAAATTTAACATAAAAAATGTTATAACATTGTGGATTATGCTGAACAATAACCGAATCTTGTAATTTATTTTGGCGCTGAAAGGTATCACGTGGTTTGTCACGTACGAGGAACTGATGACATCTAACGAAAGCCGTTTCGCTGCGTTGGATCAGATTCATGTTACATGGATCAGTAAATTACATGTTCTTTCGAATTCTGATCAGTATCCCCACCCCAAGACCAAGTAATCCAGATCAGTGCCATCTACTCCAACAAAAACTTGGATTAGAAAGATCATATAACTTAAGATTCAAAAATGGTGGAAGCGGCGGAAGAATTTATCATATTTTATAAGTCAATAAGGACAAGAGGTTATATTTAAGGTTCCCTGAAGAAGGCAGCAGTTAATGCTGTCGAAAAGTCGGTTTTTATAACAATAAACAGAAGTAAAACTAAAAAGGTTGTATAATTTTAATCGAATAATGAGTTCTGAAAGATTTTTTTATAAATAGTTTTAAAAGAAATTTAAACAAGAATAAACAATGGTAAATATAGAAAATTGAAATTCATTTTTCCGACTGATTTTGACAGATACTTGTGTTCTTTCGAATAAATTCATCTGCGTCCACGTAACCTGATGTGACCTAATCCATACGATCAGTTGGATCTGATCCAACCCAGCGAAAGAATACGGCTAAAGTTTGTACATATAAGTGTCCTGTTGACGGGAAGCAATGTTTCTGGCATTGATATACAATGCCAGCTGTCTTGTTCGTTTTAGTTTTACTATATTTTGTATGTTTATAAATTTTCTAATTCTATATACATGTTTCTCAAATATCGTTAGCTCCTCCCACGTCACTTCCGGTGAAATTAAAATTTCTAAGTAATATTTAAAAATTCCTCACTTATATTAAATGAAAAAGAACTAATATTTTAGATTTATAATACAAATATGTGAAAGATTCAGATTTTTTTTTTAAATATTAGAATACCCCATTGAAGAGCTCTTGGCAAAAACAAACCTTGGTCCATTTTTTTTTAATTTGAGATAATGAAATGAACAACTTTCTAGCTTCCTAACTGTGAAGTATTTCTAACTTAATTTAACTCGAATCATGTTTAAATATTAGAAAATTATTTACTGGATGTTAAGTAATAGAAAAATAAACACTAATGAGCAATTACATAAGTAGACATTTTTATAGGACGTTTTTGTAAAAACGCTCAAACTTTAAAATGTAATAACTTGTGACTTAAGATATTTTTTTGTGAGAAACAATTTCTGTTAGACATCCTTGAAAGTAGATTTCAGTGTTTATAACTTATATTAACACTATTTGGACTATGGTTATTTTTGCTAAAAGCTCCTTAATTATTTATTTTTTTATACTAAAGAAAAATTTTTGTGAAAAAATTATGAATTTCACTGGGAATTGAACCCAGTGTGGATAAAGTGTACCGCGCTGTCATATGAGTATTTCATTCCCTAAATAAGAGAATATATTGTCACATACAGGGCATTTCAAGGAAAGTAATCAGTTTGAATATTTTCTTTATTATTAGGAATACAAGAAAATCATTAAATAAAAGTAGTAGTACATCGAGGGGAACTTCCACCTATTAATTTTTTTTAAAAAGAACCAGTGGTTCTCAAACTATAACAAAGTTATGTTTTCTTAAATGGAATACTATATATATTTTATTTTAAGGCTCAGTCGATAGTTTTTTTTCTGAATTTAACCATGTATCATTTTAAATCCCTATACAGGATTTTTCCTTTAAAACAACCAGCGATTTTTGGGGCGAACTAATAGTTTTAGAGAAAAATGTTATATACAAAAAATAATCAAGAATATAGAGATTTTTTTTTATTTCAACGATATTAATATTGTGTAGGGTTGAATAACAATTATTTCAAGAAAAATCGTATTCAAAATTAGAATGTAATAAAAAATGGCTTTACTACTAGTGTAACCTACGTAACACACATATCACATATCTGTGTATAGCATAGCCTATTGCAATATTGTAATATTATTTTTAATTTTTAATAACATTTTTCTCGAAATAATTGTCATACAACCCTATACAATATTTATATCTTTGCAATCAGAAAAAAAATCTATCTAATGGGCTAAAAAAAGTTGTAGAGTACCAAGTAAACAAAAATAATTTTGTTTTGCCGTTTGAGAACCACTTGTTGAATTTTCTGTTTGTTATTATTGATAAATTAGCCCCTTATTCTTGATCATTTTTTGTATAAAACATTTTTCTCTAGTCATTAGTTCGCCCAAAAATGCGCTAGTTGTTTTAAAAGAAACACACTGTATAACAAAAATATTGAGAAAAATTCAATTGAAATTTAAATAAATTTGGGGTCTCGTGGCCGTGTGCCTGAGTGTTTGGTCGCGAATCTGGGGACCCGGGTTCGAACCCGAGCAGATTGGCACACTCAGCAATGGGTAATATGCCATGATGGTATATTTATTTATTTTATTTTTATTTATAAAATTGATTTTTATAGTTATCTGTCATCAGGCTATGTATGTAAAACAAAAACTGTTATCTGTCAAATAAGAGTTATTAACAAGTATTTATGTTTCGTTTTATTTTTTTCGTACATGGCCTACTGAAAAATAACTATAAAAATAAAATTTATTTAAATTTCAATTGAATTTTTCTCAATATTTTTGTCATATCCTCAAGACAAAAATATTATATTAAATGATTATATGCTTGAATTCAGAAAAAAATAACCTATCGAATGAGCCTAAAAATATATACCATCTCATATACGAAAATATAACTTTATGTTATAGTTTGAGAACCACTGAAATGATTTTCTTCTATTCCCAATAATAAAATAAAATCGAGTTGATCTCTTTTCTTGAAACAGCCTGTATATTTCATTATTTACATTAATATATTATGGCAGAATTTTATTCATTGCTGGATGTGTCAATTTATCGAATGTAAAATGTAATTGATATATTACTACTGTTAAAAGTATGGATTCCCCATTATTTCTTACACATAAACATAAATAATCAGTTTTTACGGTAAAAGTATATTATAATCGAAGTTTGTATAAAATAAATTTACGCAAAGTATTGGCGTAAAAAGTTGTACAGTGGTAATATTCTGACTGTAAACGCGGTGGCGTTTCTTGTACTTGGATAATAATTTGTTATGAACAGGGTTGCGGTCTGGTCTCTCATCCGAATAACATTAGAAGTACGGGAATATGGTTGGTGAGATCCCACAGTGCATATAGTAATGTCCCTGAGGCCTAGCACACTGACCGACACGGACACGGACACAGACACTGGCTAATGCCGGCCAAACATACAATTTCCCTCTTCTAAGGGTATTTTAATTGATGCTATGGACACTATCTTCCCTACTCTAACTGGCCTCTAGTTGGCTAGTTTCAGTTTGCAAACTATACTACTATAACGAAGCTACTTCTACTCTACCTCTGTGTAATATTCAAATAATTCACTCACCAGATTCGAGGCTGTCGTTTGTTTCTTGCTTATCAATCTGAAAGGGGGACGCGGGGTTAAAGCTTGCTTCTCCTTCCGCGGTAGTTTCGCCTTCGTACACGCCTGCAACAAACAATACGAATTATATGTGAAACGCAATATAATTATATACTGTTATATTTGCTATTATTATGATAAATTGAAATGCCATTTGATATTAGTACGGTCGAACATATTTGTCACGCAATTAAATAGACAGCATTTTGAAAGGGGGGGGGGGGGGGGTAATATTCGCCAATACAGTAATGTTCACTCTACATAAAAAATTTGCGAGTTGTGTTCATTCCCAGACATCATCCGATTTACTGCTTCTTAATAAAGCTGATACTGATATGTCTATCCAAGGACCCCCGCACGAATTTTCGTAAGATGGGGTGAAAAATAATTTATTGTCGGGAGAGTTGTTACCGATGCATTTCGTTACTGTTGTACATAACAAAGATTTCGTCACCTTATCCGAAAAAAAAATAGAATCGCAAAGGCGAGTTCATTTTGTTTTTGAAAATACAGTATTATTACTATAAATGTATATAAAATTCTACTATTTCTTCAGGCCTTTGGCCGTAGTCGAAATGCAAAATTGTAATAAATGTTGGTCTATTAATTTATTTTTTTTCTTCTTTAAAATCATAGATGAGGCTGAACCTTATCTTGCCCCCCTCTGCGGGCGCCCATGTCGATAACACTCCACTATCAACCAAAATTAAAGCAACAGTCGAAACAGTGGAAGTATAAGGGTTCAGCACCTTCCAAAAAAGTCAATGCACACATTAATTCAAAAAGTATTTAGTGCCGTTCATATTTAGTCTAAACTCCTTCGAAATAAAAGAAATGCTTATGTAGTGAGTTTACTAGTTCCAAAGTATTTGCATCGCAAACTAGCGACTTCCGTAAAGTGAATTCCAACACTGTTATTTTGTCAAGTATGTTTGCGCAAAGTTAAGAATATGATGGGAACATTGTCGGCAGTACAGTACAGTCTTTTGGAAGTTGTAATGACAATGTAGAGCACATACTGCGTACAAGAAAGTAAAAATAGCCGGGGTACATCCCCAGGGAACTAATTAGAGAGTAGGTACGTCACTTGAGACTGCTTTCATCGGATGCAGGACCTCCTCACGACTCACAACCAGTCCCAAGGGACCTCTACCCAACTACCCAACTACCATCCGATCAATATCCGCGCAACTATTAACCTTCTTACGCACAAATATAAATAAACAAATCTCCCTTTTTACATTTAATCCCTCCAGATGAATATATGAAAAAGAAAAAGTGTGAAAAGCGCAACGACCGTCTCCAGAGGATGGACATCACAATCTGCATACGGGAGGGATACAACATGTAACTTTCACAATTTACCGTTGATCAGAAGAACAGAATAAAAAAAAAATATGTATAATGTGATCGCGAATGTTTGGTGTATCGTGATCGTGTATGAAATGTTTTTAAATCAGGGAAATGTATGTTAGGAAATGGCGAAATGACAGTGCCCCAGCTTGGGGTAGGGTGGTGCAAATCCCCTGGGTATAGTTGGATTGTAATAGCTCGCAGCGAACGTATGTTTCTCCTTGTAAAATACACCTGTCATAAATATGTACGCATATACACATCCTCATCCACAATATGCATATTGAAGAGGCTGGCTGCTGGCAATGGCTGGCAAATCCAATTGGTGTTATTCGAATAAAGAATGCAACATTAAAGATGAGATAGTTGTAGGTGTAGAATGAGAGAGAGGATAGATTTCCCTTGGGATTGCGTTAATTTTCTGCCGCCTTGCGCATAGTGTGCCCTTGGGATTCGATGTTCGAGCTAGCGCGCTCTCGTGCCGTCCCAGCGGACCGCGGTACGTCATAACTTCTTCTTCTTCTTCTCCACCTCCTACCTATTCCAGTACCATGACATATTATCCGCGAATGCGACTATAAATGTAACAGTATACCCCACGGTGCTTCATTTACCCACACTCTAAAACTTTCAAAACCCCTCGGACGCGGCGCGTTGGGTCACTTCTCGACGTATCCTCCGCCGTACACACCCAAAAATAGGTAGAAACAGGGATAATTCTCAAAATTACTACCGCGTTTTGTAGCTTTTTACATTTACTCATAAATCGTTTCTCTCGAATATATCTGTGGCTTAATGTAAGAACAACTAATGTCAATTAATAAGTATGGCATAATTTCGTCAAGAAACTTTCAGTATTAATAATATTGAATCATCTATCGGAAAATACTTTCTCCACGTTAGTTTTAAAAGTAAATGCTATCAACGGAACAGATATTTCGTCATTATCGAAATTAGCGAATATATGGAAGTATAGATTGTTACACCCAAAAATGGGTAATAAGAGGTGATGTTATATTATTTTCATCTTTTGGAAAATGTGGTATCTTAGTGATAAAATAAAGAATATTATTATTAGTATTAACATTAACAATAAATGAAAAAAGTTAGTGGTAGTTGTATACAAAACAGGTATGATATTTGATGTCGGAGGGTATTCGCACCGGGATTTGGGTTTGGAAAACTAACTAATCAGAGTTTTTGGTATGGGATGGGACATACGGAGAGGTGTTGTTGTGCGCCCGGTAGGACTCGGCACTCGGTCTCCCATGGGACTCCGCCACGACGCTATGCGACGCGCGCACATCACAACCCTCAATATTGTTATCAATATTTCATCCACAACCAAAATACCATACTCAATCATCACCAACATGCGACATATCTATTTGCATACTATCACTGCTCCTTTTTACCCATTTTTGGGAGGTTATCTATATTTCTCTGGTAACACCTAAGGCTTAGGCATTCATGATTTCCCTAAATCAGGTATGGCAATACGCGTTCGACCGATAGAACTCCAATGGAGAAAATGTGGACCTTTCTGATTCCTGAAAGAGTTGAAGCCTTAATTGGAGAAAAAATAGGAAATTGTCAGTGAAAACAAATATTTTTTTTGTTTGTACCGTAGTGGGTGTGTGGTAATGTGGAGAATCCACGTTCGATGCGGGGTAGAAGCACTCAGGGGATCGGGTTTGTTCGCTCTCGCTCTAGCTCCTCCAAGAATGCTAATTAGAGCGCGATGGAAATATGACAATTCCGCTAGCGTTCTCTGTCAGTTACTTTATGTCATTTCTTATGTAGTTCCCTATGGACATCACGGGCGCAATCTCTAACTTATTTTCATGCTAAGTTCAGGCAGTCTACCCTTCAGTCTTGTATTATTCAGGGGCTAAACCGTCAATTCGCAACTATTCACTATTGATGAATTTGTTAAAAGTGCTCACTCAGCACGGTGCACGATGGTAGAAAGTCCAACTAATTAAAGTAACCAGTTGTACCGAAAACAAATGAATAAATAATTCTGTCAAGCAAAAACAGTCCGGAACACAACACAACACTAGAGGGGAAACGACATCGAAAGTAACATGTACCGATTAAATGCCCACTGAATACTTAACATACGAATACACCCTAACTGTTTCCTACTTTTCTCTCTACCATGTTTAGCAAATACAACAACCGAAAACCATCATTTATACTCATTTATTTACATTCTACAACCTGTAAAACGAAGCCGGCAGATTGAACCACTTGGACACTAAATTTCAATATCGTTTTGTTACTCAACACAATTCACTGTTTCAATCAGAAAAAAATTGTATTTTGTTTTTATATTAATCTTGATGGGTACGTCGATTTTTCAAATTTTTAAACCGCAGATCGATATATATTTTTTTTATAAAAATGTTAAATTCATTTTGAAGAATTGTTCATGAAAAAAGGGGGGTTATATCTCATGTAAGTATTGGTGGGCATTTAAAGTGGGTACAGAGTTTTTGGTGTGTGAAGCGAGGTTTTAGGGGCGGGGGAGTAGGTTGTCTGTTTCTTAATTGATCGATCGCCATGGGAGCGGTCGGAGACGGAACCTCGGCGGTCCCTAAGGAGCCAGCATAGCATCGAGCATCTATCGAACTCCTAGTTGTACTGGTACTGGTAGCATATAGCTTATACGTATCGTATAGGTATCACTCACCGTCAGCATCCGTAGCCGTTCCCTCGTCCTCGTCTTCGTACGACACCATGTCCACGGGCACCGGACTGCTGCGGTTCTCCACTTCGGCTGCAACACAACATACACCAGGTGTGTAATACATTACCTAAATCTGGCCTGTACACATTAGCTAGATTAATAATCGCTCGTATCTCGTAATTATGAGAATACAAATGAAAGCTTACAGCTCAGCTGCAGGTGACTTAGGCCAGCTTAACGTCATTTTTACCCGACTGGCGACTACGACTCCGTTGCTTTTATTAATCATTGCGAAACGGGGTAGTTAAGCCCGCGTCTCCTAGGTATTAATATTAAATATTACACCGACAGCAACAGTATTGGCTACCAAATCTTTACGCTTAACGTTTTGCGCGCAGAGCAGCAGCAGCAGAGCAGAGCAGTAACAGTAGCAGTCGATTACTACTGAACGTGAACGATGAATACTTGTATAATGTAACGCAAACGCAAACGCTAACGGAATATAAGGCATAGCTAAGCTAAATCCCTAGGGAGCTACACCTTAAAAGCCTTGCGAGAGCTTGAATTTTTAGATAGAGAGAAATAATAAAATAATTTCCATTCTGTTTTCATTTCGCGGAAAGAATACCCTGCAGATGTATAAGATAAAGGCGTTTGTGTATAACAAAAATGAATTCTTGTGTAAAAGCATTGGGAATACTGCGTCCGCCGTCGAAGCGTAAACGAGCTCCCTGAAGTGCAGCATTCGTCTTAACATACATACAGGACAGATTAAGCATATTATCATGAAGAAGGTGTAAGGTGTTAGGTGTGATCTGGTAGTGGTGGAAGTAGAAGGCGTACGGTACGGCACGGCACGGCGTAGAGGGGCCGGTGCCAGAGGTCAGGTCCCAGTGGAACTCGGGCGCTCGGCGCTCGACGCTCAGCTTCAGCGTCTGCGTCCGCCATCGCAGCTAGCTCCCTCCCCAAGGACACCTTCACTCCCCAGACAATTCCCTACCGTACGGCCGTACCGCCATACGTACACCAAACCCAAATACTTCTACTTCATATTGTAATTAGTTATCATGTGCAGTACACAGACACACATACTACATACAGCTAGCCAATAATTAATCGACATCCCGACGTTCCCTAGAGGCAAAGACTGTATGCAAATATTCGTATTCGTTTCACCCTCGTCACATCGTAACAGTACATATGAGCCAGCGACCAGCTCATCGGAATTTAGATCATACATTAACAATAACCGAGGGGACACCAAGCACTATCCACTACAAACCTATTATAAAATTATACATATCATATCCTATATTCGTGTAATTATAATACAGTGAGATTTCGGTGTATTGGGTTTATGAAGTATACTAGTATGTATATGTTGGTGTTGGGTGCTACGCCACTGAGGTCGCTTGGGAGCAGGATAGGGTTGTGGAGCCGGGAGCCGGGAAGAGAGGGTAGGCGGGCGGCGGGCACGTCACGGTGCCCTGAGGGACTGCGCTTCATACACGAACACCGCCACCAACCGCCACCGCCACCGCCGCCGCCACCGCCTCCGCCCGACCGGTGTCCCGCGACCCATGGGACTTCTACAATGACCAATATTGCATACGTACATGTCGATATTACCACTACAACCATTACCATACATACCATACCGCAAGGACCAGCCACTACCGACGACATAAGAATACGATTATCCTCACATTATTATTCAAAATCAAGATAACTTTATCATTACATATTCTTTCACTTTTTAATCCGGAATGAATATTTTTTTTCTTGCCAGAAACTGCTGGCTTGTGATAATATTAATAGGTTACGTCACGTTACGTTCTATGTTTAATTACTTATATTTTTGTTAGTTCGAAATAATAATAGTCTACTATTTTTTGTTTATACTACCATTTGTACGTCGATGTTGTTCAGGTTCTATATGCATCCAATAAATAATTAACAATACAGAAAACCATAAATGTAAATTAGTAAAATAACTCTCAGAACTCATAATAATATAAATAAACAACCTTTTACTTTTAGTTATGTGATATATTCTTTTATTAAAGCAACGTTTCAGCAGCATAACCTGCTGGCCTTTTCGGATCATTTTCGACCTGAACATAGCACAGTTTATGCTACAGAAACGTTAATGTTTAAATAAATTTATTACAGATCTATTTATTTTACAAATGGGAAACATAGAAAACGTATAAACTATTTAGATTCATAATCCTTTACGCTTTGAAATATATTCTTTCATTTCGTAAATATTTACTTGTTAACAGTTAAAATGCAAGGCAAAAGTGAATTGTGTAACAGCAAGTATTGGCTAAGAAAACCCCAATTTTTCTGGTCAATTCTGTGAACTCCTTAATCTTCCAAGTTTATTTTATATAAGTTTACCACTAATGGTACAGATTGAAAGTCAAAGAAATGATTGTAAATTGTACTGTAATTTTCACAGAAAACATTTTTGGATATACTTATTTCTTTTTTGAGAATGGACCATTGCGTATCTGTATGTGCATCTCTCATCTTCTTTTACTGAACAAATGAATTTAAAACATAAATATGTTCTGTAGGGTTTGTACGATACATAAAAATATTTTTTTTGCTTGTGGTAGAGTTAGGTAAGTCGAGATTAGAAGAAGTCTGTCGCTGAGTTGTTCCGGTATGGATAGTTAGGAAAATAGAATAGTTGAGTGAGTGAGTGTACGTATGCGTCTCTAGAGACAATGTCATGGGAACATATTTCCCTGTTACCCCTTCTGCTCAATCATATCATACCTCATGTTCAAGTTCTGATTTACACCAAGGTAAGTCGGTTGGTCGGTCAGCGCTCAAAAATTTTCTGCGACTCGGCCACAACATTTTTGAATAAAATCAAGAACTTTTACATCGATTTAGCCACGTAAATTTCCTATACCCTTCAAAAGGTACAGGGCAAAAATTGGCGAAGAGAAAAAAAGAAAACTTTAACTCCGTTTGTAATTTTGACGATTCATATAAACAAGGAGCAGTCTCTGCTGCAGCCCACAGTTCCCAGAAAGAATATACCTCCAACGGTACAGAGGCAAATCTCAGTAAAAAAATACTACATTTACAGATGTATGGACTTTAAAAAGCCTTAAAGTATAACATGTAGTATCAGGAAAACAGAAGTATTACGAAAAAAATATTTGACAAACTATATATGCAAAATTTGTGAGGCAAACGATTCCTCGAGTTCTTAAGACATTACAAGTTTTGTTATAACGCATTTGGAATGATAAAAACACATTTGTATTTTTTGTTAATAGTTGTAAAAATATATAATCATACCAAAAAAAAAAAAAAAATTCATATTCTTCGTAAGAATATAGAATATATGTATCGTACGATAAACAATGATATACACTTACGTTTGAGTGATCTGGGCTTAGCTTGTTTTCTTCGAGACATGTTCCTTGTTGTTTAGTAAACCATATCCACAATGTCACTGTCACTGAGTGGTTTGGCACGTGCGTCGGAAGGACCGGCGAACTGGCGTCGCGTTTCAGCTGAGGCACACAGCAGACTGGCGAAATAACGACGCGACTAGACGCTCAGCGCCGAGCGACCAGCGTGGACCAGCGTCCACTGAACGACGCGCACCGCACATACCTTCGCAACAATCGACACACAACAATTAGCGCAATCAAACAAATAAGATAGTGTATGGTATACATAAATAAATGTATTACTACGCGGTTCATAAATTAATAAGTGTCATACCACAATTTACTAAATTTAACATACGTATATTTAGTTTTTTAAAAAAAGTATTTGGGAAACATATTATGTACATTTTGTGCATGCGTTAAAAGAGCGGGTTGTGATTCGGACAGGGGATTCCACCATTTTTATAATTAAAAAGTATAAGTAAAACTAAAACTATTGGTGAAAATCCGGTGAAAAAATTCCTATTAATAAGCGAGTTATGGTCCCCCGAAGTTTGAAAATATAGATGTGACGAAACGAATATAAGTTTCTATATCAAACTGTTTTCTTCGAGGACCTAAATGTTCTTGAAATATATGCTATTTCTAAATTATATGTATAAAAAAATAAATATACAGGGTGTTCATTTTTAAGTAGCTACCATTGCGATCTCAAGAACTAGAAGAGATACGAAGTTGGTTAAATTAGCAAAGAATCTCTATTTCATATAGGTATTTCAATGATAAACTGAAAAAAGAAATTCAACCGGTGGTTCTCAAAATATGGATACCAACTTTTTTATTTTAAATAGAAACATATATTTTTTTTATTTGTGCATTCAATAGAGCTCTTTATACTGGATCCAACGATATAAAATTTTCAAACCCTTACATAACAAAATTTTCGAAAAAAAAATTAATAAAGTTTTGAATTAATTTTTCCTCAATATGATATTAATTAGAGTGCCATGAATGAAAAAAAATACTAGTTGGGAATATTCCTGTTAGGGTATTGTTCCCCGTACATGTTAACTGCAGCACGAGAATTCTTATGACACAAAATGTAAATTTCGAACATATTTACCTTTTCGTCATGTGTGAATTGATCCATTTTTAGGTATTAAAAATAATATGAAGAACAATTTCTCATTTGACAGAAGTAGCAATAAGCAAAATATTCACTTTTTCATTCATGGCACTCTAATTAATATCATATTTAAGGGGAAGTAATTCAAAATTTTATTAACTTTTTTTTCAAAAATTTTGTTATGTAAGGGTATGAAAATTTTATATCGTTGGATTCAGAATAAAGAGCTCTATTGAATGCACAAATAAAAAATATATGTTTCTATTTAAAATAAAAAAGTTGGTATCCATATTTTGAGAACCACTGGTTGAATTTCTTTTTTCAGTATATCTTTGAAATACCTATGTGAAATAGAGATTCTTTGCTAATTTAACCAACTTCGTATCTCTTCTAGTTTTCGAGATCGCAACGCAATGGTAGCCACTTAAAAATGAACACCTGTATATTATAACACTGTGCAAGTCTACATGCATTATAATTGCAAGTGTATTTAAATTATTAAATTTAATGCAAGACATTTATTATATATTCAAATAAAAACTTTTTGAGAATTGCAGTACTACCCCCTAACTCGGTATTCGTTATATATTTATAGATGGCCTTCGAATCGCCAATCAAAATAATATATATGGAATTCATATGAATGATGTGCTGCTATAACAAAAAAAAACCATTTCTGAAGTATTTCAACTACATCATTTTATTAATTAATAATCATTATTAAGCATATACTTTCACTATTTTTTATTAATTTTCTTAATTCAATTAAGCTGTAATCCCCTATTCAGACCGACGGCATATTTCCAAATGGCACAAAATCTGTGGTGCACTCTCCACAACAAGTTTAAGAGCCCGTAAAGTGAAGACTGGTAAACGCTCCTCAACAGTACCGTCTTGCAAATAAAAATAGATTGGCACATTCAAAAATGGGTAATAAACCGTGGTGTAGCCGTGTTCATTCGAGCTGTGATTCACAATCTAAATCATCAAAGTGATTATGATTAAGAAGTATGTTTTTTCGTTTCCTATTCGTTATCCCCATTTTCTCTTTTTGTGATCACTAGACAAACTTCCCCTTTTGATTCATCCTTATTGAGTGATCATACCGACTCATTTCAGAGCAAATTTAAAAATGGCTAACGACAATAGGTTTTCGAGCGTAGAAATTTATCAATGTGGGGTTTGATGCATCATACTTTTGAAAACAAAGAAAATATGTTACATAAAAGATTTGTTTTAAGTAAACATACTTCGTATATTACCAAGAATATTTTTTTTACTTGTATATAATCCATTTTTAATGTGCTAACTATAACACTTGACAGTAGATTATTTATACAATAAAATAAATTAGTTTGTATTGGTCTGCATATGATATTTAACGCTAGATGGTGTTTATATTATCCAAGTTGTTGTTTTCTTGCTATGTTTTAAATCATGATACAAAAGAATCACGATTAAACTAATCAGGATTCACAAAATTACAATCACATCCCGAAGGAACACTGCTATTGTTATTATATTATCGAAGGAGCAAAAATTTTAATGTCTACATCATAATTTGACATCAGTTATTATACGATATTAACATTAAAATGACTACTAAACAAGATAAGTCAAATCTCCCAACAACATTCGCAATAATTGCAGTTTGCATGCAACGAGAAGTAGACAACCCGTTTTATGGTGTAGTATCACCCAATCATATATTTGTACATTATTTTAAATGAATGAATGAGCATCAAAACAAGTATAGAGCAAGCCTGAGTTATGATTTGTTCGAGGCAAAATTTATTATACTATCAATCGCGCGTGGATTTTATAGGCCAAGGCCTCAAACACAATACAGAAAATTAATTATTGTAGTTACCTTTGATGGGAATTCTTCCTGGTGTTCAGTAGTCGAATTACAAACTACTGTAGCGCCCCTACATCAAAATAAATTCCATTTTTACAAACAAAAAAAGAATTACATAAGAGTCACTCAATAACATCAATATATTATGAATTTCAAAGTTTATCACACCCAATATTGGGTAAAAATAATAGAGATACATTTATTTATGTAATAATATGAGAAAAGGAGAAATAAAACGTTTATTACAATTGTTGATCTTGTTCTACTCCATTTACAATTTCATTCTGCCCCCATAGCTTAATACTACTCACAGATGCAGAAAGAAACAAATCTTTCTGTGGGTGTACACTAACCGAATGCACGGCCCTGATTGCTTCGTGCCTCAATCGTTCTATAACCGAACCTTTCACCAAATCCCACAAAAATATCTCGCCCGATATAGACCCTGAAATAACCATAGTATCATCGAAGGAAATCGCACTTTCAACAGAGAAATCTTCAGTTTTATGGCCTGTATACCTGACAATAAAACACAATTAAAAATATAATATATAAAGAGATATTTTATCTTACTCGCATAAAAGTTCCCCTGAAAGTTTTTCTAAAAGTCGAACGGTGTTATTCGCACAACTTGCTAAGATACATTGACAATCTCGAGAATAATTTATGCATGTAATAGGATCTGAAACATATAAAAATATATCAGGAATGAACATAAAAATTATTTTATTATTTACCTCCGAGAAAATCCTTGATGATCTTTCCATTTCTCAAATCATACAATCTAATGCAACTGTCAACCGAACTAGATAAAATTTCATTACTAGTAACTTTAAGAGAGGTTATACAATCCCTGGCGTCTGAAAAAACTTGAATAGGTTCATTGCTTCTTGATCTCATATCCCAACAACATACTGTATTATCTTTACTGCCAGAAATTGCAACCTGCAAACCTTTACATTTACATTCATAATTATTTGTTTATTATTTATTCTTACCCAAGAATTTTCATTTAAAACAATGCAAGTAACGCTGCCTGCATGACCTCGTAATCTTCTCACAGCTTGGCCGGTTGAAACATCCCAAATAATAACAGATTTATCCTTGGAACCCGAGATAATCTGACTGCTGTCGCAAGATCCCGCAACATCCAAAACATCATCGCTATGTCCTCCATAAGTTTTTAATAATAAACACCGAAAAGGATTCCATAATTTTATCTTTTTGTCGCTTCCACATGTCATACAATATGAACCGCTAACTAAAAGAAACAAAACAATAACTCACGTGAATTCTAGGTAGAAATTGAATAATACCGTTAAATCTTACTGCTCGTACTGCACCCTGATCACAATTTATTGTTTGTAAGCATTGTATACTCATTTTGAAATATAAATAAACTACACGACGTAGGGATGTAAATAAATATCAGCTGGTCTTGTGACATCACATTTAAGTTGATAAGTTGCGTGTCAGATGGCAGTACAGCACTCAGAATATCGCTGATAAGTTATTAATAAATACATATTATATTAATTGCAGTCTATTTCAACATCGTTTATATATTTAATTGCACTATTTGTGCAAATCATTTTATACAAAAATATCGACTAATTTTGCTGTTTATTTACTTAACCAAAAATATCTAATTTTTTTGTACTTATCTATTAAAAATAAAACAAATATGTCATATGAAATTCCCTCAGTCTGACTATAATTCATTCATTCTAATTTAATTATTGATCTTCACTATTCTTTATTGTAATTGTTACTACGCATTAAATTTTGTGATTATAATCGACTTACACTTCAAAAGTTTGTTTTTTAATTATATAACAATATATGAAAACTTTATCAACTTATCAAGATAAGATAAGATTTTCGGGTCAAATCAGTTATAATTAGTTTTGTTTTGAAAGAGTCTAACTACTTCTAGAAATATGGTAATTATTGCTGCAAACATTTAAGACTTTTATTATTAAATTAAATAATTATAGGCTGTTACCTGGGGAATTGCTGGAACGGGTAAAATCTGCAATGATTTCACTCTTGCATTGCGAACTCTTGACTCTAATCTACACGTTGTTAGAGCTGTAGTAGGCCGCAATCTGGAAAAAGCCCAAGAATTTGCGCAAACCCATAATTTGGACGAATTTTCAAACAATTTTGAGTTTTTGGCCAAACACAATGAAATCAGTAAGTAATATTGTTTCTGTAATAATCATTGTTACAATAAATAATGATTATTAGATGTTATATACATCGGAGTTGTTAATACTCAACATTTCCGACTTGCGAAGCAAATGCTTGAACATGGTAAACACGTTTTATGTGAAAAATCAATGTGTATGAACTTACAAGAAACAAATGAATTGATTCAAATTGCGAGGGAAAGAAAAGTATTTTTAATGGAAGCAATTTGGTCTAGATGTTTTCCACTGTATAAGGAATTACGACAACGTATTGAAAATGGAGAAATTGGAGATGTTTATCAAGTAAACGTAAACTTTGGTTTTCCTTTAACTAATGTTACTCGAATCACGTAAGTATTCGGCTATTTTAACACAAAGAAACATTTGAAAAATACACTAATGCTATCCGTGGTACAGCACTTAATAGGGGATTCCACATTTTTTTTTTTTATATAAGTGTGAAAAAAATCCTATTAATAAGCGAGTTATGGTCCCCCGAAGTTTGAAAATATGGATGTGATGTCACGAATATAAGTTTTTATATCCTCATGGTCTTAAGTGTTCTTGAAATATATGCTGTTTCTAAATTATATTTATAAAAAATAAATTAATATTATAACATTTTACAAGTCTGCATGCTTTATAATTGCAAGTGTATTAGTTCAATGCAAGACATTGAATCCCCTATTGGCCCTATTCCAACATTTATAGGTAAGTCAAAAAATCATGCATATGACGTATTATAAATTCAGGGCATCGAACCTGAACCGAACCAAACCGTATCTTTTAGTGAACCCAAACCCAGAACCGAATCTCAGATATATTTTTTTGTTAAACCCGAGTCGGAACCGAACCGCATATAAAAATTCGGGTTCAGGATTCAGCTCCGGTTCAGGTTCATTTTCAGTTTAAAACGTAAGCATAATCGTAATACAGCCGATTATTGACGTCTTCGGCATCCGCGTTACTGCCTGTGTTAATTGTTCATGAAAATTGTGTTCGTGTTCGCATTTTAAATAAAGATTTTTTATTCAAAAAACATTAATTCAATTTTCATTAGGTCGAATCGAACCTGAACCCAGAACAAAACCGCAAATTTTATTAATGCTTGAACCAGAACCGCATGCGAACCCATTTTTCAAAAAACAAATTAACCTGAACCGAACCCAATTTTTGGTGGGTTCGATACCCTGATTATGATAGTTTAACAATAGCCGTATTCCTTCGGACTGTGATTGTGAAGCCTGATTATTTTAATTATGACCCTTTTGAATCAAGATTTATAAATTATATCAAGAAACCGACTTGAAGAATATAAACACCATCTAGCGTCAAATATTATATGCAGACCAATGCAAACTATTTTATTTAATTTTATAAATAATCTACTGTCGAGTATTATAGTCAGTAAAAAAAAATGTAACATATGAAGTATGTTTACTTAAAACAAATCATTTTCTTTGTTTTCAATATGAATGCTTTTGTAGGAAAATCATATTTCCTTTGATGCAACAAACCCCACATTGATAAATTTCTACGCTCGAAAACCTATTGTCGTTAGCCATTTTTAAATTTGCTCTGAAATGAATCTGTGTGATCACTCAAAAAGGATAATTCAAAAGGGAAAGGAGAAGGTTGTCTAGTGATCACAAAATGAGAAAGTCGTGATAACGAATAAGAAACAAAAAACATACTTCTTAATCATTATCACTTTGATCATTTAGATTGAGAATCACAGCCCGAAGGAACACGGCTACTGTGATTATACATGATCACCATTTTAAGTCATCTATAAATTTTTTTGTCAACATTTCATCACGGATGGCATTACTGATATTAAATCGACATTTCGTGTACTTTTTCAAATATATTAATCGCGATTATTATTACAGATCAAATGAATTGGGAGGAGGTAGTGTACTAGATCTTGGAATCTATATCCTACAATTTGCTCAATTCGTTTTCCCAAACCTGCCAGCTGAAGAAATACACGCTATTGGCAATTTAAACGAGGAAAATGTTGATCTTAACGCAGCAATTTTAATCAAATTTCCAGGTGGAAAAACTGCTGTTCTGAGTTGCAACGCACAAACTTACATGAGTAACACTGCCGAAATTTTCGGTTCCAAGGGATACATAACAGTAAGTCAATACTTGTAATTCTGTAACAAAAATATAAAGATTGTTTTAGATACCGAATTTCTGGTGCCCAACAAGTTTAAAAGGACCTGCAGGGGAGAAGAATTTCCCATTACCGGAAGCATCAGGAACGTTTAATTTCTTCAACAGCGCTGGCTTGTCGTACGAAGCTGAAGAAGTTCGCCGTTGCATTGCTGAGGGTATGTTATTCTTCAACTAATACACATTATATTTATTTATCCATTTGGTATGTACAGGTCTGGTAGAAAGTCCTTCCATAACCCTGGAACAAAGCGCCACATTAGCAGAATGGAGAGACACCATTCACGCAAAACTTGGAAGAAATAATTAATTGTTATTATTTTGCTTGTGAATAAATATGTGCTTAATCATTAAATTTATCGATATACGTATATTTATATAATAAAACACATTACAATATGTACGAACAATCACAACCAAAATTAATAACTGTAACAAAAATACATATTGTTATTTAAAATAATTCGTTATAGTACTTTTGTAACAAAGTATCTCATATAAAACTTATGACACTAAAACAATTAAAAAGGGTAACTGAATTACACTTAAATATTGCAACATGCAGAAAGAACGCGTTATAAAAATTCAGTAGATCCAAAAGTACGTACGTGTACCTGTATCAAAATATCAACAAAATGGTAACGTTAAGAGCTTACAAAATGAATTTGTCGAGAAACTCTTCATCTATGCAAATAAAAAGATCATACTATCAAGGTCACTTTACTCATTACGTTTGTATTATAGAAAAATCTTTTCTAATTTTTAAATATCTAAAATATCTCTGAATTATCTACTCTTTGATGTTAAATGAAAATTGTATTACAAATCACACTTGGAAATGAGTTGGTATCATTACAATATAAAGTAGGCTCGTTCGTTAATCGTTATCGTTACACACAGGTTCATAAAGAGTCTTCAACCAACTCTGTATTAATCTAGATTATTTTATATTTGTATATAAATATGGTAGGAAACGTTTGATTCAACACTCTTTACGAACTTGTCTACATAATGATAAAAGTGACTTAATATTGGTTTCCTTAAATTACCTTCAAATAAACCTACATCCATAATAGTTCTAGTACGAAACACAAAAGTAAATAAGAGGTTATATGGATGGGTTTCCAGTCTTAAAGGGGAGTATGCGCATTACCTTACAATCTTCAAATGTTAAGTAAAAGATGAAGATTATACCGTACGGCAAGTTCCCTCGCAGAGTACTGAGAGACAATGAAATCTAGGATGGGGGAAAAGTGGGTATGACGATGGGAATGTGGTTATTGACAGGGTTCGGGTGTAACATGTACGGGTGCGGGTGCATACCCAACTTATCCGTTGAGCTCTCAGGTACTGTTGTTAGCAGGGTTAGCGGATTCTCATTGTCAGCAGGTACAGTCACACTACGAAGAATTGGTTCCTTAGTTTGTAGCTTATGAGGCACTATGCGAGTAGTAGTATGATGTTCTGCGGCAGTGTTCCTGTTCACGTGGACTTGGCTGGCGTGCAGCAGCGCCTGGTAGCGATGTCGAAAGCGCATGCTGCAGTGCTCGCACTCGAACGGCTTAGCTTGCGAATGTCGCCATAAATGATGCCAGGCTAAGCTCGCCCGCGTGCGAAACGTAAACACGAACTTCCGCTTCTTGCACAAGTTGCAATGGTACCCTTTGCGGTTCATCAGCTGCGACATGTACTTGTCCTTGAGCCTGGAGAGGACACTCTTGGTCTTGGTATTGCTGCTTCGCTTGCTGCTACTTCGCTTCTTCACCTGGATTTCTGGGTAAACACTTTCACACAGTGGAGGCACTACTTTACGAGGTTGGCTTTGTTTTCTGGACCTTTTACATGTTCCGTTTGTGCTCTGACTATCTTGGTAACAGTAACCTAACCCTATATTGCTTTCTTGTCCGCCACCAATTTTCTTCTGACTATTGACTAGGATTTGTTTCTTATTGTTCTGTTCTTCTGCGGTACTGCTATTGTTCAAGGTAATATGTGATCGCATGTGGGCCATTATGTTCGCTTGACTGCTGAAGTTTAATTTACAAATCGAACAATTATATTGTCTAGGCTTTGGGTTGACATTTTCTTTAGAGTCTAAGTGGGTTGTACTGGTTTTAGCTGCGCTTTTCTTTACAGACTTTCGATTGATTTTGGGGTTTGCGGGAGATGAGGTAATCTTCTCGACACGGTGATGAGTGTAGTGATGTGTTTCCAAGGAGGTATCGTCTACGAACTCGCAGCCACATTCTCTGCAAATGAAGAGAGGAAGTTCCATTTCTTCCTCGTACTCATCTGGAAAGTCTCCTTGGTTGTTTCCAACATCTCCCGCTTCAGGAAAATCCGACTGGTTCCTGTGGGCGTTGGTATTGTCTGTGCTCCCCGATGTACAGGTGGTGTCGCATTCGGGCTCCGAGCCGTCGCTTGCCTCCAGATAGTTAAAGAGGCGCGCGGCTCCGTGCTGCTTCGGCGTATATGGTTTCCATGGCTTGCTGTCGCTACTCGAGCTGGAGATAATACTTCCGGCCATCGGTAGTAATCTACTTCCATGTTGGAGAATAGCTGCTGCTGCACTTAATTCGTACGGCTTTAGATTTGATCCCAATGACTGCCCAGTCCTACAATTTTCTATCAGTACTTTGCAATAAATAAACAAACAGATTTACATACCCAAACGACTGACTGGACTGATTACTCGTATTGAAACTATTATTTCTTAACACATTTGCGGATCGATTATTGCGCTGCTCCAGTGGACTAAAATACAACATATATTAAGTATATACAAAGCATTGGTCATGTGAATAACTTACTGGTGTTCTTGTTGATGTGCAGCTAATTGAACCTGGTCGTCAGCCATAAACAAACATCTTCCACACGCTCTCTTGTTGTGCACTTTGAGTACATGTGTTGCGAGTCGTTCTGATCTTGCAGCTTTGTAGTCGCATAAACCACAAACGAACGGCTTTAAATGCGTGTTGAGATGCCTCTTCAGGCACCAATTATCCACTCCCGACCACGAGCAGTAGCAGCAAGAGAACCGCTTCTCCCCTTTTTTCTTGGAGCTAGATTTTCCTGAGGAATTTGTCTTAACAGAAGAAGTTTTAGGTTGCGGACTAGCTGGTTTGCTGGTCAAGTTGTGGTCCACTCGAGCCATTCCGCCGAATCCATTTGGTATTGTAAGCTGGTGTTGTGGCATACCTGACTGTATATTATTCAGTGATTCGGCTGGAGATGATGCTGTGGAACTACCGTTGTTGTATTTGTGATAATATGACATTCCGGAGGCATTTTTGGGTGGATGCCTCCTAATGCGATTAAGGTCATAGGGATGTTCTCTGTGCATTCGTAAAAAATGTTTCTTAACATGATCCGCCCGGTTAAATTGTTTCTGGCAGACGTAACACTGAAATGGCTTTTCTTCTCTGTGTATATTCTCGTGGCGAGTGAACAGATCTCTTCGATCTGTAGCGTACGGGCAGTAGCTACAACTGTAACGTTTTGCATTGGTACTGGAAGCAGAACCGCAACCACTGACAGCCGTGCTGCTGCTCGAGCTCGACGTCTCCGCCGCACAAGCTTCCGATGAGGACGCCGGCGTACTCGAACTTCCATTTAATCTAGGAGACTCACTCAGTTGAGGATTTGAAGCAAATTGGTCTGAAACTGCTGTGGAAGACTGTCCTTTGTTAGAGAAATCAAACTTGTTTTTTAAGCGTTGGAGATATCGAGTGATTTCATGGAACACGGGATTCTCCTTGAGGAAGGTGTCGACGCTATCCTCGCTGGTGACGTTGTGCTGGCGGGCAAGATGCATGCGCACGCATCGCGCCCATGCGCTGGCATAGGGACACTGTGGACATTGGAACACGCGCAGGTTGGCGTGCGTGCCCAGCCAGTGCTCCGCCACCCTGGTCAGGAAGCCCACGCAGTCGCAGTCTGCGCACCGGAACAACTTCTGCGATGGATTGTAGCTGGCGATCTTGGATTGAGTCCACTGCAGGTAATCATCATTCGAGATCCACTTGTCTTCGGTTTGGTTAGACTTGGTATGAGCTTGCTGGAAGTTGGTATTGAGGGGAGGGAAGCCATTCTGCATGAGCGCGGCGAGGCCGAAAGCGGTGATATGCTCTTCGGGCTTGAACACTGGTGGGTCCACTTCGTAGTCGATGGCTGAGAGGCCGCGCTCTACCGATGTGGTGATGCCGGTTAGCTTCTCGCCCGACGCTAGATCTGGGAGGCCGTCTTCTCCGTACAGTTTCCTCGTGATTTCCTTGAACATGTCTTCGTAGCTGTCCATGGCCGTGGCCGTTACCGTCGCCCCTGCGCCAGCTACGGGCATTGCCACCTCCATTACTTCCTACCAGTCCGAGGAAGGACTGGTGCACTCCTCTTCCAACCTACTAATACACACCGTACATTATTCATCCCGTTTCCGCTCTGCATATTGCATTTATCTTATTGATCGATAGATGGTTCGATTTTTGATGAATGAATTTGAACGCGGTATTTTAATAAAATAACCGATACGGGCAAAAAGAGTGTACCATTCATTGGTGCGTATGCGTAGTAGTAGTAGCGTGAGCAGAGAGTTAAGTTACTAGAAGCACCTGCACGTTGCGAGGTGCATGAGACATCTGACCCACCCAACTGGAACTCTCCCGACGACGAGAGAGGGAAGGGTAGGTGGTGAGTGGGCGAACAAGGGTGGAGAGGGAGTGGGAGAGTGAGCGAGGGTGCGACAAGGGAAGGGGGGCGAAGACGGAGAACATGCCCATCTCCCAACCATTACCGACCCGGACCTTTTCCTCGCGTTCGGCGCTCGCACACGAGATATACCATAAAAAGCGATCGCGGAGGGTGTAGGGAGTTGCTAAGCAACCGGCGAGGGTTCCCAACCGTTTCATTTCATTCATGCATTGCTATACACACACACACAGCCTCAACGTCATCGTGCATCTATCTATTCCCAATTAAATCACTCATCCACATACCAATATACCAACATATTTTTATATTTCATCTATTTTTAAACTGTAAATGAATAATTGTTATGATAATGTTGTATGCTTATATGTATAGGTATGTAATTATGAATGAAATGAGACTAGATGTTGGATGTCGGTCAGCTTCACCCCCCGGGGATGGCTGATCGATAAAGGCCCGGGGTAGAACGGGAGAAGGGAACGGCTAGCCACGTCTTACCCTCACCCACACACACACTAACATCTACTCATTTCAAAACTATATTTAAATCTAATATGAATTCAACTGGGATTCATATTTAAATCCTCTACAATTCTTACGATCTTTTACAACAAATTCTATTCAATTTTGTTCACACATCAACTGCCATTGTTTATTATAATTTAGTTAACGTGTTTTACTACAATAAAAAAGAATTGTGGAAGGTTGGTATTTAATTTCTAAAGATGTTTTACAAGGAGCAATATGCATATGATGTTGACGTTTTTGAAGAGTATTTAAACAATGCAGTGCTTCGCAAAGAGCGCATGCGCATCAAACAAAATCAGCTTAGGTTGAGTCGTTCGATGTGATGATGAGGCGTGTGTAGCAACAGCAACAGCAAGACAGCGTCAGCGTGGCATTCATTCGTATCAACAACAGCAACAACATTAGCAATACATTATCAACAGAGAGAAACAGAAAGGAGGAGACTTACGTGGTCACATCGTAGTAGAGTAGATGATATTGTGTATAGTAGAGTTGAGTAGAATTGTTGTGGATGTGGAGAGGTATAAATTTGGTCGAATGTTCTGTACCCACCCACTGAAACGGACTGTGGGAGCCTGTCGGTCGGGGTCGCGAGTCCACCCCCTGTTACCCCACGTCTTGGCTCGCCCTCGGCCCCTCTCTGCCTCTGCCGCTGCCCCCACCCCCATGCGGCGAGCAGAGCAGCACCCTCGCCTGGCCGCCTGGCAGCGCCTCCCACCCCCGCACAAGCCACAACACTCCCGCCCGCCGCGCCACCGCGCCTGCTCCCTGCAACGCAACGCATCCCAACACTTCCTTCTCACTCCACATCAACACAACGGCAGCGACTTATAATCATCAACTATCTATATAATAATAATCTCCTGCAATATTGCACTTTATGTACCGCTACACATACATTTATTTTATATTAAACTTTAAAAGAGGACTAGAATGTATTGTATATGTGTATAAGAATATGTAATGATTGTTTCAGCTACAGTTACAGCTACAGCTAGAGCGGCGTCGTTCGCTCAAGCTTCAGCTCACGTGTATCGCTTTCACTCTCGTTTCATGAACAGGATCTGGGGACTCTGACTGTACTGCGTCATTCACTATTTGCTATTTGTTATTGGCAACATTCTACACATTCATGCTCAACATACATATATCACATTTTCATGTTAAAAAGAACAAACATTTTTGTTTTATTGTTCTTTATGTTCTTTTTATAATTCACATTCACATTACTGTTCAAGTTTGTTCGCTTGTTTAAAACTTTGCTTTTTGCATAATTTACGGTTGTAAAACTTTTCCTATTAATAAAGTTTCAGCTCCTCTAAATAATTTTAAATTGCACATGTACATGATTATTTTTTAATACAAATGTCTAATAAATTTCTTTTTAAAATGACAAAAGTTCAGTTCTTTTTATTTCACTTGTCATTGATGATGTATGTGTATTTGTACATAATTGGAATTGCTGAATTTCATATAAATATTTTTATTTCGCAACAGTATACTTATTGTTAGTCAGCAATGAAATATTGAAAGTTTAGTTTAACATGAATAACAGAGGAAAATGGGTGCTGAATTTTTGGACAATAAAGGTAAGATTGTTATTGATAATGACTAGAAAAGTAGGAATGTGCAGCGTCGGCTGAAGCTGAAGCAATCGATCGAAGTGTATGAGCATCAATGAAATGGTTCCCGTCCCCGTGCAGGTACAATTGATGATTGGAGCGTTTAGGTTGCGTTACGTTGCGTTAGTAAATAAACAATGGTGATGGTATGTGGTGTGTGTCCATTTTGAAGGAGCCGGAGTCGTTGGTCGTCTCGTTGGTGTCGTTGTCGTTGTGGTTGTAGACGCCGTGCGCTGCGACGCCGCGCAGAATGGTGTGGTGCGCCGAAGTGCCGGCCAGTCGCCACCTGAACTCGCGCTGGGAACGTACTGTGGAGCGTGTGCATCGCGGCCACCGCACCACGGAATGGGTGTAACACCCAGCACCTCCACCACTAAAATACCCAGCTAAGCCTAACCTACACTCACGACTATTTCAGTACACAGTGTTGGTGTTGGTACAAAGTACAGTACAAATACACTAACAACACACCAAAACAGCAACACAACTGTTCCTGTTCATTCATCCAGCAGTTATAGGGGAATCAATAAGTGAAGTTGAAGTTGAAGTGAAAACGTTATCAGTGTGTGACGTATTGCGATTGCGAGTGTGAGGTGATGGGGGCGACGTAAGACGAGGACAAGAAGGGAAGTGGCTGTGCACAAGGCCGATGTCCAGGACGGAGATGGCGGGCAGCCAGCGGCACAGGCATCCGCACCGGCATCCCGCGAGCCACCCTACAATTACTACAACTTCTACTGCATAGGCCTCGTCTTCATGGCCATTGACAAAGACAAAGGTGACGTCAACACCGACCATTCATCCCTGCACAACACTACTCTAATCATACGCAAACAACAATCAAAACAAAACACCAAAAATAAATCAATACATTTGAGGTGCAGGTGTGAGTTGAGTATCACTCGACTTTCAAAGAATCGCGCGATGTTTCGGGCACAGGCTTTGCGTTTGCGTTGCGTTGCGTAATATCGCTGGAACGAACGTCTCGCCATCATTTCATATTTTATCTTAACGTTCAACGAAAATTAAAACTGAAAGCGCACCCTCCAACAGAGCGTATATTCTTTATATTGCACGACTCTGTCTATGTACATTGTACACAAACAAACTATGCAACTTAAATATTCGTTTCTCACTTATGCTCCTCTTAAGTTTCTATTTATACTCGTGCACAGATTCTTTTATACAAATAAATTTTGATAGTGCATAGACAGCAAAGTCTTTCTTTACACATTCCACACTACAGTTATTTATTTTAATGAAAACGGTGGAGTCCCTGCTCAAATAAGATTTCATTTCCGTTGTACCTTTGCGTCATGTTTCCATTTGATAAGTAAATACAGTGGAAATGGGAAACTCGCTGCGACACTTCCAACAATACAATGTTTTACTATTTAATTGATAGTTGAACTTCAGCAATCGATTGCTGAACTCTTGACAATACATACTATACCTTCTGTTTGCCAAGGAGCTTCTAAGACTGCTCATAAATAAACTCACGTTGCCTGTTGTTCCAAATCACTCATTGCTTGGATTGAGAAATTCAATATAAATTGCTACATATTAATAAGAAACGCTTAATGATTTACATAGTTCTAATATTAGTTACATTTTGATTGGATCATATTTGTAGCGCACGAAGACGTATTACTCCTGCTGATTACAGTTTCATGTCGTCAATTTCACTTCTCCCCCTCATTTTTCTTCGTGAAACTTTGTAAAGAATATTTAATTATATATATTTTCCCAGTAATAAGGTAAAACAGAATTATTAGGACGACATAATTTGATTTAAGACTAAAGTAAATTATTCACAGGTTTGATAATTGATACTGAATTCCTTGTTCAAGAGCATTACCTACATTTTCAGTTTTAATAACGCCTGACCCTGCACTTGACATTTGATAAAATTGAAGTTGAAAACTGCTGACGTTTAAACATTTTATCGGCAAAACAAAACGTTCAACTGTTTTTTAAATGTACGACTGTCTAACTGTCCATTAAATCTGAATATGAAATATGACACAACGCGAAAAGTACACCCGAAATAAAACAAGTCCTCGACTTCCCATTAATAGGTGTTATTGTTGTTGTTGCAGATGTCGTGCGGCGGAGTGAGTGAGTTGGTGATTGAGCGTCGCGGCGGAGGCGGAGGTGGAGTTGGTGGTGGAGGAGGAGGAGGTGGTGGCGCGGGCGGAGGAGATGGCAGCGTGTGTCGACTGCGGGGCTCCAGCAACTCGGCGCCGGTTGCAAACCCCCAGCCCCAACCTGCTCAACCTGCCCAGCCTCTCAGACCCACCAAACCCTGTTGCTTCTGCTGGTGTTGTTGCTGCAGTTGCTCATGGTAAGCTCACCATTTATTCTACACCCGTCCCCCTCCCCCCAAGTCGCGTAAGATTTTATGAGGGCCGCCAGAAATTTATGAAACTTAGAAATGTATGATCTTAGACACATATAACAATTTAGTTAAAAGTTACATACCACCTTCGTTACACGTCTGTTCAAAATTACAAAACATTAAGTTGTAACACAAATAAATTTTACGGGGAACAATATTTTGTAACGCAACTTTTTCATATTTTCTAGTGGTAAGATATTTATATGTATGTAAATACAAGGTATACAGGATGATTCATAACTCAATTATTTTAAATATTATGGAAAAAAAATTCAAACGAAGTTTATTTAATATTAAAATGTCTATAAATCTATAGTATAGGGTTTTCTACAGGTGTTCCATTTTTACGCAATGGTATGTAACTTTATATTTTCAAATGGAACATCGTATATTTTTATTTAAATTTGAAAAGTACACGAAATTTGCCATCCAATAGTACAAAAACATTTATATGTTATATTATAAAAAAATGCAATGGCGAATAATTAAAATATTACATTTTTTAATTATTCGTCACTGTATTTTTTAATAATATAACATATAAATGTGTTTATACTATTGGAAAGCAAATTTCATGCAATTTTCAAATTTGAATAAAAATATACGATGTTCCATTTGAAAATATAAAGTTACATACCATTGCGTAAAAATGGGCATTTTAATATAAAATATACTTCGAATTATTAAAAAAAAGCAGACCGATGAATCATTCTGTATAAGTAAAACGCGTAAGGCGTCTTTGATGTCTTAAATAGTAAGTAATTTGTAAAAACCGATTGGTAAATAAGTGAAGTGGTGAACTGGCAAAGGCGTAGCAAGCAATAAATCATTAGTTTTATAGGTTAACATATGTATTTACCGAGGTATTTATTTATGTAACTTTAAAACTAAACATTGCCCGTGTACTTGATTCATTTCTTTTATGTACGTCTATTAAACGTAAATAGATATTTAAATAGTTTATGATTACTTTGTAATCTTTCAGCCATTTCTACTAAACAAATATTTTCGCTTTAAATATAGATTCATTGGTCGGTTAAATAAAATATGATTATTTTTGTAAAAGTAAAGTGTATATTAGTTGTAAATGCATATTGACTATCTGATAACTCCATAATGTTATCATATCTAATAAAAAATCCATGTGGAAACCGCAAGCCAAGCCACACAAAGCTGTAATCAGTGAAAGAGTACAGACTTTCCACTTCCCATTCGGTTTTCAGTTGTTACTACAGTTTAACAATGCTTACTTTTAGTTGGTGCAATAATGACGTGCTTGTTCGTTTGTTATAGCCTAGCGGTGAAAAATGTCGACGAAAATGGCCCTACCAAAAACTTAAACAATTCAGATTTGCTCAACTGCGATGGAGAACCACCGTAAGTGAATCATTTACTAGTTATTCCAAGATATTTATAGAACACAATAAGTTTCTATACATTATTAAGCGCATCCATAAACTCAAGAGTCTTCTAAATATAGAATAGATCAAAGTGACAGAATACTAACGCCTGTTTTTATGTTGCAGTCCATCCTTAGAAGAAATTAGAAGTTGGGGAAAATCATTTGACAAACTCATGAGAAGTTCGGGTGCGTTTACTTACTAATTTCCTATTTGGTAAATCTCAAAACTAGTCATTTGATTGGTTAATGAATTGTTCTAGCCGGACGCAAAGTATTCAGAGATTTCTTGCGGTGCGAGTACTCCGAAGAGAACATCCTATTCTGGCTAGCGTGCGAAGAACTGAAACGCGAAACGAACCCCGACGTGGTCGAGGAAAAGGCAAGAAAAATATACGAGGACTACATATCCATTCTGTCGCCGAAAGAGGTATCGTTAGACTCCCGAGTGCGAGAGATTGTGAACCGTAACATGGTGGAACCAACGCCGCATACGTTCGACGAAGCGCAGCTGCAAATCTACACACTGATGCACAGGGATAGTTACCCGCGCTTTGTCAATTCGACGCTGTACAAGACGCTGGCGCAGCTGAACGCGCCGTCCAGCGACGCAAATGGCGACGAGCCTCCCGCCAAAACTGCAGACGACACCAACGGTTAACGTAAACGCAAACGCAACGACTCCCCAACCATCTGTACGTCATACGTGTGAAACACTCGACAATAAGTCCGCCGGCCTAGCAGAATGGCCTAAGCAAAAGCAAAGCAGGTAAACCAGGACACAGGACAACACAACAACCCTTCAGCCTCTCTTCTCTTCTGGACCAATGATTGCGTAGACACATCCTAAACCTAAATAAAAATAAACTAACCACTTGTTACCTCTGTTCCACGTCAAACGTCATACGGTACATTTATAATGATAAGAGTATAAGATACATGTGCAATAAACAGTGAACTATCAACTAAGAATATAAGAACGGTGTAAACTCGCAAAAATGACTGTTTTGTTAATTAGTTGAAAATAATAAAACCGGTGCGGTTTTAATAATAATAATAATAATAAGTAATAAGTATAAGCTGAAGATGAAGGAAAAGTGAAAGTGAGTGCACTTTTGAGCAAAGCAAAGCATTCAGCACAAGCAAGCACCAATGTAAACGTAAAACCTAAAACGCATAACGTAACGTAACGTAATAAGAAATCAATACAGAGGATACAGACAGGGTTGATGTGGCGTGGCGCCTAGCGCACGCGTTGCATGTTGCATTGCAGTACGAGTATTAAATACACCCTGTATATGTATGTTATGTACATAGCTGTAGCTACGGTGACCTTACCATACAGACCATACCATTACCATCTTATGTCCTATATCTGTGTAATGTCTACATCTAACATTAGACATTAGTTCTCTTCAGTCTTGAATCAATCTTGAGTCTCCATCTCCAACCATACCATAACCAACACCAACCAAACTCCAGTTTCTCTACCGAATTCTACAATATTTAGAATAACAGCGCAATGTATAACTGTATCCTTATAGAATGTTATATTATGTTATAATACTATACGTACATTATATTACAGGCTTACTATGATTACGCGTTTCAATTGGTGTGAAACACAATATAACAATGTGATATAGAAGAAACACTCACAATACCAATACCAAAAAACAAACAAATCCTTCACAAAATATGTCAAACGTGTACAATACAAGTGCGACGAGAAACGTTAAACGTTACAAACACAAAACACAAATCATAATTGTAATAAGTCTTTATGTGCACTCTGCAAGCCCACAATATATATAATACCATAGTCGATATCGATACACTACTGTCAATCAATATTAAATAAATATCAATTCAATTTGTATTGTACTTATTTACCTGCAACTTGCATTGCAACTCAACTCAAACTGCACAGAACCAACTGCACTCTGTAACTACTCTGTATCTTCTGCCTTAGTTATCTCTTCATTCATTGCATTGCACCAACTTTTATACAAAATCCAAACCGCATCGGTCTTTCTATCGTACCTAAACCTAAACTCTTTTTACTTTTATACATTTACATTCGATTCGATAAACTATTTCAGTTCCTTCTTTTCCATTCACCACTCCAAGACTTGTATGTGTGTATGTATGTGTTTGTGTGTAGGAATGTCTAAAAAAACTAAATTTTCTTTAGAAGTCTCAACACATATGTAGAAATTAATCAATTGTGCTAGAATAAACCTAAATCCACATCTTGTCACTTTCATTTTATAGTCATCAAAATTGTAACATTCTTCTCATTTTATTATAATTAAATACCTAAAAGCTGCCTGTAAATACTCGTTGTTCTATGAACCAATAAATAGTACACGTTTGTTTATAATTATATTCCTTTCTTCTCTTTCCCGAAGTCGAAATTGTAATCGGCAACCGCTCAGCAAAAGAATAGCGCCCAGGGAAACATTTTTTTCATCTGCTCTCTGCTCACTAGTTCGTAGAAATATTAGGTGAGATTTGTTACGATTTTTCCACGAAATGAGTACCTGTTGTAAGGTTCCAAAACGCTCGCCACGTGTGTACATTTTAAACAACAAAAAAAACTATCTACAGTTTTTCCCAATATTCCCGAATGCTGATGAATCCGATTATTTTTATATGTAGTATAATTTATTGTTAGTTTCAATTTTGTTATAAGTTTGTTAACCATTTAAACAATAAAAATGTTGAGTATCTCTGTAATATTTGATTATCACACATTAGAAAAAGCCTTCTCAAAAACCGCAAAAGCAGGATGAAGAAAAAACAAAACAAAAACTTACAAACGTAATCATAAATGATAAAAGTTAACACGAATGCTGTGTCATTGTTTTACTTTTCATGTGTTTAAGTTTTCTATTTTCTTTTGAGTTTTTGTTTCTGAAATTGTTTGAAAGAGAATAGAAAAGTGTGTGTAGTATGTAATATAATGTTGACACCTGTTTATAAGATAGGTAGAGAGAAAGAGGGAAGTGTTTCTCTGTCGGCTGTCGGCAAAGTCAAAGGCGGGACGCGACAGAGACAGACATGCTGGAAGACTTTTAAGATCGCTCACTGTGTGTGGCTGCAAGCGAGGTAATCGGCATAGGATCGGGCAGATGGCAGGGGAATTTTACAGACGAACCACCTGATTGAAGTTCAACGCTCAATCTCAATCCATTTCCGCCGCTCCCAATCTCACATAACATACACAAACCATCCCTAAACATCACTAAGTCAACTACCAACATTTGCATTCATCTTTGCCAGTAACATCTGCAAGTTGATTTGCTCAGAAACAAGTACAGGAAACTAGGAGTGTGATATTTGCAGAAAAGTATGAGTTAGATTTGGAAATGGGAGAAATAATAGAGGTCCTGAGGCTGTACGGTACACCTGGCACTGTAGGCAACCAGCAAGGAGACTGAGCACTAACCACTCGGCACTGAACACTCAACCTTATAGCGTAGCATAGTATAGCGGTACAAGTTGAACCACGGCGGCTCAGCCTCTGCCTCTGCTTCGTCTTCCCAAATCAAATAAAGCTTGCTGTACACTTATTCGCATCGTCTTAAAACTTTATCACCAAAATTCACATTCCTACTTTGTTTCTTCAATAATAACACCAAATACTCAGATTTTTTGAGTTCTTGTAACGTACTCAACTTAAGTATGTTTTGTTTGTTTACCCAGGGCATGTGATTGAGTAGGTATAATTGTTTGTAATTATTGTCAAGCAGTTAAAAGATAGTTTAATAAGTTTGAAAGATTGAAAGCGAGAGAGAGAGGTTGAGGTATTGTTAATTGCGGTAAGTGTTGAGCCGACTTACTATGTCGGAGTTCGGCAGCAACTCAAAGACAGCAGAGAGTGGAATCGGCATCGGCACTACACAACTACAGCTAGAGCCACAGCTACAGCAATAGAGCATTGGAGTCGGCACTGGCACGGTTGTATCGTTGAGTGTTCAGTGTTGGCAGTGGAGAGCCCAGCAGTCGAACTCGCGACAGCCGACAGCCAGTCGAGTGGACACAACGCGATAGTAAGGACGGTTATCTGCGTTCCTTCCTATACAACACACGTGTTTGTATTTACATTATATCAGTACTAGTGATGGTGTTGTGTTCAAACAGTGTCTGTTGTTGTAATGTGTTCCTGGACCGGTGCCTGATGCTTAGTGCGTGAGGCGCGTAACTTTAGCGTTCACGTTGTGCTAGGTGCGGTGTTGCAACGCTAACACTGCTTCTACTTGGATATGTGAGCCATACTGGCATCCATCATCATCACCAGCATCCTTATGCTTCCTAGGGTCACATTAGACATGGCCAATAACTTGATCAAGTGGTGGAGAACCAAATTTCTCAATGGTTACAAACAATTCTCTGGTAAGTTTGCTTCAACTTCTTTACCACCGTAAAGCCAGTAGCTGTGTTCGATTATATTGTTTTTAGCCGAAACAGCTACTGTAAGTTAAGTCTTTAAATGTTAATATTGTGAAGAAGGCCAGAAGGTATACTACAGTAGAGTTTATAGTTGTAGCAAATGACTATAGACCGAGATCTGTGCCACGGTTAGAAAGTGTCGTAACTCCCAACTGGTATCTGAAGGGACGAGCTACAGAGCACTGGAGACCGATTCTCAAACTCAATTGCATCTTGTGTATTTTACAATTATATTACACATTCATTGCCGCACAGTCCGCTTTATAAATTGCCGCCTTTCATAATATCTTCTATAAACAGTTTCTCATTCTTGTTTATGTTTGAGGAACTGAAACAAACCTAGATTCTCGGAAATTCATCCAAAATAAAACAATCGCACATTCACTTTGTGTTGACGGTGCCAAAGTATTCCGCAAAAAAACGTTTTATTGAAAACGTAATGATTCCAAAAATGTTGTTTACGACTGGCGTCTGACAGTCCGTGAATGATCACGGAAATATACTTACATACATAAGCATAGTTATATAGCTATGCAGTGCACAAGCACACACGGAAGTTATGTTCGACTCGGGCTCGAGGTTCAGATAAGGTCAGCAGAGGTATATTGTAGGGCCCCTTTGCCGTCGGACCATCATAACATTGTCATGCGGTGTCACCATAACTGGATTTACCATTAAGCTACATAAGCTACAGCTTGGGGCCTCAAATAGTTCGAAAAAAAAATTAAACAAAAAATAACATTATTTTAATTTAACCCAATCATAATTATTTATAATAAAAATTATGATGGGATAGAATATATGCCAAAACTTTCATTTCCAATTAAACAATTTATTATTATATCTTTGTTAAACGGAGTCTGGGAAGACGCCCCCCCCTTTAACTTTTTTATTATAAGTAATAGAAAAAATAACCCATACAAAAGTTTTATTATTTTATATATACTATTTCATGTTAGATGTAGATATTTTTTATAAAGTCAGGTTTACAAGATACAACTATCAACATTAATTTTTTAAATAGCAACCTATAATTATTTTACTAAAATATAAACCGCTATTTTTCTCTTTTCAACGATGTTTTAGTTTTTATTAAAGTATTTGAAAAAAAATCGAGATAAATAAGATAATTGAGATATGTGGGAAATCATTTTTCAAATATTATAGGTGGCTATGTGAAAATAAACAAAATGTAACAATGTTAATATCAACAAAGTATACATTTGTTTGTTTCTTATTTATTATTACTTACTTATTTATTTATTATTTATTTTCACATAGCCACCTAGAATATTCGAATGAAAATTTTTTCTCAAATATCTCAGTTATCTTATTTTTCTCGAATTTTTTCAAATGTATTAATAAAAACTAATACATCATTCAAAAGACAAAAATTGGCGGTTTATATTTTAGTAAAATAATTATAGGTTCCTATTAAAAAAATAAAAATTGATAGTTGTATCTTGTAAACCTGACTTTATAAAAAATATCTATATCTGCCATCAAATCGTATATTTAAAATAATAAACCATTTATATGACCCATTTTTTTCTATTACTTATAATAAAAAAAATAAAGGGGGGGGGGGGCGTCTTCCCAGACTCATACCGTCAGGTGTCCCAAAAAACGCTCCCTGCATGGGGATCTCGAGAACTATAACAAATACGAAGTCGGTTAAATTGGACAAAATACAAATGGTGTATCAGTATTTGAGAAAAAAAAAGCATTGGTCACTAGATATGGGCAAAAATATAAAGTTTAGCGAATAACTTCCAAATTTGAAATAATACTGAACTTTGATTTGCATATCTTTAGGGCTTTTTTTATGTGCTTTCGAATGGCGATACTCATATTTTTTATCACTGCTGGATTGTTAGTTTTTAAAAGTATAGGGGGAAAACGTATTTCAGCTTGAGGCTTCAAAAATGATTAATCCAGCCCTGGGTGTCACATATGTTCCTGACAATTCAAAGCTCGATGGATGACAGAAAATCGATACAAATATCATGTCAAACAAAACATACCGACATGGCGGCTTTCCACGCATTTTAACACTTTACTAAATGCCCTAAAACAAGCTTTAAAACACTCATTATACCCTTACAAGCCCAGCAAATTCCCTATTCAATATACCAATCACCTTTAGCAACTTTTTCCAATGCTTTTACAGTTTACATCGATTTTTTCGTCAAAGTTTTCCTATGCATAATGTTTCAATTAATTCTAATATAAAGTGGTATATAAATATATAGAAATGAAGGCTATTGGCACATTTACGTATGTTCTAGTTATTTTTAAATGATTTATTTGTATTGAAACTCTACAAATACTTCGATATTACATGTTATTTGCGCAACGTATGCAAAAGCACTGAATAAATCAATTTAAAATTATAGTAAAGTAGTATGTCAACAGAATAATAATAACAATAAGAAACATTTGTCTTGATGTCTCTATTTATTATTAGTGGCAGCATGGTTGAGTCGTAAATAATACATTGTTTAAGCTGCCGCTTGCAATTTGCTTACTAGAGGCGAAGAGAAGCTACATTTTGATTCAATTTCGTAGGGTTAACTTGATTACAGCTGACAGAGTGGCCTTTCATCATATTTGCTACATTATAAGTTTGGAGAACTCGGAAAATTTGTATTGTAAACGAAAAGCAATTAGGATTTGGAAATGTTGGAGTTCCTAAAAGTAATAATGACATGAATAGAAAATTGTTGGGGATTGCCATGGTTGCAGAGAATTAGTAAGAAGTTTACCGTTACGCGTTACCTGAAGAAATTCTATCACTATCATCTGATATCGTGATTTTATAGTGCCAAGTTGCTGTTGCTTTCCGTTTGAGTCACAGAAATTTCTCCTTTAATTACAGATGATTTTTGTGCGGTAATAAAATGATTTTAGTAAAAAGAGAAATGTCATCGTATTTTACTCGGCACATTGCGGCATATTTTATTACAGGCTTGCTACGCGTAAAGAAAATTTACAAAGGTCCTTTGAAATTGCCGTGCAGGCATGTTGTCTGTTTATGCCGTTGTTGAATAGTTGTTAGACACAGTGTAACTCACACCAATGCTCTGGGGTTCTACTCCCAGGTAACAAAGCTCCATACAAACTAAATTCTCTTCTATCATTCTATTGAACATTGCGCTGCGCCCTCCAGCCAAACCATAAAATTCTGCGAAAAAATGCTATTTCGGGAACACGATTCACAAAAGAAATTTGTTTAACTTTTGCCGCCTCGTTACAAAATGAGTTTCTGGAAATATTCCTCAAGATTGACATCTACATTTATGTCTAGCGGAACATTTTAAATTAGACGCAGCCTTATTATGTTATTATTCTGTACAGTGATTCACGTGGACAACCAAGAGGGTCGAGTCTCGGACACAGAGGAATTGCTAGGCACGGGGCAGTACCGACATGGGTTCGGGGAGGCTGGGGTGCCCACGTGCAGCACCCCGCCAGCCTGTAGCCACGCACCCACACCACAACCACAAACCCAAACCACTGACAATAAACATCTCAACTTAGAGGTAATTATCATTGAAATAGTAGAAACTCTTTAATCCGAACAAGGACTCTTTAATCCGAAACGCAACAAAGCACGTGTGATTCCTGAAAAAAAAACTACTAAATTTTTCTTTAGTTTGCATTCCTCATTTGGCGGGATGTGATATTTTTACCCGAGATTACAACTGGTGGATTCTACATGCATTGTTTATTAAATAATAGTACACAATACTTCGACGACAGGCGATCAAAGCCGGAATGAACGCCCGAAAACAAACAAAAATTCAGGATTCTTTTTCAGAATTAATTATTTAGCTATTATTTTTTACATAACGCTTACATCCCAATTACATATTACATGGTAATATGAAGAATCCGAACAAATCGTTAGTCTGAACACCCCCTTACATTTAGCATGTCGGATTAAAGAGTCTCTACTGTAGTAACATTCCCATGGGAAATGTTTGTCATCATTCCAACGAATCAAACGTTTGTTTATCCAATTAGCATTTTTTAAATTATTGATTAGTACAAATCAAAATTATTCTTGTATTTATACAGTTATCTTTATAATTGCGATAAGATACCAGGGCAACAATAAACAAATTAAGGAAAATTAATTATTGATTGGCTGTGAACGTGGTCGTGGCTTCGCATGCACGTCACACAAAAAAATATTTGATTCATACTATCCGGTCGGCATTTGCATATCAAAGGTGTGCGACTTATAATTTCAGACATAGCTTCGCTCTTACTAAGTCTACTTCTTTCCAAACACGTAAAGTCTATTTGCCAGTAAAAGCAAAACATTAAGGCGTCACCGATCGCCGTCTATCATTTCATGAATGAATTATTTATATAAATTGATGATTTTACTTATCTCGTACATAATTCCAAGTGATAACCTTAAGTGCAAATTAAGAAGAATCATTTGATGAGTTTGTTTTGTTGTCATTTCATTCATAAGATCATAAGCATAGGCAAGGCATAGGCGCATAAGTGTATAAGGTTGTTTGTTGTTTATGTGGTATGGTATGTTATGTAGTATATAGTGGTTGTGTGTTGTGTATATAAGTGTTATATATTGTGGACGTGAGTCGAACGGACGCCTGTACTGGCGGCACATCAAAGGAACAAGCGAGAGCGTTGGTCGGCTGGTCTCCTCACTCGTTGACCTTGAAGGAAGTTTCTCTCTTTCTAACACAAGTAAATCGCGCATAACGTTTAGTCGTTCGTCTCTGTCTGTAGTTTCTCTTTGATAAGCAAGCCGTGGTACCGATTCGGTTTGTTTCCCTGGTATCTTCAATCGGCCGCCGCGCTCAGATGAATCTTCCTTCTCTTTACGCGCCCGTTGCCGACAAATCAAGGTCATTGTGCGACGTGCATGTGCGTTGTGCCTGTGCGCCACACACACAATTACAACCAACGTCATTTACATATCTTTATTTACTTTATATTATTACATTACAGGAATTCTCTTGCGATGTATCCATGGAAGGCGGGGTGTATCGCGACGGTCAAGAGTTTTCCTTTACTCTCTACGACTTTGATGGCCACGGTAAAATTACCAAAGATGTAAGGAAACTTTGTGCTACATGTCTATGCGTACGTAATACGTGACCTAACTGTCTTTCCTTACTTAGGATATAGCTGGCCTCGTAACTACAATATACGAAACTCTCGGGTCTTCAGTCAAAGTTCCTCATTACGGTAGTAAGACAATAAAAGTAAAATTAACAGTATCGCCCGATCAGAGGAAGCGCATGTCGGCAACCGTGATCGACCACCACAAATCCCCCAGTCATCACGAACACGAGCACGAGCATGAGCACGTGTACGATCACGAGCCTGCGCAAGAGAAAGAGCGGGAAAACGAACAAGAACAGGAGCAAGACCAGGAGCAGCAACAGGAGCCAGAGGAGGAGAACAAAAAGCAGCCCAAGCCTAAGCGATACGTCAAGTGCAGGCGGCAGAAGAAAGAGTACGTGTGCTGCAACGTGAACGTGGAGGGCTCCGATGCCGATGAGTCCAGCGAGCAATGCAGCCGCGTCTCCGACGACGACCTCACGGAGGACGAAGGTGAATGCTCGGATGATCAACTCCCGAAGTATTCGTTACGGGAGAAAACAAAGCCCAGAAGATATCAGTACCAGTCTCCGTACCAGCATCATCAGCAGCGGCAACGGTCGCACAATTTCCTCCCCGCACACCCGTACTCAGCACCAGCGCTCTGCTCCAAGGCGCGACGCAACAAAAACAAATCCAGCTCTCTGCAGCGCAAGGAACTGCTCGAAATCATTCAAGCTAATATGGACAAAAACAACCATAGTTTTCAAAACACGAGGTATATTCCTAAATATACAAATATATTAACAATATAGGGGGGCGCGCGGTCTCCTAGATCGGCTCAATATATATTTCAATTATTTCTGGCTTGATTTTTTAGTCCATGCATCAGCACAAAGTATCACGTCAGTGCGAATGTACATAATATTTTTTTGCTGTTTTCGGTGTGTCAGATCGGTGCGCCCTTTCAAGCCACTATTCGCTTGTTCGTACTGGTTGTGAAATATAAAAAATAGTTTGTTTTCGTGATCTTTATTTAACAGTTTCATATCATATTTTTAGAAGACATGTTACATGAACTTAGACGAGCAGATATGGATAATATTCCAAGAACACTGAACACGGTCAAAATCAACGTATTAAAGAAAAAACTAGTTAGATATATCTTGTGCATTTCAAAAATGAACAGAAAAATACGCTATTATTACTGTGATTGTACATAATTCCTGTGTTCGAATCCTGTAGTATTATTATGCGAAGATTGTCAAAATAAATTAATTTTATCGTAAAATATATTTCCATAAACAAAAATCATATAAAAACACTATGTGCGTAAATAATTGAATATGTCAGGGGACAATTGTTATGAACAAATGCTGATTAAGATCATATATACAAACAGGTCTCTCAGACCGGCGCGCCTTCTGATCTAAAATTTTGCGCGCTTCCTGTAGGGTTAACCATTTCTGACATTTGTATTGTGTTTCCAGCAGAAAACATCAGTATCAAGCCCATGTGAGCAACGAAGCCGAGCCTACATGTACTCCTGTAATGGAACGCAAGGTTCACCGGCATAAGCACAAGCTCCCTTATGATGGACAATTACAGTGTCTCGCCAACATCGTCAACTCCGACAACTGCTACTTGGATTTGGCGACGCTACAGGACGACACGCACACTTCACCCGACAACCATAACCTCTACAAACACGTACCTTACTGCCGTTACGATAAACTACTCGGAGCAGTAGTTTGCATGTCTAACAGGCTGGACAAATCTCAGCTAACCTCCTCGCCTTGCCGACATAGAAGACATTACCGGTCGCGATCGCACGATTTGTCTCACGTGCCTTTCCGCCCGAATTTAGAATCTCAAAACGACAATAAAACTGACAAGAAACCTAAAATTAATAAAGTGAAACCTTGTGAAAACACAGAACCTTTTAAAAAACAAGTGAAAAAGTTTCCCCAAGTGGTGTTAGGGCATTCTTCTTCTCCCCATCATCTGAAGCATCGAAATAGGCAAGAAGATCAAGCTCGAGCCATGGCACAAGTTGTTCGCTGGTTGGAGCAAGAGTTTTCTTCTAATGTGAATGTGAACAACAAAAAGGAGTCGAAGAAGAAAAGCAAGTGTCAGTCTCAGTCGCAATCTCAGTCCAGTCGCAGTAGGAGCCGAAGCAGAAGCAGGGCATCTCCAATTGAGAGGCACGAGCATCATCACGTGCACGAGCACATTCATCATCACTATCATCATTACCAAGAAGCCCCTGTTGTTGTTTAACAGTGGCTTACAAGTATTCCATTCCATATGGTTTTTATGGTGGATGGAATACGTTTAATGTTACGTCCTTTGATCAGTATTCGAAAAATTCAAGGTACTTAATTATCGAAATTTTCAATAATATAAACTTATTCAATACTCACATCATACGGTATTCTGTTGTGTAAATAATATGTTAATAATATCACCTAGTCTTATTGTTAAAATACGAATAAAACATTGGAAACAATAGATCAAAATCGGCCTAATAAGTCAGTATTTGTCAGTTTTATTATTGTATTCGAATAGGAATTGAGAACATTGTACATGTACAGATAAAGCTTAAGCGATTGTTAAGTACTACATGAAAAATCGCTGTTTGAAAACTACTTCTACCTACCTCTTATGAATAATGGATACCAATAGCATTATACCAACGGCGTTTTCATCAACGATTAGCGAACACTACCTGTTTATTCACTCAGATTAGTAATAAGTGTATAAAATTATTTTTGTAATGTGAATTTCGTAAATCGGTATTAATAAGTGTTCAATTACTTTAAGCAAGTATTAAAAGTCAAAATTTGTACAAGTATCTAAGATATTTGTAGTAGTATAAGATTTTTAACTGTTTTTAATTTAACTTTATATATTATTTAATTCAGATTTTATTGTATAGTTAGATCAAATAATTGTATTTCAATATTTTAATAACATATTTATTGATATAATTTTAATAAATAAACTGATTTTTATAAACATGTGTTATCTTTTATGTCAGAAAATTTAGAATGTGTATTTATAGTTTTCTTCCCGCGTCAGAAACATTTAATTGATTACATAAATAAAATACATATTAGTAGTGTTCCATCTAGTTTTCCTACTTCGCATTATACACTTTATCAAAAAAATATGCTTTCACTCCCTTTTAATTAAACATATCTCAAGCAATCAGTAATATTGAAAATTATAAATTCTGTATTCGAATATAATTGTAGGTATTTCGGTAAAAAATTAAATGCGCATTGTGTTCTTTACGACTTCTAGGTCAAACTAGTCATTTATTTAAAGACTGATTTATACTAAAACAATTACTTTTCTATACTACATTGTCTCATATTTGATTTAAGTTGCAAGTAATACAATAAATAATCTGAAGTTGTGTGAGTATAAAGAATTTTTGTAGGGAGAGTGAATAAATTGAAATGAATTCTGTAACCCTTAATCATACTTGAATTAAGGGTTACAGACTTGAGTTAAGGGCAACGGAAGTTTTGTCGATATTTTGTTTTAATTTAATAAAAAGTCATCGTATACTTCTTGCCGTTCTCCATGGAATATTTAACTCGTGTAAACTAGATTTAATTTACATCATATATACGTAGTTCTAGTCATATATGGGCGCGTAAATGCGTTGTTTGCGTAATTACTGCTATTATTATATCACACTTCAAGCATTTTGCAAAGAACACTGTTAGAAAAGTGCTAAATTACTATCTAATAAAAAGTGCACATTAACGAAAAATCTAAGAATAAGTATTTTTAAAATATTTTGGCATTAGGCCAATTAGTTATTTATATGTTTGTTAACCGACTTTGAATCATGCTCCAGTTATATTGTTCATTCCGCTGCCTTTTTTCTTTCCGATAATTTTGCGAAGTAGATAGACGCTTTTTTTGTAGTTTACTAACAATGTATAAACAGTGGAGAGAAAAAGTTTATTCCGTAACTATGAAATGCACGAGTATGTGGTATGAATGGTGTATAAATTTTTATTTTTATTTACAGGGCACTCTTCGACGAGCACAACCTCCTCTTCCAATGGCAGAAACAAAGACGACTTTGCTTAACACACTAACACAGCTAATGATGGCCGATATTCGACCCCATTCATACAACGATAACAGTATATCTATGATAGAACCTGGCTTATATATTGGAGATGGGTTAGCACACTATATGGTTATTATGCGCAATATCCAGCAAATATTCTGCTTTGTATTTACTGGCTATTATGGATAATCACCAGGTCAGTGAAGAAATTTGTACAAAGTTGTGAATGAAAATGTTTGTTTAGCTTTGCTGCTATGGATTTAATCCTCTTGCAAAAAGAAGGTTTTACACATGTGCTAAATATGGCAGAAGGATATGGTATAGGATGCGTCAACACAAACGCAAATTACTACAAACGGGCAAATATAAAATATAAAGGATTCAATGCTTACGATAGGCCTTCTTTTCCTCTGGAATCATACTTCGCCGATGCTGTTAAATTCATCCAAGAAGCGCTGCATTCTAGAGGTATTCGCAAATCACACATTTTTAAACACTATCCAATTTATAAAATGTTTTAGGAAAGATTCTAGTTCATTGTGTAATGGGAATTTCACGATCAGCATCTGCAGTCATCGCGTATTTAATAGTTTCGAAGAAAATCCGCGCTTCGCAAGCACTAAAATACGTCTACCAGCGTCGCATTGTTCAACCAAATGACGGCTTCATGGAACAACTCGCACGGTTCAGTAACATGCAAGAACGCGCCAGGACTAATTTACACTGATTCGCAATATACTCGAAACTTCAACACGAAATTGTTTCGACTTTTTGACGAAACATATGCCTTATAGAAATAGAAATCGAAACATATACATTTATAACAAAACATGTATATTTATTTAATAAATATTGTTTATAACACAAATTATATTTGTTCTATGGCTCACAGACACATTACGCTTACATTTTGCAGCAAACACAACAAAAAATTGCCATATACAGAGTGACACTAAAACCACTTCAAATATTTTCTGTATTTATAAATATTTAAAGAGAATTAAAAAATAATTATAAATAAAACAGTTATTTTGAGTGATTTTTCAGTGTCACCTGTATACTTTGGTTCGTAACAATAAAATAGCACATTAAAAACAGATTATTTGAAATAATCTTCTGTTGAAGTAATAGTTGCTTCAACCAACAAACCGAAATCCAATTCGGCCAGACTAGCTTTAGCAGTAAGTAGATCTAGGAATGTATCCAATGGAGACAATCTATCTGCCGAAGGAAATGCAGCCAAACCAAACTGATTGGTTCGCATTCTCTGCAATCCTCTAGATCTAGGTTGGTTGCCTTCTACACCCGATAATATATTCAAAGCATGTTCTCTTGCCCTTAACATCAAACTGGCAGGATGTCCCCATGCATTCAACAACCTCTTTGCTCTCGACCTAGGAAGAAGGGACAATAATTTCAACTTTTGCAAGACTCCTTGTTTGGTATCATCCGTATCTGCAACAACAACGCTTATAACTCTTTCTCAAAATGTTTCTAAATATGTTTACCTGCCATAATAACCTTCATAACATCTACTTGCAATTCGAAAACATTTCTGTGAACATATTGCAGGAAAGTATTTAAATTTAACGTGCGATAACCCAAGAATGTAAAGAATGATGTAAAACCTTGCGGAAGCGGAAACGCAATTGATTCTACAGCGAGATAATATCGTTCTAGTAATGTAAACAGTAAGAAACGTTTGTCGTCTTGTAGCTGATCACTAAAAGCAAAATATTTTATATAAATTGTACAGGTGTCTGCCGTAAGCGGGCCACCATTGCTAACTTTCTTATGCAAAACAATTCAACATCAAATACGCGTCTTGAAATTTAAATATATTTCTTACTTTAATACGAATATGACATTGTTGCTATGGAAACAACAAAAACTAACATTAAACAAAGAGCAATTGTTATTTTGTTTATTTATTTAAATTATTGATAGCTGCTCTCAACAAAATGAAAAAATATACTAATGATGAATTAGTTGATACATTTTGAACATTTTTTAAGTTTTACTCATACAAACCAAGTAATTATTTACTTGTTCTTTGATCTACCTCTTCAAATAAGAAAGCAATGGTGGCCCGCTTACGGCAGACACCTGTACATAGTTTTATTGCAATATATACATTAAAACAAATCCTTTTTCGTGTTCATGTTTGGCATCAACATTTGCGCTTCTACACAACAACTGGCACAAATATTTACTCTGTTCTAGTTGTGCTGCGACATATCTTGTTGCTACTGCATGAACATGCATTGGAGTTTGAGATTGCCATTGTACTCTACTCAAACAGTTGTTTCCAAGACTGTGTTTCAATAAATGCATACTTATTTCCCTCAAATTCTATAAAACTTTTCATAAAACAAAGTAACAATCACGTATTCTTATACTTACAACAGATATTATATGTTCTTGCTTACTAGCAGTACAACTTTCAAATTCATAAAATGGTAACGAATCCATTTGATTTTTTCGGCTACTTTGTGAAGTTATAGAAGAAACATCTGTTGAACTTCCAAGCACTCCTCCGGGAGACAAAGGAGTACTGGATCTCGACAAAGCTTCGGGCTGTAAAACAAATATTCGTAAATCTACTCTGCTGAAACATATGAGGACTGCTAGAAATGTTTCTGCAAGCAATGTAAAAGATCTAAAGAATTTTATAAATGGTTTTATGCACTCGAACCAATTTTGGAAGCAGTTTTTCCATTCTAGATCTACCTAGTACCTGGTTTTGGGTTTCAGTCAAATTGTGTAAAGCTTCTGTTATGTATAGCTTTCAAGGATGAAATTCACGTTTGGACGAAGTGGATGGACGACCTTCACGAAACTCGTCACAGAAAATGGTGCGTCCACGCTGGAATTCGGCAAACCAATATTGTCCTATTGGATGGTGCTTTATTTCCAAAAGCCAAATCAAGTCAATTGATGCACTGTTTCAGCGTCGGATTACATTTCAAATCTCGTGGCCGTGTGCCTGAGTGTCTGATAGCGGAACTTGAGACCCGGGTTCGATCCCGACCGACGCCAAAAATTACTTCGAATTTTATAGCAGTAAATTGATCTCTGTGGTGTATTCTCCACGCCAGCATTGAGTGCCCTTGAGGTGACGCCTGATAAGCGCCCGCACGGTACAAATATTTCATCAATACCGATATCTGTGTACAAAGCAGATCGGCACACCCAGCAGTGGGTAATATGCTGTGATGATATATTTATTTATTTAATTTAAAAAATCATGATACGAAAATTTTCACGCGAAATTTTCATTATTTTCACAATGATTTTTAAAAAATGCCGTCTAAGCAAAACGAATTGGTAACTGAATCGTAAATAAAAAATGTTACATTTTATAATAATGACAGTAGAAAATTGCTGTCACTACTAGTTTGCAGAAAAATTTCCAGTAGCCCTTGCCATTCAACAAAGCGTACTCACTTGGTAACACATTAAAGAAACCATAAGTTTCTCTGCAACATGGCTGGGTTTGAACTTGGCTTTCGTTTTTCCAGTTTGTATTAAGTTCTCCCATAATCTTGTCCAAAGATCAACTCTATACGGCACAATACGTTGTTGGGGAGATAACAGCATCATTGCGGTGTTCCACAAAATATCTTGTGATAATCTCACATTATATTTGTTTATTTTTACATCGGTATCTCTTCCTGGTAAGAGTGTGGTAACTGATAATAGGTTTACAAGTTGACTAGCATCGGATGGTAGATTTCTTTGTACAGAAACGTAAGAACTACCAATTAGGAATTCGCGCAAAACTTGTGCAAGACCGAGGGATAGTGGTTTTTGCGCAAATGTTGACAACAACTAAAATAAATTCAATATAATGATTGTTAAATTGGTTATATGGAAAATATACCTCGCCTACAGTATCTATATCATTTCTATGTACGATTAAATAATGTAAAATGGATAATTTATTATCTAGAATAGTATCACTTTTAAATATGTCTACCAATAAATTTGTAGGTACAGTCAAAGAAACTAAATCTAAAGTATTTAAATTAATAGTCAGATTATTTTCAAAATTAACAGGAACTAATCGTAAATCATCATTCTCACTATGAATGACAGGAGGTATAACAATATGGCAACTGGGTTCATGATTTATCCCTATGTCCAATAAATGCGTAAATAATTTAGGAATAAAAATCAACATATGATGATCATCATAAAGCATAAATGTAGGGCATATTTTCTTGGCTTCAGTCCACGGTATGCCTGGAATAACACAATGTATTACACAGCTATGGTGCAAAACAGTAACAGAATATGCGAAATGAACTGTTTCATTCGCATTCATAGAAAATGATTCGCATTTGACAGGCTGGTACAAATAATGATGACAAATACAAACAATGCCATTCGAGTTGGAAACAACTTGAAGATCTAGAGTAGAATCGTGAATGCGCAAAGGAACTGTATCGTCTTCATACGTTGCTTGGAAGATTGGTTGAGTTGTCATTTGTTGTAGATTCATAGGAATGTTTAACTAAGAATATCAACAAAGTAAATGGATTGAAATGTATGTGTTTTTGTGTATACGTACAACAGTTTCATGAGGCAAATCATCATGAAACTGAAGACCAGATAGAGTTGGTGATAGTTTAATACTTTCGTGTACATCATATTCTTCACCCTCAACCAAACAACGAATAGGTTTGCGATAATGAATATAGTATAATACTTGATGAGAACAATCCCATTGAGCCCAAACAAATGCTCTTACCAACACTTCATGACTTAACCATTCATTGTCTATTTCGGACATATCGCTCATTTTTAACACGTCTATCTGATATAATAACGCACCTGGAACATTATATTTTGTTTAACAATACAATCATTATAACACAATCATACATTCTTGATGGATAAGTAGAAGAAATTTTTCGGTTGGCTGTTTATCATTCAAAACAGATTGTTTCTTGTACAAAAACTGTATCATTATCTGCTTTGATTTGTCTAATTTAAAATCTAACACGTTGTTATTTCTCAAGTTTATTAAATATACTCTGTACATTAAAGCATCTTCAGCTTTATCTGTGTTATCATTTTCGTCCTCCAAATCTTTTGTTACTAATCCTAATAATGTGTGAGAAGAATTTACTGATGCCTGAATTACATTCTGAATATTATCAAAATTGTAAAGTATTTCTAAGTTATTTGTGCTGAATTTGTAAACACCAATTTTAGTTCTTTCTTCATTACTAATAGATTCAATCCATGAAAATAATAGAGACCCATCTTGCTCTTGATTTAGAAGACGCCAATTTATTGCTTCAGCTATAAAATGAAGAAATGTAAGCATTACCTTACTGAAAGTTAAAAGAAGCGCTGAAATACTATCAAAGATACGCGTGCGCTATTAAACACATGGATTTGTTGTTAAATACAATATTTTAAAACATTTCATATAATTTGTGTGTTTTCTATGATTTACAAATATTAAACTTATTTTTCAGCTAAATGTAACAAGTATATGAAGCATTAACGTCTACATTAAAATATACTGAACAAGATAAAAATCAATATAGTATAAATTGCAAAAATTATGGTATATCATAAAATGGCATGCACTATAACAAACTTATTTCACTCTTAGAACAATCAGTGCCTTATTGTTAGAAGCATGTGTAGAAATTAATATACCTGATAGATTTTCAGCCAAAACCAATGCACACAATTTGGAAGGGAGGTTATCGTTAGGCACCATTTTCATATCTGAGGAGTATTGTACATTAGTACTACATATTATAAGATATTAAGTAAAGGAATAGGAATTACATAAAGAGAACAAAAACATAGATTTTTACACTTTATTTCTATAATACAGATCATATTACATTTTGTATATTTAAGAAATACATGGATACAAATGGATCATGTTTATAGTACAACAACAATGCTTATATTTTAAAAAGAAAGCTTTATGACAAATAAATGAACCAGCTTGTTATTATATTTTCATTTTGTACTTATAAGCTAATATGTAAGTAGTGGAAAATTTGTAAATATTGAGCATATGCGACACTGGTTCCCAACAACGTGACTAAAGCAAAGAAGTGCGCAGACTCATTTAACGTCATTGCGTAGTAGTACCACAGATCAACCAACAGCCATTTATGTGCGATTTGTTTTTGGCATGTGTCAGTATTACCAGTTATTAATATTATTCCTTGTGTAACTTTCCAGTCAAGTGTGGAAAATGCGACCTACATCAACAAACGTTGGAACAAATATACCTGCATTTCTATCCAAGCTATGGAAAATGGTAAACGATCCCGAGACAGATCATTTGATATGCTGGAGTCCGGTAGGTCCTTTAACATTATATTATTTCTATGGACACTCATTCATAGGTATAATAGATTAATAGGTCTATTTAATTAGCTTTCTTTTAAGATTTAAGATGATTTCATGACAGTACAATTATTTATCAACCATGTTGGTATGTAGTTCATGATTCGCCCTCATAGTAAGTGTACATTTGTATCTTTAATATCCAATCATATTTTGAATGTTTTGTATATTTTTCAAATTATGCCTCATTGCTAATTGAAAGACTATAAAATTTCATGTTTCTTATACTTTAAATAGACTTTGTGATCTCATTATATATTTGTGTACTACGTATCTAAACGTCGTATATTTTAGGGTGGGCACAGTTTTATCATTCAAAATGAAGTACAATTTTGGTATAACTTACTTCCTATTTATTACAAGCATAATAATATGTCCAGTTTTATTAGACAACTTAATATGTGTAAGTTGTAATATATGTTTTTCTTCAATCGATAAAGTTCATTAAGAGAACAATTAATTATAGATGGATTCCATAAAATTTCATCGGAGAACGGTGGCATGGACTGTGATAAAGATGAAATTAAATTCTTTCACCCATTTTTTCAACAAGATCAACCTAATCTTATGAAACATATTAAAAGAAAAGTAAGTTTCATTTTATTATACTTGAATTGTAATGGAATAAGTGACCAAATTTTGTTTTTTTTATTTGTAGTTTACGAGAAAATAATTATTTATTAAAAATTTGGGGAAGGGATATGTGGAATATGTGATCAAATTTTGATTTTTTATTTGTAGTTTGCGAGAAAATAATTATTAAAAATTTGGGGAAGGGATATGTGACGCTGCATGGTAGAATCGTGTAAGAAGACAGTTAGACTGGGAGAAAAAGAAATAGTTATAGCCAGCTGTCACCGTGCCATAACCTATCACAACATAATCGAAAAACGCTGATCTATAACTATCTCTTTCCCTCCCAGCCTGTCTTATTCTACGATCTTATCATGATGACATCTCTTCTCCAAAACATTAAATTGCTAATAACAATATTATTACAAACTAATGTTTTGTTTTTATTTTTATAATGAGATGCTGCAATAATTAGTTCTAATATTTTATAGGCTGGGAATACAAATTCCGAATTGCATACACATTTTCCTAACGTACAAATATGCCCCTTGAAGTTATATTGCCCTGTACATTCATCGCCTTGTACATTCGTGACTGTGTACAAAGCTATACCATGAAGTTCTTGCGCATCAGTGACTTCAAACTTGGCGCGTTATCATCTCAAAGTACACTTCGAAAATAAAATGTATTTTATTCCTTTTATGACCAGTTGCACCAACAAGGCTTACATATTAAGCGACTCTGAAACAAAAAAATGCAAATTGATTAATTGACAGCAATACATAATAATTCATTTGACATTTCATATCGATGCCTATTTAAGAAACTCTTAAAATTTAAATTATGTTGGTGCAACCGACCAATAATTCAAGGGACATATTTGTACGATAGAAAAATATATATGCTAAGAAATGTACAAAGCAGGGACTAAAAACGAAATAAACCTAAATTTTTATAAAAACGAAAACGCAATAATTTTTTTTCGTTCATGATTGAAAACAAAATAATGAATATCGATTACCGGTTTTAATCGTTATTTTATTTAATATTTTATTTAGAGAAAATACTTTACACATTATTTTTTAAGAGAGGAAGCTAGACGCAGTTGAAAATTGTATTTCGGGTTGCAAACAAACTGACTTTCAAAGTAATTCTCCTGTGAGTAACCTTGTTACGTATTAAGGTAGTTGGCTCATGGCTCATGAAGTAAAATGCATAAGATATTAATAATCTTTGACGTATAGTAAAATTAAGTATTGCTCGATGTAAACCCAAAATTGTAGCCAACTTGACCAGTTCCGATCAGAGTTATTGAACTCCAAAGTTGGAAGATTTAACATGGCGAGTATAAGGAAACTCAAGAAATTATCGACATAATTGCCTCTAGAATCGCGAAAACCCATAAACGTTTGAATAAAAACTAGGTGGATATAAATGAAGGTCTGGGGGGAAAAAACTAGTTAAAAAAACATGCATCATCATCTGGTTTCAAAGATATAACAAATTTAATTGGAAATTCATCAGATATTTTCAATCTCTGAAATTTTCACGCGCATTGTTGGTAACACTGCCGCCCACGTTTTGAGAAACATCTGCGATGATTTCTAAATTTCGGCATTTTTCTTTGTTTTGTTAACCTCATGATTACAACCATTAGCTGTTGCAATACCTAGCAGAATAAACATAATATGCAAATTGCCATGTGTTTTGAAGCAGGCAGGCAACTCTTAAGTGTATCTATATTGTTCGGCATGGAATCAATAGATGGCATTACTCTCATGAGCCAATTACCTTAAGTTAAACGGTATAGGGCTCGGACACTCAGCTATTTCCAGTAACCTTGCGATCAGCTGTCCCGGCGCCCTGATAACAGCGCCATCTGTTCTGTTATAGTTTCCTTAGCGCTAATTCAAAAGTTGGAATCCGTTTGCTATCTTACATTGAGGTGTAAACAACATTTATTTTGTGCCTAAATTTTTTTTGTAAATTGTGTTTGAGAATGTCAGCTTATTTTAAAGCATTAAGTAGTGACGTAAAAAATCGCTACTTAGATTAAATTAATAAACAACATTGATCCATATGATTGCGACGAAAGTGATTTATTCAGGAATATTTTTGACTTTCATATAATGTGGATTAGTCTTTTATTTCATGATTTATAAATTCGAACACTCATCAGGATATTACGTACACATATTGGCTGGTACCACAAGCCTTGTTTTGAAAATGCCAAATTTCTGTATTTAATTTATGTTGTCCACCCATACACATATACTAAATATTAAGAAGTCATCCATTAAGATCACACTAAAATCCCAGAAAAATACAACACAAACGACAAACACCACAAACCATACATTAACACAAAACAACAAACAAAATGGCTGTACTGTCACTATGACAAGTGGGGCACCTGCACATATGTTTTCAAGAACACTTAAAACAGCTGTATGCCCGCGCCCTATATTCGTAGTTTCATCTATTAAATACTGACTGCGATAATTTTCATTTGCACACATTGGCGATATTCGTCTTAACCCATTAGCGCCCAGTGTTCTCATTTGAGGACGGGATTGTTTTAGTCCGCCCAGAGATATACTATAATATTTTTCACTGTACCTACTAACTAAAATCGTTCTTTAAGTCTTACACTTGCTGTGTAATAAGAAATATTGTGCATTTCTGCAATAAAAAGTGTTTTTCATAATGACTGAAAATTGCAAATCTTTGTGGTGAATATGCGTGTTACATCTTTTTAAAACAACTCGAGTAAGTAAAGTAAAATAACAATTTCTTCACAAGTTTAACCCTTAAGCTTCAACTACGTGTTTAAAATTTTTTTATATTTCAAATATAACCTATTCAAATTTTGCCGTCCTCAACTGAGGACACTGATCATTAGGGGATATATTTTACTTATGATTAGAATGTCACGGAAAATATTCAAGACCATGGAAGTGGCCCATGAATACTATTTTTCGGCTGAAATTGATGCATATATCATTGTTTTGGTACCTGATCCTGATGAACTCACCGACGACGAAGATGATTATTGGAGTCAAATATACTAATAACTACAAAAATATGGTCAATGATATGAAAGAAAAACTCCTTTGGAATTTTTTGAACTATATTTCAGTGTAAAACTTTATAATCTTGATTAGCAACAAACAATAAACTATACAAAAGAAGTAAAAGAAAAAAACCAGTTTGCTGTTAGTGCGAGAGCGAAATGAAAGCTGTTATTGAATATTTTATTTTTTCGGGGCACCATACACTTCCCAGTGAAAGAAATTACTGGTCAAGCGAAGAAGATTTACGAGTGGATATAGTGAAGAAAGCAATTAGCAAAATAGATATTATGAAATAAAATCTTGTCTTCACTTTGAAGATAATACAGAGTCTTCAAAAAATAAAAACGATAGCGCATTCAAAGTGAGACTATTTTTCGAACTTGTCAACAAAAATTTCAATGGATGAAAAGTACTTCACCAACATCTGTAGATGAAATGATAGTGCGTTACTGTGGTCATTCTGGCTTGATACAGTTTATGAAAGAGAAACCAAAAAGATATGGCTATAAACTATGGGCCTATGAATAATATCTCCTAATATGATTTCTAGTATATGGATAAATCTCAAAAGTTCTCTCAATTTTATCAATTTCTTATTGTAATAAACAACATATATTGAGAAGGATTGAAAATTACAAGAAAAAATAATTCGGGCGTTAATGGGTTAATAGTTACGTTTTGTACTTATACTAAACAAACATATTAGAAATATGTGTGACATTGTTTTCTTAATCAACAATTAATTTAAAATATGTACGAATAAAAATTAAAAACAAACAGGATTAACCACTTTTGCATTTCGATTCACGAAAACGAATTTTTTTAATAAAGAACGAAACAAGTGCCCTTTGTACAAGTGATATGTGTGCATTTAGAAATTTGTATACATTCCCTATTTTATAACATATATATTAAAATTGGATTAATTTCACATACCCTATTGTTGTATTAAAGATAGCATCAAGTAAACAGTCAACAACCACTGGAGAAGAAAATAAAGTGAACAATGTCGACCAAATTAGTAAAGTTCTCGTAGATGTGAAACAATTACGCGGTCGACAAGAAAGCGTTGACAGTCAGTTAGCTGCAATGAAACAAGAAAATGCTGCTCTGTGGCGTGAATTGGCCTTACTCAGACAAAAACATATGAAACAACAACAAATAGTAAATAAATTAATCCACTTCCTCGTCACAATTGTCCAACCATCCCGAACTGGTTTAGGAGGTTTAGGCGTTAAAAGAAGATACCCCCTTATGATTAACGACGCCCGCTATTCCAAAGCTGCAAAATCAGACACTAACTTCGACGGTCCTACTATCCACGAATTGGATGCAGAATCTGCGTTGCTCAACGAAGTAGCCGCCAATCACGAAACAGCAAAATCCAACCAAGTTAGAATAGACAGTCCTCCGTCTGTAAACTCGCTCATTGAATCTGAAAACGTACTTCTTGATATCCCTATCGAAGAGGCAGAAAACTTAACCGAAGAGGCTTTAAATAATGATATACTAATTGTTCCCGACGGGGAGATAGAGGCCAGCGAACTCATCCAAGCAGCTCCTTCTGAAAACCTAGCCACCGTTGCAAATTTACTCTCGAACACAGAAATACCGCTTTCCGTAGCTGGAGAAGATGTTAGCAATGATAATGATCTGACACTCGCTGATAAAGAGATTTTGCGAGTAGCCGAGCAGATAGCTAACAAAGATATAGAGGAACCTTTATTTGAAGATGTGAAACCCATACAAATCATGAAAGATGCTATGATTAGTAATTTGAACCTGGGGGAAGAATTGGACAAATCGAAAGAAAATGAAAACAATAAGTCGTTGACTGTTGCGACGAGGAATATACCGGATTTGAGCAACTTCAAAATGAACTCAGTGTAAGTACTATCTAGATTGATTGTAAATGTCCAAATAATTATTTTGAGGTCATTGTTGCATTGGCAGTAATGGTATTTACAGTGACGATTTGGACAGCCATCTAGAAGCAACGCAAGGGGAGCTGGACTCCATCAAAGACATGCTGTTCGAAGGATATTCGCTAGACGCAAATGCCTTGTTGGGGGTGAGTAAAACTAACCAGTCACCGTTTGGAATACAGTCGACTGGTATACTATACACTGTTATTCTTCCTCTAATAGAATCAAATTAGTAATCCTTTTGATGCCGTCCCTTTCCAGCTGTTTAATCCAGATGAAGAGTTTGCGCTAGACATACCGCCACTTACTAATCTCAATGAGAACGAGCAGAGTAAGAATCAGACAAATGGTAACAAAATATAACATTGCTAGTTTGTTGGATGACACTGTCCCTCGTTTCAGATCCAATGATGTCCGGTTCGGAATTAACGACGTACGTGAATCAGCCGTTTTTTCTAGATTTCGAGAATTTGTTCGAGGATAGTTCTGACAACCAAAATACATCTGCACCTGAGCCTTCTTCTGACCTTGAGATCAATACTCCGGTAGTAGTGAAAACGGAACCCATTTATCCCGACGCAAAACATACCAATACAGAATGATGTTATATAGTTGTATACAATATCAAAACTGTTTTACAATATCTTGTATATGCATTTTTATCTCACGATGGATTATGTTTTTGAATCTTTTCGCCTATGTTTATAATATTTTTAATTGTGAGCTTTTTAAGACTAACCTAAGTTAATCTGTTTTTAGTCAGTGGCACAAAGTGTAAAATTGTAGTTTGATAAAGATTCTAATTTATGTATTACTTGTAAGTAAGGATTTATTTTAACTGGAGTGACAGCTAATATGTACATTAAGATTAAATAATAGCCATTGCTATTCGCGCTGACAAGCAGATTACATAGTATATTATTATATAATATTGAAATTATATTTTTAAAGAAGTTGCTCGAACTGATGCAAGTACATCACATGTATGATTATTTGTTGTATAGTGAATAATAGGAACTGTTTTATGTAAAAAGATGTTGACTTATGTTAATTTATATGGGTATAAGTTTGTGTGAGTGGGTACAAAGGATATTAGTACGTAATGCATTTACATTTCAACTCCACTAATGTAACTCTTCTTTTAGTATTTGCACCAGTAATACCAGGGTAATTATATTACTATGTATTTTTCATTCTTTTCCAAATATTTCATTAAACAGATTAGTTAACTCTGTAGATTCATGTTTTTTCTTAATAATAATTTATTTGCCCAACAGTGTACACCATAAAAAGGACAAAGTACAGTTACATGAATCTAAATATTTTGAAAGGAATATACATATACATACAGACAAAAATAAATATATAAGTACGTAATAAATGTCTAAAGATGTACATATTTTTTCTACATCATTTCATTATACTTTGTATAGATCAAGAAAATTAGCTTTTTTAAAATTATATTTTTTTTGACGTTTGTTAAGTGGAAAATTAGAGTTACTAAATTAATATCTGAATTCTCAATATTCCCAAAAACTACATTTAATAACTTATTGCAACTATTAAGAACATTTCTAAATTGAACATAATTTTGTAGTTCAAGGAAGTTTTTCAGTGTATTAGCGTTATTACATGCTAAATTATTATTGACAAAGGTAGGTATATTAAAATCTCCAATAAATAAAACTTGATAATATATTTCATTAAAGAGACTTAATGCCTCAAAGAAGCTTTCAAATTATATCAAGGCGACTTATATGAGCTAGCGCATTGTCGTGGTGAAACAAGATCTTTATTTTTACCATTCTCGGGCGTTTTTTTTTTTTAATTGTTGCTTTCAGCTTGTCTAAAAGTGTGGCGTAGTATTGTCCAGTTACAGTTTTTCCTTTATCAAGATAATCAATTAGCAGAATGCCTTTGGCGTCCCAAAAGATCTTTTCTGCCGATTGAACTGACTTCGCTTTCTTCGGGACCGACTCACCATGTCCAATCTACGCTTTCTACTGAATTTTCGTCTCTGGAGTGTAGTGGTGTATCCAAGTTTCATCCATGGTTATGAAACGTCTTTTAAAATCGACCGGATTTTTCTTAAACAACTCGTATCATCAGCATCACAGAGTCATTTGAAAAGTCGGAAAATCGAAAAAAAAAATCAGCCAAAATTCCATTAGGACTTAATTTTGAACATTTTTTGTCATATGAAAACTATTTAAATGTACCGTTTAGGAAGCGGGGGCACTTTTCAAAGACTGTTGTAACGGATTTTGAGAAGTGCCCCCACTTCCTAAACGGCTATAGTTAGAGGAAAACTTTATTAGGATAAAACGTTGACTACAAAATTATAAATAACTTTTATTTGAAACATTTTCTTCTATAATTTTTTATTTTAAATATAATTCATAAAGTATGTTTTATGAATATTATGAAGGGAATACATATACATAAAAATATAACATATAAGTACATAAATTGTCTAAATTATATTCAAATTAGAAAATACATTCATAATATAATATGGTGATATAGTGAATATATCTATATCGCTAATTAATGCTATTGCACATAATATAAATCGGAGACTTGGTTTGTGTATTTGTTCCCGCTCCAGGATATTGAAAAATATTATTTTTGTCTTGATGTTAGATGTGGTGCATAGAATTTAATATTCTCTAACAAGACAAGACAATCAATTTTGTTTTGTAACAGTTTCAACAAAATTATAATTGACTATCATATTCTTCGTGTTTCTATTGATTTAAAGTTAAAACGTACTAATAAATTGTTATAATCTGAACCCCGTTCAGGATGAATATATTATCAGATTTAAATGCCAAATACTTTAGGAAACGATTTTGTACAGTCCTTAGCCTTCAAATAAACTCCTACAGATAAATCTGCTGAAAGTTATTCTTTAAAACTAACCAGGTACTGCCATCTGTGGGATTTCTTTAAATAGTACTAATTTTGCATTTGGATTTCCAGACTGGAAGGGTAGATCGTGGCCTGCGTGGGGTAAATTGAACCCCCGAAGAATATACCCGGTTAATTGAAATAGTTTTTCAGCCACCAAAATTAATGGACTTTAGGTCTAGGAATACATGTAAATCCGGCACTGGACAGTTCTGTATGGCTGTTATAAAATTTAAAAACAACATGATTTATAATAAAAATAAATAATATTGGTCTGTCATTACGTTATAAAGTACATAATACGTGGTATATTTGTGTTTTTCAGTCATGAATGTTGTTATAATTTTAGGTTGGATGTTGGAATGCAGAGCATTACACTACAGTCATGTGCAATATACACGAATTCTTTTGCAAAAATGAATGTATTAACAGCAGTAAAGAGATTTGTGCCCAAAATAAATCAACAAAGAAACATACAGCATGATAGCATTATCCCCACTCAGGCTAGGGTTGTGATAGCCGGGTCAGGGGTTGTTGCAAATTCCGTAGCTTATCATTTAGTAAAAAACGGCTGGAATGATGTGGTTGTCGTGGAGCAAGGAACCGTTGGAAGTGGCACATCTCGGTTTGGTTCAGGGACTTTGGGTTTATTCAAACAGATTGCCCAAAGGAACATTATTTTAAATAGTATTAAGTTGTATAAAGAACTAGATGAAATGGGATATAATATAGGTTTCAAACAATGTGGTAGCGTAAATTTAGCCCAAACTAAAGACCGACTGATAGCTTTAAAACGACGAATGGCGTACAACTTGCCTACTGGTTTATACTGTGAACTACTTAACTACAAAGAATTAGAAAGGTTACATCCTTACCTGCAAGCAGATAACATTGAAGGCGCAGTTTGGGTTCCTGACGATGCAGTAGCTGATTCAAAAGCAATATGTGATACGTTAGCAAATTTAGCACAAGAAGGCGGTGTTACTTACATAGAAAACTGCATGATCGAGGACGTTCTCACTGAAAACGCTGTGGTTTCTGGCGTACGGACAGAAAGAGGCACAATCAAATGCGAATATTTCGTTAATTGTGCGGGGATGTGGGCTCGAGAACTCGGCTTACGGTGTTCACCTCCCGTACGAATCCCTGCATATCCTGCGGAACATTTCTATGCCTTAACAGATGCCAAAGAGGGTGATGATATAGATCCTATGCTGCCCTGTGTTCGAGATTTCGATGGTCACATGTATGCGAGAGAATATAATGGTGGATTTCTTGTAGGCTGGTTTGAACAACAAGCTAAACCAGCGTTTCCTCGTAGCCATGTTCCTAGAGACTGGCAGAAGCGCATACAAAAGGACGCAAAGCGATTCAGTCAGTTATTAAATGTGGATTTTATAAATAATATTAATGGTATTGTATATTTCAGAGCCATTATGGGAACAGGCAGTAAAACGTCTTCCATTTTTGAGCAAAAGCAGACCTGCAATGACTAATTCACCAGATAACTTTACCCCAGATGGAAGATGGGTTTTAGGAGAAACTGCAGAAGTTGCTAACTATTTTGTAGCTGTAGGAATGAACGGTAATTCTTTACAAGGAGCTGGTGGAATTGGACGAGCAGTAGCCGAGTGGATGATTGAAGGAAAACCCACACAAGATCTTCTTCCTTTTAATGTACAAAGATTTTTAGATGTACATAATAGCCGAAGATACTTGCAGCGTCGAATTATTGAAATTGTCGGCAGGTAACAATTTATAAATGTTCTACTTTCGTGCTCCATTAATAATAAATCAACTAGTGATCTAGTAATAATCATCAACACCAGGAAGACGGGAGGTTATTTGCTGAAAAAAAATCGACTTTGTACAGTACAGAGCACGAAACTAATAAAAGGAACTGAATAAATTGTATCTTTTGCAGACATTACGCCATTTTATATCCGTATCAATGTGAATATAATTATGCTCGTCAATTACGATCGTCCCCGCTGTATAGTGTATTAGAAAAGAGAGGAGCAATTTTCGGTATTAAAATGGCATACGAAAGAGCCCTTTACTTTGATTCTACATATAAAAGTAAAATATTCTAAAGTTTTCTTTATATTTATTAAAATATTTTATGTATAGAAGGTGATCCATTACCAAGAATGCCTCCAGGAAGTTTTAATAAGCCAAATTTCTTCAATTTTATGAGGGAAGAATATTTGGCTTGTCGGGAAGGTGTTGGTATTATTGATATGTCATCCTTTTCAAAAATTAAAATAAATGTAAGTCAAACTTGCAAACTCTTGATGAAACAATGTTTAATTATAATTAGAAAAACACTCGCCATGTTTAACAATATTTCAGAATCAACCCCACGGTCATTTTTTTTTATGCACCAGAGACAATAACAGTTACACCATACTGATGAGCTCCAACAAAAGCGAAACGCGTCTGTGAGCAATGCCATCTATTGATTCCGTGCCGAACAATGTAGACAAACTCTAGAGTTGCCTGTCTGCTTCAAGTCACATGACTATTTGCTAATGGTTGTAATCGTGTGATTAACAAAGTAAAGAAAAATGCCCAAAGTTAAAAATCATCGCGGATGTTTCTCAAAACGTTGGCTGCAGTGCTACCAACAATGCGAGATTGAAAATATCTGATGAATTTCCAATTTGAATTTGTTATATCTTTGAAACCAGATGGCCATGCATATTTTTCTTTAACTAGCCTCATACTTTGACGTGGTGCATGGAGCGGGGATAAGCATTCAGGCCAGTATTCTCGTATAGCCTCGATTATCGCAATTCTAGAGGCAATTATGTCGATGATTTCTTAAGCTTCCCTATACTCTTATGTTCCAACTTTGGAGTTCAATAACTCCGATCGGAACTGGGCAATTTTGCTAAAATTTTGGATTTACATCAAGCAATACTTAATCTAGATATACGCCAAAGATTATTAAGTTTTTATAGATTTTACTTCATGCTCCAATGCTAAAATATTGTGAAACATGGCGTGTTTTTCTAATTCTTTATTAACGTATATAATGATATATTTTTAGTCTAATGGAACGGAAGCTTTAAAATACTTACAGAATTTGTGTTCAAACGATATAGATATACCTGTGGGAGCTATAGTTCACACAGGGATGCAAAATGAAATGGGAGGGTACGAAAATGATTGTATGATTGTACGCCAAACAGAAAATAGGTAATACAAAATATTTATAATGTTTATCAAAATATAAATGAATTATTTTAGTTTTTTTACGGTGTCTCCTACAAGTCAACAAACTCGCGTGTACGAATGGATGTCTCGACATTTACCTAAAGACCAGTCAATTGTTCTGAATGATGTTACATCAATGTATACTGTAATCAACGTAGTTGGCCCCAAAGCCATTGATTTACTGAGCGAATTATCTAATTCCAATATGGCGTTACAACCATACTCTTACAGAAAAGTAAACGTTGGCTACGCGTCCGATGTTATGGTAATGTCTTTCACGCACACCGGAGAACCAGGCTATTGCCTCTACGTTCCCTCTGAATATGCTCTTCACATTTATTACCAGCTGATGCATGTGGGTAGAGATTATGGTGCAAGGGATGTTGGAACACTTGCGCAAAGGTTTATGAGGATTGAAAGGTTCATTCCGTTTTGGGCTGAAGAGCTGTCTAGTTTTATTACGCCTTTTGAAGCAGGCAATGGCTATAAAGTCAAATTTCAGAAAGGTGATTTTATTGGGAAGAAGGCATTGCAAGAACAAAAACTAAAAGGGGTTCAGCGACATTTAGTTTTGTTTCATGTAAATCACATCGATCCCGATAGAGATATTTGGCCGTGGGGAGGGGAACCGATCTACAGAAATAATGAATTTGTTGGAACTGTAACTTCGGCAGGGTGAATAATATTATTATTCAAATTATACGGGTATTATAATTTCTTTTTTTTAGGTATGGGTTTACGGCAGATAAACTAATATGTTTAGGTTTTATTGCGCGGCCCAAGTCTGAAACTATCAAAAGAACTGTAAATGCTGAATATATTCTTGCCAAAGATGCAGTATATGAGATAGATATTGCGGGGTACAAGTTTCCTCTAACGCCGTACTTACATGCGCCCCATTTTTCCATCGTATCTCATGCGGAGCGCCGGTACAAACCCACAGTAGTTAAAAACTACAACCGGGATATTATACAATAATAATTCTAGTCTGTTATACAAAAATCAAATACGTACTTAGTTTTGTTTTGGAATATTGGCAATAAAAATTGGTTGACAATATTTTAGATCAAAATACGTATTTTTTATTTAATGACATGTACTTATTTATTTAAGCAATAATTTTACCTGTAATAATTTTAAATTATTAAATAAAACGTTTTATTTGAATCATGAAGTTTTAATCATATGTTTTACATATAACTGGCGTGATATATTTTTGAAACAAGACTCGGCTATTGAATTACAAATATATAAAATTGTTGATGTGCTTACTCATATCATATGTGTTTATCATAAGTAACTATGTTTGATTAGTTAAAAAATTGTGAGAGAATAGTACATTTATCAGTTAAATATTGAAGATACAGTGTGAAAATGCTTGATAAACTTCCAACTGAGGTAAAAATAAAGATTTTAGGTTATAAATGTGTCATATACTGTATATTTTTAGCTCCTAACAGCTCTTTATGGTTATTTGTCACATTCTGATCAAAAATCTCTACGCCTGACTTGTGTTAAATGCTATGAGGCGAGTTTTGCCGTTTCCTTGATTAAAAATGATGTATTGCACATTAACAAACGCATACTGAAACCGGCATGTAAATCAGTTGTACTCTCCTTGGAAGAAACAAAAAGAAAATATTTCAATTTGGTCATAACTGATCTAACATTCTGCGACTATTATTGGGCTATCGAAAAGTTTAGTTCTTCTTTGAAGACAATTACTTTTGTAGGATGCAGTATCAGTATTATGGAATTGGCGGGATTTTTCTTCGCTTTAAAAAATCTGGAAGAATTGAGATTTAACGCATGTGCTCTCTTCGCAGAAAACATTGAAACTGTTATGCAGCATACTCGACTGAAATATTTAGAGATAACAGATACGTCTTATTTAACAGATAAGACATTGAGTAAATTTTTTGCATTATGCCCTAACTTGGAACGTTTATCCATTCAAGCAACATCATTGAACATCCATATTGGTATTTATAACTTTAACTATAAACCCACTATGGACGTTTTAGACAACCCCAGTGATATAGTATTTACCGTACAGTTTTTTAAAGCACTTATAAAATCCAGATCTGCAAATATTCGTACCCTAAATGTAGCAAATACTTTCATTAACAATGAATCATTAACAGAAATACTACAAACACCATTTTTGAAGTTAGAATGTTTAAATATTGCAAATTGTCGAGAGTTGAGACGTGATCAACTCAATATGGGCGAGTGGCAACCATATATTACAGATTTAAATATATCTAACTGTCGTTTAGTCACTAACAATTTATTAGAACATATTTGCCAAAAAATGCCATATATACATACATTAAATTTGTCAAATAATGACGGCTTTAATGATGAAGGCTTAAACAATCTTAAACTGTTAAATTTGTTAGAACTGGATATGTCTAATTGTAGCAACATATCTAGCCAATATATGCGAGAAATACTAACTTCAAAAAAAGAAAAAAGTAATCTGAAGATTCTGCGAATGAGCAGAAGTAATATTAATGATCATGATATCATACATATATTATGTACATTAAATTTAACAGAATTAGATGTGTCAGCATGTACATATCTGACAGACATATTTTTAAAAACTTTGTTCTTGTCTCAATCATCATTAAAAAAATTGAAATTGATAGCAACTGATATAACAGACGCAGGTTTAACAGGGATTGATAAAAATAAATTACGATTACCAAATATTAACCTGGACAAATATGAAAATGTGGATATATTCTCTCAGGAAATTCAAGATGATATTGTGAAAGAAAGTCTATTTTATTATCGTATTTGCGACTTGAATAATTCAACTTATAACATAGAAAGATTGTCAAATCTAATAAAATTAGATATAAGTTATTGCCCTCATGTTACGGACTTTTTGTTTACTATGCCGTTGCGCTTACCGAATTTAAGAAGTCTGAGTTTGTGTGGTATAAAAAATATTACCAGTAAAGCATTATTAATATTGGTATACAGTTGCCCTACATTAGAAGATCTGGATCTTACTGGTACTTATGTAAAAGATGTCGGCATATTTATTCTTGTAAAGAAATTAAAACGTTTGAAGCATTTATGTTTAAGGGTATGCATGTTTTACAATTACATTACACACTTATACAACTTATATTTGTTACAGAATTGCTTAAAAATTTCAAATACATCTTTATATTATATAAAGCAACATTGTAAATCTCTAATAACGTTAAATGTATTTGGTTGTTATCATTTAACTCATGAAATGATAAATGAAATCAAAGATATACCGTCTGTATTTATGGTAATTGGAATATCATCTCAACGCCCATCATGTGGATTTTGCGTACCTAATGCTCCCCCATTACCTTTGCATCTATAAAAATTAGTGTCATACAATTAATAGTTTATAAGTTTTGTAGAGTAGTTTTCTTTTTTATTTGAAATAAGCGCTTTGAGTGTGCGCAAGTTTTAGGAATATTCAATGTTTTATTTTTGCCTGGGAACACACTGCAGGCAATTTATGAACAGAAAGCAAAACATAACGCTGTTCTCTTCTTCTTTTAACGTCGTGTCGTGTCACCGTGTGAAGGTGAGATTTCAATGTGAAAATATCGATGTTTTTCTAATGAATCAGTGAAGAATTTCTCAATTAATTGTTAGATGTAGTAATGTTTTTGTGGGTTTGTTTGATTAATGCAGTGATTTTCGATGTTAATGTGATTTTTGTGTAATGTCAAATGGTTATTAATTTAGGGGGTTAGGGTACCGAGTTTGTGTTCATGATATCTTGCACAGTATTTACAAGTGTTACTTATTACTTTTTTAAATCAAGTAGTTGTCGTATGTTAGTGTGCTTTAAAATTGTTATTGTACTAATTTATTAATACTTGATTTACTCATTGTTATTTTCTGTTTGTCCTGTAAGTGTGAAACGAACATGTGTGACAGTATATAATTTTTTTTAGGTGTAAAAATCAACGATGGCACCAAAAAGAAATAATATGATCCCTAATGGGCATTTCCATAAAGATTGGCAACGTTTTGTGAAAACCTGGTTCAATCAACCAGCCAGAAAGATCAGACGTAGACAAAACAGAGTTAAGAAAGCGCGTGCTATTGCTCCCAGACCTGCAGCTGGTCCAATTCGCCCAGTTGTGAGATGCCCCACATTCCGATACCACACTAAGGTCCGTGCTGGCCGTGGTTTCACTCTACAAGAACTTCGAGTAAGTATTAATCAATTCCATTCAGATTATGGTATTTATATTATTATGAAAGGCTGCCGGTTTAAACGCCCCATTCGCCCGCTCCATCGGTGTCGCTGTCGACTACCGTCGCCGTAACAAATCCGTGGAATCTCTTCAGTTGAACGCACAAAGACTGAAGGAATATCGCAGCAAATTGATTCTGTTCCCGCGTCATGAAAAGAAGAAGCTGCGTAAGGGAGAAGCAACCGGGGAAGAACGTAAGGTAGCCTCACAGCTCCGTGGCGATGTGATGCCCATCCGCCCATCTGTGGCCAAATCCAAGGCCCGCAAGATCACAGACGAGGAAAAGAAGTTCAACGCCTATATTTTCTTGAGGAAGGCACGTGCTGATGCTAGGTTAGTCGGCATTCGGGCCAAGAGAGCGAAAGATGCTTCAGAAAACCCCGATGATGTAACTAAAGTTGCCAAGGAAACCAAGAAGGCGAAGAAGTAAATGAATGTATATTATATATATTTCCTTTAAGCAGGTAGATCATGAATTTGTATTGTTTTATTATTAAATTATCTACTTGTATATTTATTCTACTTTGTCTTACATGCTTTTCCTTATTTCCCTTCTAATTTTTAACGCAATTCGTAGATAAAATAAATATTGGCCTACGTTTTGATGAATGTTTTTAAACAGGGTGTAACAGCTAAACGAAACAACCTCAAATAATTTCTATATTATTAAAGATATAATAAAATACTATAAGACAATCTTAAAGAAGACCAAGGGGGACATCCGATTTGGGAAGACAATATTTTTTTATGCCAGTGGTTCTCAAGTTACTATACAAAGTTATATTTTTTTAAATGGTATGATATATATTTTTTAGACCCATTTAATCGCGTATTTTTTTCTGAATTCAACCATGTAATCATTTTATATTCTTACATAACAAAAATATTGAGAAAAATGCAAATGAAATTTAAATAAATTTGTTTTTCAGTAGGCTTTGTATGAAGAACAATTTGAATTATTTACTGCATAATTACATACAAAAATCGCGCGTGTCCCACATAGTGGGTTCGCACAAACCCGAAAATAATATCTTACAACAAATCCTTACTCATAAACATAAATTGACCGATTTTATAAAAATAAATTTTATTTCAATTGCATGGCCGTAAAAGACATACCAAATGTTATAGTTTAAGAACTACTAACTGGCTTAATTTTTTTTATTCAATAAGTAAATGTCCGCCTCTATCTACTACAACTTTTATTTGAATAATTTTCTTCTATTCCGAATAATAAAAAATAATCGAGGTGTCCCGTATCGGAGAAACATCTGTGTGTAAAATAGTTTATTTCACAATAATGCATAGTACAATTCGGTATCAATATAATATTACAAATGTTAAAATACTGTCAATAAAACACAAGCATTAATATTTATGCATATTCTTATAATAAAAGGCAGTGATGATTTTTATTTGGAATGGCTGGATGAATTGTGATCACTATCATCATCAGAATGATTATCGCCGCTTCTACTACTAAGGGACGAATTACTTTCATCATCACTCTCGGAATTGTCAGATTCGGAAGATTCTTCTTCCCGTTTTTCGCGCAACAGCTCCTTGAATTCTCTAACAGTTATCTTTCTAGGAATAATTTCTGTAAGGAAATCATATCTCTCTGATGTATTAACTACCTCTGAGAGATGTTTATAATCAATGTCTTTTCCTTTTGAAGCTTTTTCCGCTCTTTTAGAAAGATGCTTGATAAACAATTCCTGAAAGATTATCTCATTTTAATGTGTATGGAAATATAAAACACGCTTACCGTTGCAATGGTTACTAACTGAAGAGATTCCTTGCTGATAGTTTCGACATCAGCTGAACTCTTCATTATTGTTTTTATCCGAGTTACAGGAAGATGTGCACTCATTTTGTGACAACTGGTATCAGCTGGCAACTGTTGGAAACATGTTGCTTTGGCGCATGTGCAATTTTATACTTAGCGCTTTGGCAACGATAAAAGCGCCCCTACTTTTACTCATAGTAACCTCCCAGAAATGGGTTGTCTTCACTTCGTTTTCTGATATAATTATACAGAAACATTACGATTAATTTACTCATTTTTCTATCCGTAATATATTGGTGAAGTAATTTTAATTAATTGAAGTAACTAACAATGTTTTCCTCAATTGTTTACGCCGGGGTGAGTGTTACATCACTTGTAATAAATTTTATACTTGTATTTATTGTTTTGCAGTTCAGTTTAAATATAATTATACTGTCAACAGTCGTAGGGTTCTCAATTTTGTATGTATATTACTGCCGCATGAGAAAAAACAGTAATGTACATTCAGACGATCAGGTAATCAACGCAAGGTAGTCATCCATTTACTGAGTAATATATTTATCTACGTTGCAGTTATTAGGCGAATTGTTAGATAACTACCATCCCGAACCTTTAGTGCACAGCGATGTTGAATCAGAACAAGTATTACTTCTCCAGCCAAATGTTATTAACGACAAAATCGGAACGAAAATTTTAATTCATGTATATTTGTATAATTTTTTGTATATGTGTTTTATGTACCAAGTAATGTTTTAGAACCAGGAATGTATTAATTTTGGCTCAGAAAACTTCCTGAATTTGGTGAAAAATGAAAAAATAACTGAAGAAGCAATAGCCACTATAAGAAAATATGGGGTTGGATCTTGTGGACCTCGAGGTTTTTACGGCACTGTCGGTAAGTTGCTGTTGCTTAAATCGTACCACCATGTTAATCTATTTATATATTAGATGTCCATTTGGACTTGGAGGAACGTATTGCCAAATTTATGAAAATGGAAGAAGCAGTAGTGTACTCCTACTGGTTTTCTACAGTTGCCAGCGCAATTCCAGCATACTGCAAACGTCACGATGTTGTTTTCTGTGATGAAATGATTTCATTTGCAGCTAAAAAAGGCCTGGACGCAGCCAAATGCCAAATTATTTATTTCAGCCATAATAACGTCCATGATTTAGAAAGTAAAATAATTGCGTTCAATGAAAAAACAAAAAATAAAAAGCATCCCGCTAGGAAATTTTTAATTCTGGAAGGGATTTATTACAACACAGGGAATATTTGCGATCTTCCACGACTTGTAGAACTGCGTTCCAAATATAGAATGCGCTTATTCTTAGATGAATCTTTATCTATTGGTGTTTTGGGAAAAACTGGCAGAGGAGTAACAGAACATTTTAATATCGACACAACTGAAATCGACATGATTATTGGATCTTTGGAAGGAGTTGCAGGATCTGTAGGAGGTTTTTGTGTAGGCAGTCATTTCATCATTGAACACCAACGATTGTCCGGTTTAGGCTACTGTTTTTCTGCTTCTCTTCCTCCAGTTTTGACCCGAGCCGCATTTTGTGCTTTTGATTATTTAGACGATAATTCTCCAGATATTTGTGCTCAACTGCGCTCGAAATGTGTTAAGGTTCACAAGAAACTTGCAGATCTTCCCAATATGTTATTGTTTGGAGACAAGTGTTCTCCGTTGAAATATTTGAGTTTTATTGACTTCAAGGGAGAACCTTGCTCGGATTATGAATTTTACGATAAATTTGTTCGAGATGTAAGTATGGTTCAAGTTGGTAAATTATGAAATTATAATGATTGTTTTTAGTGTCAGAGAAACGGATTGGCGTTAGTTGTTATTAAAAATACTGGTACTGATCAGTGGCAAATTAAAATAGCTGTGAACATTGACTTCACCGATGAGGAGATTGATAAGGCGGCTGGCATTATGGCAGAAGTCGCTTCGCATTGCGTGTGCTAAATATTAAAAATGCTTTATATTCTTTTAAAATTTGTTTCGTTTAGAACGATTCGTGATTATACAGGTGTTTTCTTTAAAACAACTAGTGTTTTTTTGGGCGAACCAATGACTTTAGTATTGATGAGAAGCCTGTAAATAATGTGTTATATTAATTTTAGATTTTCTCTGTCTAAACAAAAATCAGTAATAGGCAGTTATCTTTTGTAATATTCAATACAAATTAGCACTTATAATTTACATCAATTACTAATTATACTTGTTTACTTCTTGTTCCATTTGAACTAGTGAATTAATTTATTTGAACTGATTTTTTTGGAGTGGTTGGATCTGATTCAAGTGGCAAATGAAATACGCCTATAGCCTATTTCAATACTGTAACATTATTTTTAATACCATTTTTATACAACCCTGTACAATATTTATATCATTCTAATCAGAAAAAATCGCAATCTAATGAACTAAAAAATTATATAAGGTACCATTTAAAAAAATATAATTTTGTTCTACCGTTTGAGAACCATTGGTTGAATTTTCGGTTTGGTATTATATATAAAAAAATTCTCTAGTCATTAAGTTCGCTGGTTGTTTTAAAGGAAACGCTGTACAATATAAGCAACCAAAGATTTTATGCAATGTTTCACGGACTACATATCACATTCCAAGTTAAAGGCAGTGTTCAATTTTTTATGAAATATATATATATATATATTCGAGTTATGAAATATGTAAATGTACAATCTTGTTTCAAATAAATATGAATTCTAAAACAAAAAAAAAATTACAATACTATAACATGAACTTAGGTATTACGTTTTCGTTTTCTGGACGGTTTAATTTGTTTTGAAAGAGTCAGATCTTCTGGTCGTCCCCATTGTTGAATATACTCATGGACTACGAATTTCTTAGCACAGCCGTCGTAACTCATATATCTGACTTTACCGAAAATAGCTCTTTCGATCCATCCTTGATCGTGAACTCCACCGATAGACCACATGATTCCAACATATCCGTTGGGATCACGGCCATCGAAACTGTATTTATCGTTTAGGTATATTGCAACCTCTAATGCTTTTTCTGGAGATTCAGTCCATTCCAAGATCTTTTTGGCCCAATACATGCGTAAGTAACCGTGCATTTTACCACCTTTTACCAATTCCATTTGAGCTGCATTCCATAATGGGTCGTGAGTTCTGCCATCTTCAAATTGTTGAGTAGTGTATAGATGATTTCGTACATCATTTTTATGTTGGTTTAAAGTTATTTGGGCCCATGGTGCACAGCCTTCAAGTTGATCATACTTATCATTATAATAACAAAAGTTGTCGGATAATTCTCTGCGTACAATGATTTCTTCACAGAAAGAATTGAAACTTTCTATATATGTTTTCTTATACTTGGTAACTTCCAAAACACATCGTTGTGGAGCTATTTGTCCATAATTTAACCATGGAGATAAATGTGAAACTGCATTTAATGTAGGATTGTTTCTATCTCTGCAATAATTTTCTAGACGTTCCTTACAAAACGATTCCAATATCTGGATACCGTTTCTGTACCCTGATTGTATCCATTGAGGTAATTCAATACTATCATATCGAGAAAATATGCTTTCATCTATCTATAAAATATACAATGATATACAGGTGTTCATTTTAAATGGGCCACCATTGCTAGCTCGAGAACTATACGACCTACAAAAACTGTTAAATGGGCATACAATTTCTATTTCACAAGATAAATTTAAAGGAAAGAAACAGTATTTTTTTCGATTATGGTTCTCAAATATGGGACCTCAATTAAATGATCAAAATATTTACTAATTTCTGTCAAGGCACTCTAATTCTATGTAAAAAAAAACATGTATTTCTTTTTTCCGTTCATGGCACTCTTATTATAAGCCATATTTAAACAAATTTTCAAAAAATTCGTTATATAAGGATATAAAAAATATTACATTACTGAATTCAGAATTAAATCCACTAAAAAACAAGCAAATAAAAAATATATGTTCCCATTTAAAATAAAATAGTTAGGCCCCGTATTTTAAGAACCATTGTTTGCCCATTTGACCGTTTTTGTAGCTCTTTTAGTTCTCGAGATAGCAATGGTGGCCCATTTAAAATGAAAACTATATAATATTCCATGAAGAATAACTCCATACTTTTAGATCCAGTTTTCCAGTATACAAATGTTTAATTACTGGCGGAAATGTGGTTAAGAATTCGTCCAATTTAGACATAATTTTTGGACGAATAGTTCTCGCTCCATTTTCTTGTTTGTCTGAAGATATCCAACAAGGCACAATATTATGTCCATCCACCTATAATAAACATAAACTTAACGTTTATTCCTTATAAAATTGTAGCATTAATACTTGACAAAGCACAACATCATCAGGTAAATTTGATTGAAGTTTTATAAGCCAATTTTTAAAAAAACGTAACGGTGAAAAGTCGCAAACAACTGCACCAATTTTATATTGCTCTACTATCTTTGGTAACTCAGTATCTACATCACCCGGGTATAAGTAAAACGGAATGTTTAAAGAATAACATTCGTTGGATACTTCTATTAATCCATGCAACATAAACTTTAAATGCTTCGGCGATGCATTCGAGTATCCAGGCATAAAAAAGTATATCACGTACAACGGAATTTTGTTTTTTAAAGCGAGTTTTTGAGCAAACAAGAAGCTCCAATTATCCTGCACCCTCATCTCTCTATACATCCAATAAATTATACCAGTTGATTCACTTTTAACTTCAGTTTTACCAGACAGGATTCTAACTCTTTTTCTATTGTACTCAAATTCCATCACAGACTCTGTGACTCCACTTCTCTCATTAACTAATGTATCTATTAACGACATATTTACATACAAACTTTTAAAACTAGTAAACTTGTTTATAAACACGGTTTCTGTGCACGATTTTGAATGCAATGATAAGGAGCATGAGGAGTAAGGAACACAAATGTTACCAACTATGTACTATACCAATATCAAAAAAACAAAGTATTTTAAACATAAAATATATTGAAAATAAAAAGCAATATTGCCTACAGTTATTGGATACCTGCTATAAAAGATTTTAATATAATTTTGGTATATAAAAATATTTATTTATTGCAATATTAATGTGACTGCTCCTAATATCAAGTGTATATCATAAGTTTATGTGTTGTTTTGTCATTTATTTGTCAAATAGTTATGTGATTTTATTATATTAAAGTATTTAATATTGTTTGTTTAAATGATTTGTTTACAAATATTTGCGGTATACATTCTATGTAAATAAGTCATATCTACAAAGTTATTCTTTAAATATACGTTAATGGTGTAGATAAATGACAGGAAAAAATCGTCAAGTTTTATCTTTATTATCTATTTTCTATGAAATGCTGATTTATAGAAGAATTTACGTGAAAACATGAGAAACCGTGGTATAAAAAACGACATTTAATGCCTTCAACATAAAATATGGGTCAGTGTTAACGAAAATTTGTATGTTTTGGAGGTGTTACTGTTTGTATTTTATTTAGGAGATGAGTCTGATATTGCTTCACATAAAGTAGTACAAATGGGAGCTGATAACAATCCTAGTTCAACGAGCAGATTAGTGACACTGCAAACACGAAAACAACAATTGGAAGAAAGAATTAGTGCAAAGAATAAAGAACTCCGGAGACTATGTATTCAGGTAAGTATCAAAATAAAAAGTTTTAATATGAGATATGAACGGTTTGGATTTGGTAGGAGGCAGAATTGACTGGTGTCATGCCACCAGAGATTCCATTAGAACCCGGCGAAACATTACCTACATTTAGAAAAAGAGTGGGTACTGCATTTGAGTATCCTCAGAATATTATCAACTCTTTATCTAATGAAGATGAGACAGTACCTAGTCTTGAAACTAAAATTGAGGTGCATAAGAAGATTGCTGAAGCAGCACTACAACTTGCAAATAATGCTACTATGAGCAAGGTAGTACCGTACACAAAATATTCAGTATTTTTTTCTTTTACATATTTTTTATCCGTAAATTGTAAACAAATGGGTGTAAATAACTGATCTCTGGTACATCATATTTGTTAAACAAGATTTGTAAACCATCATAAGTATAAAATAAATATTATTACATTTTAGGCAATTCGGCGTGATAAAATGTCGTTCTATATAAAAACAAAACAAGAGTTAGACTTTATGGAAGAAAGGTTAAAAGTTGTAAAAAGTCAAGGGAAAGGAGTCGTTTCGCAAAATCAACTGAAGCAAAAGAAAAAACCAAGACCGTTCCTGGATGCAGACAGCATATCTACTAAAAGTAGTAACCCTTCCCAGGGCGAAGAAACCATCAACCGCAATTATGTTCATCACCGAAATCAAAGTCGGTACATGATAAACAAGTACCAAGGCAATTCGTATATGTCTGAAGGTGATCTTCACCATTCAGACACACAAAGCTATCATGTTAGTGAAGACAATTTAATCCCACCATTAAGCAAAATAGCTTTAAGTAATTATGATAGAAATAGTAACGATGATTCGCATATACAAACAGCGTTTTCACACTCGAGTCCGAACATATATCATCATCACCAGCAGTACCTTATGAATTCACAAACATTGCCTCATATGTCTCCCACAGCGCAATACCAAAGAGAAAGAGAGAAAGCTGCAGCTGTGTGTAATTATCCTACATATTCCCACACCCTTGTATACCCCAATAATAGACGGTATCATCCAGACGAAAGAAAATATAATTATCATCCAGACACTTACACATATCCCTATTACAATAATTCAAATTCACATCCGATGTTGATGCATTTATCGCAAAATTATAAACATATGGGTTATATGGAACCCAACCAGCATTTGCAGCCGCAGCCGCAACAACAATACGAACCGGAAGTGTCTTCTGCTGGTCTCGGAGGACATTGGTTAAAGACAGAAACAGGAGAAATGATTTGGTGCGCCACTCACGATGATGTATCCACCTGGCATGCAGATAAACGCTTCGGAAGTCTGGATCGAAGAAAAGCCAAACATATCCGGAGCAAACGTAACTCTCCTAATCTTGATGTAGCTAGTAAACAAACAATACCCGTACCTGCATCAATACCCGCAGTACCTGTACCTGTTAGAGCTGTGTTCAGTTCTCAAGATATTCCTAGACCTATGACGCTACAATCAGTGCCTATGCCTTTGCCCGTACAAAATAGCACGCGAACAGAAAGGCAGGACCGCCAGTTAGTTCGGACTCAATCTTTAGGGAGCGTAGGAGCGCAAACTGTAGATAGTGTTTGGCCAAGTGATGATAATTCTTCGTATGATAGCGATGGACATAGTATAAGCGAACTAAATGCTGCATCGCGCAAACTAAAACAAAAAGGCTGGTGCGAAACTTCCTTAGACGCCCCTGCAACTTCATCAACGACGGAATTAGTGCGTAGCCCTATGCCGTCGCCAGTAACCCCACGTACTCCTATTCCACCCAGACCTATATTAGAAATCCCGGCGGAATCAAATCCATCTCCAATGCACGTGGAAACAAACATGGATATGTTTAACACTTCTGTTTTGGCAGATTTACCCAAAAATTGCACGGTGGTTCAAGCCGGACAATGTAAACCATATCGCGAAGTTACAAAACCGTTTGAAATGTCCGACTTTTACAAGTATTCAACGAAATTTCGCGAAAGGAATACGGAAAAACAAAATAAGATTGAAAATGGCAATGTGAATCAAGAATTTGACCAATGCCAGGAAGATATTTATCAAAAAGGGGTTTATCAACCTTTACAACCGATGAAATGTCAGCCGTTAAATACATCTAAGTATTTAGGAAGCCCTTGCGCTGATAATGGGAACACGAGTGTGGACAGCAACCTCGGATTGAACGCATCTAATGTGGCTGTAGCCGAGCATTTCTCCGCGGAGATGAACGCGTGGTACCAAACGCACAGTCATGGAGAAGACCGCGCGAGTACAAGCCCCGTACCTTTAGGCAGATCCACCGCAACTTTAGTGTGATCATATTTTCATTTTTTATTACATATGCAATGTAAATAACGTTCAACAAATATTTATTTTTATAGAAAAATTTATTCTAAGTTACAAAAATATGCTCATTATACGGTGCTCATTAGTATAAATATTTCATGAAATGTATGAGTACATTAACATGAACAGTGGGTCACGGGCTCACACATGACCCTCAATCTGTAGCCAATCCATGTTTGCGTTGGTGGCAATTTGAATGGTAATGGTCTGTGGGTGTAACCATCAAACTGAAGTTTAAAAAGTTAGGTTGTTTTTTGTGCTCGCTTGAGGTTTTGTTGTTTTGCTTCATTTTTTGACTCTTTTAGTGTGTTTTGTTTATTATTCTTTTAATTTTTACTGCTGCTTTGAACTTATTAAATATTTATTGTGTTTGTGTTGTATTATAGTATATTTGTATGGTTTACTTAAAAAGTCAATTTAATAAAACACAAATACTATAATACATCACAGTACAATTTTGCGAACTTACGTATACCGTAACGTGACGTACAACTCAGAAAATGACGTTTCTACGGTACGTAATTTACATTTTAACGGTACGGTATTACCAGTTATTTAAGTCACGATTTGAAATAAAATAAACTTCGCAAATTATTTCTAACGTAACGTAACGTGACAACATACAACGTTATATGTAATTAAGGTTTACAAACTACCTAAATAAGTTTAAAACAGCAGTAAAAATTAAAAGAACAATAAACAAAACAAACTAAATGAGTTAAAAAATGAAGCAAAACAAAAAGAACAACAAAACTTCAAGCGAATACAAAAAACAACCTAAATTTTTAAACGTCATTCAAATTGCCGCCAACGCATAGTGACAGTCTCACCCCAAACATGGATTGGCTACAGAGTAAGGGTCACGTGTGAGCCCATAACCCATATTGAAAAATGAAATCAAAATATCATAATAATGGTATGATGTTTTCGTTTTACTATATAAACAAGTTATTTTTTAAATATGTATATTGTTTAGGAAGGATATGATTCATGAGTGAATAATATCGTGATACATATAGAGAATATTGTTATGACTGTTTTAAATGCAATATTTTATAAACATGTAATTTAAAACAGACATGTATGCAAGTGACCTTAATAAAATGATAATTCTTGTTTTAATATATTTGCTGGGAGTGGCATTTTGTATGAATTTAATAAAGCACTTTAAGTGAACGATATTCTACTTTTATTTCTATTGCTCACTCAATGAATTCCAATTTAAACTGGCTATTTTAATTGATGAGAAAGTACTATATTGTAAATGGCGCGGTTACGTAATGTTTACGTGTCACGTGAAAATGGTGTGGCGTGCGCATGGTTCGCGCAGGAATATGATTTGCTCATGCGTACAACCGAAAACGTCGTGTCACCATCCGTATCCTGAATCTTCTTCTCCCACAATTCTTTCTTTTCAGCGAGTACCTTCGTACAGTGCGGGTGTCTCGAGTTGTGCTCCCTGGTGAACACTAAGAAAAACTTAAACTTTGCACGTTTGCATTTACATTTTTACATTCCTAAAATACTATAAAAATCAGGTAGGTTTTTACAAATAATATTAATGTAGTTTTGGGATTTAGTCGAATAAGTGCAGTTTTAACTGTGTCTCACCACGTGTACACTTCGGCAGTGAACGGTTGCCATATGCTCATTGTTGTGTTTTTCGGTGTTTGCTCATTAAATTCACTATTTCTGTTCCGTATTTTAAGTCAATCAGTTATTATTTATTTTAAATAATATATTTCATAGTAAGTGAATGATTATTTTACTTTAATAAAGAAATAGAAAAGTGCAATGGTGAGCATGGCTGTGTGGTGCAATGTGATGTGATTCATGTTCATATGTGGTGCTATTGGATTAATACGGAATTATGATCATTTGTTTTAACAAGTAATTTAATGCATGTGAGCTGAAAATTCCTAAATGATGATTGTGCGAATGTGTGTTGAATGAGTGTTTATTGTATCATATTACTGGTGATTACTATTAATAAATATTTATGATTTAGGTATAATGGGTAAGGAAAAGGTTCATATCAACATTGTCGTCATTGGCCACGTAGATTCTGGGAAATCTACAACCACTGGTCACTTGATCTACAAATGCGGCGGTATCGACAAACGTACCATCGAGAAGTTCGAGAAGGAGGCCCAAGAAATGGGCAAAGGTTCCTTCAAATATGCCTGGGTATTGGACAAACTGAAGGCTGAACGTGAACGTGGTATCACCATCGACATTGCCTTGTGGAAGTTCGAGACTGCGAAATACTATGTGACTATCATCGATGCCCCCGGACACAGAGATTTCATCAAGAACATGATCACTGGAACATCCCAAGCCGATTGCGCCGTGCTGATTGTCGCTGCAGGTACTGGTGAATTCGAAGCCGGTATCTCGAAGAACGGACAGACCCGCGAACACGCTCTTCTTGCCTTCACCCTTGGTGTGAAACAACTGATTGTCGGTGTCAACAAGATGGACTCGACCGAGCCGCCATACAGCGAATCTCGTTTCGAGGAAATCAAGAAGGAAGTGTCTTCGTACATCAAGAAGATCGGCTACAACCCTGCCGCCGTGGCCTTCGTGCCCATCTCCGGCTGGCACGGAGACAACATGCTCGAGCCATCCAGCAAGATGCCCTGGTTCAAGGGATGGAACGTCGAGCGCAAAGAAGGCAAAGCCGAAGGTAAGTGCCTTATCGAAGCCCTGGATGCCATCCTGCCACCCTCCAGGCCCACCGAGAAGCCACTCCGTCTGCCCCTCCAGGACGTTTACAAGATCGGTGGTATCGGAACAGTACCCGTTGGCCGAGTGGAAACCGGCATCCTCAAGCCCGGTATGGTGGTCGTGTTCGCCCCTGCTAATCTGACCACTGAAGTCAAGTCCGTCGAAATGCACCACGAAGCCCTTCAGGAGGCTGTGCCCGGAGACAACGTTGGCTTCAACGTGAAGAACGTCTCCGTTAAGGAATTGCGCCGTGGCTACGTTGCTGGGGATTCCAAGGCTAGCCCACCCCGAGGTGCTGCTGACTTCACAGCTCAAGTCATCGTTCTCAACCATCCCGGCCAGATCAGCAACGGGTACACGCCTGTGCTCGATTGCCACACCGCTCACATCGCCTGCAAGTTCGCCGAGATTAAGGAGAAGGTCGACAGACGTTCTGGTAAAACCACTGAGGAGAACCCCAAGGCCATCAAGTCTGGAGACGCTGCTATTGTCGTTCTGATGCCCAGCAAGCCCATGTGTGTCGAGTCCTTCCAGGAGTTCCCTCCTCTAGGTCGTTTCGCCGTGCGTGACATGAGGCAAACCGTCGCCGTCGGTGTCATCAAGAACGTCAACTTCAAGGACGCTGGTGCCGGCAAAGTAACGAAGGCTGCTGAAAAGGCCTCCAAAAAGAAGTAGTTGATCGAAACTATCGTTCTCGATATAATTGTTTTGTTTCACTTTCCTTTTTGTAAGATCATTACAATTTGCATAAGATTACAGAGAAGAACTGAGTTAATTTTATTTTGTATGAATCTTTGTGATTAAAATGATTGCCTAAAGATGCTCTATATTTTACCCAATCCTACCCTTCCTTATCTTATCTTGTTTGTATTATTTGAGTAAATTTCAGTTTAGTTTTGATTATAACAAGCAGATGATACATTTGATGTAAGACGGTAGGACAGAGAAGGTCATAAGGTGATCCTATTAGTTGTGGTAAAAAAGGGATGTGTAACAGTTATCCACGTGCAAAATAACATTTGTATGTGTTATTGGCAGGTATGTGTATTTGAATTAGAGAAGAAATGCGTGTCGAATAGTAAATAATAGAGATAAATTTCCTTGCCCGCCATCATGGTTTTCGAATCGCGCATTCAGTCTTCGGTCGAGGTTCGAGCTACGAGCTGAGCTATGTACGCCCTCTATCTCTTAATGTAAATACGTTTGTGATGTGACATAGTTGTCGTCCAATTGCGCAACTAAATGAGTGTTGTTTTTAACTGAGTTTGTAAGATTTCTTTGTAAGCTAAATATTAATCGGTTTTAATAGTTTTTAAAATGTATGTGCAATAAAATGAATGTGATGCAATTTTAATATAATGTGGGTGAAGTGGAAAAGTTCATTGAGTGATTTAACAGAACAAGGACTCCAGCTACGTATGTAAAATTCTAGGTATTCGATGTTCCTAAGAATAAGTGTTATCATGCTTTAATAGCACTATAGCCAGAATTTACCAATATTGTGTTTTGGGAAATGCTAAATACAGTGGCTTTCATCCAGGATTTCAGTTGTATGTAGTATTTGTATTAGCATCGTGTCATATAGGTTAACATGATTTATTTACTTTAGTATTGCTTTTTCTTAACCTTTTAAGGTGAGCTATATATAGCAACAATTGCCTGTGATTAGTTAGAAGTGCAAATAAAATAAGTTGTTTATATTGGTTTATAATGGTTGTCATTGTAATTCGCTTAATTTTTTTCAGGCAGCAATGTATATATCTTGCGGTTGCGAGCCACGGGAGTACATCTTTGTGAGACGAGTACAAGTATATGATCCTGACACAAATCCAACTGCAATTGTTTTCGAGAGATGTGATCATCAGTGTTTGCACAGTAATTTCAGAACATTTTCGCGAGGCAAACGGTGTAAATAAGTGATCAGTGTTAAGTGTTTATATATGCTTTTAACGAACATTACAAATATGGCATGGACCCTGCTCCTTAATAAGGCTGGGATCAAAATATTTCTATTTCTTCTTGTATTTTACTCAACATTTCACTGTGTAACATGTGAAGTGAAAAAATGCAACGCATTCGACACTCCTGGAGGTAAGTTCATTATTTCATTTACCATTTACATACATGTCTATATAATGTCCAGTGAATTAGAAAATTGCACTGTTCAAAACCCATATTAATGCAGACAAGTGTGAGATGAATAAATCTTTTCAATTAGCTCAAGTAATTGTATTGCTTAAGGAATAAGGAGAAATGTTTACATATCAGTTTTGGCGAACTATAAAATTGTTTTGTTTTGAATGTAGTTACGATTCCGGAGGGCGATATTATTCTCGAGCATGGCGAGTCATTAGAAATATTCTGTAAATTACACGATCACTACATGGCACAGCATCCCAACGTAACAAGTGCAGATATTGAATTTTTAAAAGATAACTTCATACTACCGTCAGAATGGGTGAGTTCTTAGGATAAACCCGTATTTACAACTTATTCAACAACTGTATTTCAATTCAAAATATACGATAACCTTTCAACATGTAAAGTTCATCATTATTTTATTCGGTTTATTTCAAATTATCTGTATTTTTATTATCGTGTGTTTGCAAAGTACATATGGTTCTTAGAAAATGATATTTTCAAATTGTAAACACGTTAACATTAGATATAAAAATATCACCAATAATAAATTTCACTTTTTCCTGATCATATGTAGAACGGAGATTAGCTTTTATTTTTTTAATAAATTTTAAAATGAAATTTTTACATATTTTGATATCTATTTAATTATAATTTAAGTCATTTAGGAAACGGTGATTTAAACGGAACATGATTTGAGTGTAATCAATAAAACATTCCACTTTAACAGTTATATTTTGGCTAGGTAACAAAGTTGAACGATTCAACTGCCAGATTATACGTGGAGAAGCCTCCACCGTCTAGCTCTTTTTACATATGTAGGATAAAAAGTAACCAAAAGGCTGTTTGCTTGAACACGGTTACTGTAGGGAGTAAGTATTTCCCATTGCACTACCGGAGAATTGTTTTAATGTATTTATTTATTATAGCAAAGCCCAGTGAAGTACAAAACTTTTCCTGTACTGCGTACAACTATGAAAATATGACATGCTCCTGGACTGAACCCAATCATTACGTCAAAACAAACTACAATTTAACTTACTATTTTGCGGGACGTGGCAGCAGGTCAGACTATTATCTTTTTAATCTTTATACCCGGAAATTTCTTGTTTATATTATGAATTTGGTTTCTGGGAGGTCTTTTATTACTTGAACATAAAATCACTAGTTTTATTATTTCATAATGATAATTGTTGAAAAAGTAATAGTTATTTTACGAGATGATGCTGGAAACTTCTTTATATCACTATAAACATACATTGTTAGCGATAATGCTGATAACTTCTTAAAAATAAATAAAAATTTATTGCTAATAAGTTGCAAATTAAGCATCCATTTTTATGTGAACAGGGTTTTCGGAAACGTCTTAAAATCACCATAAAATACATTGTTATTAAGTTTAAACAGGTGTGACAACAAAACCGACCACCGCCATTATTTTCTTTATTATTATAGTTACAAAAAAATACTATAGAATTAACCAGTGGTTCTCAAGTTACAACACAAAGTTAGAGTATTTTTTTCTGAATTCTACCATGTGATTATTTTATATCCTTACATAACAAAAATATTGGGAAAAAATCAATTGAAATTTAAATAAATTTGATTTTTATAGTTATTTTTCATTAGGCTATGAATGAAAAATAATTGAGATTAAATTAAAATGAAACAAATACTTCGCATGTCCCACTTGGGTTAGCACAAATCCGAAAACAATAACAACAATAATAATCACTCAATCTTTCAACAACATTGTTACTAATCGTACATAATACAGGAATTCCTCACTCTTAACATATTAAAGTGACCGATTATTAAAGTGGCCGAATACCACATCCGGACCATAATAATAGTTACAATACAATCATACTTCGCCACACATTGCTGTCTAAGCCCGCTTCTTTTGCCTCGGCCACACTCATAACCGCATTTATACATTCGGAAACTTTCTCTCTTGGCACCCTACCAATAACATCCATCCACTTACACATTGATCGGCCACGCAATCGAACACCCTCTACTTCACCAAGATATATACGCTTTACAAGTCGTTCACTTTTTATTCTCTCCATGTGACCAAACCATCTCAACTGACTCACAACAAATATCTCTTAACAACATTGTTCTTAACCATACATTTCATACACCCAATTATTCCTCACGCGTTCACGTAAATACCTTTGTTAACAACGTGTTCTATTTAATTTCTATTCTAAATCATTGAAATTGACGAATAGCAGATTTTGTTTTTCATACATAGTCTACTGAAAAATGACTATAAAAATCAAATTTATTTAAATTTCGATCGCATTTTTTCAATATTTTTATTATTATGTAAGGATATAAATCTAATACATGGTTGATTTTAAAAGATATTACGCTATTGAATAAGCATAAAAATATGTATAATCCCATTTAAAAAAAATTAATTTTGTGTTGCAACTTGAGAACCACTGGTTTAAAAAAAAACTTCTTTAATGAGATGTCCCCCTTGGTCTCCTATAACTTGGTTCTATAGTATTTTTTGTAAAGAAAATAATGGCGGTGGTCAGTTTTGGTGTTACACCCTGTATATTACCAATTATACTAACAATTAATATTTTTATGTAGGAGTATATACATGTGTCCCAATATAACAAGACGTGATGACAAAGGATACTGTTTTTGGGATCTACAAACTCGTCCGCATTATCGACAAACACAACCAAATTATTATTTTTCGCTCAATGTTTCAAATGATTTTGGAACAATTATACAAAAAATAACTTTCTCACACTTTGCCAATGGTAATAATTCTTATAAATTACATAAAAATATTCTACAATTGTTATTTTTTTTAGTAATTCCTGGCCCACCAGAAAATTTAACAGTATTGAATAAAACTTCTGATTCTGTGACTTTAAGCTGGTCCGTTAGGCATCCAATGATTTTTTTCCCACCTTCAGTTATACACAGAGTAGTATTTCAATCTGAGTACGATAAAAAAGATGAATGGATGGTTAGTTTGATAATAAACTGTTTTGCGAAGCTTACTAATGTTTTATTTTTTTAGGTTGCAAACACATCTAGTATTAATAAGAACAATAGGCCTCTTTTTACTTTGGATAGTTTGAAATACGCACACGCCTTGTATGATATCAGAGTGTCGATGATTTCCAGCAAGGCCCGAATCTCTGACGACAGAATGTGGTCGAAAAATGTTTCTTTAACAGTCAGGACTCTTAGTGCTTGTATGTTTCACTAAATGAACACTATTCAATTTATTAATCTTTGTATGTTTTTAGTACCCGGTGCACCTCCCAAAACAACTGTGGGCAGTTTTGAAATAGTCAACAATAAAACTGGAAGAGATGTGTATTTATATTGGCAGTTTATCCCGGAGTTTATGAAAAATGGAGAGAATTTAACTTATAGAGTTATTCAAGTTACAGATGATTTTACCACAAAGTATGTTTATGTAATCTCCAGTTGTGCCGCTTATAAATTTATGTCTTCTTACAGAGTTATTGAGCCAGTAGAATTAACCAATTCTTACGCAAAAATCGTCAGTATAAGTTATTCTAAAAGATATAAATTCCATATTGTTTCTGAAAATGAAGTCGGCCAATCAGTAAATAGATCAGAAATAATTGTCCCGGCTATTGCAGAACGTAAGATGCCAAAATATTGATAATAAACAATTGTATATTGTATTTATTTTCCAGAGGTAAAAGAACCATCTTCATTCACAAAAATTTCGTTTGGAAAACAAGTGTACGAACTTTCTTGGATCCCACCGCCCGATAATAACAATACTATTAAAAACTACACGATATTTTATTGTCGCAATGATTACGACAGACCGTTCCAATGCAAGGGGTTGCTAAAATGGATTGAAGTTCCTAGCAACACAACTTTGATTAATATGACTGTTCCAGAAGATAAGATATATCAGTTTGCAATATCTGCCAACTCTGAAAACAGTAGTAGTGGTATGGTTTGGGCTTCGTGTACTGTGATCCACGACAAAGGTTTCACAAAGATGAAGAGTATTTGGATTAACAGTATAGGATCTGATTATATTGAAGTTGGATGGAAATTGGATTGTTCTGATCGAATAGGAAACATAGAAGGCTTTATAATTTATTATTGTCCAATCGTATCGCCTGTAGATGCAGCATGCAATGGAAGCGAACAGAATATTACTATAACCGGCGATCCTATTGCAAGTCGAGGAAAAATCACCAACCTCCGTCCTTATACAACTTATATGCTCAACGTTTCTGTTAAATCCAAACATAATAACGGTCTCCCAAGTGATCCACTATACAACACAACTTTAGAAGGAGCGCCCGACCCTCCAGAAAACCTTACAGTTAATAACATTACCAGCAATTCTATAACTATATCTTGGATGCCGCCAAAATACATGAACGGTGTTATACGCTTTTACGAAGTTCGGTATTTTAGCAATGGTGGGGAGTACAGACGCAAAACTGAAGATGGAAAGACTCACTTTATGACTTTGAGAAACCTGCATACTTACACTGAATACAATATCACAGTATATGCTGTCACTGTAAAGGAATCGAATAGTTCTCTAACGCTGGGAGTAAAAACTGCCATTTCAGTTCCTGCCAAAATGGACAGCCCGTCTAATAAATATCAAAATGATACACTTATTTTGGTGGTGTGGACTCCTCCGAACCCGGCCGGTGGAAATCTCGACCTTTACGAACTCCGCGTTAAAGAAAAAGTCAATTCTGTCAATGACACAAAATATTTCAATACATCGGATACACAATTCGAAATTACAAATTGTGGCAATGACAGAACTTACAAAGTGTTATATTTTTCAATTCGCGCCATTAATATAGACGAAACTTTAAATAAAAGATACGAAGGCGAATGGAGTGACGAAACAGAATATTATTGTAGAAGTTCAACTGGTTTTATCTACTGGTTTGCAATTGCTTGCGGAGTCGGCATATTAATATTTATGGTTTACATACTAAAAAAGTAATTTTTATACGAATTATTAATTTTATAATACTAATTGAATTTTTGTTTAGATTGTGGCATCATTGCAAAATAATGCGAGATGTGGAAGTCAAATTACCACCGGGTTTAACACCAACCGCTCCAAATGATTTGAGCTTGAATCATTGGCCAGTCAGTACCTTACAAAAACCCTCCACCGATGACCCCCTCATGCATATCAGAACCGATTCTTCCGCCGATGAAGAGGTAAGCTTACTGATTATCTATACTCTGTTCGGCGAATATATGCCAACGAACACACGCTGATCACGTGACGTAACAGTCCCCGCCTTCATGAGCGGTTACTACCTTAATTTAAAAAAAAATACGGAATATTGAACCACTAACGCATTAGTATTACGTAATAACGCCCTTACTTACGGGCCAATAGCGTACAATGGTACAAGGGTTCTTACTAATCATGTGAAAATGCATGCAATAACTTTGGCATATATTCGGCGAACAGAGTTTAATACAGTGTAGTTGGTAATATTATTAGATTTTCCAGTTATTATTGGCCAAGAAAGCTGAATGTGGCGAGAGCCATGATCGCATTCCCAGCGGCGACTCCAGCGGATGCAGTTCAGGACACGAATCTGTCACTTCTTCTCTGGCTTCGGGCACTAATCTGTCCAGTTCTTCTGATTCTGGGACAGAGCAACCGCGAACTCCAAGCAGCGAAAGTGTCAGCCGGGAGAATTCTTTGAGGCAAAGACGTACAGGATCTGAAACATTGGGCTGGGATTCTGAAATCGCCTGGCCTCATCCGAAAGGGTATGTTACTACTATGCCTATGAGTGATAAATCTGGTTCGCCTACTTGGAATACCATCTCCCCGAGTAATTATTGCGTACTGGGAGTGGATACTGTTACCGCGGCAACAGATAATCCTATACATGGAGGTTATGTGCCTGTGCCTATTAGTATACCACATTCAGAACCTGCGGGAAAGCCATTGTCGTCTTATATCACATGCGATTCTATATTTAACAAACCGCAACCCATTGGAAGCGGGGAATCAAGTCCCGCTTATGTGAAGAGCAGTGATATTATCGGCCGAGGAACAGGCACAGGTATAGGTTTAGGTGTAGCAACGACAGCAACAGTAACATCAGCAGTGCAACCCCAACAGCCGACATACGTGATGGCCGGCAACACAAACACAAGTCGGCCGTACGTGAAACCTAGCGCATTAGCAGCCGTAGCCGCGACCACAGCCACAGGGAAATTAATAAACATAGAGCCTCTGCATGGTGTAGATGTAGAGGCGTACATGCAGCATGGAAGCGAAATAGATAGCCCTACTCCGTATGTGAAGGCGGACGAGCTGTCCTCGTTGAAGGAGAACGACGAGCACTCGTACTGCCGCATGGGATGGGACCGCGACCGCAACCGCACTGGTGGTGGTGGTGTTGGTGCTGGTTCGCCGGTTTCCATTCCCACGGCAGTGCCGGCTCGATCTGCGGTTTGCGAGCCCGCTAAGGGGTATGTACCGCACAGACAATTTGAAAACAAGTCCTTGAAGGAAGATTAAAGACTCTCAATGTGTCCAGTCCTGCGTGTACAGTTCGATGTATATTTTTATCTTTGATATTTTACCTCCTTTAGTATAAAGTGCTTTCAGCGTTTCTATTCATTTTTTAGAGTTTAAATGTTTTTAATTTGTTTGTTTATCTACTTAAACTATAATGCGGACCTATTTATTGTTATTTGTTTTAATTTGAGACTAGTTTGAATTTCTGCAGTTGGGTTTAAATGGGAAATGCATACACATCACTCTGTACATTTTTTGTCATACATTTTCGTAACGTACAAAACAGTCCCTAGAAGTTAAATTGCCTTGTACATTTGTCACTGTGTACCAGGGTTGCCAGATGACGAATACTGATATCCCCCAAGTGAAATCTGAAAATCCTCTAATTCAGCAAGATTTAAAGAAAAAATACCCCTAATAAAATTTATTTATTGCATTGTACATCTAGACTGCTACACCTACGAAAGGGATTCCCGGAAAAGGGCGCGAGCAAACAAGTGATTCAAGCGAGTACAATTTTCAAGCAGTAAAACACAAAATTAAAAATAATATATATTGAAAGAAACTTTCAGAACTCATAATAATGAAACAAAAACAATATTTGGGATTAGTTCTGTATAATTTTTATTATTTAACGACGTTTCGACAGCGAAGTGCTGTCTTCATCAGATAAATAAAGTACATGTAGTAGTCAAGACAACAAGTTTACAAAAAGAGGGTAACATATATCAAAAGTTACATAAAAAACATACAAAATAATAACTTCGTAACTGTCGAACATTAGATGTCAAAACGTTGTTCTTTCCAAAGTGACATTATTGTTGTCGAAGTGACACGCGCACACCAATCAGCTGATTCGAAGCCCCTCAAGGTCGTTCGAGTCACGTATCTGCTCGCGGCCTATTGGGAATTCAAACACCAATCATTGTATACGAAACGGGTGGGGGAAACATCCTCGAAAGAAACTTCATTCCATACGGATTCATGACGACGCACCCGTACCAATATCACTTGGTTATAATATAAGGAAATATATACATTTTTTTCTACAGCTCCTGTCTGCCGTCACCTATAACAACTGTTCCCCAGTTTTCCCTCTTAATAGCGATAAAATCCCCTAAAAATAGGGGAAAATAACAATATGGCAACCCTGCTGTGTACAAATCTATACCATGAAGTTGCTGCACATGAAAGAATTCAAATTTGACGCGTTCACTGCATCTTGAATTAAAAAAAGAATATTTTATTGTAAGCATGTAAAATTTTCATTATGTTTTAGCTTAGATTACGTTAGAGATTTTTTTATAATTAAAAGAAATAAAGTACACTTTGTTTTCGGAGTGTACGTCGAGATGCACTGAACGTGCTCAGTTCGAATTCACTTATACGCAGCAACTTCATGGTATAGATACAGTAGGCGAATTTTCGCGACGAACCAAAGTGGTTTGGCTAATGAATTTTATGAACCAGTACGTTCTCGCGACGAACTAATGACGTCAATCATGGACCAGGTTCGTCGAATCTGGTTCATCGGTTCTCTCTTTCTAATCTCAATCCATCTCAGTCTACCCTTTGTTTTGTTTATACTCTTGAGCGTTTGAGATTTTGATTTAAACTAAAATAAATTACAAACATGGAAAAAGTCACTATTTCCAATGGATTAGAAATGCTTGAAGTGGAAGTTGACAGGGGAACTGTTGATATGTTAAATAAAGGTAAAAGTTAGGTTAAAGTTTTGTTTACAAATAATACAATCAATTATTTGCAGATCCTGTAGTTACAAAATGTGTAAAGATCGCATACTAAATAACTCATGTCCATTTCCATAAATTCATCTATAATATAACTCATATATTTTCCATCGTTTAAAATTAACCGCCGAATGACGATGGCGGTTTAACCAAACTGATTTCTCGCGATATCCTATCTTACGTCATAACAGTGACGTTTTCATGAACCAATGTCCGTCGCGAAAAATCGCCTAGTGACAAATGTATAGGATGAAAAGTGTAGAATATAACTTCAAGGGACAGATTTGTACGTTAGGAGAATGTAAATGGCAAGAAATGTACAGAGTAATATGTGTGCAATTCGGAATTCGTATTTCAAGCCATTGATAATGAAAGAAGGATCTATATTTTTTAAAAAAATTGAAATATATATATATTTTTTTTAGCTAAGTTTTGATAGTACATATTATGATCTCCGCCATTCACTCACGAGATTCAAACTTGAAAAGAGTAAAGTTTTAATACTGCTCCTACACTTGTAGATGATTTTGAAATTCAAAATTGTAATAAGTATCGTAGTTTAGGTATGAATGTGCCCGTGCCTTAACAATTTTAGCATATGAATATATTGTAATTCATGATCAGTTTGTGATATGATTTTTTAGATGCAGCCTTTTATAAACCAATCCAGGAAACTTGCCACACGTAATTTTAATATAAGTTGCTTTAATTATATTGTCATAGTTATCGTTGCGATTGTTTATTTCATATGTATGTATGTGAAGAGTTTGAAATTGTTATGCAGTCAGGTATTCATACTTAATTATATCCAGCTTCATACGTATAATTATGTAGCGTATACGTAAAACTATTTCATTAAAATCTGTATCTTTAACAGTAATTGTTAAATTATTTTTACCAACTTCACAAATGAGTACTTCACTTAACAACTCTCAATTTTCTGACAGTCTTGTAAGTCACTTTTATAGTCAATAGTTACAGTCAATTTCATTCACCACCATAAAAATGCTTTTTAAACTCAAATATTTACCTTTGTCAATACTTTACTAATTTTTTTTATGACATGAATAAAATATTCTTATTATAATTGTGCTGTTATGATTTATGAATAAAATACATAATTGACTATAGCATTTATTGTAGTTTCTTTATTCGAACAAGAATTATACTATTTTACAGTGAGACTGCTACTGCCATCATTCAAAAATACATGCAACTACTGTTAGTAAATTTCACTATTAGCAGTTGGTCGTACATTTTGGAGAATTTTTAAATGCAACTATTGGAAACATTGACATTAAAGCATCATATTTATTTATTTTTTAATTATTTTGGAGCTTGTCAACTTATGAAAATACTTTTAGTATGTCTCTTAATGTATTTGTATATATATGAATTTAATTTTTCTTAATTTCTAAAATGAAGTTTCAGCCGTTTGCTGTAAGATGGCCATAGCAATATCGTTTTGGGGAAAAATTAAAGAAAAAATACGATTTACGGCTGAACGGTTCATTTTTTTAATAAAAGTATTAAAAGAAAGTCGTTCAGAATTAAAATTTACGTGGGGTAATGGGGTTTGTTTGAAACTTTTAATACGTAGATATGTACGTGACGTGTAATGAGACATAGACATATTTTCTGTAACATACACTAGAGGGAAAAGTGTTGTCTTTTATACTGTACAGTATTTTTTAACATAAAAATGGTTCTCGCAGATTTAGGTCGGAAAATAACAACTGCTCTGCAGTCCTTAAGTAAAGCAACAGTAATCAACGAAGAGGTAAATAGTTATAAATATTTATTATTAAAATTAACCTAATTGTATACAATGTGATATCAACAATATGTAAGTCATTATTGTAATTTAATTGTTTATTACCGAATTGTACATAAATGAAAAGAATTGTTTGTGCTTATAGGTCTTAAATGGAATGCTCAAAGAAATATGCGCCGCCTTATTGGAAGCAGATGTCAATATTGTTCTAGTGAAGAAACTACGAGAAAATGTAAGAGCTGTCATAGATTTTGAAGAAATGGCAGGAGGTCTGAACAAAAGAAGAATGATCCAAAGTGCCGTGTATAAAGAATTAATAAAGGTTGTTGATTGTTATCGATCTGACTAGGTTTTGTTACAGAATGCTTTATCTGTGCAGCTTGTAGATCCCGGCGTCAAACCATACCAGCCTGTGAAAGGAAAACCAAACATTATAATGTTCGTAGGTTTACAAGGTTCAGGTAAGACCACAACTTGCACCAAGCTCGCCTACCACTATCAGAAGAAGAATTGGAAGTCTTGCATTGTGTGCGCCGACACATTCCGAGCTGGTGCGTACGATCAGGTCAAGCAGAATTGCACCAAGGCTAGAATACCTTTCTACGGTAGCTACACAGAAGTCGACCCCGTTGTTATCGCACAAGACGGTGTTGAAATGTTCACGAAAGAAGGCTTCGAGTTCATTATAGTCGACACCAGTGGTAGACACAAACAGGAAGAATCTTTGTTCGAGGAAATGTTGGCCGTTTCAAACGCAATAGTAAGTTAAGTAATTACTGTAAATATAAATGAGTAATGGATTGCGTCGTAGAAACCAGACAATATAATATTTGTGATGGACGCGACGATAGGGCAAGCTTGTGAAGCGCAAGCTAGGGCTTTTAAAGAAAAAGTGGACGTCGGATCTGTTATCATCACTAAGTTGGACGGACATGCGAAAGGTGGCGGAGCTCTCAGTGCGTGAGTACGGTACAGGTAGGGTTTGCAATACTGGAATACCGGACGAAAATTTTATGGTATTTTTTTGTTGCCTGCGCACCATTCTTTCATCAGAAGCATAATGAAATCTCTTTAGCATCTGTTTTTCATGTGTTTCTCAGATTCTATTCTCTTTACGTATATCTACGCAGTTTATTTCGTTCACGCACAATAATATTCGTACTCTACTGACTGGATATAATAATATGTTATCAGGAGTAGAAAGCAGTCTTTTTGTGTTGAATCCAGCTATTGCGGCCGATGCTAGGCAAGCTGGGTATAACACAAAAAGGGTGTTCTACTTCGAATAACATATACTATTTTTTCTTCAAGTGTTTCAAAGAAAACTGGCCACCTACCATATCTGAATAAAAATTATTTCCCATATTTCTCAATTATCGTATTTTAATAAAAAAATAATACATCGTTGAAAAGAGAAACAAATAGCGGTTTATATTTTAGTAAAATAATTATAGGTTCCTACTTAAAAAATAAAAGTTGATAGTCGTATTTTGCAAACCTAACTTTATAAAAAATAATATATTTAAAATAATAAAACTTTTTAGAGTTCTATTATAATAAAAAAAGTTAAGGGGGGGGGGGGGTTGTCTTCCCAGACTCACCCTGTATTTTTGAGGAAATAAGGTGTGGCACTAGCTCAGTGTCGTATTATTTTTTTCCTAAAAGAAATGTTTGCTAAATGTAAAGTATGTATAAAAATATTTATACATATTGTTTTTTTTTCTGGTATCCTGAAAATTAAATATAAAAATACCGGTTTTAAAATTTGCCCCGGTATTGCAAATCCTGGTACAGGGTACATCTCATACAACGTATACACTCACACTTGTTTCTCCTGCAGAGTTGCGGCCACGAAATCACCCATAATTTTCATGGGTACTGGCGAGCACATCGATGACCTTGAGCCCTTCAAAACCAAGCCATTTATCAGCAAACTACTTGGTATGGGCGACATCGAAGGTCTTATCGATCGTGTCAACGAACTTAAGCTCGAAGACAACGAGGGGCTATTAGAAAAGATAAAACACGGACAGTTCACGCTCAGGGATATGTACGAACAGTTCCAAAATATCATGAAGATGGGACCTTTCTCTCAAATATTGGTACACCTTATTTTTTTATAGTGATAAACAAATATATGATGATGTATTTATAGGGTATGATTCCTGGCTTCAGTCAAGACTTTATGGGCAAAGGCAGCGAACAAGAATCAATGGCCAGGTTGAAAAAACTCATGACTATCATGGACAGCATGAACGATGGAGAGCTGGACAACCGGGATGGATCGAAGCTCTTCAGCAAGCAGACGGGGCGAGTAGTGCGAGTGGCTCAAGGTTCCGGAGTGTCAGAACGCGAAGTGAAAGACCTCATCCAACAGTACACCAAGTTCGCGGCGGTCGTGAAGAAAATGGGCGGAATCAAAGGATTGTTCAAGGGAGGTGACATGGCCAAGAACGTCAACCAAATGCAAATGCAAAAACTGAATCAGCAGATGGCGAAGATGATCGATCCTCGAGTGCTGCATCAGATGGGCGGTATGTCGGGTCTTCAGAACATGATGCGGCAGCTGCAGACGGGGGCTGCTCACGGGATGGGTGGGCTGGGCAACCTCATGAATGCGGGGAAACAATAACCAATACTGCCATACTCTTCTTCAACAACCAATTTTTTATTTGAAACTTATCAGGCTTTTCTATTTCAGTTTATAGAAACTTTAAAATTCATAAAAAAAATTCAATTTTTATATTGTGATTTTTGTTTTTATAATAAAGTAATATTTTTAAAAGTATATGAATTATGGAAAAGTTTTAGGTTTGGGTGGTATTTAATACGAAAGACGTGATGTCACATTTATGTGTTGTGATTAGGGAATGCAATACCGGGCGAAAATTTGAATATCGGTTTTTCGGTGTTTTATTTTAAAAACCGGAATAGCGGTACATTGTTAAAATTGAATAAAATTGAAATTAATTTACAGTAGGGTATGGTATATGATTAAGTGAAAGTCAAACTCAATCAAACCAATTTTTTTATGAAGCTTTGTCCAAAGATATGACCATTAATGAAAACCCGACATGAAAATTCCTTATTAAGCTAGATATGATTTTTTAAAGCAAATGCTAGGTAAGCAAACGAGACTTGTTGCTTAGTACACTGAACGATTTGCTACCTATATTTATTTATTTATCAACGATTTATCAATGACGAATTGTCATCGAGAAAGTTATACAGTTGTCAAATATAAAATGTGTATCTCTCGTATATCTTTTATTGGTCTGGAAAATTATAAAAAATGAATTTATAGATAGCTACAGTTATTTGTAGATAGTGGAATCAATTTTGAAGGTTTTGTTTTAAGTCTAAGAAAATATTTCAAAGTTAATAATGTTATAAACATTCATCACAAAACTTTGAAAGTCTTTTTGACATGGACCTAAACGCACCATAAAATGAAATAGAAACAGTACAAGTTAACTTCATGTGTGTATAATTTGTATTTCCCGCCATTATATTTGATAAGTTAGCAAGACAAGCGAGAAATTTGGCGCTTGGAATGCTTGCGAGCAAATCAAGAAAATGCTAGGCTAGCAAAGTCGTTCAACAAATTTTACTTCCGGTTGCTTGTTTTGGTGGGCTTATTGAAATTACTGAAATTTTTTCATGGGAGTTCCACCATCTTTACTCACCAAAAGGAATGGAAAATGGATAGTCTGTGGGCATGGCGCTGTGGAATTATAGGCGGGATTCTTAGGTTTCATATTACTGGCCAATAGAATCAAATCGACAAGCTTGACGGCCATAAAATGTTTAATTTGTTATAACTTTTTACTGAATAATGTATTTTACATTTATACTTATAAATCAGTATATTTCGATGATGGTTTATAGGCCCATTGTAATGTCTGCAATTTTCAATTTTAATTTCACTTCCACGGAGGGGGTTTCCCCGAAACAAGCTTGCCAACTCTTCAGTAAAATGATTTTAATGATTTAAGTAGATAATAACTAATAATACATAGGTATAATCCATTATATAGTATCTTGTTTTGCATTAAAAAAATATACCGAAAAACCGGTATTTTTATGTTTAATACCGGTATTGAATACTAGCCAAATTTTGTACGGTATCCCGGTTTTTGGGATTCCGGTATTGCATTCCCTAGTTGTAGTATACGTTGTTGTTCAGGTTCAAATGCAGGTGTAGTTAGTAGAATACAAATGAAACAATTCCTCAACTCTTTGTGAATTAATATGTTCAAGTTAATTTTGTACGATTAAAAGAACAAGAAATAGTTTTAAAGCGTTGCTGGAAAGTATTTTATATTTACTATTATTAGTTATTTCTTTCCTTACCGCATAGTTTTACTGGGTTATAGAGAGTTACAAATTAATTTTCGCTTATGTCGAAATTTAATTTTTTGTTTCAGAGGGTAAGAAGATCCTCGAACAAGTAAAGTTACTCAACATCAACAATACTGCAATGAATGAATGTTGAAACTCGTAGAAATAAATAAATATTGTCAGTTTGATGTTTGCGGGTGTCAGCTGTGTTGCTGTTGCTGTTGTGTTGAGGGCGCTGCAGTGCCGACTGCCGAGGTTCAGTAAGAATGGTGTAATAGGCGATGTCGATACACATGAGACAAGTCAAGTCCAAGTCGCTGTCGCTGGCCAAGTGCTGTCGTATGTGTGTCCACATCCACGCACTGTGACTTGGGTGTTTTGTGTTGTGTGCAGACCAAATGTGCAATCCGTAGCCATACCCATCCACAGCCGAGGATTCATGTAAGCTATCTTTCACCTATTTCACATGTGTCACTAATCTTCTTTTCCTTATTGTTACATGTAAAAACAAACCGCGCTTCTTTCCTAGCCGGTTCTTTCTTTTAAATATTTAATTTTGATTATTGTAATTCAATTTTCTATTCATAATTCATAGGTTATTCTCATAAGAATAGTGAGAGCTCCTGTCAAATTTTGTTTACTCTTCAAACTTCTTTCAAACTCATTTATTGTCAATACCAATTCATTTCTTTTATTAAATCTGTATTATAATTTATGACAGCCACATGAAATTTGTTTAGAATTATTAAAACATCAAATTTATGTAGATTTTGGGGGGATATACAGCATAGACTTCTGTTTACCAAAGTTTCAATGTCGTTCCTTCCAATTTTTATTAATATTCGTACATATAAATAACAAAGCCATTAATTATATATTTGCATATTGAATACTAAGTGCAAAATGTTATATCTAATGTATATAATTAAAAATGACTATAGCTTGACGACAATGAATGTTGTGGTTGTGCTTCGCAAAACTAAAACGAACAATTATTCAAGTTAGTTACACCAATAAATTATATTTAAGTACTATCTTTCTTCTATCGATAGTAATCAATTTAGTTGCATAATTCCATACTCAAATGCTTAAATTTACAAGGAAATGTTTCTCAAGACAACAAATTTCTAGTTCTAGTCTCACGATGTTCTATTTTATTTATTATTTAGCACAAACTTATAAATATTAACCATGTAATAAGAAAAATACTAGTGGTGAGAAAGAGTAAATTGCATACAAAAACAAATAAAAATAAATGTGCTAACTGTTTATTTCTGTTTCTCATGTCATGTATTTACAGTTTAGCGTAGTTTGCGTAAATTTAATATTTTGTCTTATTGGAGACAGTTGAAAAGCGAAAGTTTAAAGTTGAGTGAGTATTGAGTAGAATTCAGAAGTTGGTATTGTAAGATACCTGTTCTGGACTGAAGTACCTGCAACCGCAACAAGGCGGTACGGTTCTTTAATCTCTGATTGTACAAGTTCAAGTAGTGCTCGTAGTAGTAATAGTAACATTTAATCATTGTTATCATTATCAGTAGGCAAGTTTAGGACGGATATTCATAATGAACGGAAATTCTTGACTTTACGACAGAAACAAATTTCGGAATGTATTTCATAGGAAAGGATGAGAGTGCAAAAAAGAGATTGTTCCTTTCACAGATTGAATTGTACCAGTTCTTAGTTCTCAATACGCACAAGATACGAGTACATAATCTGTTGATAAATTAGTGATACTGAAAGTATATAAAAGTAAATGAATGATGGGTTTTGAAATTACTTGGCATTTAAGAGCATTGTTTAGCGCCTAGAGCAAGTGCGCTGGGTTCGGGCATGAGTGGCATGTAGTCTGGCTAGCTTAGACGCTAACTGCTTAACGTGATGATTCACAGACAACTAATCAATGAATACCCCAGGGAAACTCTTATTTTATCTTTTCGTATATGCAGGTTGTTATATTATTTGTACAATTCATTTTTTCAGATCCAAACACAGGGTAGCCTCTTAAAAAATTATAAGAACATATTTGAATCTGGCGCTCTGGCACATAAACGTTATATTTGTTTGCAAATTCATATTTCATCGAAATTTTAGAAAAATATATTAAGGAAAAGTAATGTTTAAAACATAATTAATACCTGGTTTCTTGTAGCGAAGTTTCCACACAACGTAGACATTAAGCTAATCCAACCCTGTGGTTTTACATGATCAAAGATTTACATGGATTTTTACAACTTTGCATTGTACAATGTAATTTCGATTCAACTTTCGATGTTTAATTGTTTTTTTAGGGATTATATTACCTTAAGTTGCATTCTTGTGCTTGCAGTTGGCACTAAATTATGTTATACGCATTGCAGTAACTTGTCTGTAATCACTTTTTTCGTGTGTCGAATTCAAACAGATCCAACAGCAAAATAAAGAGTTCTTCAACTAAAGTTAATCGAAATTCAAAACAACAAATATAAGTCATATTGACATTGTTATCAAGATAGAAAATATCTCACTTATAACGGCTAGATTTCATGGTCAAGTGTTTCAAATTTAGTAACTTTTAGAAATTATGGTTCATATTAAATTGTATGGGACACATAGAAATAACGTATTCTGTAATCACTTTCTTCGTGTATCGAATTCAAACAGATCAAATTTAAAAAGTTATTCGACATAAAATCTAAACAAATCGAAATTCACGATAATAACAAATATAAGTTATATTGAAATTTTCATTCAATTGTAATCATTTATACAAATTTCTCAATGGGAGCAAGTGGGCAAAGCTCAACGTAGATGGCAGCATCCTAGCCATGTACTGTTGCCGCGTATAATTTTGAATGTATTCACTGACTGACATTTTTTTATTGTGCTTCTGTTCTAAAAGTACAATTATAAGCCAAATCCCCACGAAATAATGATAATTTTTACTAGTTCTATATTTTCAAAATAATCTGCACAAATACTTGTTTTGTATTTCGACTTAAATTTTTTTTTTCTTCTTTCATCTTTTGATAAACTATAGATTACTTACACTTTTGCATATACCTACTACAAGAACGCATTTTTTTTAGAACGCAAGTAACTATCTGTCACTTTTAATACTAGATTCTCCAATTATGAGTTCTTGTGTTAGAGCGCGCCTACTGAAGTACACAAATTTTATTACATAGTTCTAGAAAGTACATGCTAGTATGGCGCCATAGTTACACTATATCACCAGCACCTGCTCCCATTATGTCTGAATTTCAAGATCATATATTTCAAATTTAGTGATTATTTTACCCATATCTTGTGATCATATTTTCTAGATCTATGTACTAAATTGTGTTAAACAACTAAACGTATAGCAATAAAAAGTTCTTTAATTAATTTTCTGATGTATTGAATTCAAACATGGATCAAACAACAAAACAAAAAGTTATTCGACTTTAAAGTAAAAGTAAATCAAAGTTTAGGATAAAAACAAATGTAAGTATTGTCATTGTTACCAATCTAAATTTTTATTTCCTTTAGTTTGGTACACCTACAACCTGCATTATAAATTGTTTTTATACTTTGAACACAGTATACCTTCCAATTTTATGGTATATTGTGCTTTGAACGTATAAAACTGAACCATTTGATAAAACGTAATGTAAAAATGTGACCAAGAGAAGTGCAATTCTTTGACCATGTAAAGCGCTTAGTTTGGGTAAACTCGAAACTCGACTTTTACGGCCAAATCTGAAGTCCGCAAAATGTCAATTTGATTAGTACAATTAGTAGTATCAATGTCATCTTGGTTCAGTGTCATGCGTGTCTGCTGTTGACATAAATATTTACTACATTAAATTCCAGCCCCTCCATAATCCCAGTTAAAACCACGGTTAATGTAGTTCCCGGGTTTTGGTGTTTTTATGTTGGTATACGTTGACATTACTAAATAAGCCAGATTTTGAATTCGGGTTTGGCCGTAAAGTCGTGTTTTACCAATAATAATCCTTTAGCTTGTGCATACAATGTTGTTAACTTAAGCCAGTGATTCTCAAACTTATTGAGCTCACTGCTCTCTTTCCAAAAATATTTTTTTCAATGCCTCCTTCGGAAATTTATTCTACATAATCCTAATGGTTCGATCCCGACCGACGTCAAAAATTACATCGAATTTTAATGGCACAAAATTGACCCATGTGGCGCACTCTCCACGCCAGCAATGAGTGCCCGTGAGATGACGCCTGGTAAGCGCCCTCACGGTACAAATATTCCATCATTACCGATATCTGTGTACGAAGCAGATTGGCATACCCAGCAATGGGTAATATGCCGTAATGAAATATTTATTTATTTTATTTTACGATTCTATGAATGTTATTATATGTATAGTATATATAAAAGATCGGCATAAAATGATGCCACATCCCTGTACTATAAAATTACAAAGAAAGCTCGCTTATTAAAAATTTCTTTGTATAAAATACGAGGGCCGGATGTTTTCCCTCTATTTGTGGCACTTTGACAAAATAATACACCTGACACTTCTTAAATACCTATTTTAAGAGATCTAATTTATAAATTTGATAGCTTAAAGAAAATCTGATTATAATTTTCTTCTGTATATTTTGATAGGATTTGGTATATCGATAAATAGAGAGTATTATTCGATGGAAATGTTATATTTCCAAAAGAATTTTAGTTTTTATGTTCGCTGAAAGTTCATTAATATATCCTGCGATGAAAATCAAAATATATATTCAAAATAAGAAAGTCCAACCAGGGTCGAACTGAACCCACCGAGATGCCGAGAAATTTCTTGGTGGGCTCTAGTCTTTTTTTGGGCCCTTAGGCGAGACGATTTTTTTTAAAATTAAATTTTATATAAAATAATTCAATATTAAATTATAAATGTCACTCTTTTGTTTGTACATACTTTTGTTATTGTATTTTTGTAGACTTGATGGCTGACGAAGGGGAAGATCGTAGTTATAGTTTACATTTAAAAAAGTTTTTAAGAAATATTGTTGCACTCGACGAGTTCTATCACTGGTTAAATTTAATGTACTAATTTCTGTTACACCCTGTATATTTAACAAACAAAGAATAATTATATATATTTTTTATATATACTTTATTTAAATTATTCATTTGTTGATTTCGTGTAATGTTATTATAAACTATAAATTACAATAAAAAGTTACCAGTAAAACGATCTTATTAATTATTTTTGCTGTATGAGTATGAACCCAAGTAAAGCCACCGTTTCACGTAAAGAATAGGGCCCCACTATTTTTCTCGGTGGGCCTTTTTTCTCCAGTCCGACCCTGAATCCAACTGTGGGCAGCACTCCTGAAACCAGAGACAGTGGTTCTATTTTGAATTATGATGATTATAATTTTAAGAGCCTTTGTATTTGTAAATGAGGAGAGTTTTATCGTTTTATGTCGATCTTTTGAGTATTAAAAACAAACTATAACTATGTATTATACAGTGTGTTCAAAAAAAATCCTAGCCCGGAGTAGGCTACGAACAACGAAACGTATGTCAATTTAAATTAAATGTCAATTTGACACGAGATATTGTCAAAAATGTTATCAAAAGAAATCAAAACTTTTCTTCATGAATCTTATTTTAGTAATGGAAATATATTAGAAAACGGAGAATGGTAATATACTGTATCCTTCTTTATTATCTTTTCTTCCTAAAATTACATTTCAAGATCAATTTTAGCAGTTTGACTTTTGAATTGAATAATGATCAGACATACGTTTCTGTGTTCATAGCTTACTCTGAGTTTTTTTTAACACACTGTATTTTAATTCCTAAAATCTAGTTTTGAAATAAATCATATTGGGACTCATAATTTTAAATTATTGTGATGCAACGATTCATTGCTGTATACGTATGTATACATTTAAGAGATAAATATTGAAAAATATTTTAGTCGGTCATTTTTTGAGCGTTTCCGTATTCCCCCTTTTAGCTCTCATCGCCTCTTCGGTGACCCCTGTTAACCCTGAGGCTACCGTCACCCCCTGGATCTATTCAGCGCCCAGAAGAGGGCGATATGGCCCACTTTGACAATCACTGGTTTAAGCTGTCCTAATTTACTTGATTTTGATTTACATTTAACGTAACCTACTTTAACCCCGCATGGTTTTTGCCTCGCCTACTAACCTTTCTATTCCCTTGCTTACTTATTCTATATATTAGCACCTTTTCAATACAAGTAAAAGTTATGTACATGTTCCAAAAGGTCGCTACTAAACAAGGAATTCATATATTGCTTCGCAAATGGAAATAATACTAGCTTTATGATAAATAAACAAGTTGCTAGTAAAATGTATTTTTATCTAATCTAAGCAGTACGAGTACATACCGTAAAATGTTTATCAGTGTTAATACGATGTACTGTTTACTGTTTGTGTTTGTATTAAATTCACTGGGCTTGTTCTTTCTCAGTAATTAGTTAATTGTGTAGAAGATTTTTGAGAGTTCGTGGACCTTTTGGATATTTATAATAGCCTGAATATAGCACCGGATCTTATACCACGCATATACATATTTCGTAATGCGTTTCATCTACAATTTACATCTACACGAACAACAATAGAGAAAAGTGTTTGGCCTTTAGTGAATTGTATTAATTAGTCTGAGGCCAATCGGTCTGAATGAAAGCAAATGATTGGCAGTAAATTTATTTGGGTCTGCTATGTTTTCGTTTTCTCATCGGAGTTGAAACAGATACAGAGAAAATATGAACTTTGATTTGTACAATAGATATTCATAGAATGAAATCAAAGCTAATATACAATAAAAAAATTTGGCATTTAGTTAAGCATTATTAGTCTAAGGCCAATAAATATTGCACAGATGAATGCACAAAACCTGTAATAAAAGCAAAAGAGAATGTGTATTATAGATGATGTTAGTAATCAGGCACAGGTTAGTGTAACTATCTGTAAAATACATATATAATATATGATTGAATTGAACGAGTACGAGTGTCGAATGTCGAGTGTCGAGTGCCGAGTTCAAGTCACGTGGTGACGAAGATTCTTGCTGCGTTCCTGTGCCCACTTTATATTTTCCTTTTTCTCCAGCTATTAATAAATGCTTGGCGTTGTGCGCCTGCTTCTTTCATATACTGGTTTTTCCTTTGAAATTTCACACAACTTATAAACCTTGAATATATGTATATGCTTATGTTAATTGGTAAAACGGCATAACTCGATAGTGACGTGTTATGTTATGTGTATGTATTGTGTTATGGTACACTCGTACTCGTAATGAATGAAATGATGCGAGTAGTAGTGTTTAAATGAAAGTGAAGGCAAACACCTGTACTCGATAAGAAGATAAAGGGAGAATGAAGACAAAAGAGATGTGGGGAGTGAGGAGCAAAGGCATATAACAGTACAATGAAACGGTTTAAACACGAGACATATATTGTTTCATGCCTTTCCGACTATCCGGAGAATCATATTTAGTCCGGTAGTGAATACAATTGTTTGTTACTGTATACATTACAAGATGCACTGAGTAAATTGTTCTAGTTCAGTGTTTTGTGTAATATTCACAACATACAACTTTATAAATACGTATTAATTTACTATTGTAGTACGTATATTCAATAATAGGGTGGAGGGTTTAAATCCTATGAATCAAAAGAAAAAAACAATATGAATTTTATACGCAGATTTCGGTAGAGATACAGGGTGCTTCCTTTTAAAACAACCAGTATTTTTTGGGTAAACTAATGACTTTAAAGAAAAATGTTATACAGGCTGAGTATAAGTAATAGAAAAAAATGGCTCATATAAAAGTTTTATTATTTTAAATGTACTATTTAATGACAGATGTAGATATTTTTTTATAAAGTCAGGTCTACAAGATACGACTATCAACTTTTATTTTTTAAATAGCAACCTATAATTATTTTACTAAAATATAAACAGCATTTTTTCTCTTTTCAACAATGTATTAGTTTTTATTAATGTACTTGAAAAAAATTGACAAAAATAAGATAATTGAGAAATATGGGAAATAATTTTTATTCAAATATTATAGGTGGCTATGTCAAAATAAACAAAATGTAACAATGTTAATATCAACAAAGTATACATTTGTTTGTTATTTATTATTACTTATTATTTATTTATCTGGTTATTTATTATTTATTTTCACATAACCACCTAGAATATTTGAATAAAAATTATTTCTCATATATCTCAATTATCGTATTTTATTCGAAATTTTTCAGATGCATTAATAAAAACTAATAGATCGTTGAAAACACATAAATATGGCGGTTTATATTTTAGTAAAATAATTATAGGTTGCTATTTAAAAAATAAAAGTTGATAGTCGTATCTTGTAAACCTGACTCTATAAAAAAAAAATCTACATCTGCCATAAAATATATTTAAAATAATAAAACTTTTACATAAACCTTTTTATATATTGCTTATAATAAAAAAGTTAAAGGGGGGAGCTCTTCCCAGACAGCCTGTATACAGACCGAAAGTTCAACCAGTGGTCTTAAAACCTTAGAGCAAAATTATATTATTTTAAATGACACCCGATATAAATTTTAAACCATTAGATAGAGAATTATTTTCTCACTTCAACGATACAAATGTAGCATAGAATTGTACAACAATTATTTCCAGAAAAATTATATGTTTATACATTATTTTTTATTTTGAATAATTTGGTGTATGAAGAATGTACCTATGGGTAGGAACAATGGTGTTAAGAGAGTTGGTGTGAGTCAGTTGAGATGGTTTGGTCATGTGGAGAAAATGGCGAGTGAACGGCTTGTAAAGCTTAGTGAAGGTGAGGGTGTTCGATTGCGTGGCCGACTAGTGTGTAAGTGGATGGATATGGTTGGTGAGAAAGTTTCCAAGTAGGAAGAGAAGAAGAGAATGCATGTATGCGATTATGAATGTGGCCGAGGCAAAAGAAGTGTGCTTAGACAGGAATGTGTGGCGAAGGATGATTGTTTCGTAATTATTATTGTGATCCGGATGCGGTATTTCACTACTGTAATATGTTAAGAGTAAGAAATTGTGTGTTGTTGATGTTATTATTGTTTTTGAGTTTGTGCTAACCCACTAAGTGGGACATGCGTGATTTTATATTGTTATACAACCCTATGCAATATTTATATCGTTGAAATCAGAAAAAAATCTGTCTAATGGGTTAAAAATTATATAGGGTACCATTTAAAAAATTATAATTTTGTTCCCCTTATTCTTGATAAGCCTTTGTATATAGCATTTTTCTCTAAAGTCATTCGCCCAAAAAAGCGCTGATTATTTTAAAGGACACACCCTGTATAATGTATAAAAATTGCGAATATATGGATTCCACTACTATTTGCTTAAAATACTAACACCAAGGTTAACTATTTCATAAATATTGATAAGGTTTTGTATATTTTTAGTTGAATTCCGCAACACAGAAGGTAGTCTTCAATATGAATATTAATATTGTTGCTACTCATATGAATAACGTATTGTCTGTTCACAATAATGTATTAATTTGTAATTACAGATTTATTGGTTTGGATTAGAATTTGAAAAGCTTGAAAACTCAAGCCAAGCACAAAAAGGCTTGAAATTTTAGGCCAAGTAAAGCCTTCGGCTTGGTTGTGAAAACAAGCTTTCTATAATAATAAAATACAAAATAAATTTATAGTTACTAAGCAAATTTTTAATTAATGATAATTTTATTATTTTATTATTAATATAAAATATATGAATAAATAATGTTATTACAAATGAATTTTCAATTCAAACCAAATTTTTTTTCACTTTAAATCAAGGTATTTTGTTTGGTGAATCATTACTCTTAATTCCTTACAGATCATGTAAACATATGTTTTCGGAAGTATTATTTTAATTTAGTCAGTAATATAACGAGACGAGCTTTTTTGCGCATTAAAACCGGGGTTCCTAACCTGTGGTGCGAGAAAATATTTTCAGGGATGCGAGAGAAGTTTCTAAATTTTTGATTAAAATTACCGCCTGGGAGAAACTATTACAAAATTTGACGTTGCGGCAGTGCAAAAGCGCTTGTTAGAAGCTTTTTATCAAGTCGAATATTTGTGTGCTAAGGAAAAAGGGTTATACAATAGCTGACGAACTCGTAAAATGTGCACTAGCAATTTCAAAAATTCTAATCTATTCGAATAGGTTCTGAAACAAAAGAAAATTCAACAAATTCCGTTATCGAACGATGTAATTCGTGCATTGAAAATTTCAGTGCTGTGCCTAAATAAGACATAGAAACACATTTTTCTAGGGGGTGCAAGAATTTATTTTCAAATTCAAGATGCTGATCACTAAAAGGTTAAGAACCACTGGCCTAAAATCAGTGTTGTATAAAATGCTTATTTCAAATACGACATATAAGTATTTCAAATGTTAGATAAAATAGAATATTTTTTTTAGTATTTGAAATATACCAATATCAAATAATTACCTCTTCTTCTTCTCCATATCCCTGATACCCATAATCGGGGTGGAATTTCTTTTTCTTCAGGTTAAATTTTAATCAATTCCTTCCACTTCTTTTTGTCCTTCATTTCTTCTAGTTTTCTATCTTCTTCTCAAGTTCTGCTATTCTTCCTTCCCAAGTTTTCCTCGGTCTTCCTTTTCCCTTTTTCTTGTCCATACTTCCAACTTCTACTACTTTTCTTAATAGATGTCTATACCAACCCAGTTATTTCTATTCGATTTTGGTTATTATATCTAATTCTTGCGATCTTCCTGAGGTATTTCATTTCTGTTGCTTTTCTTCACTCATGTTTTTTTTTTCTGTATATTTACTTAAAATACTTAATCTATTTCAAAAATACTATACAACACTGCCTATAATGTTTTAAACAGTGGTGCACAATCTATTTGTTTTCGTTACCCCTTTTCTAACTACTTGACTAATTAGGAAATATAATACACATAAGTTTCGCGACACCAAAAAATTCTTCAGCGACCCGAGAAGGGATTCCGATGTACGCCGCGCACCTCTATTTTAGAGGACATTTGTTTATATGAATTAAATTTTTTTGCAGAATATGTTTAATAAATAAAAGTATGTATGTGCATTGTTAAATTGTAATAAACTTATTGGACGATATGTTACTATTTTGGGTTGTAAATAAAAACATGATGAGACTGTGTGCTAATGATAATTTTGAATGAGTTGTGGTATATTGGACGCACACCGTCGCGATGCCTTGATGCCTGCCATTCCTTCTCCCAGACATAAGACATTCCAGTGCTCACTGCTCGTCCATAACGCATCGCCATAGCACCGCATCAGTTTCAGTGTAGTTGTAGTACTCACGGTAGTTCAGTGCAGTGTGCTCCATGTGCTCACAATACACCCATTGAATGGATTATGACACGAACACTTAAGGACATTCAGGTACCAAAACATTACCCTTATTAATTTATTATTATGTTCGCAATATTGTGATTTATGGCTTGGGGCTTGGTGTAAATACTACTTTCAAGTAACTTTCGCCATTTTTCCATATATTTCTAATTAACTAAACCAGATAATAAATATTTAATTGATTATTATTGATTAGATTTTATCGATCGCGGAAGAACAAAAAAAAAGTGTGGGGGAGTGTAGTATTCGAAATCGACGACCAATCTAAATGATCCAATTATTGGATAATGCCTTAATCGATTATTTATTGATTTGGGCTTTTATGTTATGAAAGCAAAAGTATGAAAGATTTTTTAAATTGCTCTCATATTTTGTAATACGATGGTTTTGTATGCATTACTTGTTATTTAGTTCGCTTTCTTTTTTACATTCTTTTCATTAAAGTTTTAATAATGCATATGGTTGTATCATATATGCGAGTGCATCCGAACTTATTTGGACAAAATCTCATAAACATTTAATAGGGATAGTAGTAGCACCGGTAGTACTAATAGCGGAAATACGTACCTACTAACTATCATTCTTTATGCATTAAGAATTATAAATATCTGTATATCGAACGTACAAAAATATATGCTAGATAAAAACCGAAACCCGGAATTAGATCATATGTAGAGATCTATAGATATTAATCGAATTTGTAAATAAGTAAACTTTCATTGCGTACAAAATACGAAAATAACAACTTTCATTGAAAGCAAATGTCGAACGTGTTTTCTACAAACGTATTTATTTTCAAATTACCGAATAAATAAATAAAAATGAGCGATGAAGTCAGTGAATGAGACGTACATTGTTTAAGATTCGTGGGAACCAATTGATGATAGATTATAAAGATCAAGAGCCAAACAAATGGTGTAGAGTAGGTAAACATGTCAGCCGTACCTTCCGGCTTATAGTACCTTAATTTTCTTTTCACAAAATTTCGAAAGTATATATTATTAATTAAAATTGTTTTGGAAATAAGTGTATTCCAACAAATTACATTTTAACAGTTTATAATTACGCTATAAAATTTGAGCATGTTTAAGTTTTAAGTACAGGTAAGGAAAAATATTTATATATATTTTCTAAGCACGTCTCGCACATTAGAGAAATTGCTGTGTAATTTCATTCATCTTTAATATAATCATGTATTGATTTTATTTTAGAATATATGTTTATAAATAATAATAATAAAGTGGGATATTTATGCATTTAATATGTGTAAAAGCTATTAATACTAAGCGGTGTTTACATATGAAATGCACATTATTATGAAGAATATATTGTTTGCTTTTACTACCTGTAGCCTGTAGCTTACCTTCGCACAACATACTGGTACTGGTGCTAATACTATCAAATAAATTATGGCCGTTTAATGACAAATGCTGTTAAGTATTTACGTAGGCTGCACTCGCAATATAAATACGTCAAATGCATTCTCTCTTTACAGCCACTTAACACACCTTACAAACTTCCGTACATTCTACAATAGTACTTTATGTAATATTTGACCAGTGGTACTTGGTAGACCCCGAGATTGGACCTTGGTGCACGCCGAAGGTAGCATCAAAATTTTTATACTTTATATGTAGCTAAACGAGCTCCCAAGAATAATTTCTATATTATAAAAGATACAATAAAATACTATAAGACAATCTTATAGAAGACCAGGGAGGACATCCGATTAGAGAAGAAAATATTTTTTAAATCAGTGGTTTCTTAAGTTACAACACAAAGTTATATTTTTTTTTATATGGGATGGTATATATTATTTACAGTAAAAATCGAATAGAACACTGTTTATAAAGTTATTAACAACTATTTATTTCATTTTAATTTAAGCTCAATTGTGGGTGTTTCCTTTAACCCTTGTCTTCCCAAAATAGGGTCAAAACTGACTCGATTATCGGTTTTTTGTTCATAATTCTCATGATAGAAATATTATAAATAATTCATCTTTAGAATTATACTAAAATATGTTAATAATTTGTTATATTTAATGTTCGTTAATAGAAGTTTAAGAAGTATTGAGTTTTTTAATATTTCTTTTAATTTGGGTCTACGATGACCCGATTTTGGTTTTCGATGTGATGATTTAATCCATAAAAAATAATAAAGGAAATAATTTGTTTATATTGATCAAAATGAAAATGCAGAGTAAATTTTGAAATATATTGTTTACTTGATTGCATTATAATTATTTAAGATATTGTTTATTTAGATTACGAATAATTTTACGTTTTGTTTTATATTTTTTCATGTTTTCTTTTAATATGAAAATTTATTATTAAAGAAATACAAATTTGTATTATTATTAATAAAGGAAGTTTAATAAATATAATAAAAGTAAAACATTAAAAAATATTCTCATATTAATAACAAAATGTCGCATAAAAATTTCGGGTCACATATGACCCTATTTTGGACACCCATGGTATAAAATTATTATTGTCAGATAAGGGTTAAAACAATCAGCTCATTTTTAGGCTAACTAATGACTATAGAACAAAATTATACATTTTTTAAATGGTGCCCTATACAGGGTGAGTCTGGGAAGACGCCCCCCCCCTAACTTTTTATAATAAGTAATAGATAAAAATGGCTCATATAAAAGTTTTATTATTTTAAATATACTATTTTATGGCAGATGTAGATATTTTTTATAAAGTCTGGTGTACAAAATACGACTATCAACTTTTATTTTTTAAATAGCAACCTATAATTCTTTTACTAAAATATAAACCGCCATTTTTTTCTCTTTTCAACGATGTGTTAGTTTTTATTAATGTATTTGAAAAAAATCGAGATAAATAAGATAATTGATATATGGAAAATATTTTTTATTCAAATATTATAGGTGGCTATGTAAAAATAAACAAAATGTAACAATGTTAATATCAACAAAGTATACATTTGTTTGCTATTTATTTATTATTACTTACCTATTATTTACTTATTTGTCTATTTATTTATTATTTATTTTCACATAGCCTCCTAGAATATTTGAATAAAAATTATTTCTCATATATCTCAATTATCTTATTTTTCTCGAATATTTTCAAATATATTAATAAAAACTAATACATCGTTGAAAAGAGAAAAAAAATATTACAGATTGCTATTTAAAAAAATAAAAGTTGATAGTTGTATCTTGTAAACCTGACTTTATAAAAAATATCTATATCTGCCATCAAATAGTATATTTAAAATAATAAAACTTTTATATGAACCATTTTTTTCTATTACTTATAATAAAAAAGTAAAGGAGGAGGCGTCTTCCCAGACTCACCCTGTATATTTTTATTTATTTTACAATTATTTTAAAATGTCACAATATTTCAATAGGATATGCAATACGTCTGTTACCCAGGTTACACTCGTAGTAAAGGCATTTTTTAATTTTATTACATTATTTCTTTTTTTGAATACCATTTTTCTCGAAATAATTATTCTACACCTCTATACAATATTTATATCGTTGAAATCAGAAAAATATCTAATGGGGTAAAAAATTATATAGGGTACCATTTAAAAAATATATAATTTTGTTCTACAGTTTGAGAACCACTGGTTGAATATACTGTTTTTTATTACTGACAAATTAGTCCCTTATTCTTGATCATTTTTTTATATAACATTTTTCTTTAAAGTCATTAGTTCGTCCAAAAAAGCGCTGGTTGTTTTAAAGGAAACACCTGTATAGCCTACTGAAAAATAACTATAAAAATCAAATTTATTTAAATTTCAATTGAATTTTCTCAATATTTTCGTTATGTAAGGATATAAAGTAGTTACAAATATATATCATCCCATTTAAAAAATATAACTTCTTACTGTAATTTGAGAACCACTGGTTTAGAATATTTTCTTCTCGGATTGGATGTCCCCCTTTGTCTCCTGTAAGATTGTCTTATAGTATTTTGTTGTATTTTTAATAATATAGAAATTATTTTGGATAGCTTGTTTAGCTGTTACACTATACCAAAATTAAACATTAATATTTACAATGTGCTGTGTTTTCAATATAATCTTTAGAGGATGACAACCTCCTTTAACAACCCTTTGAGGTCATTGTATCCTGGTTGGTGCAAATTAGATTCCAATAAGGAAGGCACTGGTAGCTTGTCAGGGTAGGCAGTGCCTCACCAGAAAAGAAATAAAGCTGCAAGTAAAGTAGTATGTAAATTAAATTTTAACTTATTCCGTTAATGCTTGTCTTTCTAAATATCAAAAGAATAATTTAAGCCACGATCATAACTAATATGTAATGCAGTTCACCTAATTTACACCCTATAAAGTGCTTCTCGAAATGAATAGTATAACTGCCTAATGTTTTTGATAAAGCATTCATTCCGGTAAGAAATACGTGCGCTAGACAAAGAGCTGTTTGAGGCACTGCTTCAAATGCTAAATGCAATGAGTGCGTATAGGATAAAAAATAGTCGTAGTTTAGTTGAAAACAAAAAACAAATAATGGCTTCGACTTCAACTTTAAAAGAATTGATTGACAATATAAGGAATTCTGAAGATATTGTTAATTTTTTAATTAACAAAAATCCATTTAATCAACTGTCTTATGGAGATAAACTATTTGTCAAAGAATTTCCTAAAATGTTTTATGATCTGGCAATTTATTTTTGTACATGAGAGGGGAAAAATATGTATTTGCACATCCCTTGAAAAAATGTAACTTTCAATTATAAGGCATTTGACTTTGAATGAAAAAAAAATTTGCACGAGCCGCCACTGAAGGAAGCAGCTAAAGAAGAATGTTTTGACGGTTGTATGATGAAGTAATAATGAAAATATTTTATTGGGTTGTATTTCAATATCAAATGAAGAAAAATTCAGTTGATAAGAAAAGGCAAAGTTCAGCAACTGTAAAATTTAGTACGTGTTATTTGTTAGTCAGTTTGAATGTACAATTCGAAGTAAGCACGACACAATAGCTTACATTTACAGTGTTCAATTCCTCGTGCTCTTGATTTGTGCCACTAACAAAAGGTATCCATACAATTTATCGGTATATCGCATGCTTTGAATAATAGTGCTCTAATCCCAATCAAACCATTCCATATAAAGTGTTAATAAATGTTTTAAAATCTCTACAAGACACTGCAATAAAGTAAGAACATGTGTATAAGTGAAGCCCTAGAGCAATAGTAGAAGTCATACACATTGCATTACTTACATGTTATTTGTACTAATATGTGCTGCATACATCATTTCGGTAAGAAATTGTAATAAAACAACTGACAATTATACAAGCTAATGGAGCTAAGTAGAATTGTTGATAGTGTTTATGTTTTACCTTGCGTTATCTTAGTTTTTGCCATGACTTAACGTTTAAGTGTTTAAAAATAAATAACTATCGCTATTAAAGTTGCGTTTGGAATGAAAAATGAAACTGAAACGAAGGAATAGGAATGGTTAATGTAAGGTGGGCAGGAAGGGAAAACGGTCGTTGTAGATTGTGATTATATATTTATGAATGAATGAATCACAACTCACACTTGTTTGCTGCATCATTGCTTTTCCGGTTCGCATTCTATAAAACAGTTAACAGGCTACCGCGAATATTCTACCTCTTTCCTATTAATTTTTCCGTACATTTAATCCATATGGAATATTTGTTTTATAATTTGTTCTAATGCCAGCAATTTCAAAACATGATTCATTAAATATCAAATGACAAGTTTCGAAGCGGTAACTTTAAAATGATTTATTTTATATGCCATTTAACTTATAAGTTTTGTTAGTCCCAGGATCAGGAAAGTATAGACCGCAGGTCCCTCGGTTACTGTAAGTGTTAAGTTTAGCATGAATTATAATATAGAGCAGTTTTTCTCAAATTTTTTGGGCTCACCGCCCCCTTTCCCAAAATATACGGGTGAGTCTGGGAAGACGCCCCTCCCTTTAACTTTTTTATTATAAGTTAAATGGTTCATATGAAAATTTTATTATTTTAAATATTCTATTTTATGGCAGATGTAGATATTCTTTATAAAGTCTGGTCAACTTTTATTTTTTAAATAGCAACCTATAATTATTTTACTAAAATATAAACTGCCATTTTTTTCTCTTTTCAACGATGTATTAGTTTTTATTAATGTATTTGAAAAAATCAAGAAAAATAAGGTAATTGAGATATATGGGAAATAATTTTTATTCAAATATTCTAGGTGGCTATGTGAAAATGAACAAAATGTAACAATGTTAATATCAACAAAGTATACATTTGTTTGTTACTTATTTATTATTACTTATTATTTACTTATTTATTTTTTTATATATTATTTATTTTCACATAGCCATAATTATAGATTACTATTTAAAAAGTTGATAGTCGTATCTTGTAAACCTGACTTTATAAAAAAATATCGACATCTGCCATAAAATAACATATTAAAAATAAAACTTTTATATGAGCATTTTTTTTTATTACTTATAATAAAACAGTTAAAGGGGAGGGGGGCGTCTTCCCAGACTCACCCTGTATATATACACATATATAGGTACTGTCAAAGGATCGGCATAAAACGATGACACGCACCTGTACTATAAAACTACAGGAAATCTCTTAACACGCTTATCAAAAATTGCTTAATACCTGTAAGATTTGTACAAAATATGATGTTTAAATGTTTTCCCTGTATTTATGACACTTTGGCAATAGCATATTGGTACCTACCTATGTCACTTCGTAAGTACCTTAAGAGTTCAAATTTATAAATTTGTCGCTTAAAGAAAAGCAGATCATGATTTTTTTCTATAAATTTTGATAGTTAACAAAAAAAGAAATTGATGAATCAATTAATAGAGATAAATCAGTATTATCCGACAGAGATGTTATACATATTTCCAAATAAAAAGTATATTCATTTTAAGGAAATCCAAATGTATGCTGCATTTATGAAATCAGAGACAGTGTTTCTATTTTGAATTATGGTAGTTATAATTATAATTCTTTGTATTTGTAAATGAGGAGAGTTTTATCGTTTTATGTGACTAAAAATTTGAAAATTAATGCGACGACGCATTGCTTTACATTTGTCATCGCCCATTTACTGCCGTTCAACGCCCCCCTGTTAACTCTAAGGCCACCATCGCTCCCTTGGACTATCCAGCGCCCAAAAGGGGGCGGTATTGCCCACTTTGAGAATCACTGATATAGAGTGATGTAGTATGCATGATGAGCTGTTTCACCAGCTTCATATAATTCCATTAGGAATTTAAGGCTTCACATATACATCAACCCATTATCATTATCTGATTGAGTCCATACCATATCGATTATGAATGTGTATTATAATTTACAGCAGAGCCATAGTAGTAAGGAGTCCGCTTAGTATTTTGTGTGTTACAGGAAGCCGCAGGTTCAAGGCCGTGCCGGCTTCATTCCACATGGAGCGCACGTGGTAATTTAAGCATACACCAGTACCACTACCAAGAACAGGAAAACAAAGACACCAACAAGACCACGACTATAAGTACAAGTACACAGACTGAGTACCAATACGAAGCCATCGACCAATCTACACAAACTGAACACATAAACACAAACACACCGTATAATGCGTATGTTAGGGATGATTCTTCATTAATATTTGACGGCATCATTAACACTTCTTTGGAATTACTACTTGACATAACCGATACTACCAATGACATTGCACGCTTAACTAGAGATGCCGAAAAGCTATTCGTCAAAATGCCTGTTGGAACGAATTTTGAAAATTCTGCTCTAAAAGCCAGCTTCTCTTTATCTTCGCTGCCGCCTTCTACTGGACTAGAAGGACCGGACCATGCAAAGATTCAAACTGAACGCCCCTATAATTCGCTCACTAAGAAAAGGTAAACAACGAAAACACTTTCAAATAAATAAATAAACAAATTGTTGTTTTTTCTATCCCTGTTTTCCATGTAATTCTATTCCAGAAAAGATCCAAAACATGACTCCTGGCGCAAATCATGGGGAAGCAACTGTGATAACAAGGACGACTTCTGGTCAGCTCTACAAGCCAATTACGATTATATTATGGATAATCAGTTAATAGACAGCTGCCATGTAAGTCGGCTTACTAAACACCTTACATTCAGATCAATAAAAAGATAAAATATTGTGTCAGGAAATCGACCGAGACATAACGCAAGTAGAAGAAACGTGGACGCTCAATCAATTCATTTCACACTTCTCGGAGTTATGCAGCTTCCTCAACGACATCCAAGACACCGTGTATGGGAAAGCAGAAAATGTCACCAATTGGGCTTTACGTACGGTGAGTAAGCAACGAAGTACGTGCGTACTGTACGGTTCTTTCGTCATCGTCTGTTGAGTGAATACGCTGACGTTGCACGAGCACGACCGGCTGCATGGCCTTAATAGGAACTGTACTTCACGTCGCAAGGTCAATACACACTCGCGGATGCTACAGTAGAGACCTCTGCTGTTGGATAGCGCAGACACACTACAAAGCTTTCACTCATTCAACACGGCGCCTCTCAGCGCTAAAATAAACTTAAAAATCGAACAAACACATAATACAAATGAATAAAAATCAAACGAAATTATATTTAGTTGAGCGCCTGCATTCCTTACTATATTTTAAGATATGCTTGTTTCCTTTTTTTTGTGTTTCACATCCTGTCACACTGCAACCAGAATAACTTCGGTACACAATATACTTGCGTATACTACTAGCATGTTAGGAGTTTAACTCGTCTTCAATATAATGGTATAAGCAGGTTTAGGCATTGATTTCAGGGAGGATGGGGCATTTATATTTTTGGCTCCATATAAATAAATATACGGGGTGTTTCCTTTAACACAACCACCTTTTTTTTGGGTAAACTAATAACTTTAGAAAAAAATGCTATATACAAAAAAAAATGATCACGAATAAGGGGCTAATTTATAAATAATAAAAAACAGAAAATTCAACGAGTGGTTCTCAAACTGTACAACAAAATTATATATTTTTTAAATGGTACCCTATATAATTTTTTACCTCATTAGATAGAGATTTTTTCCTGATTTCAACGATATAAATATTGTATAGGGTTGTATAACAATTATTTCGACAAAAATGATATTAAAAATATTACAATATTGCAATAGGGCAATAGGCTATACAATACACAAGTATTGATACGTCTGTTACCTAGATTACGCTAGTAGTAAAGCCGTTTTTTATTACATTGTTTTTAATTTTTAATACCATTTTTCTCGAAATAATTGTTATACAACCTTATACAATATTCATATCGTTGAAATCAGAAAAAAAACTATCTAATGGGCGAACAAATTCTACAGGGTACCATAGAAAAAATATATTTTTGTTCTACCGTTTGAGAACCACTGATTGAATTTTCGGTTTGTTATTATTGATAAATTAGCCCCTTATTCTTGATCATATTTTGTATATAACATGTTTCTCTAAAGTCATTAGTTCGCCCAAAGAAGCGCTAGTTGTTTTAAATGAAACACCCTGTATACAGATGACTCCATGACAACTTTGAGAGTGCGAGGTGACGGTAGTATTATTTTTGATTGACAAATGGCATTAATTTTATTGGGCAATGCTCGCATTCAGTCGGGTTAGCGCCAGCCAACGCTAGACTAGCAAAACGGTTCACTAGAATCTAGCGCTAGAAGAAATAGCTAGCGCAGCTGCATACGTCATGTTTAGTTGCAACGAACGTCACTTTTTTCTAACAAATTTACTACCTGGTTAATAATATTTACTTATAACTTCTAACAGTTCAAGTAATAATTTTCATTTCAAAATAAAGTCTGCGAGCTTTCAATACTATACATATTGAACTGTCAGTTATTTTATTAATTTAAACTGCGCTTGCGCGCTAAGTTTAATAAATGAATACCGTTCAGTACGCATATACGCTAATTTTTGCTAGGTTATCGCTAACCCGACTGAACGCGAGCAATATGTTCCTTTGTTTCAGTCGCACATGGAAGAACTAAGCCGTGTTTCCCCACGGAGAAAAGCATTCAACGATCAGGCGAGTAGACTATCCGCAGAACATGGCGACGAAGCGGGTTGGCGCGTTGCTCACCTCAATTCCAAGTGGGAACAACTTGAGCACGCGTTGTCTACTACTGGTTGCAGTCGCTGTGAACAAGATTCCTGCCCAGGTAAACACTGAACGTCCACCCGCTGAATGCTGCCACTACATGTACTGATTTTGTTATAGATATAGAGCACGAAGTTAGATGTTTGAGGAAGTGGGTGAAAGAAATGGAGTCTCGCTTGCAGCCTCTAAATTTCCAGTTAGAGTGGACCGTTGCTGAGCTGGAGAAGAAGGCCTTAGAGCATATGGTATGTACAATAATTTTTATTTCGCATTCTGATAAGAAATTATTGCAAAGTAATCTTTACGAGTGGGTGTAAGAGAGATTAAATTCCACTTGTAACCATGTATTCTTCGCTAGTAATTAATTCCCATGTATGATTAAAATCTTATGAAATTTCAAGTGAAGTAGAGCGTTAATGCAACCGTTCTGAGAATTAAACTTTAAATTCCAATTGAGCGAAAGTTATTCAATGAAATTGTAAAAATGTGAAAATGACACTCATTCTCACGGAAACAAATTCACATGGGAGGCTCGGCTCACCATTGTATTATTTGATCGATATTTCAATTACATGTTTATATAAGGTCCAACCTTCAGAGTTTGGGACAATAAGTATGTTTTGTGGGCATTATATTTAGCAATACGCCAATAAAATACAAGTCATTCTGTAGCAATTTCATAAAGTGATTTAATTTAAATTGGATGTGTATGGCGTAAGAAAAATTATATTTAATTGGTAAAATTATTTAGATATCGCAGCCCTGTTTTAGGTGAAAGTACAGTAATAATGAAGTGAAAATAATGTGAATTTTTCCATTGTTGAGAGTGTGATTTTGTATAGTGTATTGGTTCTCCCGCGCATTGTGGTAGGGTGTGTGGGTAGGAGGTAGACGCAGGTATAAACAGGTATGTGTATTCGTCGATTTCCGCTAGTGATCGTGAGTGTTCGTACGCCGGTTTAGTCGGTCGAGAGTTGTGAGCAAAGTCTGAGTCTCAACAGCTATATGCTATGCTGGTGTTTGGCGTTGAATATTTAGTTTGTTGAGTTGAGATCTGGCGGTGCGACGCGTTTGCAGTTGCAGTCTGCGGAGAGCAGTGTTTGGAAGTGTTTAGTCGTTAGTGTGGTGCGGTTGTGTCATGTGGCGAGCTCGGGTCCACGTGCCAGGTGCAGTGGAACAGGTGGACGTGGATGCACTATGCACATGCTGATGACTCTCTGTCTCTGCTGATGCTGGCTTCTCCTTAACATTGCAGCGTTCCACGCAAGGTATAACTGCCAACTACACATGTGACTATTTATAAACCGATGTCATTTCCATATAAACGCGGGGGTTCACTTACAATATGAGGTTTTTTGTTGAGCGTTGTTTAAATAAAAGATAAGACCTCTTGAGATAAGTGACAGATGTCAATATTTTGTTATAATGGATAGAAACTCAATAACGTTTAAATCAATAATAGACAGTTTGATCTAATTGAATAATTTCACAAATTAGAATAATAAGACATATGGCATTCGTATCGTATCATTTGTTTAAGAGAAACGAGAAACGTCTGAAGTCATGTTGTGATTTTGGCCGCACCGCACTTTCTTCGCAATTTCACCCTTTTATTGTGCGCGCGGATGAAATATGAATATTTGACATACATAAAGTTTTCACTACGCTACTCTGGACTACATTGAAATAATTTACTTCAATTAGAGGCAATTTGTGCAGCTGTTGTAAAGTAAAATAAACGTGGGCCAACGAACATGTGGGCATATGGAGATAATGCCCTGTCCTGTGTTCTATACGTTCGTCGAACTAACGTCTACCGTCTCGCGTCTATCTAATTCTAATGCTAATGGATAACGTATTCACATAAGCATCCCATGCCCCAGATTCTGCACATTGGACAGCTAAAAATATTCATATGAACTTGGATGCATTCTGCCCGAGCGTTGCCATTTCCATTTGTCTTTGTTAACATGTTACATACTCGCGATCGCTAGAAACAGTTCCAGACAGCCAGTCTTATATGGTTAGAGTCTAGAGAGTAATCTAGGAATTATATGTATAGGCACGAGCACGAGCCATTGTGTTTGTGCCCAAAGCCCAAATACCTCGATCATATGCGACTGTAAAAAACGCATCAAAAGCAATAGCGCCGACCGGTCTAAGACTATAAGCTATAAGCGATTTCTTCTCTATCTGTATTTTATAACATCCTGTTCCAATAGATAATGCAGATACATATAAAAACTGAAAGTTGCCTATTTGTTATAGAAATGAAACTTTCCATAAGGTAATACTCATTCTTTTGTCATAAGAAATGGTTTGTTGAATGTTGAGCAGCCAAGCATGCAGAGATTGTTAGTTAGTACAATATTCAATACAGAAATCATATATCTACATGGAAGGAAATTGGAATCCCTCTAACATTGTAGGGTTCTATAAGGGTTCTAATTTCAACAAAATACCCGCATCGTTACGTTACTTTGCTGTAGCTATGAATCAGTTGATATTCATAACCGGTTTTGAGCCATAATGTCTCGTTTAGTCTTTACGAGCTAGTTTTCGCTTATATTAGTGTCTTCTTCACGATTCACATAATTTATGCAATGCGCTGACGGTGTTATTGACGGTGAGTTCGCTTTTCTTCGGCTGGGAAAAGAACAATTGGTGTGGTGGCGTTTATGTGGGTGGTGGTGTGCGTGTGCATAAGCCTTGTGCCTTGTCTATTTCTGAACGAGAAGTGCATTGCATGAAGGTTACACAAGTTCACTAGATACTGTACACATATGTCTCCGCAGCTCTACTCAGCTACTCTTGTTTTTTCACATTTTCATTTTTTCTTTCTCTTGGCGTCTGTTGGTTGGTTTTATTAATAACTTTGAATCATGAGCTAATGCACTTCCTTTTCGGCTGCATTCTCGCTTAACATTTACATTTTCTCCGTGTTATTAGACAGTTTTCATATGTCATAACAAATAACCACTAAAATATATTAAAGACTGGAAATAGCATACGCTGAACTGAAGGCACAATGAATGACAATTGTTGGCCCTGTTCGTGTCAAACCGAACAGTTGTATAAACTCTTCCAACTACTCACATTTAAAATCTGCTCCAAGGCCACTAACCGGAGCGCACTAGATGAAGTAATATTCCTCCTCACGAATTGTTCCAATGTTTGCCGATTCCTCCAGCAGCCGGCAATCAATAAGCCTTCACTATCGTAGTAGTGCTTTGTACACAGATATCGGTAACGATGAAATATTTGTACCGTGCGGGCACTCACCGGGCGTCACCTCATGGGCACTGAATGCTGGCGTGGGGAGTGCACCACGGGTCAATTAAAATTTGATGTAATTTTTGGCGTCGGTCGAGATCAAACCCGGGTTCCCAGATTCGCGACCAAACATTCAGGCATACGGTCACAAGATCCCATATATTTATTTATTTATTGCAAATCAATCCTACAGGATAGATATCTCAATTACAGGATGTTTATAATAATGTAGACTACAGTCGGAAAAACAATGATGAAGATAGCAGAAAATATAATAAATTATTTGGAAAAATTGCAGTGATATTAACTAAAACGTTGCAGCTATCTTTCTCTAAAACTTAGGTTATGCCTGTTTTAATGATTCGACGAACACTATATCTGTATAAATATACATACACATACCATGAAAAATTTATGCTGTTTATTTTAACGTTATATGGAAACTCTCTATTAGTTCGTGATTTAAGGATTTTCTCTGTTGAGTACGAGTATGATTCTGGAATTTGCGGCATAAATATTGTATTTTGTATGAATTGGTCGTCACGGTTTCATTGCTTCATTATGTAGAAAGTGGAGAATAGTATACATAGTTGGAATAAATAGCAAATAGCAGTGCAGCTGAGCCGCCGAAGTGAAACTGAAAAAACGCGGGTCAAAAGCCAGGCAGACTAAGCTGAGAGGGTAAATGCTAAATGTGATATGCTCGTTTACTTGGCCACATACATCATTTACCGCTCCAAGCAACCATTACCATTAACTATTATTGCTTCCTAACACGTGCGTATGTTTGTCCTGGTTTATGTTTTTTTGTTTGCCGAAATATGAAACATAGAGCAGCTGCGTGACCCGTTGCCTCCAATCCGTTACTTCCAAATTGGATTCTAAATCTAAATCGTGCCACAATGCCCATCAAATCATTTCATAGCTGTTGCTAATCAGTAGTGTTAGTGTTGTTGCTGGTTAATGTCATTGTAAGGAAACTGGAACACAATCGGCAATCAACAATCGTCAATCGGCACGCTTCTTCTACATCTAAGGCAAGAGCAACAGAGCTCCTGATCTTCTTGTGGCATATCCGCCTGTAACAATTGCAAATGATTTCAACGAGTAATTAGTGTCCTGCAGACTCGGGGTCGGGTTATTCAGTTCAGAACGAATTAGTGTGAAACTGGAGAAAGGAGCTACGTGAAACGTGTTCATATTAAATGTATGTACATTCAACCAATTCGCTACACATTTGTACCATAATTATCATCGAGCAGACGGACATAGGCACACCACTCCTAGCAATAGGTGTATTCATGGAAATTCCGTAAATATATCCGTTATTTAGTATTAATAATAATGACAATGAGTTACGTTTCGGTTTGTGGTTTTTACTGTCATTGCGTTGAGTGCGAAATAATTGACTAGTTTTTAGCGACCCTGTGCACCACTCTGACACCAAATTTCTCACACACGCGCTTTTGTTCTCAATTTCATGTTGATTATAGTCTTTTTCTGACATTGTTTGGCATTCTAATGCGTTATATATTTAGTCTAAGCAGCCTGCGAAATGTGAGCTAAAAATTGTCGTCCTTCTCGAAAAATTGCCGTCCTTCTCGGGAAAAGTTTGGGGACCCCTGTTTAAAGTATACATTAGATATCAGATCTGTCGATGTGAGCTAAGTGATAAACTTGGTTGAATTATGAAAGTAAAAGTCCAACGAGGGACCAAATTTCTCTTGCAGCAATTGTGTAGATAGATAATGAATTCATCTAATTTGTAACTTCAGACTAGTCTACTGGAGTTAGTATGGCTTCGTCCAATCTTTTTTGCGGTTAAAATCAGATGAATCACCTCTAAATTTAGATAAAATGACTCTATGTTGCAAAATATTTATTTTTTGTGTTTGGCCTTGTATGAATTGTAGTTTGTTGATATCAGATATGACGTCATGCTATAACAAAGAAGAGGAAACGTACGTTTAAGTACAGCAGCAAACTATGCTTTTCCTCTTTTCAGGGTAATTTTATTTTAATGTATTGGGGTCATTTCAATAAATTAGGTTTTCGAAATAAAATCCCCATTACGCAGTCGGAAAGTCACATGACATCTGCATATGTTCCAAACGTTTATGAGTGACAGCTTCTAACTATAATTCGTGCCAGCAAATATCCATTAATACAATTTGTTGAGGACTAGCACGATATTTTCTTTTCATATTGAGGGTCTACGCTTTTCCAAATGAACGAAAAGAGGCTTTAAATTTTTGTTAATTATGCAAAATCTGTTACGAATTTGTAACTTATTTTTATTTATTAAAAAAACTTGATATTATGTCTATAACTTTAATTATGGTTTTATTTGTCATTCATTTGTAATACAATTAGCAAAAATGTAGAACCTCTTTTCGTTCATTTGAAAAAACCGTAGACGATCCCCTTAATATATTTAACCCTACAGTAGTCGAATGAATATTTATAACAAGACCGGGTGATCCTAATTAGGATTTGTAATAATTATTATGGTGTTTTGAGATTAGAAAAATATCTAGGAGTCCATCTAATCGTATTTAAATATTCTTTATACGTAGTTTACATTACTTTATTACTCGAAATATAAACTAAACGACATTTCAATAAAATCAAACAAGTAAAGTTTTATCTATCAAAAAAAGGAACATAAAATATAGGAAAGTAACTTAAATCATGGAGATATAAAATAGTTATTTATGCAACAAGAGTATAAACACAATCTTTATGTCATGAGGTCAAGCCTCGTCACGAAAATTATTGATCGAATGTTTTAAAAATTGTTTACACTAGAGTTGCATACAATATTTTTTATATGATCTTAAATAAAATTCCTGAAACAAATTAGAAATTTGACAGACAAGCAAAAGACAATTTGAACACATCAAATACCGAGTTCACATTTAAAAGTTCTGTCAGTATTACGAACATGAATGTATAGAAAAAACTAAATTTAGGTAAGATATTTAAATGCCAAAGATGTATTGATGGTGGTAGCTCTGTAATATGTAAATAAAATAAAATACGAAAATCGTTTACTTTACACATTGTCTGCAGTGTTAAAGTATTAACTTTACACATCGGAGTATAAAAAATACATTACTGTACAATTACTACAGATGCCCACTATATATTGCAAGCATATGTAAGTATTGCGCCTATAACAGGAAAATTAAGTTTTTCTGTTCTCTTTCAAAGTTCTCTAAACACATTGACCTTGTTTATTTTTATATAGTGGTACATTAGCTTCTATTTTACATAGTTCTTACAATCGGTATATTGATTTTTTAGGCAAATTTGTCAAAGGATCTGAGTTAAAAATGGTCTCAGAATAATATTCGTGGCCGGTCTCAGACCGTGTGCGACTACTGTATGGTTAATGAGAAATTTGTCAAAATACAATAGTAAGAGCTGATTGGTTGTAGGAGTTTGTAGCGTTGCTTTGCTCTGTCACGTAATTAGAATTCTTTGAAAACACGTACACTGGATCTTTTTATGATGAAGTGCTGGCCCCTGAAGGTTTTTCAGCGCGATGGTCGATCTCCAGCAGCAGCGTTTTTGTGTGTAACTGTTTCGTAGTCTAGAATGTTTGAATTGTGTTCTAGGTGCTGCAACGTGAGATCGAGAACCACAGCAAGATAGTTAGCTCTGTGGTGCGTCTGTGTGGGGGCGTGGGTCGTCGCGACGCCCGTTGCCACGCGAGCAACGCGCGCCGCGTGGCCGCTGGTCTGGAGCGTCGCTACCACCTGCTTTTTCTACGCTCCCTCGAGTGGCAGTGTCACATCGAGGCTCTTTTCAAGCAGAATCACTATCCAGTAAGTTGCACTTATTTTTAACTTTAACCTACTTTTTGCGAACGTTTCCGGATTCTAAAAATATACTTATATTTAAACAAAACTTTATACAAATATTTTTTTGTCAAATTCTTGGACTTCACTATGAATTATGCAATGAACAGTTCCCACACTGATGCTCAACATTTGAGAATATATTTACTTAGGGTACGACTAGCGAAGTTGACGTTTAAATTATTTTATAGATGTGACTTATGTATTTCGTTAGAGAAGAATAGAATAGGGTAGTAACCATATGTTAAAATTTAATGAAATATTTATTTGTTTACAATATATGACTCATAATAAGATATATACTGTAATAAAATTCGCCATTTAGTATGTAAATATTTTAAAAAAGTTTTTAAAATATTACATGATTCAAATCGACCTCTTCTCTGTGACGTCACGCTTACATACTTAAAGTCGCAAATGTCGCCAATGTCGTTGTTTTACAGCGATGGTATGTGACATGTCAAAGTGACAGTTGATGGTGAAACTGACGCCGCGGACATAACCTTGTTTCTATTTGTTTCTTAGGTATTTATTCTATCTTTATCATAAGTAAAAAAAGTATACATGATTATGCATTGTCTTTAAAATAAAATAAATAAGTAAAAATACATGTTCAGCAATCTAACCTAACAAACAAGTTCCTCTTACCCCGCAAGACATACGTCGCAAAATATCTTTGTCATACTCCGAGCAGCATGTCGGAACTAAGTTGCAACGGAAGCGGCAAGGTTAACCTCACAGTGGCGGAATAGATATGTCCGGTATTTCCAGTATTTTTTTCTCATTTAAAAACAAAAATTGTGCAAAATAAAAAATATATGGAAAATTTAAATTTAAAATATTTGCTTCTAATAAAAAAAATCAAAAAAGGCGAAACTGTTCCATTGTACGAAATATTCAGGTATGAGAATTTGTACAAGTACTCATTTAAATACTGGACTAGGAAATGCCAGAAATACATTACTATGTCTTGCTGAAAATAGATGGGTGACTACGGTACCTGTATAATAGCAGAATAACTAAACAGGGGTGCATTTAAAATATTTTTAAAAAATTTCGTTTATTTTGATTGTAACAAAATATTTTGACTCTTGGCAATTCTATGAAATAGGATTATTTTTAATTTCATATGACAGTTCCGACTCGAGGGTTGCTTGCACTTGAGACAAACAAATCATAATTCGCGGTATTACAATTTTTAAGCACATCTCTGGATCCTGTTGCTAAGATCATTTTAAATGTCTCGTAGTAGACAAATTTATGAAAAGAAACCGCATCTATAAAATAATTTAAACGTTAACTTTCATTCGTTAGTGTGTAAGTCGATTTTGTAAGAATAAACGCTGACTGAGATTTTAAGTAATTGTTGAAATTCTTGAGGGGCTTAAGTTTGTTAGTGCTGCCTTGAAGCTTGAAGGAAATATCTGACGCTAATTCTCCATTATTCTATTCACTTTCTCGTTTAATAGAATTTTTTTGAAAGTGCATTATTTACGGTAATTTTTGTATAAATGTGATTGTATTAGGAAATTAGTTTCTATAGTTATATTTGACCTTTATACGTTATTCATGTCCAAGTAATTGCTGTGGAATGAACTGTAGGCTACAAAGGGTGTGAAATTAATGAACGCATGCGCTTGTTGTACCGTTTGCCTATTGAACTACAGCTTTTTCTGGAAAGTGTATGCCCATTTGAGTATTTCGCAAATATGTATGTATATTTACATATACCATTGGAAAGTAAAAACTTTAGACTTTCGTATGGTTTGCTACTTTTACTTTCATAATTTTATTTCTTTTATTATAATAATAAATCCTATTATGCTTCCATGTGTAAGTCTTTGATCCATTTTATTCAGTAGATATTTTAAACCGATTACTTAAAAAACAAACGACTTTGTTTTTATGTGTGTGTTGTGTATGCTTGTAATTAAACCAAGGAAAAAATTAAAATTACGCTTAAGTTTGGAATGTGTTTTAAATTGAGATAAATAATTTCCTAGCGTCCCTGAAAACTGTAATGTGTAACCCAATACTTTCTATACTTCAGATTCAACAACTTGATGTTTTATTATTGTTGTAATGATTTCGGCCTTTGTTTCATTCCGTGGATGATGTAAGTGCTTAATTCATCATATTTAAAATTTAAACATAGATATTTAATGATACAACACTCAACAAAGGAATTCCAAACCAAACATAATGAAGTTTGTTTTTGTAATTCGCATTATATCATGTTTTTCTCGGCAGTGGGTGACGGTTTGCGATTGCGACCCTTTGCTGTATACCTGTGTGGAATGGGTCAGTCAACTCAAAGTCGAGTGAGTGACTGAGGCAAATGAATTGTGGCTGCGATGAGCAACAGCCGCACATGCGAGAACAACGTGGCATAATGTAAACACAACATCCCTCAGCGGATGTGCCATGCCATACTGCTGTTGCATACCATATCGGCCTTATATCACAAGCTTTTATTTAACTTCACTTGCCACTTTGCAGTTAAGTTGGGGGCAAATTATGTCAGTTGGAGTCAAATTTTGTTAGTTTTAGTTAAAGTATCGTGTGATATTAACCGAATAGAATTTTGGAATCATTATTTATTATTAAAATTAATTTTCTACCTGAAATTAGTTTAAAAGTATTCCAAAAGATTGGTTGGTAGTATATCTCTATAATTTTTGTTTGAAGTATTTTTTATAAAATAATTTGGTAACGTTTTGCATAAAGATGTTCATTTTATTTTGTCCACAATTTCTGTATTACAAGACTTATAATGAACAATTTTTTTTCTACCAGTGGTTCTCAAAATACGGGATACAACTTCCTTATTTTCAATGAGAACCTATTATTTTTATTTGATTCAGTATTTTTTTCTGAATTCAACAATATAAGTACATATACTTACTTACTTAATCCTTCGCCTTTCTACCTTGCAGTGTAAGGCTATATGGAGTTGGTTCTTCTTTGTATTCTTTGGGATTTCTCTTCCATATGTCTCTCCACCTTTTCCTGTCTTGTAATGTCCAACAATGGAGTCTCGTCTCGGCCGAGAATCTCGACGAGATTTCTCGATTTTTTTTTAATAAATCCAATATGCAATTTAAATTGAAATATATTACCGAAACACGCAAATAATATACAGTCATTAAAAAGTTGAGACAAATAGCTATTTTCTTCACTATCAATTTTATACCTAGAGTACAAACAGACGCTTTTGATCTGGGAAGTTTCATTGGCGCGAAAATTCAAAATAAGGAAAATGAAACAAGAGCGTACAAAACAAATAAATAAGCTTTTTTGCAAATCAAAAGTGTTCAATAAACAAATTGTACATGGCAATATTTAATCCATGTTTTATCTTTTTCTAATATTCACGCATCTTCTGTTTCATGTGATGTCATATCTTTTGCTTATTTAAACATTATTTATTAAAAAGAATCCCTATAAATAATAAATTATTAAAATAGAATAAATATATCATCACGCTATTTCCCATTCCTGGGTGTAACACTCAGTCGGTAAGTGAATGTAAACACTGTGACGTCAGGAAAGTAGCAGGTATTTGTATTTTAAGAAATTTTAGCGATTCTGGTTCGATTTATAATTACAAAAATATGATCATTTTTTTGATAAAAAAAATTACGAAATACATAACAATAATTTTTAAAAATGTATTTTTAAAAATAAAAAAATTGTCAAGAAATCTCGGAATAATTGTCGAGAACCTCGACATGTAAGTCTCGTCTCGTCTCGTGAGATCAAAAAGCTTTCTCGTCTCGTCCGAAACACTACAAATATTTTGTAATATTTGAGTATGACATATGTATATCGCAGAAGTCAGGAAAAAATAATAAAAGAATAGGTTCCCAGTTAAAATAAAAAAGTTGTAGGTATAGCTATTTTGAGTGCCACTGGTAGAAAAAATATTTTTTTTGTTCATTGTAATAATAGAAAATTAACCAATCTCATAGCTCTTATAGTTCTCGAGATAGCAATAACATGAACATCATGTATATTTGAAATAAAATTCTAAAAAATATTGACTATATTTTTAACGTGACCTTCGTACTCCGATGACAATACAATATTGTAGGTTGTCTGTTTCGGTAAATAAAAGCGTGGGCGTTATAACATAACTGTAATATGCAATATTTACGCGACGCCCGCGCTTTTTTTGTCGAGACGGAAAGCCTAAGTAAAAATATTTTTTCCTTTTAGTACATTTAAATAAAAGCTTGTTTATAAATTATTTATTAGTCATTAAATTACCAAATAATGATCTAACCATATGAATCAATAATAATGTAAGGCGAGAGAAGGTAAAAGAGTTGTTAATGGATTGGTCACGCATGTTTATAAATGCCATAATTCCGCTGTTGCGCAAAACAAAATTATCAGTGCTTCCAATAATGAATAGTAGGTAAATATAGAGAATTATAGACACGCAGCGTATCCCGTGTACGAATTCCCAAGCGACATAACAGCTTTATTCAACATCAACATGTGTACATACATCATACATCGAAAAAAACAAGTGGACCACTTGCTTGTAGTTTGAAATTAAATCATCAAATCCTTACTTTCCCAAGTCAACTCAATGTCGTTGTATAATAGGAAACAAACAATCCTCTCAACACATCGTAAAATAAATCAACTTTATTCAACCGATAAATAAATTGTGAAAGTTTGTTACAAACAGAATTGATAAAAAAGTTAAACCAAGCAAGTTGTAGGACATGATGAACCATAGAAGCTCCGGAGCCGGATAAAGGGAAAGGTGAGCGTGAACGTGACAATTTGTACTCAACTCCGTCAATCAGTAATTGCAGTATCGCCTGCGCACCATAATAATTATAATACAATTACAAGATGCTATCATATACAGTCACGATATTTTAATAGAATATAGGCAATCAAATCAAAGGGATTTACAATTTACATGTGTCACAATGCCATTTACAGTTACAGTTACGAAACGATTCAATCGCTATTTCTTCGCACAAAAACATACTTTGATTTGTAATCACAGCCGGAACCAATCAAATTCACTAGCATGCTTGTTTTGCTCCTCTTCTATTTTCTTTTTATTATGGTTTTATGAATTTTTTAATGCATGTGTCCTAGATTAGAGTGTTAGTTACGCTAGAGTTTGACTGAACATTCTCGATACGATGAATCATGGTTGGTTGAGCTTATCATTTGTATGAAAAATGAAAACAATGTTTGTATATTGTAATATAATAATCGATAAGTAATGGGGTTGATGTGGGTCGGTGTACCGTGTGAATAACCCCTTTTCTACAGCTTGAAATGTCATTAACTTCGTCACCAACGCAATCGCAATGCCATTGATGATATCGTGTTGCCTGCAATTCATTCATTCATCATATTTGTTATTTATACTTCCTCGTTTGATACATTTTTTATTTTACCTTCCTTTTGAATTATTCGAACACAAAAAGTGCCAGAACGTGAGCCGAATAATGGACAAAAAATAATAGCTAATTTCTTAAATATTTCCTGGTATTAATTACTCATGTAAATAATTCATAGTTTGTACGATCCAGATAAATGTAAAATATCATGTAAGTTTAATGAATTTAATAAAGTTATTTGCGTTGTATAATATATTCTCTTCGTGTGTAATATTAAAATGGATGACGGACGTGACTAGAATCCATTCACTTTTATTCTGAGGAACATGTCATATTCGTGTCTGCTGTTTGCTGTTTCTTATACCAGATCATTACAAATCATCTTTCTTTGTGAATGTGAAGTAATAATATAAATGTAATTATTTATAATATAACTCCAACTCCTACACATTTCTTTGTTCGGTTTTCTAAAAATAATTGCTGCAGTTGTACTGATTTGGTATGATTTACAGATGAAGGATGTAATCAATTAAGGAGAAAACACTGTTGAGCCTTGTATTTTTATATATAAATGCTATTATATACGATCAATCGGAAGTGATAGTATAGAAATGGATCCATGCAGTAATGGAGTGTTTTGTTATTAAGAAACATTGAAGTAAATATTTAAATGAGTTCGTCGTGTCTAATTAGATTTTAATGACAGTAACTTATAACGGAAGTACAAAAATGGTGTGTCATTTTTTGTAAACAGTAACTTTTCGATTATAAATCCATTATATCACATTTGTGTGCAATTTCAGTGGCAAGACTTGTCCTCCGACGCGGATTCCGATGAAGAGCCGTGTACGAAACAACCGCGCCTAAGCTCCGATTACGTTGGCTACTCCACTTCCACATTCAATCAACGTGAACATGTAAGTTACACTTGACTCTCCACCTACAACCTACCAATCATTACCATTATCCTTTGCAGGAAGACGTGAGTTCCACTCATGCAGCCATGGATATCGACAGTGAACCTGTGAGCGTCAAAATGCTTAACAACGGTAACGAACACGAATACGAACGAGAAACAAACAACAAGACTACTCAACAACACAAGTAGGTTTCGCTTCATCGCATACTCTTTTATTTTACCTATTATCTTTTAATCTACAAATACAAACGTTGTTTTCTCTTCCTTGCTAACTTTATTTGTTTGCTTGCATTGCAGCCACTGTGAGAACGGAAACGACTTGAACATGAAGGAACTCAAAGCTCAACACATTGCTCAAAACTCTGTCCAGCATTTAACTAGGTATTTATTACACAATATCGATTTTAGGAATCATATATTTATTTATATATTGTTGCAGTTGTGGACATTCTCAAATAGAAAAAATATCAAAGGAAAAGAATACACTACAAAAGTTGCCTGTTTTTGTCGAAGCAAACATTGGATCTTACTACTACAAGCATCGGGACACGGACTCTGAATTGGACACAAATAACTCAATAATATCAGTAGTTTCAAACAAGGATCACGACGAAAAGAGAGAAGAATCTTCCGAGGATGAATTCACATACTGCGCGAAATCAATGGACACCGAAACAATAGCCGAAAGCAATAATGAACCTCCGGAGCCAAACAAAGAATGCATTCAAAGGCTCGTGCAACGCGTAGAAGAACTAGTCTCCTCTCCTAAAGTAGATCCTCTTATGTTCCACACTGAACAACAAAAATCCAAGCTGTCTCGGGTCAAAGAATGGCTGAATTTTGAGAACGAAAAAGACAAACCGATAGATAGTTGCGATGCAAGCGGAGAATGCACATCAGGAGAAGAAGAAGATAAAGAGTCACAATCTTCTGAAGATTTGAATGATAGTATTGTCACTTGCAGACCACATCAGCTACACGACTCCTGCTTGCCATTAGATGACCCACAACCCGAAGAATTTACCGAAGCTTGTAAAGTTAGTCTACGCCCCAAACGGTTCCAAATGAAAGGCAACAGACCCTGGAGTGTTTCATGTTTATCCCAAATATCTCCCACCAAAACTAATTCTGATACCTTGCCCAACTTTTCCATTTCCGAATCCGCGTTAAACAATCTATCTGGCTTTTCTCCTAATACAGTAAAGATCCGTTCTTTCAACACAAGCGCTAACAGTGTCGGTGTTCAAGGACAAGGCAACAACTCAACCTCATCCACTGTAGAAGAAGCGGGTGTGATTTTCAGCAACGAAGGGACAAAACCAGTATCAGCTAGGAAGAAGAAAATACGATTACGCAAAAAACACATGATACGCAAAAATGAATCTGGGTCTGAGTCACACAATTACCGATCCCCAAGCCATACAACCCTATCTCCTCTTTCCCCTAAATGTGTTTACACATTGGTAAAGTCTGGATCGTTCTCTGGGTCAGGATCTGGGCCGCGGGTTATTGTTCAGGAGCGCCATACAGCTAGCGATCCATCTAGTCGAGCGTGTGGTGGCGTCTGCGACACTTCCACTACCAGTGGAGCGGATAGCGAGGACGACAAAAAGTTACAAGCGCGATTACCCAATTTTCTGCTCGGTCCTCATGGAATGGTTAAAGGATACGCCCCACACAAGCCTGAAGATCGGGACAGTAGCCCAGAAAAAAGCAGCCTTAATACCACGGAAGAACAATCTAGTTCGTTATCTGAACAAGCGTGGGACAACTATCAAGAGAAATATCTTTCCGAAAACTATAGCGAAGCGCATGATTCTGACGCGGCTAGAAGGTTGTTAGAATTCGGTGAAGATTACCGTTGTTATTTAGATAGTCAGTCTGATTGTTGGTCGGCCCATTCGCAAAACCACTCCCCGCAGTTCAGAAGAAAAGCTACTATTATACCACAAGCTGATTCGGACTCAGAAATTGAAGATATCAAACAATATATAAATGAATCAAAAGCGCAGTTGAAATATACTAAAGATATTTATGATAAACATGTTGCTATGGAATTGAACGAGTTTTTGGTGTCCAGCGATTGCGTGAGTGTTGTATTTGTGTGAAAAAGAGCGCAATTTTAATGTTTTGAGGGTTATGTTCACAGGGGGAAATTATAGCGACCTGCGAGCGGCACATCTACGGCTTGGAGGTTGTCATCGACGCCAACGATGACACGAAAGTCCTGCCTGACATCGAAGTTATGGAAGTTAAAGGTAAGATATTGTTTTACTATAAATATCAGGTTGACGTTAAAATTAGTATTTATTATGGTAGATAAATACACAAAACAGAAAAATGCTATTACATAGTAGATAAATAAATACATTAGATGTAATGGGGCCGCGGTTAAGGTATCGAAGCCTACGTGTCGATGACGTAATTATTGGCTGCCCGCGTTGGCGAGTAGTACAGCATCATCGTGGTTCATTCTGCAACTGATCTCCGAAGCCGCGATATGCAAATACCGGATTTTGCTCGGAGAAATTCGGTCACATCCGCTTAGAAATTATAAAAAAAAACAACTAAATATATGGTTGGCAGTGGGTCGGCGCGTTGCGAGTTTTACTTTTACTTTGTTGTTTGGTGGTCGTCAGCTGAGGTTGACATTTCAGTTGCGTAATGACAGTGCTGTGTTCTTCAACTCTTACACGATTCTAAATAATTATTTCAATTGTATATTGCCTTTCCTACTCTATGGATCAGAGATTTCTTTGAAATGTAAGTTTCACTTTTCACTTTTTTTATTTCTAATTGTTTTCATCTATTAGCACATAATCATTTAGAAAAATTAAAATTAGTAGTTAACACACCAAATAATATTATTTACAAAATAATATTAGATTGTTGATATATTTCTATTGAAATAAACAGGAAATAAACAATTCCAAGTAAAAATTCATAAACATACGACCAATATTTGTTGGTAAAGTGTCATGTGAATATATTATTCATACATGTTTTGTTAATGACCTATTAAATGAAATACTTACAATCCATTTTAGGAAAGCGCAAGTATAACGTCATGTAGTATAACTACTTTCTTTATTTCATATTATTTTGCATATTAAATGAGTTTTTTGTTTTTGTTTTGTTACAGCGATGATGTCCGCCTGGATGGATTTGAAATGGTCTGCTAAGAAGATGCAAAGTTCAAGGGCGTTATACAACGAAGTCCTTTCCTTCAAGAAGGACCTCTCGCAGTATGCAGTCCCATACAGCGAAGTCAAATCCAAAGAAGAATTGATGGCAGAAATAGATCGTCTAACGGTAAGTCATTTTCATTCGTTTATTTTTATGAAATATACTTCCCACATATATTATTATTGATAGAATTTGTTATTTGAACCTTTTATTCAAGGTAGGTGGTTATGTTGCGTGCGTATCATATTTCTTTACATTTTTATATCATTTATACAAGAGAAAATTATATGTACATAATTATTTATTTATATATATAAAAGCAATATTGGTCATTTTTCAGTCGCGCAATCGCTATTTTTATACACTAATAAAATCCATCATTTCAAAAGTATAATTAGCATAAATTATATATTTTCCATCGAAAAAATCAATGTTCAACATTTGTATGTACTTTAAAATTAGCGGTTATGTTAGCGCAGTGTTCCCAATCGTCCGCCGTAAAATTTCCCTAGCGTGTAGTTCAGCGTTTCTCCGTTAGGTGCCACTAGTAGTATCGAATGAGTTTGTCATTGAATTTTTGCCTCAACGCTCGTTTCCTAATACGTGCACTTTATAAATACATACACATGAACTTGTAAAAATTAAAGTAGTTTTATCATTACTGTATTTTGAATATGATAAAAGATAAAAAAGAAACAGTAAAATTTCCATATAATTCCGAAGTAATTATAACGGTTGTTTAATTTAGATTTAGTTTCTGTTTGGGTGTTGGGGATTTAGACGACAATCGGCATCGCGACTCGCAGCAAGTAAAAAGCAGCGATATATGATGTTTTTTGAGTTTTAAATGACGATGAAAGCGTTGCCGTGTCGCACTACCGCTGGGGTAAGTTACGTGACTGGAATAGAACATCCACCACGCGCGGTGACGTAGTGAAAGCCGACACAACGTTCAACGCTCCGGTCTTCTCGTTCTCTGTTCTCGGCCTTTCGGTTTGCAGTTCACGTCCCACGTACTGTAACGCCAAAAATTCACCCTCTATACGAGTATAGCAACTAGTGCAGAAGCACGAGTATACTTTTATTCGTACAGGTGATGAGATGAGTAAAGTACAGTAGTGGTCATTGCACAACGAAACGAACTTGTCCTGTGCAACTGGAAATTACTTGTATTTCCTTAAACAGCGCGAACAGTTTTTCATGTGTTTGCTATAGCTAGCAAAGCAACCACCGCTACGCGCATCAACGTCCATACCAAGCGCAAGCGATGCGATACGTTCAACAATCTTCACAACTTAAACTTTATATACTCTTACATATTTGTTATAAATAACAATTACTAGAACTTTTAATTCGTTTATAATGAAACGCGTTTGTTGGGTCGTTTTTCTGTAGATTGAATGAAGCAGCAAGCAGCGCAGCGAGTAAAAAAGCGACGCGTGACGAAAATAGTACAATTTTTTAATTTCCTTTTTGAGCTCGCTACTCGGAATTTCGATAGAATTCTTTTGTTTTGTTTTTTTGCTCGATAACACTAGAAACCAATAAATCCAAGTATTAACGAAGTCTCCAGTAAATTGATGATGTTGACAATTACTTTAACTATATACAGAAGACGCTCGATAATTCAACGCGATTTATTAGTACTTTCTGGTTATTTGCGCAAATACTAATACTAATTGAATGTATGTGTGCGTTGCGTTTATTTCAACATTGAACATGGAGGTTATTTGTAATGTTTTGTGGGTGGGTATGGGTAACAAGCACAATACGCAACACATTGGCAACGGGAGGACTGAATTCTCAATTCAGATCATTTGATTGGCTGTTGATTGCAAATCGAATTAGATTGGTATGCACGTGCCGGTGAATAGATTCGAACATAACATGCATACAAATGCAGTTGAGTTGGCTTTGGTGTTGGCAGAGGCACAGAGTACAGAGTAGAGGCAGAGGCTTTGATGCTTCAGCTATTATCATTCCGAATGGAAATGGGATGTATAGTGTTATATGTGCGCCACACGTCACACCACCAAATTAACGCTTATAGTTTTGTATCCGGCGAATTTTGCTTTACTACAACAACGCAATGCGGGTAATTGCACCTTGTCTACCTTCATTTCCGATCCGCTATTACATATGTACGAGCGTAAACCGATTGCATTAACAAATTACAGTGGCACCGGCCCGAAACCGTAAAATGTGCGGCAACGGCAATTCGTGAATATTTAAAAATGATGGAATTAGCGAGACAGTGACATAGTGTCACGGAACAAATAAGACATACGGGCAGTTAAGGGAATAACGTACGAGTACGGCTGAGCTTGTGATGACCGCACAGACTCGTAAAACTGAGTAATTTATGTACAAGAAGTCATGAATGTCCGGCAGTGGCAGTGGGGTACTTTAACTTGCACCCTCGCGATTCCTTATGTTCTAGGAGGTGCAGAATGTACTGCAGGACAAGAAGCGACGGCTGCTCGAGCTCAACGTGGCCATCCATCGATACAGCGTGAATGAGAACTCCCCGTGCTATGCCAACCTCAAGGCAGAGGTATCCGACCTCTACACTTTGTGGAACGATACGTGCCAAAGGTAATCATACTCTCTTGGTCGTCGGTCGCCGGACTTTATTTGTCTGTTGGTCTCTAATATTGGGGTGTGTGCAAACACGTTCCATCGCTCATCGCCCGCGGCTCGCTTCTCGCTTGCCCCATGTGACTCGTCTTTACCGATGCCTCAATGCCGACTCAACATGGGGACGATAAATTATTTCTCTCTCCCTAAGGTTGTAATAATAAAAGTGACCATTCGGCTACCTACTGACCCTCTCGCACCAGCTTCATTACTTGGACAAATGTTTACTTTCCGTTCACTAACATCTTCTCTAATCTAATACCAGTACCACGCTATATAATATATCATATATTACTCATTACTCATTTATATGACTAGTATATACTTATACATATTATACCTGTAGCGGTAGCGTAACGCGTAACCCCCAAGAGACCTATTCAAGATTCATTACGAGGGCACGTACCCAGTGCTTATCTGTTGCATATGTGAACATTCATTGCATTACTAATGAAAATGAAAAATGTATTAATATTATCGAATAGTGTTGGTATTCTTATTTGGAATGTAAATATTTCTCCGGTCTCGGGGTCCGGGGTCTGGCGTGACACTTATTAGTGTGGCGTTGGGATGAAATTGATGGTGAGCAAATAAAGAGTGCGACACATTCGGAATTGATTTGTATTGTATTGAGTTGGGGTGTATGTGTATGTGTGTGTGTGCAGTGTGGGAGAGCGGATGGGCTGTATGCAGGGGCACCTGGCGTTGTGGGCCCAGCTGGAAGCGCGACTAGACGAGCTGCACGCCGACCTGCGTAGCGACGGCCACACATTGCGGCTCCTGGACACAGCGCTCCGCGGTGGTGCCGTCTCCACAGAAGTGGCTTCATCAGTAAGGGACGTCGCCAAGTTGCTGTCCGAAGCGAATCCAGCCAGCAACATTGCGTTACATCAGGTATTGTAGCAAACAGCTTCTTAGTTTCACCCCTCTAGCAGCGGAAGTAGCTAAAAGAGACAAATCGCGCCAACTTTAATGCGACATCAACGTTACACCGCTCTTACTTTATATGTAAATTAGCTGAGCGACAAACGAATAACGTGCAAGCCCGTAATGTACACTACACTTCACCCTCGATTCTCGTCCTCTGCTTGAGTCTCAGCCTCCACATTAACACAGTTTAAATAAAAGTCAAACGGAGCACAATTAAATACCTTTATGGCGCGACAACACGACCAACGTCTTACGTTTAATGTGCGCCCAGTGAACGCGGATTAAACACTTGTAAACTTACCGCTACTTATGAAACAACAATCGTAAAACAAAACTACTTTAAATCATCATATCTTAGTTAGTCCTTGTGCTCTGTGCTCGCGCTCTCGCTTTAAAGCACACATGAGGCACGAGTTGCAGACTCGTCCGCATCGTGTATGCGATTAATATTTAAAAAACATAAGTGTGTGTGGGCTAGCTGATAGCGCAGTGGGACGCAAAAATGACATGTCTAAAATATAAATAAGTGAAGCGTCGAGCGCTGAGCGCCGTAGCGGCAAGCGTAGAGCAGCGTCTCTTTAGTTGCATGCAGTTGTAATAATGATATGTGGTGTGTGTGCTCTGTGTGCTTGTGCTGTGAAACGTGGGATATGCGCATGGCACGTGGTTGTGCGGACGTGGCCGGGCTGGCTGGGCTAGAGGCCGAGGCCGAAGCCGAGGCGACGCCGACGCTGACGCCGACGCCGACGCGAACCCGACGCGAAACTGGATCGTTAATCGCGGTTTCTTTTGGTTTCCGGTCACGTATGCGAGGATGGTTGGTGGAATCAGCGTAAAAATACAAATTTAATATCGGCTTGGATAGAGCTTAGTTCTCTAGCGTCGAGCGTCGAGTTCCGCCCAAAACGCACACCAACACATCAACATCAACCAGCAACATACATATTATAATTATTAAATTTATTTTAATGATGGATGAAATTTAGAGTTGCATGGCTTAGATAATTCTTGTAAAGGACGTACGAGTATAATAAATGTATGTATGTGGTACCTATAGATGTTGTGTTAGTAGGTTGTTCGGGACGTGGGTATGGGTACGTGCAGGAGTTGGACGTGATGATGATGACGATGAGGTGGCTGTGGTGTGCTGTGGCCGTGGCCTGGGTGCGCATGCGTGCGTACGTGGCCTAGCCCCAGCTCCGACTCGGCTCCTGCCCCAGCTGCTTTGTATGCGTCGCGGCGCTTTTCATTATTGTTGTGGGGATGTGTTGCAGGAGGGAAGCTGGGAGGTGATGGGCTCGCTCTCGGACTCTGGCATTTCGGACTCGGGGTCCGGGTCCGAGCAAGAGTTGAGCGAACGCGAACGGAGACTAGCCGCGATCCGGCGGCTGGTGCGGCAACTGGATGCCGTCATGGCCCCGGACAGCGAAGCCCGAAGCCGCATGCTGCAACGTCTGCACGATGCCGAAGCAGAGCTGCGAGCCTTGCAGCACCACTGCCGCGGTCTTATCGTGCGGACTGCTGTCGCCCAGACACAGACCACTACCAACAACATGTAAGTCACCAATTTTAAAGTTATTTGAAAGAAATGCAACGCGCGATTGAATCGTATATAGAAAAGTGCACTGGAATGTGACCGGTGCGATTTGTCTATCCGACATCCACACAAAAACTAGCTATGTATATTCAAATCAGGCTGTAATCTAGCGTGTTATCGAAGCCTGAAGCCCGAAAGGCCGATCCCCTGCATCCAGAATCGAACGTACTCAACTAACTCTGTTTTTATTTGGCGACGCAGCGATGTGATACCCCGGTGGTGCATAAGCATATCTAATTGGTCGATTTGTTTTATTTAATTTTGGTGTACCTACACGTAATTAATGAGTTGAATAAGTTGAGTTTGTTGTTGGCACGGTCGATTAATCTCGGCGGGTACTCGACTCGTATGGGTTGATTGATTACAGATGTTGCGGGGAGTGTGGCGTGGCGGATGACGGCGGCGGCGGCGGCGAGGATCCAGCCAGCGGGACTTGGTTCCGGCGCGTGCTGCGCTACTCCGTGCCGTTCCAGGTGGCGTTAGTCGCGCTCATCTGCATAGCCTGCTTGCTAGAGCCTTCTTGCTGCGATTCCCTCAACAACCTTTCTTTGTCCCTTACTCCTCAGTTGCGTTATGTTAGAGGTCCTCCTCCCGTCTAACTCCTTACCAATATTTTCATTTTGATTTGTTATGTTTGCCATTTAGAGATCAGTATTTTATTTGACTTGTTATTTTATTATTATTTTTTACCGTGCATGGATTAGTTCATTTCTTCTGCTTCTTATTTATTGTTATATTGATACATGGAGCGAGGAACGGTTGCGAGTCAAGGAGATAGAGATGTCTTCGTCTCTTTAGATAAATATATTCATTTAGTAATATAATATTTATATGGTAAAAGCATCATCAAGTTGATAACATGTTGTTATTTTGTGTAAATATATTATTTGTTTTATTGTGGTAAAACTAACATAATAGACTGTCACTTGGATCCATGGCTCTTAAATTAAGAAGCGTGGTGTTGTCCAGAGTGAATCGATTATTAGTGCCGTATAGGTACATCTTGAAGATGGAAGATGTGATGCATTAGATTGCATAATGGTGTGTTGAATTGAATCTGTCACTGTCGCTAGGCCAACAGTGGGGTATTGTGCATTTATTTTGATGAGTGATGAGAATCATTTGATTTGTCTTTGTCTCTCTGTACTGTGATATTTGTTTGGTCAGTACCGAGAGCTCTACTGTTGGTTTGGTATGGTTGTGAGTTGTGAGTGTGTGCTGTTATATGTATTCACATTCACGTATTGCCTTAACTGTACGCGTATTTGTATTCGTACTGTGCTGGTACAAGGGTTACTACTTAACTTAGCGTGTGAGATACGGTACGATTCCCATTCCCAGTATCTGGTGTATGTATGTTCGCGTATCAGGGGTCCCAGCGGACATACTCAACTTCATGTGGACCAGGTTGTATGCAGCAACCGCACCGCTCCTGGGTGTTTTAATTCTTAATTTAATTCATTCTCATTCTAATCAGTCATCAGTGCCTTGACCAACAAGTTGCATAAGCTATCGCTGGCTTATATATTAACCAGTGTTCTGTGTGATTCGTGTTTTCTAGTGTACCATCATTTTATATACCTTTAGTTATTTATTTACTACTCCCTACGCCTGCTAACTGCTAGGCAAAAACCTAGGCGATAGTAATTAATATTTTTTCAATTTTTATATAAGATCTTTTTAATAGAACGCGTGATTTACTTTTACTGGCAATGTAAGAATCACGCAGGTTTATATTGTACGAGAAGAGAAAACGGTGAATTAAAATGTTTTTACACAGTATTGGTTGGATATTATTTGCGTGCCCTCGACCCCTCATCCTCACGTCCGCTGTGTTCTGTGTTGTTTTCAGGGATATTACAGGTTGTGCTGTCAGGTAGGTAAGGTTGGCGGTTAGGGCACAGGCAGGTATATTTGTGTATTCGTGTGGTATACAGTCGTCATATTATACACAGATCATGTCCGCATGTCTTTGACCACCATCATCATAATAACCGTGACGTCACTTCCTTTGCAGTGCAGGACAATCAACTCTTCTTTCTACCTTATTCCTCAATTTCAATTCCACGCGCGTTTTTACGATTTATATCATTTTTACAAGCCGATGAAAATTTGAATAGAGTGCATTAACATTTATTGTTGTACCTACTTGTTGTCAAAGATGGGGGAAATAGCAAAATTTTTAATGTTTGGTGGGTTGTTGTTGGTTGGTTTGTCGGCTGTCGACTGTTGGGTTAGACACCTACCGTGTGAATATGCGGCCGCCTGCTGGCATCACCATGTTTCACTCTGGCACCCGATATCTCATACTACTGCTTCAGCTACTCCTAACACACTTATAACAAATTGCTCATTTATTATCCCGAATAAATAATATCTGAACGAGAATGAGTGCGGTGTACGGTACGGGGTGCACGTGTCGTGTCGCACCGACGTCTTTAGAGTTCCTGTAGGAGTTGAGAATGGGAATGTGCTACACTACCGCCCGTCGTTCGACGCCTCAGTTTCTCATTCTGCGGATCAACGAACATAAGCGCGGCGCGCATACAAATGCATCCTACGCCCTCACGGCGAGCACATACATATTTTTTCATTAATACTCATCATTATCACTATTCGAGAATCAAAATTCTCCCTCTCCACTATTCGAAATAGTGTAGGGATTACTGTTTTAGTATTGAGGATAGGGTCACGAGGTTATTGAGTATCCGACGATTCATGATTGATAGACCCGTCTGCCGTCTGCATCGTCGCACTTTCTTCTTACAAACCGCTACACTTGTAACTTTTAACGCATCTATCTAAATTTAAAAATTACAAATTATTATTTATTCCATCCAGAGCCAGATAAAATGTGACCTCTCTGTTTTCGGTGTAAATGCAGTAACAAACAATATTTACGGTATTTTTTGTGAGAATACATTGAAAATAAAACGGCCGTTGATAAATAATTGACGTATTTGAGATTTTGCTACGTCATGTACCCGCCGTGGAGATAATTATAGTGCACTACTCTACATCAGTGGATTCCAAACTTTTCGGGACTTTCTTTTACATAACATGTTTACACTGAAGATTATATCAGGGGTGGCCAATTTGTTTGTATTGGATTTTACATAAAACAATAGCCGTGGGCTACCTGTAAAATAATATTAAAGAGCGGTGCGATAGAAATAGATTAAAAAAATGTGAATAACTCGTAAACGGCTGAGTTTCCGGGTTTTCCTTAAAATTTATCCCCCTCTTACAAATCCATGTCTAGATTTTGATGACCTATTATATTTATCCCGTATAGGGTAAACGCTTTACAAAATATGTTGGCAATGCCTGCAATACATAATTTATTTTAAAATAACAATACCGTAAATGAAAAAATAGATCTATAGAGTAGGGTGATCATATTTTGTCCTAGCCTAACCGTAACGGCGACAGGGGTTGAGGGAGGGGTGTATATTTGTCTACGAGCCCCGTACCGCATTAGTTGGCCTACTTGTTAAAAATTCATTTATTACATAACAAAAAAAAATGTAATAATAATTATATCTTTTCTTGTATAAAATGCAGATTTTCAACATTACCTAAATTATATTTAAATAGCTAAATATTAAAAAATTAACGATATAACAGTAACGCAAATTGTTATTTCATTTCATATTATTTATGGCACTAAATTGACCCCTGTGGTGCACTTTCCACGTCAGAATTGAGTGCCCGTTAGGTGACGCCTGGTAAGCGCCCATACGGTACAAATATTTCATCATTACCGATATCTGCGTACAAAGCAAATTGGCACACCCAGCAATGGATAATATTGCCATATTGGGTATATACTATAATTTTTTTAGACATTTTATTTAATAAAATCTGACATTATGACTTAATTTAGTTTTTTTAAGTGTTGGTAAAACTATAAGTATTTTAATTTACATTAAAACAGTAAAATATTTTTGAAAATACATCTTGTTGTGGGTCATAAGAACGTCAAAATATCTGTAATATTATTAAAAATTGGTGATAATTTACGTTAATTATTGTTTGTATTTTATGTTAACTAAATGAAATAAAATTAAAGCGAGTAGGTCAACTGATATGGAACAGGGCTCGTAAAATGAAAATCACTGGAAATTAAATGTTAAGAATAAGTGAATAGTCAGGTAAAACATTCGATTTTATTCGATAAATTTGACTGAAAAAGTATATTCACAAAAACCAAGACACCGGGATTTTTACTTGAAATCCGGGATAATCCCGGAAAACCGAGACGTCTGGTCACCCTACTATATTGTGATGAAAATAAACAAGTAGTGACACCTGCACCGATATTAGATAATGAGTTGACAGCTGATTAACTGTATAATGATTTATTGTGAGTGAGAAGTGTAGTGATTTGTGAAGAATGAAGAGATAAGACTGAGAAGGCGAACAGCAAGCAGTAGAATGAAGGTAAGATCTTAAGGACCACTGGTATGTTAACAGTAGTGGTAGTGGTGTTGGAACCAATGATCTGATCTGATCCGATCCGATGCGATCGAAATCGAAACGAGTTACTAAATGGTTGTATCATCCGATGAACCTGACCGATAGTAGTAATAAAAAACACATAGGTATATAGGTACACGGCGTTCGGTTCGGAAAAAAGGTAATAACCTTATTTCGGCGTGGTCTGGGTTAGTTCGCGGTACTCGTACTGGGCACTGGGAAATTATCTCCCAGCTGAGACCTCAGACTCAGGCTGAGGCTGAGGCGAGAGAAATAGGCGGCATATACCCAAACATACAGCTCTGTAATTTCAAACCGGTATACCAAATACACTGCGGACTGCGGCTGATAAGCCACAGGCACAATGCTACTTATACATCTACATTACTATTACTAGACTAAAAGCAACAAGAATATTTGGAAGAGTATGAGCATGAAATGATTGCAGACTTAAATACTGTTATTGATGAGTAATATTGATGGTGATTGGATATTAGCAGACAACAACACCTGGCCTGGCTTGGCGATGGCGATGTGAAGGTATGTGCCGTACAGCACATTACCGGCAACGGCAACCGCACTACCTTGTTATTACTTCAGCTACAACAATCATCCTATTATTTTATTCTTTACGCTTTGCGTCCGTTGTCCGTTGCGTACAATCTTACCTTGAATATTCTACGTTGTCTCTTCTCACTCGCAATTCTTTTCAACATTACGGGTATTTATTACATGTTATCTTTAAAACAAGAGATAAGCATAGGGGATGAAAGCGAAGATGTGTTAATACAAGCACTCAAGTCAAATCATCAGCCGTGTGAATGTAATTAGTGACACGCAATCCTCGAACACGCGATCGCGATGCCGATGCACCAAGATGGGACTCAAAACCGGGACCGGACCGGGTGTTGATATGCTATAAATCACTGTTACGATGGCTCACGGTGCTTATGTTTTCACTAATAATTGTTTGTAAGAATTAGGAATTGGAAATGTCGAGAGTCCGACTCGTAGTCGTATACGTGTATACGACTACATAAATTGTAAATAATGAATGTTGTTTGGTGGAATTGAATGTCGATTTTATAATGAAATACCACCCGCGAATAGGGGTCCTATTTATCATACGTAAACGTAACCGTACAAGTGAATATTTATAATTAAAATCTCTAGCGTTTTACTTATGAGATATGTGATGATCATTAGGAAGTTTTGAGTTAATAAAGAAACATGACATCTCGCCGCGGGAGTTCGGTTCCCGTGCCGGGTTGTCCACTCCACTCGGACTTGGAGTTGTAGTTTGTTGTCGTTAGGCATTTAGACATATTGGAGTAAGTATAGTATGAGTATGAGAGACTTAGGTATGGGAATATTTAGTGTGGTGGGTGTGGAGGAAGTACTTGGAATGATTATTCCCGATACGTGTGGCTATGGTGAGGAGACATCACTACCTGAATCTTCTCCTGTCGCGCATATTAACCACTACAACTTCATTGTTTTGTCAGCCACGTACACCTACAGGATGTGACAGTACCACTACCAGTGCTCAGTGTGTATAAGCTTCATCATTGGAACACACTGTATAATGGAAAGATTGAGACGTGTAATGTATGTATATAGGTAGTATTGTATTTATTTATTCTTGGTGTGACATACGCACGGACTGCATCTGCGTACAAAGACAGCACGTGAGCCCCGTAAAATGAGCTCGTTGTACGCACCCGGTTCATTCCGAATCCGAGGCACATAACGACGTGCGACGTGCATCACAAACAATACACACACAGAACGCTCATTCTCATTCTAATCAATTCAAATGCTCATAACGTCCTCACCTACCGTCACTTCACTACCGTCTATATATAACTTTTATATCTTCAAATTTTACATACCTATTAGAATATAAGGGAGGCAAAGCTGCTAAAGACACCGATTCATTATTACATTCAGTCAATATTATTATGAAGCATGCATCAAAAATAAAATAGAAGAAAAATGACTAGAACAATGGAAATAAGAAACTTCAAACTTATCCTTATCCAAAAATATGGAAAATAAATGGAACAATTGAAGAACAAGTCATTATAATCAGGTGAAAAATTGATCATACTTCATGTGTGGCGCAGTAATTAAAAAATTAGGACAAGTAGATGAAGATATTTAATCAAATCACAAATAATTACTTAAAAGTAAATTTAGCTCTTCTGTCTTTCATAGATATTATAAATTGAAAAATGGGGAATAAATATTCTGTTCTGGGCTTTTCTCTCACTAATTTGTGTTAATTTTTAATTTTTCTTCTAAAGGAACTCTATTCATTACCATATTAACTTATTTGTAATTTGTCGTACCGCAAAACTGCAAAACAATGCACTGCAACAAGGTATTAAAACTTGCTGAAGCCGCAATATAAGTGCGGCCACACATTGCTTACAAGCCATGGCTAATCCACGCTAGTCACAAACAATACGTCACGATAGCATAGCAACGCGAGTCGCAGTACGCTGAGCGGCAAAGACTTCAGCGCAGTGACCCATCTCGCATCTATTTTAAACGTATTATATTTAACAATTAACCACTTACGTTACAGTATAACCGCTTTATGTTTTACTATATGATTAAATTATATTGTTAATTTATTATAGCAAATAAGTTATTTTTATCGTTTTCTGAGAGGAGGCGCGCGGCCTTGCGGCTTCATTTAACGAGCCATCCCTGATTCATGTCATCAAAAAAACATCCAGAATCGTACAACGTATTCCAATGACAGTAAGACCCAACGTCAGATTAGCATATGAGTACATAAACACATTAAGCGTAGTACCTAGAGCCTACCAAAATATAGAGGCGTACGAAAATATTGGGGGCCTATAATATTTGCTACGAAAAGTTGTAGACACAGTGATTTTTTTTTTCATCAAGCTTTAGGAAAAGTTATAAATAACTATACATTCTGAGCCTTAGTCAGTCGAAAAAAATAAATTTTCCCTCGTCGACAAACGCCAAAGACCTATTAGCTCTCAGCAAAAAGGACCTTAGAATAATTATAACAGGTATCTTTACTGGTTGTTGTCCTTTGAAGTACCATCATGAATGATTGGTATAGTTGAAAATATAGTATCTGTCGACTCTGCAAAGAGGACGAAGAAACTTTACCATCTAGGTAAAAGATACTTCACGGTAAATGACTCCTGGATGAGTAACTGTCTTCATGAGAAAACTAAGAGGCATGTTACAATAGATCTTACAGGTCGCAGTGACAAAAGTGGTTAGCGTTGAAAACCCTCAACTAAATAATAATACGAAAATATTGAGGGCTTATGACGATATTGGGGGTAAACACGGGCGCCGACTTTTCAAAATTTCTCTGGGGAAATAAGTTTTTAATAATAACCAAAACATAAAATTTACCATTAATGCATTACAAGAAAAAAATCTGTTGTTATATAAGTATTGCATTTAATATTTTTTGTATACACAAAAAATTCTAATTACATCTACAGGGCGCAAGCAGTCATGTGACTTTGTTGACCTTGACAAGCAGGTATAGGGGCCGAGTCAGAATAACAGATAGTAATTATGTACATACATGTAAGATGTCAATTTTTCATTCTAAATTTTATGATTTTTCAATTCCATTTGGTTTATTTTCCTCGACAAGTAAATTCCACATTCCAACAAAGTCACATGATTGCGCACGCCCTATTCTTCCAATTCATTGACTGGATTGACGGTATTTCTTATGAATTTATGTAATTTACCTATAATTTTAAATATTTAGTGAATAAAACAATAAGAAATATTAAATATACTTGCCAGAAAAAACTTTCAGTAATGTTACTAAAATTGTTGATTTTTGACAATGACATTTATTTATCAATTGCAAACATTTGAATTTTTCAACTGGTTTCTTTGGTGTAGTTTGGATCGTGTAATTTATTACATCAGATTAATTAAATTCTTTATCTTTAATTCTATAAGAGATATAATAAAAAAGTTAAATTTATCGGATTCTGAATTTAATGTTCTTTATTTTTTGTAATAATGTAAATTTTAAGAAATGTCAGAGTGAGGAATACGCAGTTAAACAGGTCTTAAGTCTTATAGTTTGTGAGGAATTGTCCTTCCAACATCCACACACCCACACATACACACACACAGACATTGTAAAAAGGTTAAAATCGGACCTTAAAACGTGCTTATCCACTAAAATCTCGATATGTGATTTTTAGCATAAATCCAATACCTCTCTTAGCGAGAGGTAAAAAATTCTGCAAAGTGATGAAGGGAAACTAAAAACTTAATTTTCAATGAAAATTATTTTAAATTAATTTTATTATCTTTAATGTATAAAGCGGGACATTGTCGTTTAACATGAGAAATCAGTTTTTCTTTGCGCAAACGTTACCAAATTATTTTTTTGCAAAAATACATCAAATTAAAATTATAGCGATTTAAATTTTGCATCTAAATCATGTAAGCGAATAAATCAATTATAAAATTTTGGTTTATATTGTTGTATGTGTTTCTACTCTTGGTATGCATGGATTATGACAAAAAAAAACAATTGTGTTAGTTTTAACTGTCACAACTAACAGTTTATCTTTTTGTGTTTTGTATAAGTTTACTACTCTAATTTATTTTTTATATATGAATTAACAGTTAAATACAACGATTTTTTTTGTTTTTTTCTCATAATCCATGGCTGTCTAGATTTAAAGCTCATAAAAACAGTAACTTGATTTTTTCGCTTACATGAAATACTAGAATAATCGTTTTACATTTTTTAGATGCAAAAATCTCTACAATTTTTGTGGAAGTACTTCTTGCCTAAAATAATTTGGTAACGTTTGCGTTAAGAAAAACTTCATTTATTAATATTACATTAAATTATACAGGGTGTTCATTTTATTTTATCCAGTAAACAATTTTTATTTTACATGACTATTACAATTTTTCTCTGCCAGTGTGGTTCTGAAAATACAGGATACAATTTTCTTATTTTAAATGGGAACCTATTTGTTTACTCGCTTCGATTCAATATTTTTTTTAATTCAACGATATGTATCCTAATATTAAAAAATATTTAAGAAAAATGCAAATGAAAATTATACTGATTTAATTTAAATATGATCGTAATAAGAGTGCTTTGAAGAAAACAAGAAAAGCTTAATATGTATGAAGTTTATATTTTATTTTCTTCATAGCACTCATTTTACAATCAGATTTAATTTAAATCAGTATAGTTTTTATTTGCATTTTTCTCAAATATTTTATAATATTAGGGTAGTATATATGGATATCGTTGAATACTGAATCGAATAACCAAAGAAAAAAATATGTTACCATTTAAAATAAGAAAGTAGAATCCAGTATTTGAGCACCACTGGTAGAATTTTTTTTCCCATTGTAATATTCTTGCAAAATAAAAATTGTTTGCTAATTTAACCGACCTCATAGCTTTTATAGTTTCGAGATAGCAATAGTGGACAAAATAAAATTAACACCCTGTATATTTCTTATTTTACTTGTACATTAAATAAACGTTTACTGTTTAAAAATAATAATTGCTGCGCTAAGGGAAAAATCTCCTTGAGCCTCGATGCCCCCATGTAGTCGGCGCCCACGGGGGCCAATGAAAGGCTGACATTTTTTTTTCTTGAAGCTTAACTAAAAGTTGTAGACGGAGTAACATTTTTTTTAATATAAGAGGGCCTATAAAAATATTGAGGTCTACGAAAGGCAACAGATGATCAACATATCATCAACAACATTGTAAAATACAGGTGAGTCTGGGAAGACGCCCCCCCCCCCCCCTCTAACTGTTTTATTATAAGTAATTGAAAAAAAATGGCTCATATAAAACATTAATTATTTTAAATATGCTATTTGATGGTAGATGTAGATATATTTTATAAGGTCAGGTTTGCAAGATATACAACTATCAACTTTTATTTTTTAAATAGCAACCTATAATTATTTTATTAAATATAAACTATAACATATAATAATAATAATTGAGATATTATGAAAAATAATTTTTATTCAAATATTTGAAGTGGCTTTGTGAAAATAAATAAATAATAAGTAAGTAAGTAATAACAAATAAGTAACAAATAAATGATAAATGTATAATTTGTTGATATTAATTTGAATAAAAATTATTTCCCATATTTCTCCATTATCGTGTGTTTTTAAATTTTTTTCAAATACATTAATAAAAACTAATATATCGTTGAAAAAAAAATGTTTATATATTAGTAAAATAATTATAGTTTGATATATAAAAAATAAAAGTTGATCGTCGTATCTTGTAAACCTGACATAAAAAATATTTACATCGGCTGTCAAATAGTATATTTAATAATAAAACTTTTATATGAGCCATTTCTTTTTCTATTATAATAAAAAAGCTAAAGGGGGAGGGGGCGCAAAAATCGAATTGATGCTACCTGCCTGTGATTGTGATTTTTTTCTCGTTTTCACTGAATAACAATGAGTTTGATTCGGTTCCAGTTTAAGTTCCAAATTCAAATAAAAAATATTTATATCTGCTGTCAAATAGTATATTTAAAATAATAAAACTTTTATATGAACCATTTTTTTCCTATTATAATAAAAAAGCTAAAGGGGGTGGGGGCGTCTTACCAGACTCATCTGTATATTAAAATTTATAAAACCCTAATGTACTGCCAAATCTTATTTGGAAGTACTAATAAACTCGTCGATGTATCTTTCTGTAACAAAAAAAAAAAAAATCGAATTGGTGCTGCGTGCCTGTGATTGTGATTTTTTCTCGTTTTCACTGAATAACAATGAGTTTGATTCGGTTCCAGTTTAAGTTCCAAATTCAAGAGTCGTGTAGCTAAACCTCCCTAGATAATTCTTATTCAGTAATTACTTTGGCACAATGATTGGTACGTGTTTTCAAGTTTTTCTAAAGCTGGCCTGGGAGAGGAGATATTTGAGAAACGAAATGCGAATTAGTATTAGTATGGACTTTGGATGTGGATGGTGGTGTATGCCTACGGCTCTTCGCGTACGTGCTAAGCCAGCGTAAGCGTAAGCGTAATCATACCATGCCAGCGTCAAGATCAGATCAAAAAACGATTAACTGATTTTGTTTTGATTAATGAGAGCCGAAAAGACCTCATACCTTTTAAACGCATTAAGCATAATTAAAAGTGCTTAATCATAAGTTGAATGTGTTTTTAATGAACTGTCGCGGAATATAATTTCACCGAGATAATTTAATTTGGATTTGTTGTTTTATCTATTTACAACAACATACATCCACATTTCCATCGGACACATTACTCCCGATGATCAATGTATGCTCATTTCTCAGTCACATTTACATATTCGTGTCTAATGTTTTTACACTTGTTCAAATATTAAACATAAGTGCACTACACACTCACATCAAATTGTAACATGAATTATTTCTAAGTATTTACTCAACAGAACATATATACAAGTACGAGGGCATATCATTTTATACTTCAATTGTCGTAAAGTTTTGATGGGGCATAGCAGTAAAATGTTGCCTAAAAAATTGAAATGTTTTCTTCCGACATATTGTTTTGCATTCTTTTATGGACTACTGCCGTTCCGATACAAATATGGTGAGGTATACCACAAATTCACTTTGTTCCCAATATTGTTGGAGCTGGTGTTTTAGGTACATTTCAGTTAAGTCCAATTGGAATAGTACTTTGGGTCCTGCAGTTTATACTAGTTGTCTTGTATACCTATTATACCTGGAAAATGCAGCTTACCAAAAGTCCATGTACCAATCAATTTTCTTGTGCTATTTTCATACACGATGCCATCAACAATATAGCAGTATTTCTACAAATATTCGTAATTATCATTAAATGGAAGCAATTGAAATTTGTTTTAAATTACGTCATACAAATGTGTGAAATACAATATGAATTAAATTCAAAAATATCTGCAGTTTTATGGAATATATTTGCTGTCAACATACTTTTTAAAATGTCTATTTTATTTCGATGTATATTCGTATACGCAACGAAACATGTGAATTTTTTTGAAATTGTACCTTTTCTGTGTGTGATTTCACAAATAGATATAGAAAATATTGAAGTATCTGTTAAATATATAGCAAGAAATAGTTTTGAATCTATTAATAAAAAAATATATAGAAGAGACCAGATATCTGCAGAAGAATTGAGTAAACTTCAAAAATATCACAGTATAATTTGCGATTTTTGTAGTGTTACTGAAAAAATGTTTAGTGAAATTATAACAATTAGTGTATTTTCGGTATTAAGTCAGCTGTTACTACTGGCATATTTTGAAACATCTTTGAATATAAAACCAATACCAAAGAACCTATTGATGCACCTATATTTATTATTAAATATCTTATTTTCTTTGACGAATCTGTGTAGAATTATAATTGTATGTGTTGGTAATAACGCAGTCAATGCACAGTACGAAAACACTATTCTGAATATACAGATTTTATCCAGGAATACAGATAATCCTGCTATTATAGGACAAGTAAAGTATTTTATATCTAGTATACAACTAAGACGAATGGGCTTTACAGGGTGTAAGCTATTTTCTATCGATTTAAAATTAATCACTGAGGTAAGAGAATATGACTATATGAAGATAGTATAGTGTAAGTTGTATTTCCAGATAGTTTCATTCGTAATGATCTACACAGTGACAATGGTGACGTTCACAACATTTTCAGAAGATACTTCAGCAATATATATGAATTATCTGAATAGATCTCGCACTTAATGTACCTATGTGAAATAAAGTTGAGAAAAGAGTTGAATGATGTTGTTAGTGACTATCTCGATTCATAGTAAGTGGTGAATGAAAAGTCTGGGTCCGGTACCCGGCCCGTACCGGCAGTATAAATTCGGTGTTATCTTTTTGACATGTTTTATGATTTTTTGGGGAAGGAGATGTTTGCGGCGGATAAGAAGCTGTAGCTTCCTGTATAGTGGTTAGGTGTAGGTGCAGGTAGAGTTTTCTGGTACCTAAACAGGTGTAGTATGGGAATATGAATGGAAATGGGTCGGGCTAGTTGCGACGGCGCGGTACGTCGCTAGCCGTCGCGTTTGGCACAGGCCGACTGGGCGTCACGTGACGCTCGCAGCTCCCACAACTCCGCCTCAACACCGCCTCCGACTAACTCTTTCTCATCGGAGTCGTACGCCTCACTCACTCGCACAAGGTACTACGGTGAGGTTCTGGGCTCGTGTGCTGGTTGCTGGTTGCTGTTGCTGTTGCTGTTGCTGAGGCTGATGCAGAGTGTTGTACGTGAAGTGTACCAGTGTGTGTTTCTGGTTATGGTATAGTGTTGTTGCGCTCTTGTTACTGTTGGATGTCGCGAGGCTTCGAGCTGGATCACCCGGGTGGCTTCGCGTCGTCGCCGTGGGCGGCGGCGATGCTGGGGCACCACCACACGGCGGCGGCGAGCGTCGCGTCCGCAGCGTCTGCCGCAGCCGCGGCCGCCGCCGCCGCCGCGGCACAGGGCATCGGCGACCACCACGGCTACCCGCATCCCAGCCACGCGGCCGCTGCTGCTGCTGCTGCCACCGCTGCTGCAGCCACCGCTCAAGTGCCCATGGATCTGCATATGCCTCAAACCTTCCCTTATTATCGGTAAGTCAACACCAACACCACTTGTTGCTGCACTGCACTGCACTGCATCACACCACCAATCTCCAACGTGAAATATAACTTACCATGGTCACGTGGAGCTGGTGTGAAATATCTTGTTTAATCATCATTTATAATTTTTATGTTTTGCGCACGTTCATTTGGATGCCGGGACTGAGGAAATATTAATTATGTTGGAAAGGCATGCGATACGTGCATAAATAACCTACGAGTATTCTCGGTCTCGGCCCGTACGCCAAGTAAATTGCGCGAGGATCGACCGAGGATCCTAACTCATTACAATTGCGCTTATACTTCCATACTTGTGTAACCAAACCAGTACCCATATACCTACCATATATTTACCAAATACCAAGAAGCAAAGAAAATGTACTTTGTTAACTAATATTTAAAATAGTTTTGTTTGCTCGAAACGGGAACGGGAACGGTGTCGGTGACGTTCAAAGACATTAGACAGTGAGCAATGACCACCCAGTGCCCGATGGCCAGTGCTTGTGCTTGTGCCGTCGCTTCTCACTTCTCAATATTTACACTGGTGTCTAACACACAAGTCAAGTGTCAAGTGGGGCCTACGGCCTATCGTTGCAAACCTAATTACAAATCAAATTTCTTAAAACGGAGGATCCTTAATAAATTAACTCCGAATGAAAAAAATATGCAAATGAGTGCTTGTGTACAACTGTTACTATAATTTGCTGGCACGAAAATAATTGAAAGTATTGCATTTTAATGAGCGAGGGTTAAAAAGTCGCCCGTCGCCCTTAGAGTAGAGCTCGCGTCTCGCGTCTTGGTTAATGTCTTTACGGAGTGTGAAGGGGCGACTCGATATTTGCAAGTATGATTTTTTTTCGGGCAGGAACAGGGTGTAAGGGCATGTCTAGCTGATTATTCTTTAAAACACTAAGTGTCTTTGCTGAGGGTTGCTGTCGTCTGCTCCTGCTCCTGCTCTGCAACATATGGAAAGCCGACGCACAACTGCCACTGCCACTCATAAATAATATCCTCTAGCTCTAGGTTGACCTAGCCAGTAAACTTGTCTTATTACTTTGCGTCTCATTTAACTTATATGTCCCACTCCTCATTCTCAACATCTTCATTCTTTTGCCATCAAATAAATTTCATGCAGGTATTTTCCAAACTTTACTAATTTCAAGTTGAGTTCGCGTCGCGTAATTATTGAAGTTTATGTAAAGTTTTAAAACCGAATTGATGGGGTATAGGTTATACTCGCATTATACCTATGGCTATGCATTTTGATTAGTAGTAGAAGCGAAGGGTCTTGCTCTTGCGGTTTCGTTTCCCTATCGCTATCATATTCATATTAGCTATTTGCCTTTATTACATTTCTTGAGGGGGTAAAAAATCAAAGATCTGAGAGTGTTGGGATTGGGCCGAGACGGGACGGAACAACTAAGTCATGAATATGTGATTTGCGGCCTTATCCATTAGCGACAGCTTTTTCTTGTCACCGTCTTTCATCTATGATCTCATTGGATTTATGCATCATTTAAATTTTTTCTGACTCCTTTTCATTTTCTTCCCCAGATTCATGCAAATGTTTTTTTACAACCTCCGTCCTGAATATTATATCACTACCTCCCCTATTAGATACATATTTCATAATTCATACACACTTCAAATTTAGAATTATATGGTATAGTTTAGTACATTTATTTTTATAATATGTATTCAGAACCGTGAACGATTGAAGTAGGACCTCTCTATGTCTAGTAGGAGGCTCTCCCAATTGAACTACGAAGTCGCATTGCTCAGTGAATTCTTTGTCCGTCTTTTGATAATCTTCAACAAGTACACTCTCATATTCAGAGTATTGAACACTTGGTGGAAGGAACCACACCTTACTAACTAACTCCAACTAGACTTCCTAGCTCAATTGGGAGAACTAGGGATCTCCTGGATTCGAGTCCCAGTGAAGTCCACGAATTTTTTGCGTATATTTATACCGATTATACTATATTGTAAACCAGTGATTCTCAAAGTGGGCGATATCGCCCCTTTTTGGCGTTAGATTGATCCAATGGGGCGATAGGGGCTTCAGGGTTAATAGGGGGAGCATTGAAGGATAATAAGTCGGCGATGAGAATTAAAAAGAGCTATAGAAAACGCTCAAAAATTAACCAACTAAAATATTTATCAATATTTTTCCTCTTGAATGTACAAATACCTATAGCATCGTCGCATTATTTTTAAATTTTCAGTCTCAAAGTATTTTATATCGAAACAAGATTTTAGGATTCTCCATCGGAAAATTGCCAAAGTGCCCCAAATATAGAGAAACATCCAAACCTCGTATTTTGTATACAGGCTGGTGACCGGCACAACCGAACATAGGACTTTAACATGTAAAATCAGACTTTCCGAATTTCCTGCTTCTCTAATTATTTTAGGTAAAAAAGGTTCAAATAGAGCATAAAATTCTGTATCTGAATCAATAAGCAAAATTAATTTTGTATGCCTTGTAATGCCAGAAATTAGGTATGAAAATGTCGAAAATCACCTCAAAAATAGTAATAGCCATGGAATTGAAACAAAAAAGTAACAAATGTTAACGATTTATCTGTCAAGCTAGGTTAATTTATTTTTATTATTATTTGTAATTTCTGTTCCAAGTGATTTAAATTAACAGATTAACTGGAACAGATATTAGAAATAATACCTAATAAAAATAAATTACCTTAACATGACAGATAAACCGTTAGACATTTGTTATTTATTTTGTCTCAATTCCATGGCTATTGCTATTTTTGAGGTGATTTTGGACATTTTCATATCTACTTTCTGCCGTTACAAGGCATACAAAATTAATTTTGAATATTGGTTTATTTTCAGAATTTTATGCTCTACAGCTTATTTGAAGCTTTTTTACCTAAAATAATTAGGGAAGCAGGAAATTAGGAAAGTCTGATTTTACATGTTAAAGTCCTATGTTCGGCTGTGCCGCTCACCACCCTATATATCTTACAGGCATTACGCAATTTTTGGTAAGCGTGCTACGAAATTTGTAGTTTTACAGTACAGGTGCGTGCCATGGTTTTATGCCGATCCTTTCAGATTATGTAGATTAAAGTAAATTTTCTGAGGGGGTACTGAAAAAATATATTTTCTGAAAAGGAGCGGTGAGCCCAATAATATGAGAATCACTGTTATTAACGGTTCTTACAGTTTTTTCGTAACATTCAAAAATTATTAAATATCGAAGCAAAATTTTTGTAAAAAAAAATCACGGAATTTGAACCCAGGATCCTTTTGCATCCAGCTGGCAATAGGAGATTCAAATCCCGGTGAAGTATACTAATTTTTCATAAATATCTTCGATATCAGATTCTTCAAGTTTAAAACAAAAATATTTGAATTAGTTCTATATATAATATGTATGTATTAATATTAGAAGATGTAGGTATATTATAATTATTAATGGCAGAGTAAGAGTACACTACAAATGCAATGAGAATTGAAGTTCAAGGGTGAATGCGAGTACATAGGTCATAAGCATGTACTCATATGCTCATAGTGAGTCGCGGTGTTCGTTCTCATGACACTTCAACTTCACCAGAGACTTGATGAACCCGAAAACATTTTCTCATCGTAATTATTAATCTGTGTCGTAATTAACTCGCTTGCACTCATTTATTAAATGTGTCGATGTCGATGGTGATGCTGATGTCCAAGCCGATGGAAATGGACATTTGTGCACGCACTCATAGCGTCAAGTACCACGCACACCATTTATTTATAATTACTGCACCTCAAACACATCCCGTGATTTATGATATCTTCACAATAAAAATAAGTTTCTAAATTACTTTGTTCATTAAATAAACTCTAGTAAAAACCATAGTATGCTTACTCAATGTCTGCGATTATTACTAGAATGTATAAAATTTCAACAATGAATCATTATTTTATTACTACAAAAATATGTTGGTGACAACTTTCACCCATGCTCTTAAATGCGGTATATCATAAATATATCATACGCATACGTAACCGAGTATTACAAATAAACACACGAATTGGAGCAACAGTCTACGCTGCACAAATAAATAGATGGGTCTTCGTCTTCCTTAGAATGCCATTGCAACATAAAATATCCGTAGTCATGTTACGTGTCGAATATAATTGTAATGGAATAAAAGAAGTCGAGGGTGGAAATAAAAAATAGCGATCACGGTTGAGTAGGAAGAGTAGTAAGTCCCCTACTGGTGTATAAATGGAATAATCCTTCCGGAAGGTGCGTAGGGTATATTAAAGGTCCCGTTGCCAGATAGTGAACATCGTCGCGTCGGCATTGTGTTGTGTCGTCTATTGACTCCTTGATCTTAACGCTTTAACGTCTAACGCCAAGCCACTTGCACTTCTTCTGAAGGGAGGAAAGAATCAATGCAGATAGAGAGACGATCGGATCGGGGCCAATACTCACTGTATGAACCCCTAGAGATTGCCAGCAATTTCCTGTGACATGTCACACTCACACACTCGCACTATTCACTTATAATACAATGTCCATAATTACACAGCCTAATATTTACATTTCTACGCACTTATTAAATCAACAATGTTCACGATTAAGATAATATCTAATTCATTCCTCTTCCATTCATATTCATTATAAAACATTTACAATACTTGTTGTCTGTCATACATTTTTTTTTCGGATTCCCCGTTTTTTGTTGAATTTTTTCTGTTCTTGTAACATCATTAACGAATTAAAAGTAATTAAAGAAAATCACAAAATTTACATTTTACCTGCATCTGGAGTAATTTATGCATTTTTTTAAACTGAAATGTTTGTATACAAAAGTGATAACAGTAGTCTAAGTTAATCAATTCTAATTAGATGTATTGTTTGACGTATACGCCTATTCGAAGGATCGGCATAAAAGAGGACTATGAAACAACAGAGAAATCTCTTAACACCCTTACCGCCAAGCAGGGGCCAATACTCAAAAGAGTTATTAAGTATACTAAATACTTACAAGAAAAGTATTTAAATACTACTTTAAGTACATTTTTTTACCTGTTTACCAGTATTTTTTTTTATGAAATCAGTTAAAATTATTGAATTTATGTATATCACTTTCATCCAATAAGGCCACTAATTTTAAAATCCTTTATATACCTATTTAAAAAAATAGTATATTGTGGAACAAATGCATGAAGATGTCTGTCCACATGCGTGTAAAAAGGCTTCACGAATGTATAAATAAATAAATATCATCACGGCATATTACCCATTGCTGGGTGTGCCAATCTGCCTTACAGACAGATATCGCTAATGATGAAATATTTGTACCGCGCGGGCGCTTACCAGGCGTCACCTCACAGGCACTCAATGCTGGCGTGGAGAGTGGACCACAGGGGTCAATTTTGTGCCATTAAAATTCGAAGTAATTTTTGGCGTCGGTCGGGATCGAACCCGGATCTGCAGATTCGGGACCAGGCACTCAGGCATACGGCCACAAGACCCCATAATATAATGTTTTAAAATAAACTCCATAAGAAATGCATTGCATTTTATGCATCTCTATTAAAAGTTAGACTTCATGTACTGCCCTTAAGAGCATTGTGTACTCCTGTACTAAAATATGAAGCGAAAATTCAAATAAATTGATCCTGTACTAGAACTATTAATATTTTAAAAATTTCAACATTAGACAAACATACATCTGATATGAACCTGCATTAAAAAAAAAACAAAATTCAGTAGCATTTCTTGTTTTCCCATTAAAATCAAAGTCAAATACTGATAGATTTCAATAATACTTTTTTTTAAAACAGCTTCATATCAGAAGTATGTTTGTCTAATATTGATTTTTATAAAATGTTTATAGTTCTGGTACAGAAACAATTTATTATGTAGCTTAGATACAACTTCATGCATTGGAATAAAAAATTCTTTATTTATTTATTTATTTATTTAGTTCTATAATATTGATGAGCAAGTAGAAATAGCCTTTAATAATAAATAAGTTTTTCAAAATGTTCGTCATATTAATGAATGCATTATGTCTTGATTTATCTTTATTTACATCTTCAACTATTCGATTAAAACTGTAGACATCGAAAACTTTAGTATATACCTATACTTACTTTAACACGTGTTATGAGTAGTGCACAAAACACATAAAAATATATTTTTGCGCATGCGTAAAGTATTTGGATACTTTACGTACCAAACAGTATTTAAAGTATTATGTCAATAAACTTATCCTTATCCAGGTATAATCCATCTTTTAATAAAACGCGGCTTGATTTACAATCTGGCTACATTTTTTATAAAACAGCTAGGCGTTTCATAAAACGACGACCAGCAGTAAAATTAGTATTTGGACATTTTCACTTACAATTTTTCTAAATACAGAGGAGGCTATAGACATACGACACTCTCCCTCTTCAGGGGCCGATTTAAGCATGAGCTGTATGGGCTGCAGCCCAGGGCCCCGCTGGTATAAAGGGCCCCTCGCTATTATTTATTCTTGAGAATTTGTTTTATTTTCTATTTTTTTACAAAACAAGTCTCCGTACGACACTTTATATTTTAGGAAAAATAGTACCCAATATATTTCGTTTTTAATCCAAAAGAAAAGTATTATGTTACGTATTATACAAAAAAAAGCAAATAATAGTTATTTTATGGGTTGAACATTGAAAATACTCATAATTTTATGACAAAAAAGTCTTCGTATAACCAAAACATTAAAATTATAAACCACATATGTGTTGTAGAGAAATATAATATTATGTTGGGTTTCCTTTGGTTTTTATATCAGCAATTAAATGACGAGCTACCGAATCTACCAAATTTTAGTTTTTGATTGCGATATATTCTGCCATTCCTCTTGTAGTTTATTTTTAATTCTTCTTAGGTTTAATGGTATAATTCGCGTCTTGTAAGAAAATGGCTATTGAATATATCAAAAATCATTTCCCACAGTCATCGAATAAGCCCAATTGAGCATGTGCGGGAATTTTTATTTAATTGAAAATCATTGTTACGTATTATACAAAAAAAAACAAATAATACAGCTATTTCATTTATTTTATGGCATAAATACTGAAAATATTCATAATTTTAAAATAAAATTTAAACCGTTTATATATGTTTTATAAAGAAGTATAATATTTTGTTGGGTTTCCTTTGGTTTTTATAACAACAACTAAATGACGACGAGCAATTGAATCTATCAAATTTTGGTTCACCGATGGCATTATATTGTCATTCTTCTTGTACTTTATTTTTTAATTCTTCTTTAGTTTTAATGGTATATATTCTAGTTTCTTTCAAGAATTTCCCGCACTTACTTAATTGGGTTTAAGTCCGATGATTGTGGGGGATGATTTAGTTTATTTTTTATTTTATACAACAGCCATTCTCTTACAAGACGCGAATTATTTGTAGAATCGGCTTCATGCATAAAATTAAAATTGTCTGCTAAACCCTAGTTTTCGGCACATAACCTCAAATTTGCTTTTAAAGTATCAAGGTAACCTTTACTATTCATAATTTATGTAAGCTAATTTCCCTATTCTCGTTGACTAAATATATGCTCAAAACATAATGCTGCATTGAACCCCCCCCCCAAACATTGGTAGCCCAGGGCCCCTAAAGTTCACGGTCCGCCCCTGTCCCTCTTTATACTTTTTGGCGGGCTAATTTGAAATACTGGCTACATACATAAAACCAACATTGCTGTGCATGTTTAAACTTTTAAATTAAGTTTGTTAAACAGTAAATGTTTCAGTGTGAATGTGATTTTGTTGATAGTCGCTACAAAAATATATTTCTATGATATTTACATGTGGTCACAAAAATAAGACACTTTCTAGTTTATTTAAATTTTCTTATATTATACACTGTGTAATGGATGAAACTTTAAGGGATGATATGCTAATACAGTTAAAACTAAGTTAAAAAGTCGTAATTCGCAAAGTCCAAAACTCAAAAACAAAATCAGTCAAAAATCAGCTGATTGTTATATTTTGAGTATTTTTGGAAAATTGAAAACACATACAAGAAGACCTGTTAAATATAAACAAAATCCCTCATTTGACTAAAGTCGTAACTCTTATAATTTTTAAGATATTAATGGAAAAAACGAAAAATCAGTTAATTAGATGATGTATATCTCGGGAACAGTTGAGAATTGGACTTTGCAGAATAAGATTTTTTAACTGTATTATCATCCCTTAAAGTTTGATCCGTAAGTAGCAGCCTGTATACTTTACAAATTTTATTTATATTATTGTTATAAAAATATGTTTAGCTAATTTAGTTCTTACATGACAACTATAATTCAACATTGTTCGTATTTTATTTCTAAGTTTAAATGGCAGCGTATTCTATAAGTGTCTTATTTCTCTGGCCACCACTGTATAACATGACGCATAAAACTCCAAGATTTGTGTGATATGTTAAGTTATATTTAGAAAAATATCTATGCTACATAATTAAGTTTAAACCTTGTCAACAAAGATTTGACAATTTGGCGACGTTTTATAAAAAGACACATTCTATAATTTGGCTACAATATTATGATTACCATTTGCTGCCGCGACTAAAATGGACTGATGGAGAAGTTAAGAATACACCATTGCCATTGAGGCATTCATTGGGGGTATATGGTATAGCACAGTACTGGTACTCGTATGTGGCATAGGTATAATTACAGGTATAAAGACGAAAACACGGATAATTTTATTGTAATAAAACAAGCGCATAATAACACTTGAAGCGTTGCAAGCGAAATGCTTTGCGTCTGTGTTGATTAATTTTATTTTTGCGAAATATTAAGTAAACATAAAAATCTCCAAGGTGTAGTTCATAAGCGCATAATGGTTGCGAGGGAATCCAAGTCATTGAATTCTTAACGCGCGCACTCAGCACTTGACTGCACCATATTTATTCCGTCAAAACGAATGTTGATAGGAAGGCGCAACTTCTGACAGATAACATCAGTGGGCGGGTTTGCCTTTGCTTTTGTAACGTATACACAATATCTTTAGTTGTTGTCTGCTTCTAGTTATTTGGGATCGAGGGAGAGAGACCTGGAAGATTAGCACTGTTTTGACGGGTGTCAATGTAGAGATAGACAGTAGAATGATGCGACGGTATGTCGCTCATTCCGTCTTATTACGCTATCGATGTGATGTAGGCTTCGACTAACTACATCCTACGTCTTGTCTATCTCAAATTTACTTGATAATCAAATCATTGATTCGTATGTGTACGAAGTACGACACTGACACGAGTAAGAGTATGAATATTGTTGAGTTTAGAGTATATTGTCCATTTGGTTTAAGGTGTGTGCTTAACGTGTGAGTTGAGACAAAACAACCAGACAAGTTAATTGCCTACATTAGTATTCATCGTCTCACGTTGTTTTGATAAAATATCCTTTTGAAAATGTCCAACCGTTTTAACGTGATAGTTAATGGAAGAGTAAATACTAGTTAAAATATTTGTAATATACTACTAGGTTCGGTGCGTTATGCGTTATAGTGTGAACGTCAACACTACAGCAACTCTACAACTCTAGTTCGCTATTTCTTCAATGTTTACAAATTCACCTTGGCACTTTGCTTTATCCTTCACTTTGTCTACATTATATAATACGCCTTTGCTTTCTTATTACACGCTCATGTGACACTGGAAATGACATACCGATCAACCCTAAGATTGATCATTGCATCAATCTTAATCCATATTTCCAAAAAAATCATCCCAAAAGAGAGAGGAGCGTTAACGTTCCATAGTGCAGGTTGAAAATGAGTTAAACATGTCAATAAGAATACAAAAAGCCGTAATAAAATACAGTAATCGAAAGAAAAGGAGAGAAATAAAAAGCTCAGGACATTGAGAAGGACAGGGATAGGGATACGATACGACTGCGAGACAGCGGCTTACATTAGAAGGGCTCGGCCGTTTAATTTCTTAAACGAATGTAGTTTGGATTCATGAATACGGCGTTATCGAGAACACGGTTTTATCCGAAAGCCGGCGCCTGTGAGTCCAGGTCGCACTGTCGCACACACACACACATACATACATACACACACTCAACTCACCAACTTCTACGCTGCTAATTCTTCTCTGAACCAATCTTACAAATATCACTGTCTGTGTCGGCATATATAAAGCTAGCATAGATACCTGTACGCCTAGGGCCTGACACTATGTGATAACTCCTTCAGTAAACACAAGCAAAAGTAACAAGTCCGACACTTACACTCAATCGCTTTTCATAAACTAAGTGTAAACTATTGAATCTTTATTAATATATTCTTGTCACGTGATGGTCACATAACATAACACCGCATACACATATACAACATTTCATTCAACTACATTTTTTGCCTTTGTTTTTTTCCTAATTCGTATAAAAAAATTATACTAATCTTGTACTTCATTATTATAGGTTTCATTGATGAATAAAATACAAATCATGATAGGTGTAATAATAAGTGCGAGTTTTGATAAATAATAAACAGAAAGCATTCGAAACAATTTTATTGTTTGTATGTAAATGATATTCGCTTTAAATTTGGCAAAACCTGTAATCTTCTTGTATTTTGAATACAAAGAAATTTTATCACTAAAATATGATAAATAAAGAAGATATTAATTTGTGATGACATTTCTGAAATATTTGTATATAAAATGATTAAATTTTAAAACCGGTTTGGATAAAAAGTATTTTATTAATTTTACACTCAAAAAAAGAAATTTAGATAGCATAATATGAATGAATGTAATTGGAAGGAATGGAATGGTAGTAGTTGGGAAGTTATCCATAAATTGTGGAACACGTATCACATTGGACATTTATTGTGTCGTAATATTCCAAGTTTAATTCGTGTTTCGGAATTGAAAGTTATGAATGTGCCTGCTGCAAAATGGTCCAAGTCTTAGTGTCCCGGTCCCGCCCGGCATCTGAAACTGATGATGACTGTTTGATTACCATATCCCATTATGTCTTCGACATATTGCTGCTCGTATACTCGTATGCCAGGTGTACATCACGACCTAACTTTTGCATTTGCAATATATCTCTAGTACACCTAATTTTCGCGTTATGTTTCAATATCCGCTTCTTTCTTGTCAATCAATTATCATAATTATTTTTATTTTGGCCCTAAAATGAAGTCGTTGAAAAATGTGAAATGATGGGGCAATTTCCGTTGAGCAATTGGTGTTCAACAATAAAAAATGATGATCGTCGATTTGTTTGTAGCCCTGCAAAGTAATAATAAGCGTAAGATTTGGAAAATTGAAATGAAATGAATTGGTTTCACCGTCACCGTCACCGTCGTGTTGCAATATTGTGTGAGTGTAAATTTTCACGCGACGATTTTTTATTTTGGGCGAGAGACATAGGGGAAGGGCAATTACATGAACAATACGCGCTTGTAAATGGCTCGTGTGCGGTGTCATGTAGCACGCATAAAGCACAACCTAAACTTGCAACATGTGCTTTCAAGTGGTGCTCTTGTAAAATTGTCAGTGGTGCCATCGGTTGTGTTCGTACCCCACCTGAATATATAATGTTGTAGGTTGAAGCGTCTCTTACTCTTATACATTACTATCAGTATCAGCATTCAGCACTAATGATTGAAGCGTTACGGACTCAGGTGGAGAAATTTGACCGTTTCAGTTGAACGAGCAGTTGAACTTGTGTAGAACGTTGAGGCTGAGGCTGTGTTGCCACCAGCACCAGCACCACTGACCACTGTGGCTTTTTATATTGCACTCAAGACCAAGTCTAGAGCCTGCGACTGCGGCTCGGGCTCGGGCTCGCACTCCACACGATAAATAATCTCTCGTTGCCGGGAAATCTTTTAGCATTGTAACGCGGAACACTCATGATAAATTACCTTTATAAATCAACGCACTAACGTTTTTATTTTTTTTTATTTTTATTTTGACGGATCATGGACTTGGAACAGTGTGGCGTAGCTTGACGTTTGCTTTTGATTTACACAATCATTTATAATTATTGAATATTCTCTTCTCTTTGTATTGTATCTGTATCATATTATCAGGGGGCTGGCGTTGCCTCTAGGCACTCCAATCTTCTCTTAAACGATGCGTTTATAGCTATACTTAGATAAATAATACAAATGAATTCTGTTACAGATACCGGGAGGAGGCGCTATGCTGGGCTGACAGGTAAAGTACACATTCATATACATATACTATATTTGTAAAGAGTATTATAAAATTGAAGACAGTAGTCATACGCGCTGCCCACATGGCATTCAATTCTAACCACCCACTTCAATAACACTCTATCACTTAATCATGTCATTGTCATTACCCGGCTCCCGGCTCTTTGCTCTGCACTTGTTTTAACTACATTCAACATTCATATACGACTATGTTGTCATATCCTTTAAGTTTGCGACTCTGGTTCTACTTCTACAAAATATGTACTAAGTATGACCACAGTGTTTTTCTTTATTTTTCCGTTAAATGGTTATGATTACTACGAATCAATCTGTCAGGATTTTATCCAACTTAATTTAACGTTTTTCTTTTTTCGAATTAAATTTATTGTTATTGTTCGCCGTGATGGCGTTCGGCTGGTTGGCTCGAGTGCTTGAGTCTTTCATCTCGTTCGACCACTACCACTATGTAGAAGTAGGATTCCGTCATTATCGCATTTCTTCTATCTCATATATGTATTCGCGAATATTCAGCAATGAAGAGAAGCGTATAGCGTATGGTGATGGTGTATTTTTAGTAATAGCATTGAGCTCGACTCGAACCCTCTAATACTGGTGGAGCTGAATATGCAAATGTAAAACGATGTCATTTAGAGTGGTGCAAATAATGAAGAGAAAGAAGGAAGAGGCGCATACGCGACGCACGACGCCCCATCAACATCAAGACGCCTCATAAAGATTACATGTTTATAATCAAGTGCATTGACTGGTACTGGTATTGGTAAAGTAGTATAGAACTGGAGGTCCATTTAGCTGTCGCGTGCTAAATGCGTATATAAATCGTATATCGAATGTTGTGATGCTTTTAAACCTGTATGGTCTGCGGCTGTGGCTGTGTTGGGTGTCTCGGTTCGTTATACACATATATCGTTGAATGCCGATGACGTGTCTAAAGTCCAGGAACGGGAACGGAATGGAACGGAACGGACTAGCGCTAATCTGCTATGATTAGCCGAAACAACGTGGAGCAGAAGCAGTGGCAGTGGCAGTAGCACCCCTCGAGGCTTTAGGGTAAATGGGAAAGTCAGCGGCGACGGCGAACACTGAAGGCGTGGGACTATATGGCCAAGACTGAGGAGTGAGCATTGAGCATTGAGCAGCGCAGCACACATGATCGCAACTGAGTAGATGGGAGGTGAGACGGAGGGACGCCCTTATGCCCGACCTAGACGACTCACAACTATTCTGGCAATTATTTGACCTATATATAATGAAAGCAACAGCCAGTAATCATACATAATACGTCTAACTAACTGCCTTGCAAGTCAATTGCAAGGAAGCGTCCAATATAACTATTATTTATTTTTAAAAGGACATATTTTTCTAATTGTTTTATAAACTCAATTAAAATATGTTGTCGTACCAAAAACCTTGAGAATTAATGTTACTTCTTAAAAGCAATTAGACCATAATTGGTAGTTGTGATTGTCTGGCATCGAAGTTGTTGATACAACATGAAGCTGCCGTATAAGGGAGTGCAATTGTTTCTTGAAACAATTCTATATTATATTAAGGATGATGAAGGGGTAAGTGATGGGTGCGCCGCGTCGCGTCGTCGATTGCCTCGCATCTCGCATTGCATTGCATTGCCTTGCGCGCGTGCTACAGTGAGAGTTGCATTGCATTACTATTGCCAGAGACGGAGACATATGGATTAGTTAAGTTAGCTACAGCTTCAGCTCGTACTCGCCTTTCTCCACTCAACTGTTTCGCTCTTTCTGTTTCCCGTTCCCCGGCAGACTTCATTTATGAGACAAGTTTTTTCCGCTTCTTATTGTTGTCGATCCGTGAGTGACTAGTACCCGCTCTGACCTTAATCTCAAACTGAGAACTGAGACCAAGATCGCGGATCGTGGATCGTGGATCGCGAATGTGGCTACTGGACACTGAAGTTGCTCGACGGATGAAATGCAAACACTTCATGAATATGGAGCGTCAGTGCGACAATAGTCGACTGCTTCAGGAATCGACATTGATTCCAATTACGACACGAGCCATAATTCATTGAAGTTTGCGTTGTCCTCAGCCGCAGTGGCACAATGCCTTGTCCTTGAGAGCAGTGAATTCAATCCGCTATCTGCTAGACGTGAATCGTGAATCCTGAACCCGAGCCGATGCTCTATCCTGTACCGTTTTTAATTACATCACATCATCGAATAGTTTGTGCGAGGGTTGTTGATTTATAGGGACGTTATAAGATCTCATAAACAGCACATGGCATAGGCAACGGGCGACAGATCGCACGCCACGCGTTCCCGGGCAGCGTCACGTTCACACCACCACCTCCACGTACACAGACCTAGACGTCTCAACTGCAAATCTAAATGCCATTCCACACACTTTTCACATTCTTCTCTTCTTCATTATAATATTCGACATAGAGCATAGAAGCTTCGGATTCGGAATTGGAACCAAATGAAATGAATGAATTACAATTCATTCATAGCTGATTGGAAAGTAATTAGACTTGTGTATCTTGGTGACGAATTGAATCTGAAGTGAGCGTGACATGAATATGCAACCGTGTAAGATATTATCTGAACGCCACGCAAACGCACCGGCATCACTGATCACTCATCAACTCATCAGAATCAAAATTGGAATCAGACGGAAACACTTGTTCAACTCCCTTATCCATCTACACGCTAATTAATACACGTCAACGAACATTATCTACGTACACATTGTTTCAATTTGTACAATAAACCAAATTTATCTTGTATCGAAAGTTGTGTAAACACTAGTCCTCTCCTCATTAATTGGAAACTAAAGCTTAGCTATTGAAAGGAATGCGACAGAACAATGACAGTATACACATGTAGATAATGCCAAAGACAAACCATTGCATTGCATACAATTCCATTTAAATAAATTCAATTAGTTTTGCAGAATTGATTAGTGTTTAGGGTTGAGGAAATTTATAATGCTTAAGTTTGTCTTATGAGAAAGTAATGATTGAATAGAATTAGATGACCCAGTAGTAGCGAGCCGCTCTCGTGTCTTGTATTGTATTATTTATTTATGCAGTGGAATACATATGTATATGTCGCGGTCGCGCGTGTGGATCGTGGCAATGTAAGCAACTTGTGGCTGAATAAGGTACTTTAATTTTCTTTAGAGGGTAATATTTTAAAAAGGGAAACATTCACATTCCCCCTTGTAGTAAGAGTAGACCGTTTTCCAAATCATATATGAGAACATACACATGTACATGTCCATGTACATGTACAGCGTTGATGAGAGTGAATAGCTTTTAGCACCAAAACCAGTGTATTGTAATTGAATGAATAAGGCTGGCATGCCACTTATGTGATGTCTCAGCACCAGCAACCTGTACTCTGTACCCTGAACAAGTATGATTTATTAGCGCACGACTTGTGTACAATGAATATTCATTATAGTCGTCAATATGTTACTGATGTATCACCTATATTCCCTCGCGCTCGCGCGGCTTATTGCGATTCTCGGGCCGTGTTCGTGGACTTGAAATTTCCAATTCTCAATTCGTAAGAGAAGAACGCGAATGTCTGTATGCTACTACTGCATTGTTTTTGCCTCGAGGATTTTGATTGAACTGGAAGCAAGATAAATGATTTGAAATACTTGTTATTTACTAACATCCCCAGTTGTACACTTGATCAATGACATTTTTTCCTCGCAGATGAAATGAAATGAACATACCGAGCTTCGGCCATATTACTTTGTACTGGCAATATATCGTCGATTTAAAATTCATTCGAATTAATTATTTTTAAAGTGTACGATCTTTTTATCGCTCGTTTATGTTGTACCACGCGTTTTACAGGTAATATTTATGTTCGTATGTTGACGTCGGACAACCTATATGGCAGTCATTATGTCATTTCAGTTTGGTCTGCAGACAACTCACATAACATACCGCTTCCATTTCATTAATTATACGATACACTGGTCACTGGACATAGTCTATCTAGAAAGAAAGAAGATTCTAACCTGTACTGGTACGGGTACACCTGTGTGTATTACTTTCTAATAGGAAATGGGAAATGATATGAAGATATAGTTGTACAAGTGCAAGTACCTACAAGTGATTTAAGGGGTCGTTTTATATTATAGTATAGAGGCAGAGGGGACTAGGATACTAGGTCTAGTGGGGGTAGTAGAGGGATGCTTGTACGGTACGCCCTGTACTAGTGTTCCACTGTACTCTCTGCTCTGTATTTGTCACTTGTTACTTGTCAGTTGTAGTGGAATGATGTGTGGCAATGGCAACCTAACTCTTGACTATTGCTTTGGTTTTGGTTTCAGAAAGCCCACGGTGGACGATGTGAGCAATCCGACGTCTGTGAATGCCCGGTAAGTCCTAGTTATTATAATCTTTGTGTGTTGTGTTTTGTTGTGTGAACCTACGCGGACCTACCTATTAAAATCTTAATACCGGGTTATTCTGTTCTCTTGTAATAACAGACAACAGGTGCCCGGTGCTCCGGTGCCCGGTACCAAGACCCTCAGCTCGTATCTATCTGCTAAACACAACAGCAACAGCCTTTCATCTACAAATCTTTTATTTTTTCAACTTGTTCACTTGAAATTATGGTCGACTTGTTTATTAATTGATAATGAGTACCCAAAAGCGTTATACATCGCGTTATTATCTATGTTGCATGTTGTATGGTGTTTGACGCGATCTCCACTAAATTACGCGGCCGGAAAATTGGACATGGAGATAGCCCGAAATTATTATTATTATTATCAATGTTATATAATAAGTGGAATTGTTGTATTGTTTCCTAACTGAATTTTTGTTTTCAGTAACACATTCATATATCCGTAAGTAGCTTTTAAATTTTTTTTAGTGCATGACGTTGCTTTTCTGTCAAGATATCAATACCTAAGATAAGTCGTGTCGTGCGGAATCGTTTGTTTTTTTCTATGTGTGTATAATTATTCTATATAAGACGTATGTCGGTGGTGTTTGGGTTGGTGTATGCCGTATATGTAATATATTATCGGTCGGAAGTTGATGTATGTGACCAACAACGTGGGGTTCGCAGCTAAACATATTGCGGTGCCAGAGATAAGAAGAAACAAATCGTTTTTCCCTACCGAGCCAAATATTGGCAGTGGCACTACTTGAAATGCAAAGCAAACGTAAACGTCTTTATGATATTTGTGCGGGATGATAATGATAATACCGTGTCGAATGTCGGGACAGACAGGGCTACCTGTTGTGATTTGGTTTAATCGGGCAGCTGTACGCGGTAAGCCTCCGATTTGAGTTGAGTTGAGTTGACCGGTACATATACTGCGGTAACGCAATGACGGCGGCGACGCAGCGACCAGTGACCAGCTACTCGAGAGCCGGAGCCAGAGCCAAAGCCAAAGCCCAGTGCCCAGAGCTGATCGCCGACCGCCGACCACCGACCGCACTTATCCCTTCAGCCTCCGCTCAATCCACAGGGCTTAACCGCACGCACTAATTGCCCCTTCCCCACAACTCATCCACACACAAACAAACATTTGTGATTGTGATACTGATATTGCAATTCGTTTCGGACGGTGAGGTAACTCATGAAATCAACACTGCCACCAAGGTACCCAAGAATGTTAACGGACATGCGCGCTTACTTATTTTTTATTTACTAAAATTTTTTGCCGGTCTGTCCATTCCAGTTCGATTCTTCTTTTAAGAATGTTGTCCGTAGATGTTTGGACAATAGAATCGTTCATTAGAAAAAATGTATCGATTGCCAAAACGTCGATCGTCGCTCGTCGGTCCTTCTGTCTGTGAGTGCAATGTGCGATGCGTGTATGTGCGTATAGCGTTGCGTATGGGTAAAAGCAATATACTCTTGTACTCGTACTCGTATACCCAGTACAGTGTTTGTCGGCCGTCCTGTCCTTGGCTGGAAATGAGAAGGCCTGCCCCAATGTAATCTCATTACAACGTATACCACCGAATCTATAATTACCGCCGCGGCATCTATTAACTATTTTTAATATATTTTTTATTTGTATTAATTACGAATATCGTATTCTGTCCTCCCACTTGCTTTGGAATGCACGCTGTGCTTACGTTTTGCGTTTGCCGTTTGGGTTTGGTGTGATTTGTCGCGTGGATAATTTCCCTTATGTTATGTTATGTACGGTATGCAGTCGCAGTACCTATATACCTACTACATAAAGAGTATATAGTCTGCGGCACACGATATACACCGTATATACACGGTCGCGGACCAACCGATTACAAGTTGATTAAAATCCAAGAGCTGCACTTAACTGCATTGTATTAGCCATAAAATTGCATGCAGCATTGGTACGTCATAATTTCACGTTACACCGCTAGCCGTACCGTCTACCCGTAATTATTTTCCCAATTTACTCAAAATGAGTGCATTAATTTTTATTTCTTTTCGTGAAACATTTATTTTGAATAATTTAGTCGGGTGCATTTAACAATATTTGTTGATTACCTTATGCATAAATAATTTGAGATAGTGTTGACAGCTAGTATAGGGACGCTGGCGCAGGTGCGGAGAGAAAGAGGTGTATCCGCGTTCGCGTTCCGCCGTACCTACAAATTATAAATTCGTTCGACCATCTGAGAACAGATTGCAAGAGGCAAGAGAGCCCAGTGCCAGTGAAGCTTGTTCATAATTGCAGCCACTATTGGTTACATTACATGATGTACGTCACACCACACACGTGTAGTACGTGCACCGTGCACGACCCCGTACCTCACACTCAAATGGAAATTAGATCAAAATGACCGTGCGTTTATTATATACTCTACGACTCAATGAATGAACGAACGGAACGGCGAACTGCGAATGGAATTCACTTGACTTCCCTCTTAACTTGTGACACAGAGATCGAAGTCGTAGTCGAAGCCAAAGCCAAAGGCCGAGGGAGATAACAGAAGAATAGAAATTGCCGTTTCCGAATGGTGATACGCGGGGTTCAACCGGTACCTGCCAACTATTTTATGCCGCGCACAATGTTTTTTAAATCTCATGATTCGATTCCGGCTAGGAACAAAGGCCATGCACGACCACCACCAACCATTCACGTCTTACTAAATGTTTCCCTCGTCTTTGTTTTCTTGAATTCAATGAATAACACTAACACCGCAGAGTTATAGTTATATGACTGTCACAGTGTCACATATATGTAAACGTGGACTGTCACTGTAATTACATTTTCCCCATTGGAAAAGAGAAGAGAAAACAATTTGTGTAAGCTAATGTGTGCTTACGGAAGGATTAGAGATATGGAGTCAGCGACGGGAATGTCGGGATCGGGATCAAATGCATTGGGCATTCAGGCGGAGGCTTAGCGTTAGCCTTCCCTCGCGCATTCACCCTATAGCTTCCGCCTCGTTATTTGTTATTCTATTGGTCACGTCAATCATAAAATATCGTCCGACTTCTTATCGATGACATTCCAATTCATTTTAAATGCATTTATAACAAACTCCAAGTCCGCTGTTGTGTTTTGATTCCAATTCCAATCTCTAGGGAATTGTACATTTGTCTAACTCTACTTCTAGCTATAATATATTGTTAAAATCGGACAAACGTTGCGGTTCTAACATGAGGAAACACATGCATAAAGAACTAGTCTCTTGAGGACAAAATATCACAGAAAGAAAAGTGCCTGTGAATAATAGAACGGCAAACGCTGCACGGCTAGAGCCAGACGCAAGTTTAACATTAAAATATTCCTCTGCACCACCACAACTACAAGCTTTCATCTGCTCATCTCATATATCACATATCACTGTTTCATTCCTATCATTTCATCATTAAATATTGAACAAATTGCGTTTGTCCCCTACTAGTTTTTTACTTTTTTCCAATATGAGAATATTCCCAATTGTACTCGCCAGCTCATCGGATTATAAGTAGAAAATAATGTCATATATCGTGCACACTTGTTTTGGAGTAATAATGAAACTGATGTATGTACGTTGTACGTGTATGTATAGAATATTGGTACAAGTCCGTGGCCTGCATGAAAGATGATGTCAATAACATTATGTGAGAACTTCAAAGCAAACCTACTATGTAATATGGTACGCACCTCTAATATTGAACGAGGGATGTGCGATGTGCCATGCCCAACAAGTGATATATAGCATGTTTTAATTACAATTTATTTGTGTGAATAAAATGCATTTAAGAAAAAGGTGTCAAGAGTATAGTTGGGGTGCAGACCTTAGCAAGGTTAGGGAGTGGAGAAAATAAAAGAACAGTAAGAGCGTCTAATTAAAAATGTGAACGGATAGGTTTTTTTACGGCGATGGGGTGTTGCAATTTGTTTACGGCCAGTGGTAGTGGAGCCAGCAAGCATTGGCATTTTTACCATTCCTAACTGTAACCCCAACCCAACCCCCTATAGTGGCTTGAGTTCTCTGCCGTCTTTAATAATTCCCTGCGCGTATCTCTCATTTATTTCTTGGCCTATGCTTTCAAACCGACTTGTTCGTACTCTTTAATTTTTGCCGTTCGCATTTCATTCCGTCCTCTCATTTCTTCTGCCTCTGCATCTGCCTCCGCGTAAAACAAATTGCGTCTCCGTCGCATCCCTTCATCCACTAGTACCAGTCTAATGTCGTGTTAAATGTCTCAGAAATATCGAACAAGTGAAAAAAGTGCTGTAAAATCCTATGGAATAGCATTAGTTAAACGTGAGCGAATACAAGCCATTCATTATTAGAAGTTTGTTGTATGATGTATCGGCTTGAGTTGAGCATTAACATTATCTCGGGCCCTAGTAATCAAGGCTTGTGGACGGAGAGAAGGTCGTCTCGTCTCTTGTCTCGGTCTTGACACAGCATCAGCATCAACAAGCCCACCAGGAATCTATTCAAATAACTAACTTGTCGCGTCGCCTGCAATAATTAAGACAAACACTCTTGGGACCGCGGCTCACAACTTCTTACACGGTACCCAATTAACATGATAAATTTTGGCAATACTATTATCCTGCTCCGTTGATCCCATCTCAAAACAGATATGATAATCTCCCTCCTCATCCTCAGCCAACCAGTTGCGTTGTTTGATTTTGTCACGTTGCAATAACATTGCACAGGGTATGAGCCTGAGCCCTTGTACATCGTACATCGATTTTCCTTGTCTTAAATTAAATACACCGCTATCGCTATCGTTGGGAATATTTGAGGCAGAAGCCGGACCGCGGATCGGGTAACAGATGTCCGTCAACATTGAATAGTATAGTTTGGTTTGGGCTGTGCCATGGCACTGTTGACCATTTCGATCCGGCACCGGGGTACGCTTACGCTACACACACTGCAACATCGGACACTGGGGACTGCTCTAGTTTACATAATGACGGTCATTTAACCAGCCTGCGGTCCTCTGTCCCTTTTATTTCAACATAACTATCTCCAAGGTCCGATCGATTCTTCCATAATACTTGACCGTTCACCTAAAGTTCAAACTCAAACCGAGGGCGAGGGACTGTGCACATATGTAATTACATATACGTCACTCAGTTTTCTTCTCTTATTCTCATTCTTATTTTCATTTTTAAACTGATATATTTACGTGAATTTGTATTCGAGATGATAAAGAAGCTTGTGCACTGCACTAGTAGTAGTATGTCAACAGTACGAGTACGAGTACAGTTGTATGTATGTGTAAATGGAGAGGTTAGGTCGGAGTTGACCTTTCCATGACGAAATCACAGCGTGGGAACTCCTGGGGTTGCCAGTGCCTCAGCTAGTGCCGCAGCAGCTTCCATCTGTCTCCATGCAATACGAATACGCACAACGCGCACTACGACATACGAGTACTGCTTCATATCATACCTACACAGAATAAACGAATGCTTTATAATAAGGAAGACGTTACTTAACTTACATACCGCGCTACATACCTAACTAACACTAATACACAACATATTACTTTTTAGCTACCTTCAACTCCACACTACATACAGAGTGAACACTGAAAACCGTGACACATACGTTTAACATGAGAAAACAGTTTTTTTTTAAATATCATCTGTCCTGTAAGACTATAGTGGAAGTTTTTGATATGGTTAGAAATATTATTTAATTTGGTATCGAATAGTATCTAAATACTCTTAATTTAATGGCTTATTACTGAAATATTTACAAAAGTATAATTCTGTTTGACATTTATTATTTATAATTTATTAAAAAACAGTACTCATGGTAAAGTATTCAATAGCCGAGTTGGTTAGACTCCGTAATAATTATTTACGAGTTCAAATCCCGCTCGGTTTGTTTTATTATTATTTTTATTATTTGTAAAATGTATTAATAAATAAATTATAACAAATTGTTTTGTAAATCAAGTATTTTAGTGAATGTTTAAAATTTGTCAATCGTTAATGGCTTATTTTACAGGAAAATACTTCAAATAAAAGATGAGTATAATTAATTTCTCTACAAATGTTATTTTTCAAATAGGCGTATAATTACTTTCTCAGTAACTGTTATTTGAAGTATTTTTCTCTAAAATAATCCATAAACGATTGAGACTTAAAATACTCAAGTGCTCACTAAATCACCCTTAATCACTTATTCATGCTGCCAGCCGATGTAACAAAGAAATACTTGATTTACTAAAAAAAATATGTTTTAATTTTGTAATTTATTTATTAATACATTTTACAAATAATAAAAAATAATAATAACATCAAACCGAGCGGGATTTGAACTCGTGAATAATTATTACGGAGTCACGATCTAACCAATTCGAATACTTGAATACTTTTCCATGAGTACTGTATTTAATAAATTATAACTGTCAAATAGTATTATACAAATAAATAAATAAAATAAATATATCATCACGGCATTTTACCCATGGCTGAGTATGCCAATCTGCTTTGTACACAGATATTGGTAATGATGAAATATTTGTACCGTGCGGGCGTTTACCAGGCGTCACCTCACGGGCACTCAATGCTGGCGTGGAGATGCACCATAGGAGTCAATTTTGTGTAAATATTTCAATAATAAGCCATTAAATTAGAAATATTTAGATATTCTTCCCACTGTAGTCTTGAGGGACAGATGGTATTTGCAAAAAAAAAATTCATATGTTAAACGCCTATGTCACGGTTTTAGTGTTCACCCTGTTCATATGTAGAATATTTAATTTTTTCAGTATTTTACCTAAATTCGGTAAGAATTTTGCACTAAATTTTGTTTTTAAACAATATTATTTTTGTATTGTTGTAGAAAGTTGTAAAGAAAAAAAAGTTAGATAAACTTGTAGTTAATTTAGAAAGATAAAAGGTAATAATGAAGCTATATTATTTGGAATGACAGTTGGATAAAATGTATGTAGTGTTCGTGTCGGGATAATTGTGGCAATAAGCGACGATATTAACTAGCGAGCGAATTGCCGTCCAGCGTTCCGACTTTCTTTAGGAGATTTTGATTTGGCCAGTAGCACGGCACTCGTGTGGTTCTGGTTGTGGTGTGTGGTGTGTATGCGGGTGTAGAGACAGAGCCATAGGGGCGACAGGTGATTATGCGCAAGTAGAGAGAAATCTTGAAACAAGAGTAATATAGTTAAGAACGGGTCACAGTCACAATACACAAGACATGGGACCGAGGCCCGAGAGTTAATCCCCTTATGTAGTGAAGCTGCGGAACACTAAAAAGAAACCTGAGTGCAAACTCTTGTAAAGTACGCAACCGCACGCTATAACGCTGCTCCACGGCTTATGCCATTATTTCCGCAATACAAACTCATACAATTATACAATATAATTATTCACTCGTTCTCTCGTGCCCTCAAGCTCGAGCAACATATTTTTACTCAATTTTAATCCGGAACTTTTAATTAGAATTTTTATGGTGTCTCGAGGTGTTTATGTCTGAACGTCTAAATAAGTTTGAAGAGAGTGCAGTCTGATGTCATTACCAAATTAAAGTTGGAGCAGTAACGCAGTAAATGGTGTTTTTACGAGTGTCAGTAGAAGTAAAGGGATTGGATTGGATTTTGTATCTACCGCTAGTGCACAGGTGTAGCAGTTAGTTGTCACTATGTCACTGTATACCATATTGGTATTTTCCGCAACGTAGAACAGGGGTCAGCGTCGTAATGTAACGTAACGTAAGCCCAAGCCCAAGGCACCGAATTTCGGCCGAGCAATATGTTAGCGTCCATAAATCATTGCCTAGAATGACTAACAGCTTCCACATACACGGCCCGAAAGCCCTCGCTGCCGTAGAAATATGATGTAATTTATATGGAAATGCATCGAAATCTTTGTCATTTGGAGATATGAATGAAAAATTCAGTGTCGTGCGTCGTCCGTCGACCGTCCTACAACCTAACATACAAGGATAATACACTGGACACTGGATAGTGGAAGAAGTATCGACGCAAAGTAATTTGTGCGTAGTGACGCGTCAAATACCAGCGATTCTTCTATTCCTGAATTCGTTTATTGCACATAAACGAATACCGGAGAAGCAGTTTGTCACTTGAGAAGTCATCAGGAATTTGTCCACACATATTTATACTGATTACATTGATGAATGAATGAATGATCTCAAGTTGAAGCTGAAGTTTGAGATGGCCTGAAGCCTGAAGCGAACCGCTGCCACCACTTCATCGGTATGCAGGCGATGCGTTGCCTTTGCTCCTACTCCTGCTCTTCCTCCTTCGCCGGATTTTATGAGAAAATGTGAACTTAATAACACCCTCGTCTCTCATCTCCACCAACACCAGTTCCTTGCCACCTTTTTTATTTGCATATACTGATTTAAAATATAATCTAATGCATCACTCTCTAAATCTAAATTTCCTCCTTACTTTCTTTTACCAATTTTGATATTATAAACAGACGAAAATGTGAGTACATAATCCAAATATGCCCTTTATACATTTACATAGCTGTGACCTAAAGAAAGTATTAGTAGAGTAGAGTAGGTATGGTGTTTCCAAATCCCAAGTCGCATGTATGATTGCGAGGGTCATGGACCACTCGCAAGATCCTGCACTGCATCACACCGTCGCGACATCTCGCGGCTTCGCACACAACTAGCCTGCTTGGGAAAATCGATACCAGTGGGCAGCACAGGCAACTTCCTCCCGTACTACAACTCGCAAATCATTATTTTTTAAATTTTTTATGTTCTACAAGTATGAAAGATGGACAATACAACACTATATTATTGGGAAGAGTTGAATATTTGAACAAGTGCAATGAAAGTGATAGATGAAGGGAAAGAGCACATACTACATGTTCTCCCTAAACGGCGATGTCAACATCAATCACGATGCAGCCGGAATCGGCGAATGCCAAATCCATTTGTTAAGCGAGATTGACAGCGTTTAATCGGACATCTTGTCCAAGTCCACCTAACAGCTAGCACAATTAGTTTATTCATTTCCTATGTTAAATTGTACTCATGTTGCTAGTTCCCGCTAAATGAGCGTGAGCGCCTTGCATATCTGAACCCTAATTGTCGTTTGAAAGGGTTGACTTTACGTTTTAATTTCACACACAATAACACTCAAGATGCAAGGAATAAGAAATGCGAGAAACGGAGAATCGAGCAGTTTTATTTTACTCGGATGTCCTGTTTTGCATTTGCATTTGGACTAATTGCCAATTGGCCATGTAAAGTGGTCCGGGTAATATTTAATTATGATGTAAATGCAAATGGAAGATAAGAGCAGCAACAGCAACGGCTACAGCAGCAGGTTCATATATCTGAGATGCAGAGGCAACAGACAGGTAGCTACATCAGCAGATAACATCAGCGAATAATTTGTCGCATGTGTCATGCACTTTTTCCAAACAATATTTTACCATGTTCACGTTTGTCCGCTCCACCACGATTTATACATGATACCTTTAATAATAACTTAGCCGAAGGACTTGAGGGATGATGATTCTATTGCTGCAGATAGATAGGGTTGACAGATCGCTGGTTTTTGCCCCAAGTTTTCGACTGTATTTGCAAGAATAGTATTGGATTAAATAAAACTAAATTTTGGACTTCCATTATCTTTTTATTATTAACTAAAACACAAATAATAACACAATGTTTCGGTAGGTAAATATCTGCTGCCGGCATCAGGTGTACCTACTGATAATAATTCAAAGTTAAAGTGAATAGTATTGGATTTTTCGGGGCAAATCATAGAATGCCGCCCACTTTGTACCTGGCACAAAATTTACTTTTCTAAAAAAATCTAATGTACGTACTTATTCTCTAAGATTTCGTTCACAGGGGCGGATTTAGGCATAGGCTTTATGGGCTGCAGCCCAGGGCCCCGCAGATACAAACGGCCCCCGCTTTTATTTATTCTGACTTGAGAATTTGTTGCTTTGTTTTACAAAAAAATATTTTCAATCTATTTTAGAAATAAAAAGTAGTCTAGTTTCGAACTTAAGCTCATTTGAGCAAGTTCGGGATTTTTTTTAATCCAAAAGCATTATGTTACATATTGTATTATACAAAAAAATAAACAAATAACACAACTATTTTATTATTTTATGGGACAAATATGGAAAATAATCATAATTTTGACAAAAAGTCTCCATAGGATAATAAAAACATTAAAATTATAAACCGTTTTATAAAGAAATATAATATTTTGTTGGGTTTCCGTTGGTTTTTATAACAGCAACTAAATGAGGACGAGCAATTGAATCTACCAATTTTGGTTTACTGATGGAGAGATATTCTATAATTCGTCTTGCAGTTTATTTTTTAATTCTTCTTTAGTTTTAATGATATATATTCCAAGAATTACTCGTACTTACTCAATTGGGTTTAAGTCCGATGATTGTGGGGGATGATTTAGCTAATTTTATATTTTATACAAGACCCGAATTATTTGTAGAATCGTTTTTATGTATGAAATTAAAATTTCTACTAAGCCCCATTTTTCGGCACATAGCATCAAATTTGTTTTAAAAATATCAAGATAACCTTTATTATAATTGTTAAAAAATAATTTAATTTTCCTGCTCTCGTTGATTACCCACAACATAATGCTGCAATGAACCCACCAAACAGTGTTAGACCAGGACCCTAAAAGTTCACGGTCCGCCCCTTTTCATTCATAAACGAAATCGTTAACGATCTAATATTTTGAATGAAATGTACAACGTACGTTACAAAAATCATATTCTCTAATTTTGTCGTTCACGTGGTACCCTTGATATTTTATTCAACAAAAACAGTCAATATTTTTAGGATTTATGTACTATACGGTTAACGCTGTAGTATTGTAAACCTACCCATTTTTTACAATGGGGTCATTTCACATTTTTTAATTTATTTTTTTCTTGAAAGAATAGGTTAAATTAAATATGTAGGTGTATGTTTTACACTTTACAAGTCTTTAGAATCAGAGATATGATTTTTTAAAAGTTGTCTTTAATTTTAAATATTTGGACGCTGACGTCACGGCTTGTCGGATGCGGCAGCAGCTCTCTACCGGTTGTGTTTGGAACTATGATTGTTTGGGTTATCACTTCTCAGTTTGATTTTGTGACAGCAACATATTGTTAACGAAAAACATATTTTATACAAGTTTTGTTATTTATTTTAATAAATGTTTTATTTATATACCTTTATTCTTAACTCTGCTGTCACCTGTCACAATTTTAGGTTAGCTTGTTTACAGCAGCAAACGGATATCACGTGGACCGTTGCGTGTGTGTGAGAGGAATGTCTTTGTGTGAGTAACAAGCCGTGACGTCACGCATTTTATAGCCGCGAAAGTTTATTAGTAAATTTATGAATGAAAAGTCGCATATTTCATGTTATTTTATATTACTATATTTATTAGATGAGACTGATTTCACGATTTTATAAAAAAAATAACGATTTTTTTTTAAATGACCCCATTGTGATTTCTTCAATAGATTTCGAATATTTTATGCACCTTTATGAAAAATTGTAAACAATTATGTCAGTTACTTTCCGTAAACAACGACTTACTGAAGCCTGAGATGAAGGACAGTGTCTGTCATTGCCGATATATTTCTGGTAACTGCATTGAGAATAAAAATGCAATTAAAGGATGAACTAAAACGTAACAAAATTATTGATTGATTCAGTTAAAAAAATATATATATATATATATAAAATAACGTAAACTTCCGTGGGAATCCTTGTGACACGATACCATCTTCTAAGAAAGGATTTATTTACAAAAATAAATCGTGCTCAAGATATTTAGGATATTGATACAATTTTCTAAATAAATCATCTGGTGTGGTATTAAACGGATTACTAGTATCTCGTAGTTGTCTCATTACCATCAGATTATTCTCATGTCTGAAAAATTCTCGAAAAGTGACCTACGTATTTATACATTCAAAAATATTCAATACCTTCTTACCATATTAATAATTCGTTTAATATTATGTTTAAAATGTCATTATTTCATTTTCCACAAATTGTCATCATAAATTTAATATAAGAAAAAATATATTTATATTTTCGTCTTCCAACAACAACTATATGAGCACTAGTTCATAAACGAAATTATCTTTGGTAAACGGTTGTTATAACTTTACAAAATAAAGAAATTAAGCAATGCTAATGTATTTAGTTCGAAAATGAATGTTTCGTTCACGTACGTTCGACAAAAAGTTCAAGAATACGGCAAGTCTTTCACGAATGATTTTCGTTTCTCAACGTTATAGTTATAAATTAGAGAATAGGTGCATAACAATAATCCTTTTAAGAGGGGGTCGCGGGTCACAATGGATCACGACGTGACCCGCGTGATCGTGAATATATTTTAAATTTTGCTTTGTGATTGGGCGTGAGCGTGAGGGCCTCAAAATATATCGTGTGTGATCGGGCGTGATTACAATATATTTGGGCGTGAGCAACATGATTTCTTCTATTTTTTTAATATCCATATTTTACGTTATAATATGATTATTAGCATGTCGAAATATGTGATTTTTTCTTAAAAAAATTTTTTTTTTGTACTCATAATTGTATACATAGTTAGCTTCGATATCATTAAAGATGTACATATTTTAAATGTAGAAACAATTACGGTACACGAACGTAACCCGCCGGGCTTGATCGGACATAAATGCCAAAATAAATTCGTGAGCGTGAGTGACTGTGAATCAACCAAAAAGTCGTGATTGGTGGTGATTAAATTTTTAGTTTCGTGAGTGTGCGTGACTGTGAACAAAAAGTTATTCACGCGCCCACCTCTAATCCCGTTTGAGATTTGCAAAGCGTTAGAGAGAATTTTTTCAGATGAATTTGTTCATTTATATTATCTCTAAAATTTTATTGAAAACTCATATAGTCGTGTCAAAATTTATTAGGAGTATAACATTATCAACGGATAACTTTTCCTTATCAAAATTTACCGATATCGATGGGAAATGGGCAGTATAATATGTGTAATTGTTAATTCATTAATCATTCATGTCCATTTAATTACTGATATATCGATATGCAGATATAAATAAATGGGAGTAATTTACGAAAATCTCCGGCTAACTTTGAAAGCCATCAACTCTATCCGTAGATGTGCAAGCACTAAAATGTTTAGTAACAGTTGGGACGAAGGGACATCGCAACCCCCAAGAACGCTGTATAAAATTTTACAAGTTATTACAACGGTGTGATAACTGGTGTTTGTTTCGCTTCCCCTTTTTACCTTGTGCCTTTACTCAATACGTGAATACGCAATACTCCACAGTTGTAAAACGCGAATTGCTGCATCTGGAATATTTATCTAGAGACTACAGACTAGACGAATTTCAAGTGGGAACGTTTATTAACTTTCATATTTCGTTTCTGGCATTATCTGAATGCTTCCCCGCATCTTCTGCGAGAATTGGGGTGCTGTAGCGTCGCGTACCTATTGCAGTAGCATATTGAACAAGGTGCATTATGCGACAAGATTTGTTCAGCTTTTTCAAATACCCACTGTTTATGTCCCATAGGAATCATTTCAACATTTTAAACTTTGCAGCTCATACATATTGAACATTTCCTATTCACAACCACAACCTGATGCTGATGCCCTTGTGGCATTTTCATTTTCGTATATATAAATTTATTTATGTTACCAGCAAAAATCCGAAATCAGTGAACACCCGATTTGCCTAATTAAAATTGTTTTAGCATGTCCAGATATGTCTATTATATGAGTATGTGTATATTTCTGTAAATATAATATACAGTAGAGTCGCGAAATAGTGAACACATTATATAGTGAACTATCCAATGTAATGAACACAAAAACAATACATTGACTTTATACTGGATTCCATATAGTGAACAATTAATATCTCAATATAGTAAACACATAGCAGTCCTGCGCAGTGCGGCAGTTTCATTGATGGTCTTTTAAGCAACGCGCATCTCAGCTGATCTGAATACATTCTTAGGGACTCCCTAGCTGTGTTCCTTCGGACTGTGATTGTGATTTTTGTGAATCCTGATTAGTTTAATCGTGATTCTTTTGAATCAAGATTTAAAAATTATATCAAGAAAACAAGTAGAATAATATAAACACCATCTAGCGTCAAATGTCATATACAGACCAATACAAACTAATTTATTTTATTTTATAAATAATCTACTGCCAAGTGTTATAGTCAGCACATTAAAAATTGATCATATAGAAGTAAAAAAAATGTTCTTAGTAACATATGAAGTATGTTTATTTAAAACAAATGTTTTATGTAACATATTTTCTTTGTTTTCAAAAGTATGGTGGGGCATTCCATGCTTTGCTAGGAAAATCACATTTCCTTTGATGCAACAAACTCCACTTTGATAAATTCTACGCTCGAAAACTATTGTCTTCAGCCATTTTTAAATTTGCTCTGACATAAATCCGTGTGATCATTCAAAAAAGATGATTCAGAAGGGAAAGGGGAAGGTTGTCTAGTGATCACAAAATGACAAAGTGGGGATAACGAATAGGAAACGAAAAAAACATACTTCTTCTTAATCATGATCACTTTGATGATTTAGATTGCGAATCACAGCCCGAAAGGAGACGGCTCCTGTGTAGTGTAATACATATAAAGTTTTGTTGTGTGTATTATATAATACAAATTACTGTAATTCATAATTCCACCACAAAAAAAATGATATTGAAAGAAAAAGCCGAAATATTGAAACATTTAAAAGCAGGTAGAGGAGCTATATTTTTATGGCGAAAATATGGGGTAGCTAAATCGACAATATGTTCAATTAAAAAAATAAAAGGCTACAAATTATGAAAAATGTCGATCGTACTTTCACCGGACTTGGAAAAATAAAATCGGCAGTATATCCTAAAATGGAAAAGGCTCTTTATAAGTGGTTTTTAAAACAAAGAAAACAACATGCACCAATTGATAGAGAGATGATTAAAGTAAAGGTAAAAATTTACTATGGTATTCGAATTTTAAAAATATCAGGGCTGAATAAAACGCATATGAAATAGTTCTTCAGGAAATACGATCTAAAAATTAATATTTTGATATTTAACTTGTATTAAATAAAGTAATTAAAACCAATAAATACGTTTAAAATTATATTGTAATTATTTCATAAGAACTCGCCCTCCATTAATTAGTTCACTGTATCGAGACTTTACTGTATCTGGATATGTAAAACAGTTTTGACTAGGTAAATCGGACTTTTACTAGGTAATATATTCAATGACACAATTATATATTATACATTTAAATTTGATATTACTCGATAAGTTTATTTTTGGAAAATTTGATGTCATTATTACTTAGGAAAACCCGGCACACGAAACGCTATGCATACAAATCGCAATTATTTATAAACATTTTGAAGAAACAATAGTTGCCAAGTTGTCATGATATCAATATGCAGATATAAACGTGAAATTGGTGAAACGGTGAAATCGTAGGTAAAGGTGTAACTGAATATAAAACGTATGTTAGGTAGCCATTGCTCACTGCCCACTGGTCATATATAAAAGGTGAAAATGAAAATGTATGTTGCTATTGCTATGTGGGTGACGTGGACACACGCGCCCCGAATATCAATACCTGGGTCTGAGAATACGACTCCATCACTATACCTTATACTATAAGAGTTGTACGACCACTACACTAAATTACATCTAATTACACCAAAATCCAGATAACAGATAACAAGATAACTCTGTAAAATATATAAATATTATCTAAATAATCCTTCCCTATCACATAATTCATTAAAGCAGGGCAGAATGATTCATGAAGTCACTGTAAGGAATAAGGAAATGTAATTTAAATTTGGTATAATGAAATTGTTATTTAGGTCCAGTGTTCGTAAGGTTTGCGACTGCTGGGGACTACTCGCTACTCGTACTGGTAGTTATGGTTCGCGATAAGGCACAGCACAGCCGCTAACTAACTTGGTAGATAAATTGTCCTCTTATCGTAGATGTAGCGGTATGTGTTCATTATGTTTACATTTAATGCTATTGTTGAGTAAATTTCAATTCATGAAGATAGGAATAATATCAAGATGAAGACGAATATGTTGAGTTGGCAAAAGCAAAAGCAACAAATAATTACAATTCGATACGCGTGCCGTTTGCATTGCGTTACAATCCCGGCATTCATGACTGATATGACACCCATATCCGGTCCCGGTGACACAAACACAAACCACACCATTGTCATATCGATTATACGTATTGGTGTACGCGGACGCATAGTTATGACAATGAATATGAACGCCAACTTGTCTTCTCACTCCGTTGGAGAGTTGTCACAGTATTTATTTTATTGTACACGGGAGAATGCCTAAACATACTTTACAACTACTCAGTACCCCTCGGTTGCTAATAAAAATGAATTAAATACGGTGAAAATATTAAAGACGAATAAGAAATAAGGTAAGACGTTAATAATTGAAACGGTATAACGATATGCATGATTTGTAGGGACGGGTGACCTACAGGAACTGGCAGCATCTTAGACGGAAATTGTGAACTGTGAATTATGAGTCTTAAGATGACATTGCTTGCCTCTTGCCTTGCAGCCTAAATGATTCACTCTTTCTCTGTTCTGTTCTGTTCTGTCTCTTCCTCATTCCTCTGCTATTGCTATTGCAATATACTATGTAGTGGTAATTATTACTAGTAGAGTAAAGTTAGTTGCAGACGAGGGTGAACTGTTGATAGAAAAGAGTAGAGTAGAAGTAGCCCCACATAGCGCTGATTGCACCAACTGATGCCGCGATCAACCCCAGACTCAGTAAATAAAGCTTAATCAAGCACCCAAAACCTAGACCGGTTGATTAGACCGGTAACTACATCCTATAGCTCGTACGGATACGAACGGCGACACATCCCCATACATACACACACATGCTTCATCCCTTGCGCTATCTAACATGAATTATTCAACGTCACAACTATTCTTACAAGTTAGTTAGACGAAGCATGGGTTCAGTATTCGGCGTTCCGAGTTCGGGGTACAAGTTGTAATAAAAATGTCACTTCGAGAATCACTGTTGATAGATATGACTATACCTATACCTGTGCCAAGCCAACATCCTTACCTGGCAAAAGAAACATTATCAACTGAAGCTGAAGCAGTTTATCTTTGATTTGGAAAGTGATATTTTTTAACGTTGTCCTTGTCCCCTTGTCCTAGTGCTTCCCCATCCCCATGTATTTTGTTGGTGACACGAGTAATTGAGGGGACAAATGTAATTATAATATCGTGATGAACAGTGAACAGTGAACATGTAGAGGGGAGATAATTAAACAAAATAGGCTATTCAGTAACAAGTTCAATTCATATTTTATTTAAATAGCTTGATTTTCCAATGTTTCGGTATTTGAAAAATCTGTGTGTCACTTGTTTTTGTTTGTAGAGCATGAAATTTGTATGGAATTTTAATAGCTTCTTTGGAGCTTTTTTCTTTCTTTCTTTCACTTGCAATCGATTTGCTTAACGATGCGCGTAATTTGCGTGTCATCTGCCGGTTTTATCTTAAACGAAAGCACATCAAAAACATTCCTCGATTTTATATTTTTTACATAAAATGATTTGATTATTTGATATATTAGCCAGAGATATGATATGGTGGTGGTGTGGTTATTAAAGGCAAATGTATAGGAGTACGCCTAGCGCCTAGGGTAGATTAGAAATTACGTTTCGCTTTCGCGTTTACGAGCGATTGAGATTGAGATTCAAGATTGCAGATCGGAGATGTGCAGATGTAGGAGCAGGAGTTTTATCCACAGCCTGAGGCGATACTTGGACACCGCGGAAATGGCCTTTCTAATTATTATCAAATCGTTCAAACACAAGTTTATTTCGCCAAGATTATTACCAAGATATTTATGATAACGAATTCATTTTAAGTTTGAATATTCGGTAAATATATCGCTGATCGTAATCGCCTAATTGTCCTCCTGCGGTATTTGCGAATCTGGTTAGTTACTGCTACCGCTACTAATGCCATGTAAATTCATGATTTCATTATAAAGTTACAATGGCTTGTAATTATACTTGTACCCGTAACCCTGTACCCTTATACAGCATACCGCGTGTCGCGTACGTTATGTTGCTATAGGGGAGACTTGAGACGCGCCTAAATAGATTACAACTAAACAAGTCCGCGTTTTTACTTTACTTCACTATCCCTCCCCTATTGCACACTACCCCAAACACTGCCCGTCGTCATTTCTATTCAATTAGCATTTCATTTGTGAAAAATCCAACTCAAAGTGGATACTCATGTTTCTCTATAAAAACTTTGTTGCTACTCACTCCTGCCGCTGTTACTGGAATGAAAGGGAATAGGAATTAGATAGGAATAGCCGAATAACTAACTATATGGCTATGTGATTCGCGATAAGTGAAACACAGAGACGCGAGTCTGAGCAAATTGAAAAGGCAAGGCTTTGCGTTGTCGTTGGGTCAGCATGAGCATCAGCAAGCACGAAACATCAACCAGATACAAATTAAGATATTCTAATTGAGCAACCCCTTGTGTGTGTGTGATGTACAGAACAGATATAAGGGGTCGGTCGTAGAGATAAGAATGTCCTGAAACACTAACGTTGTTCCTACGGGAGCAGTGTAAGCTGTGTAGGTTATACCACCGAGTGCGTGCATATTAATAGTGGTAGTCTGTATTGGCTACTTGTTGATGACGTTAAGCGTTAGCATGCAGCCGCAGCCCTCAACCGCAGCGGTTAGTGTCTAGTTGAGAGTGTCAGAACTCTGTGGGAGCATGCGCGTTGAGCGCGAATGGTTTCGCGAAATCTCACGTGACCGGTGTGTAGGTAGACGGCGCGCATCGCGCATCGACCAACCACGGCCTCTGGACGCGGAAAGAGGGACGTCGCACGCGGAACGACCAGCCCTACGCTACGCCCACTACAACCTCAACAACGTCAAGTTTACAACACCCGCACCCGGCACCCGCACTCTCATATATTGTTCATCTGAGTTCTGTTTCTCTGACGTTACGTTATGTGAGTGTTCGGTTCGCGTATAGAAAAGACGTAGACATAGAGCAAGTGTACCGTACCTTATACCCCGCAGTGCAATGTTACCATATCAAGCTGTGGCCATGGACTACGCCGTGTCCTCGTCGTTCCAACGCCAGCCTCCTGGCATGGGAATCGGCGTCGGTGTTGGCGTCGGCGTCGGCGTCGGCTTGGGAGTCAACATCAACCCGGCCTTCACGCACTCCTGGTTCGTACCGGCGGATCTCTGTGTCCCGTACAAACAGAATCAGACTCCTCTCGAAGAGCCAGGGCATGTCAATCTTATATTCAATTATCTATCGCTTTATACTTACTTAACTTAGGTTGTACATCCTTACCAAACTTTCAAGAATATGTACTGATATATTAATCTATGTGGACAGTACTATTCAATGCAGACAAATCAAACGGTAAGGGTAAGGTGTAAGGTGTATAACTATATGTATTAGGTGTAAAGTATAAAACGTCCAATTGTACAAATTGTTTCATATAAAAGAGGATGTAAACAGTCGCTTGGGATTAGGGTTGGGGGTCCGGGATCTTCCGCTCAGCTCGGCCGTTATGCTGGAAATCTATGCCGACCAATATTCCACATCCACACTGACTTTCCGCGCCAAAACAATCATTCTCTGATTGAAAAACACACCAGGGGCCTACTCTTAATATTACCTATCATCACAATTCCAAATCCTACCTTATTCCCCTAACACTACACTTGGCTTTATTTCTCACTAAACTAAAATAACGCAACGAAGGATACAACCACTTTCGCAAAACTTATCTTCTCTAACACATGCTCCCCATATACAATTATTTCACTTTTTGCACTTTTTTATATCTGTGGTCAGTTGTCCTGGGGAATAAGTGACTAATTCGAAATATGATTAAAATCTATTCAATCATAGAAGGGTTTTTGCTTTTCGTTATTTTATTTTATTCACTGCATTGCATTTGAAAAGTGTTTGACAAAATTTAGTGAAGTACTGCAAACGTCTTAAAAAGATGCATTTTTTAACTTAATCATTTATTCCCAATGACAACAAATATATTGTGTATCCTCTCTGCTTCTAGAATCTAGACCACTGAAATGAAGGGTATTATATTACGTATCATGCCATAAATATATAGCTCGTGTATTATATTCATAAAATTAAATATTATAGCATATAAAGTGAACAGTAAAAACAGCTAAGTTAATTTTGATTTTTATGTGACAAACGGTTGTTTAAGATTTATAAGCCATATTACGTTTAGTAGGTGTTTAATGGTATAATTAGGGGTAACTTTCTCTACTGTCGTGTAGATTAAGGGTTAACAATTATTCGAAATCTCAGTCAAACATCATTCTTACAAAACCGACATTTCGGTACACACTTATACCTTCATCAGAGTAAGTAATATCGTACAGTTTAATAATTTAGGTACATATAAAATGAACAACAAAATCTTAGAACAAGTATACGTGCATGTTTTTGTCCTGATGAATGTATAAATGTATACCGAAACGTTGGATGGCATTTTTAAACCTCAGTAATTTGTTTACAAAGTAGATTGATAAATCTAAAGTATCTTTAATAATTATCGAAGACTTGGCCGGGATTTGAACCCAGGGCTTTCCTATGTCTAGTAAGACCAATCGAACTATGAAAGTTATTTTTTTATATAATAATCTGATGTTTGTTAAATATTAGTTACCCCTTTTTACTTGAAACTGATGAGTACAAATGGTGTCGCATTGAGATTAAAAGTAAATTGTAATATTAAAAATGAAAAAAGAGTAATAGTTGAAGATGAGTGCAAATGTTCCTATGGGAGTAATATGAGCTGTGAAGGAAGAAGGTAGAGATAGAAAGCAGAGACGGGAGATCGACACCCGACGCCCGATGATCGGCTCGGCGCCCGGCGTCCGTGTGAAAACAGAATTAAGGCGAACTTTTGGTCAAATTGGTTGAAATTGGCCGACGCTAGTTCACTCGTCATTCGTGTCCGTAGAGAGTTATCCCCCGCATTTGTCAGTTATTAGGTTATCCTTGGCTCTGAACGTCGGAACATCGGAACGCCTCAACACAACACAACACCAACACCCTTGGCGAGGGACACACACTAGTCTATGTCTGCTGGACGTTAAATAAAGAACGCTCGCGAGTCGATTTGCTCTCTGCCAATTTACACAATTTGTGCAACCGTTGTCCTTCTAAATGTAATATTCCATTGACAAAGGGCGAATACAGAGCATTGCATGAGTTACCTTACCTCTGGTTTACGTTTACGATTAAAGTACGAGTATTCCGAGTCGATCGAAATGAGAATCGGAAGTCGGAACGTGGAACGTGAGGCCGAGAGTGCTGACTGAGTAAAGTAAAGCTATCTCATTTAGTTGGGGTTTACGAGCACTCGTAGCGGACGGACGACGAACACTACTCTGTCCACTCTGTCCATCATGACGCCAGCGTGTCACACTAATGACGGACCCAAGCCAATGTTCCCTTAGGGACACATACCGCAGACCTACCTATCCTTCACTCAACTGCAACAGTTTGATTTCCCGATCTACCTATAACCTACGAACCTTTACCAATGCAATGCCATGCCATGCCAATGCGTAATCATCATCTTTTGCCTTGACCACTTTTCACTTTTATACATCACTGGGGAATACGCATAGGATTTGGGATTTGGGGTGCCAATACCAAATCCGAATTCCCTTGACATTAGAGCGTACTGTTGACCAGCGTACACGCGTACACTTGCAGCATAGCTACTGCTAGGTTAATGTTAATGTTGTCGGATGTTGGTGTGTTGTACAGTATTCTGGAGCTGCGGAAGGAGAAAAGCAGAGACGCCGCGCGCTCACGACGGGGTAAAGAAAATTTCGAGTTTTATGAATTGGCCAAGATGTTACCCCTTCCAGCCGCCATCACCTCGCAGCTGGACAAAGCTAGCATCATCCGGCTCACCATCTCGTACCTGAAACTCCGGGACTTTTCCGGGCACGGCGACCCGCCATGGAGCAGAGATGGTCCGCCGCCGAATAAGACTGTTAAAGGTAGGCCTCCTTGTCAAAATGTTATCAAACTAGATTAACATGGAACAGTGGCAGCCGCGACCCGAAAAATATTCCCCTTCTGTAATAGAACATGTAAATCTAATCAGAAGCTCCCGTTGTATGGCACAGTTAAACTAGTAAATCCAATTCCCCGCTTGCCGGCGAATGATGAAATTAGGCAGCGCTTATTGTAAACCAAACTCTGCAAATTTACAACCGTAATTCGTGTACTTGTGGTGTAAGCGTGATGAAGGGGTTCTGCGTTCTGGCTTGGCCACTATTCATCATTTTATTAGACCCTTCATATTCTATTCGCTATATTCATTTCATTGTTTATTATTTACCAGTAACCTGTTATCAACAGAACGTCTTACAAACATGTTATTGTGGTCAACTAAATATAGTAATCAACATTAAATATCAACTACTGTACCTGCTATTTTTTAGACAAAATCACTTATTAGTAGATTTGAATTTTACTTTACATTTTAAATTGTAATTACATAGGATATATTGCAACTCACCTGGTGAAAAGGCATCATACATACAGTGGCGGCGCTAAGGGGGATCCAGGGTGGTCACGTGCCTACCCTAAAAAGTCTGTATACTTATATAAAATTTGTGAATAAACAATTTATATCTATGTGACAATTTGATGACAGTTTAATAAAGTATTATTGCTCATCGTTGTAGCAATTGTTTTCATACAAATACGATTCATACTCTAATTTAAAAATTATAAAATGGATGCATACAGTAAAACAGAATTTTTTTGTAGTAAATTATACTGCAGGATATATCAGGACTATAGTGTAAAAGAAATTAATTATTGAGATCATTTTGACTAAAATAGGTCATATAAACATAGGTCCTATTCCTTTTAGTAACGAAATTACAAGGGATCAAAGTTTTATAAATGCAGCAAAAAAATATCATTGAATTTTTAAACAAAATAACCAAATATTGAAATATTAAATATATTTAATTTGGCTGCAAAACTTCTTGACTGAAAAGGTGATTGGGAAGAAGAAATTAATGGATATCAGTCAATTATTGTTTATTTCCGCCTCTACTGGTTTCGGCACCTCATGTGTCTTCATCATGAGGTGAACATGTAGAATATAACTAACATTGATAAATAACAATAAATAAATAACTAAATTAAATTCACTGATCGTCAAAATTTAAAAAAATATATAAATACATTAAAAAAACTCATATAGTCGTCAGATGAATTAGATATATTTTTTAACGTTTAATTCATCTGACGACTATATGAGTTTTTTTAATGTATTTATTTATTTATTTTAAATTTTGACGACTAGTGAATGTAATTTATGTTATTTACCTATTCACCTCCTGAAGAAGACACATGAGGTGTCGAAACCGGTACAGGCGGAAATAAATAATATTTGACATTTAATTTATTTCTTATAAGAACTTATTCAAAATGTGTCCCTTAAACCAGAATGCAAGTTAAACTCAAAGAATTGTGATTTCTATAAATTATATTCCGCAACACTAAACCCATCAATTTCACAATAAATTAAATTAACAAATTTAAAAAATATATTAATTTTAAATTAATTATAGGTTCTTGTTTTGTTCATTTATTTTAAAAGTAGGTCCCACGGTCAAAAAAAAAAATGCAACTATTAATAAAAACTTTGATCCCTTGTGATTCCGTAACCAAAAAGTATAGGACCTATGTTCATATGACATATTGTACACAAAATTATCTCAGCAATACGCTATTAATTTAATTAAACTATCACATTGATATTTATTTCCATAGTCATGATTCTTGACGAAATTGTCACATTTTATGTCTTAAATATTTCGTGCTGCATATGTGCTGTTACATCAGTTTTAAACTTATTTAATGTAAAATTTAATTCTAAACAACTTTTTATTTTTGTGGTTTTGCTCTAAAAGTTGCAAGAGAGCCAATATTCGCACTTATTTAAAATCCTGGTGTACACCCGGTATAGGTATCTTTATTATTTAAAAAATGGGTGCCCGCCCTTTCAAATATATTTTTTTATTGTGACCACCCTACATTTACATCCTGGCGCCGCCATTGCACACATATATACCTACATAGATGTTTAACTTGAGTTAAGTCAGTTTTTCCTTGCGCATTCCTTCCCAAATTATTTTAGACAAAAATGTTTCAAATAAAAATTCATTTCGTATATTTTGCAACCGCAGAAAGTAATAGTAATAAAAACTATTTTAAAACGAAGTGGAGAGCAGGTAGGCCTTTCTACCCGGTACCAGTGTTGTATAAAATACTTGAAAAAAGTATTTCAAATATATACAAAATACTAAATAATAAGTATTTCGAATGTTTGATAAAATTTTAGTCTTAATTATTTAAAAATTGATGTTACTGGATTGAAGAAATGTTTTTGGTATTCAACTTAATCACGTATTATTATTTATAGTAAAAAGAAACGTAGGCAGCTGTTCATTTCAAGTAAAATTAGAGAATTTTTCCATGTTATATTACTAACAAACTACACACGACGGAGGGTTTGTATTTCAAATACTTGTGTATTTCAAATACTTGTGTATTTTAAATACAAAAATGTATTTCAAATAAAAAATGTATTTTAATTTAATAAAATATAAAATACATTTGGAAAGTATTTGAACTAAAAATACAAAATACTTTTATTTTTAAGTATTTCAAATAATCACTTAAAACACTTAACCTATTTCAAATACTTATTTCAAATACATGTATATCAAATATTATACAACACTGCCCGGTACAATATACCGAGAGTTTTTTATCAGTGAACATGGGCGTATATTATTACATAGTTACATTTAAAATGATTGACAGCAATGTATTATCGAATTTATTTTTAAAAACTAAACGTAGGAAGTTGTCAAAGCCATCAAAGTGTCATCTGTCAATTTCAGAAATTCTTTTTTATTATATTTATATTTCTTATTATTAATTAGGTATCTCTTACTTATTCTGATTTTCTCTTAATGCTGTCCATTGACGCATCCTGTATTCTATAATTATTATAGATTTTTCTAATAATTGCTAGACTAGGTCGCTTATTAAAAGTAGCAGCAAATAAATCGGAAACTTGCCTTAGACTCATATAAGACTTATACCACGTTGTGATTTGTACTTTTTCTTCATTTTGAAAGAAGACAGTTTGATGACTTTGACAACTCCTTTCTCTATGTGCAGATTGCAGTTTTAAAAAAGAACGCGATAATACATTGCTATCAATCATTTTAAATGTAACTATGGTAATGATATACGCCCATGTTTACTGATAAAAAAAACTCTCGGTATAATATAAAAGGAATTTTAGGGACTAGTACTAATGAAAAATTATATAGACCACGTTGATTGATAAAACAATCAGCGAGAATTGAGAAGTGTTATAATGCAATTAGGTTTGAATTGAAGTTATCATTTTGGAGCAGTAGAAATTTGTCCCCCTTCACAGTACAGTATATACATTTGAATAAAGAACTTTCATTTCGGAATAATTTCATTTCTAAACTGATTTGTAATAATACTTGTTTTTAACTAACAGTCAACTTGCAATTGCAATTCATTGAATATGTATGAAATATATACGCAAATATTATAAAAGGAAACATGTAATTCGCATAGTTGCGTACGTGTAATTTACTAATAAACATATTTGAAATATTTTGCCCAATAGAGGTAAACAAGTAATATACTCGTACTCATAGTACGATAATCAATAGCCATAGTCCACAGTAATAAACGTCCAATTTGACGAATGAAGTTCGATTATGAATTGAAGTAAATAATCCCGAGGATTTGATTAGGCTATGCGCATAAACGATATTTGCTGAAAATAAGACAACCCTTGCTTTCGGAATGAAACTGGTAATTGGTATAGGAGAAGACTGAGTCATTCTTACTCGTATGATTCATTCTAACGATGGAAAATATTAGGTAGTTCGTAATAGCGTTGTTCACGCTTTTCTAATTTTTTATGTTAATCTATATAAAAAAATTGCAAAGTTCAAAAAATATCCCGCAAAAATACTACTATTTGCTGACGTCACGCTCACGGCTTAAAAAGAGAAGCCTGGAATGAGTGAAACGGACTTAGTGAAAATGCTTGACGTATTTCATTTCTTTCTAATATACTCGCGGTGTCAAGCACAAACTTTCGAATGAAGTCAGGACAAACGTTTTTTAAATCTAAATGTTTCCAACTGCTGTGTGAATGCATCAGCAGTACGGGTACGCCAACAAAATAGCGCTCGTTTTAAACATAGTATATATTTTATTATAATCTATTTGCAATTAAAATGAAGACAGAGCTGGGAGCTACTTAAAGTGAAAATACTTGAAGTATTACTTTAAATACTTTCAGTATTTACAATACTTTACTTAAAATACTTTTCAAAATTAGTATTTAGTACTGTACTTAAAATAGTTTTTGTCATAAAAAGTATTTAAAATACTTTTTGCTACTTAAAGTATCCAAAAGTACTTAAAGTAACTTAAATACTCTAAATACTAAATATTTTACGTATGTGCAAGAACATTTCTGTGTGTTTTTTGAACAAGTATCGGTAATAAAGTTTTCGATATCTACAGTTTATAATCGAATAGTGGTTAAACTGTTTGTTTATTAAAAGTATTTCTACTTGCTCATCAATATTATTGAACTATATAAATAAAGAATTTTCCTGCCCCAATGTGTAATGTAGTAGTTAAACATATTGATCGCAATGTGCGAAGTTTGATTTTTAATAATGATGCCTAAAATGAAATTTGTTATGCCTTTAATAAAACTGTCTTATTGAATGTGAATGATATTCTTAAATTCAGTATTTTTTTCATATTCTAACTGATTTAATAAAAAAGAAATACTGAGTACTTGTACTGTAAGTACGTGAAAAAAAGTACTTGAAGTATTACTTTACTTAGTATTTTAAATACTTTTCTTGAAAGCATTTAGTACTGAAATACTTTTTTTGAGTACTGGTCCCAGCTCTGAATGACGACACATGTTTAAAAAAAGCGGGATGCTTAAATGGGCCTATTGCAGGTGGGCCAACGAGAAGTCGATCAGCTGCAGGAATGGCTATGGAAATGTTCGAGCAACACCAAGGCACGCATATTCTCCAAGTAAGAGATATCAGTTTGTACATAAGTATTGTTTAGTTAGTAGGGTGATTTATTTGCAGAGTTTAGACGGATTCGCTTTAGCATTGGCAGCTGATGGTCGGTTCCTGTACATCTCTGAGACTGTGTCGATATATTTGGGTTTATCACAGGTGAGAAGTACTCGTACTTGTATTCGTATGATATGATGTGGATGTGGTTTGGGTTGTGTGTTGTGCGCATCGGCAGTGGCAGCGACTAGCGTCTAGCGTGTAGCGTGAGCGTCTCTCGCTCAGGAACTCAACTCACGTAGCCTTCTGCAGCGGCGTGTCTGCCATTCATAATGTCGAGTCGGAGTTGGAGTTGAGCCAACAGCTCGGAGCTCGGAGCTCGGAACTCGGAGCTCGGAGCTCGGTGCTCCTGTACACTACACACAATCAATAGCATGGGGTATGGGAGTAGCGTTAGGGTGTGGGGTGTTCATGGCTGACATCACGACCTGACAACGTGCTCATCTTATACATGATAGGTGGAAATGACAGGGAGTAGTATCTTCGACTACATACACCACCAAGACCACTCGGAGATGGCAGAGCAGCTGGGGTTAGGGCTGGCGACGGGGCAGAACCTAGCATCGCCCAGCAGCGCCGGCTCCGAAGAAGGCGCGTCGTCAACGGGTACCAACAATCCAGATGGTAACGTGTGCACGTGCACCGAAATCCACAAATACAATCCAACGTCACTTTTGCAGTGTCGACGATTATGACCCTAGCTGGCAACGTCGCGTACAAAGGCCTCGACAGAGCTTTTTGTGTACGGATGAAGTCAACGCTTACCAAACGCGGATGTCACTTTAAGTCTTCTGGTTATAGAGTATGTGTTCCATGAGTTACATGTACTATGTGTACTACTGATACCTTCAATTTTACAGGTAGTATTAATGTTATGTAGATTACGACCTCAGTATACATTTTCACATTCGAGGAAATCGCCTCCGCCGTTATTAGGAATGGTGGCGCTAGCCATTGCGTTGCCTCCTCCCAGCGTCCACGAAATACGATTAGAGTCAGATATGTTTGTTACACGTATTAACTTTGACTTCAGAATAGCACACTGTGAACCTAGGTACTTATTTTACTACTTACCTAGGCTTACGAGTGCTTTATTATTATTATATGCTTTTACAGAATATCAGAATTATTAGATTATACAGCGGAAGAAATACAAGGAAAAAATTTATATAATTTATGCCACGGGGAAGATGCAAATAAATTAAGAAAATGTCATGTAGACTGTATGTATTGTTTATTGTTCTCATAATATGAAATAGGTACATCAAATATACAATTTTTTACAGTAATAAATAAAGGACAAGTGTTGACGCACTATTATCGTATTATGAATAAAAATGGAGGGTATACATGGATTCAAACTTGTGCTACAGTTGTATGTAATTCAAAAAATGCTGATGAACAAAATATCATCTGTGTTAATTATGTTATAAGGTAATTTTTTTGTATTATCTGAAAAAAATGCAAAATATAAAGTATTTATTTTATTAGTGGTAGAGAATATGAGAATTTAATAATGGACTGCTGTCAATTAGAAGACAACTCTCATAGTGTAAAACGCGAGGAAGCTGGCGGGAATGACCCGGAAAACGGTTCTCCCGACGCGGACCGCGGAGGTAATTAGCTAGAGCTAGGCGTCCACTCACTGACACTGTCCTGCCGGCTGCATTACCTAATCACACTATTCCATTTAGAAGGACACAACACAGGAGGACCAACCAACTCGCACTCGCAACAAGACCCCCATCGGTCCCCGCCAGACATCGACGACGGTTCGTCCGAGGACCCGAGCGACCCGCACGGCCGCGGCCATAACCACATAGACCACGTGACGCAACTGCAGAAGCATAGCTCTAGCAGCAGCACGACCAGCAGCAGCGCCCCAAACACCACCAGCAACAAACGCAAGCGTAGGCTGCGCGCTGACTCCAGCAGCACGTCCGACGACGAAGAGGCGGAACACGCCGCAAGGAGTCCTAGCACAAGGTCGCCTCACACCAGTCCCAAGCCAGCAGCAGCAGCAGCAGCAGCAGTAGCACCCGCTCCACCAGCACTCGCCGACGCAGATACCGCACTCACGCCCGGCACCTCTGTCAAAGATCTCGAGCACGCCATGTCCAAGCATCTTCCTTCAAACATAAACAAAACAAATAGTTCGCCCCCGATTAGTAACCCGCCGACTGATTTCAGCACGGATGCGCTGTTAAAACAGCAGCAACGCAGCACGATCCAATGGATTGGGACGCACCACCACCTGGGGCACGCGGGCCAAGTGGCACAAGTGCAAGGGGGTGCAACGGGAGCAGGCGCAGCCACGGCGCCCCTGCCCGCCTCGGCATTGCTGCGCCAGTTGTACGCCAACAGGGAGAGTGTGATCCGCGCCGCGAATGTTCACGGCATCACGACAGCCACGGGTACAGTGACAGGCGCTACGGTGACTGGGCCTGCAGGTAGTGCGCGCAACAGTGGCACTCCGGGTGCTTATTACACCAACGATGTCCAGCAGATGGGGCCTGGGCCTCTGCCAACGCCGCCGGGCAGCGAAGGTTCGTCTACGTACAGCGAGCACCAATTCATGCTGTCGCACCACCAGTCATACTCGGCCACTAGCTACTCCATGGATTACCACTCGGCCATGACGCCTCCGTCGTCGGTCTCCCCTCGGGATAAGCACCAGCACAGTGTGCACGGCGTTTCGTTCGAGCAGCCTGCTTTGTATTCGGACGTGGTGTTGCGACACGGGTACGGGAACGTGGACAGTCCTGCGCAGCCGTTGCCATTGAAGCCGCAGGTGTACTCGGCCATGCATCCTAGCGCGCTGGACGCGTATGTTGCCTCGACGTCGACGCCGCTGGACCAGTCGCAGTTCTATCACCATGGGTCGGCGGCGGCTGCTGGCTTCCACCTCTACCATCCGAGTAATAAGGCGAACCCTGCTGCGCCCGCAGCGTCTGCTAACTGGTATTCTACTTCATAGTGAGCGAGTTCTAGTTCCGGACCCGGACGCTCTGCCTCTGTACTTATTTCGCATTTACTCTGTCATTCCAGTCCAGCGTAATCATGTAATATAGTGTGATCAGTGTTATGCCAACGTGAACCATTATCAAGACATTTTCAATTCAAATTTATTTATCACATGTGACCATCTTCGTAGCAACTGTACATACAGTTAAACAATTTTAAATGTTTAAATATGTGTAGGTACAAACCAAACCTAGGTACTTGACACTGCACACATTTGTATGTAATCAGAATTGGTGTTATCTTTTGAAACTAATGAATATAAGCAGTACATATATATTATAATCAATATAAATCATGCAAGTCCTGTCATATGATATGAAATGATTTATTTAAGAACGAATATTTTTGAATACACATCATTTCAAGTAAAAGTAAACCCACTATTCACTTACGCTATAAATTCGTCAAAGTAAAGTGAGTGTACAATTTTTACTGTCGTAGATTGAAGCTTCATAAGTGTGTTCATTAGTAATTCAGAAGATATCCCGTTTAATGTTTGTTATTGTTCACTGAACATAGATTGAAATGCACAGGAATAGCTAATCTCAGCTCCATCAGTATTCGATCTATTTATTAACTTTGAAATACGTTTCCGAATTTAAGCATTTTGTGAAAAGGAGTGATTTTAGCTATAAGTATAAATATTCCATCAAAATTATGGATCTAGTGTGCAATAAATAGTTTCCAATCTTTCATATTTTCTTGTTATTTCAAATGTATATTACAAAAATATTGTTTTATTTAAACTTTTTCATATTTTGTAAAAAAGTGTGTAGCATATTACATGCAAGATATTTCGTATAAGCAGCAAAAATGCATAACATGAATGAAAATGCAATTTGTATTGTAATATTATTTAATATAATAAGGAATTTTGTGATAACACATACAATAAGTTTGGTTGCATTATATACATATGTGCAATTTATTTAGTTACACCAAAGCAAACAAATATTTGTAACTTTAACTCAAAACAAATTATTCTGACACGAATATTGCATATCGAATTATCATTTGAAAATGTATATATTAGTGACTATTGTATATTTCTTTTTATAAAACTAATCTATATAATTCATATTTTAGTCTTTCAGTTTTCATTGCATTACGAATACGATAGCAAAACATTTCAAGTTCAATACCAAAACATTTGATTGCTCTACAAAATATTTTTCAGCATTTATATTTCTAGTATAAATTAATATATTACTTCATTTTCATTCACTGTATATCTTACATTATTGTTTCTGATATACACATTTCATTACGTCTTCAAAATTATTCACAACTCATTATTTTATTTCCAACATATCTTGCAATCAACAAAAATAATGTATTTGTTAAAACTTTTAATATATTTTATAGTCTAATATTGCGAATACATTTTATGTTATATTTTGCCAAATGTTTACAGTCACTTCGAGATTCCATGTTTTTTTTTTGTGACATAACTTTTTAAGCGAAGCAGTACTATTATACTAGATAATAATTTTAGTGTTCCGGTATCTGTGATTTCGAAGTGACTGTGAATATTTGTGTTAATAACTGTGTATTGTATTTATTAGTTTAAACCAAATATTGTTTCAATAAATAACAACTGAATACTATTAAACTTGATTATCTGCCACACTGCCAAACAAAGTAAGTACTGCATCTTTTATAAACGTATAATTTCAATTTAAAATTCATGAGTTTAATGTTTCATAAGTCAAGTCTATAATATTCTACAGTATTGTTAAATTTTAATTTCTATAAATAAAATAAATACACTTGACATCTCCAAATTACTGTAGAAGTGAAGAGAATTGTTAAATGTACATTATTCTATTAACCAGAGTTAAAAATTTGCTTTCAAATTGTTCTATTTTTGAAATATTTTATTGGTATTTATCGCTTAATTTTCCTGACTGTACTACCATCAAACGTCAAGCTCATGAAAATTAAAATATTTTGGCTTTCTTAATGCATGAAAACACATGACAATATTATTAATATATACTTTAAATTATTTGTAAACAATTGTATAAAATTTATACTTTTAATTTTACTTAATTTCCTAAATGAAAATTGTAATAGTTCAGTTTTTGCTTGTAAGATGGCCAAAGTAATATCGTTCTGTTGATTAAAGTGTGCTGCGTATTTCAACGGATTTTTCTGTAAAACACAAATTTTTAATTTTATTTACTAAATAATACAATTAAATAGCTCAATATTTTCGTGTTAGCTAGTATTTTGTATATTCTTTTATAATTTATACTTGTTAATAAATTTTCTGTTAGCGACAAGTTTGTTCAAATTCAAACCAGTGACAGTCGCCAGTCGCTTCAGTTTACGCACGGTTGTCGTTTGTAATGTTGTGTTTAAGTGTTTTTCGTTGAAAATGTTAATATAAAATGGATTATTTATATATTTAAGTTGTAAAAATGTGTAAAAGTTACTGATTGAACAAAATATGAATGTTGTGTGTTGTAATGAACATTTTCAAAGATATTCCAAGAATGTTGCAGATTTGGCGAGAGGATTTGCAGTTCAGGTATATATTTTTTTAAAAACTCTAATTTTCTTATTATTTAAATGACAGTTCGTTTAATTTTAAAGCAATTCGTAGTATTAAAAAGTCGTAATTACTTTAGTTTCACTGCATTTGATTTTTTAACGAAACCTACAGCTATCTTTCTCGCATCAGTTTCTATAGTAGGCTGCGCGAGAAAGATAGGAATAGTGTGACATAGAAATATATATGCTTAAAATCTCAAATATTTCAAAAACCAACAATTTTTTTAAAACTTTTTTCATTTCAATCATATTTTTTTCTTATCTACTTCAATATAACTAACATTTTACTCATTTTTCTGTTATGGTGGAGGACCACATTGTATTATAAAGTGTAATAGTGAAACATTTATGTTATTGTTATTCATTTTATGTTATGTTTTATGAATAAAATTTACTAATATTTAGTTTTGTTTGTAGGTTCCAAAAACAACTATTTCAACAATAAAGGTAGGAATGTTTACCTCAATGAGTATTTTAACTTCTTTATATTATTTTAAATATACGGGTATAAATTACCGAGTGGTATGCAATTTTCGCACTCCTGTTCATTTTATGGCAAAAACTGTTAAGAGTGCAGAATTATTCAGAATTAAAAGTTATATACAAAACGGTTTTTACATTTTTTATTATGTTTCTATGTACGGTTAGAGAAACAATAGCAGCAAGATTAAAACTGAATATTATATTTCATTATTTAGGATGTGGTCACATCTTTGTAGTACCTTAACTTGTTCCGTGTTTCAAAAAACACAAAGTCCGTATAGACCATAAAAAAAGTGTAACAGTCAAACATAAGCGCCAAATACAAACTCTGGTCATAACACAGAACATAATTTTGATCCCTGTGTATTTCGTACTGAAGAAATGTTTGCTCAACTTTAAAGGCCGAGAAATCTCATAAAATTAAATCTCTTACGCAAAGCATTATATGTAATACCTAGATCGATCCTTTATTTGGCTAAGTATGCAGCGTCATAATGTTTATACATCGCCTTATTTCTCTTTTTTTCAGGGCATCGAACCCGTTAAAAACTGGGTTCGGTTCAGGTTAATTTATTTTTTGAGAGATGGGTTCGGGTGCGGTTCTGGTTCAGACATTAATAAAATTTGCGGTTTTGTTCCGGGTTCAGGTATTGGGTTCATGTTTGGTTCGACCTAATGAAAATGAATTAATGTTTTTTGAATACTAATCTTTATATAGAAATATTTTAAAATGCGAGCCAAAATTTACGCAAGACAAGAATACGAACACAGTTTTCACAAACAGACAACACAGGCGTCGATAATTGGCTGTATTACGATTACGCTTACGTTTCGTACTCAAAATGAACCTGAATCGGAGCCTAACCCTGATGAGGTTCGGTTCCGGGTTTGGGTTCCCAAAATGTTACGGCTTGGTTCGAAGCCTTGCTTTTTTGTTTCGTTCAGTATCCTATGTTCAAATCTTGACCATGAAGTTAGCGCAGGTGAACTTCGCGCGCTCACAATTTAAAAAGTACACTCCGCAGTACAAATTTTAAATAAAAAATACTAACAATAACTACCTATTCCGATTCAATAAATAATTTTCATGTACATTTTGGACGATGCGTGCTCCCCTGTATGTCTTGATTTGATCCTACAACTTCGTATTTACTGGTGGGTAAGGGACTATCAACGACATACGTTATTTCGGCTGGCAGCTCTAGCATTTTAATTTCTAATAATTTTCTTACTTTACCTTCTCCTAGGGGTTTAAACTGTTGCAATCTATTACTAAATAAACAAAGTATCGAATTCTTAACAAAAAATGCTTAATTTCTTGTACGAAATATTTTTTTGTCTGTAAAATCAAATTCCCATATATTAATAATGAACTCGCGCCAAAGGCAAATTCTAACCTCACTTTCCTAGTATTCAATATTTTTCTTTAGTCTAGTGATCGTCTCTAGTAGGTACCTAACTATGGAAATGGTATGTTTAAATATAAATAAATCCGAAACACTATAAAAATATTAACATATTTATTTCCAAAATACATAATAAAAATGAAAAATATTTTTAAATACAATTTAATATGTAAATGAAACACATTCAAATTGTAATTACGACTAGATAAATTTGTATATGAAAAATATATCAATTACAAGGAATATTGGATTGAGTTATAAAGTCTTGAATATTTATATATTCTGTATCTGTAGAAAATATCTGTAAAAGTTGATTGAATGTAGGTCTATCCTGTGCATCGTATGCCCAACATTGCTCCATGATTTCATAAATGTAGAAAGGACATCTATCGGGCCGGGGCAAACGTTCTCCTCGATCAATGAGCTGTATAACTTGCGTGCCTTTCTTGTCCCCGTACGGCTGCTTGCCGTATGAAAACATCTCCCATAGTGTTACTCCGAAACTCCAGACGTCGCTAGCGTGCGAAAAAGTTCCGTAGTTGTAGGATTCAGGGGCATACCACCGCAAAGGCCATTTTCCGCCCTGCACCGCGCGATAATATTCGTGGTCAGTGCTTAGCGCACGCGAAAGCCCAAAATCGCTGATTTTAGCTTGGTGTCTGGACGCTAGGAGGATATTACGAGCGGCTAAATCGCGGTGCACAAATCGCTGCGATTCTAGATATTTCATGCCGCAAGCAATCTGCGCTGCCCATACTTTCAGCTCGTAATCTGGGTTCACTTGGTCCGGGAAATCTAACAAATAGGCCAACATCGAGCCTAGAGTTACTAGTTCTTGTACCATGCGTACCACAGGACTCGTGCAAATGCCGATTAGTTTGACGATGCAATGATGGTCCAGCTTCATCATAACTTGCGCCTCTGTTAGGAATGCATCTCGATTCGTCTCGTAATGATCTTTATGTAATGTTTTTACAGCGACCGCGCGGCCCTTATATGTTCCTTTTATCACAGATCCGAATTCTCCTTCGCCTAAAACGTCCCCTAGATCTAAAAGTTCTGCGGGAATACATAGATCGTCGTTTTCGGTTTTCTTTTTCATTGTGTTTTTATTCTGGCGCGGCATCGTTGAAAACTAAAATCATATTTATTGACTACACATATTGAACATAATTTTGATATTGTACATACCTCAGGAATAGGCGGTTTTGGTCGAGGAAATATAGGATATTTTAAAATACTTGGTAAACCGTCTGCCATTGAACTATAATACTCAATGACGTGCTCCAATGATTCTAAATACGGCCCATCATCAATAAATAAATATTTGTTCTGTAAATAATAAACAAAATTAATATTTGTGTTTTGTAATTTTTCTAACGTACAAATATGTCCCTTGTACAAATCTATACCATGAAGTTGTTGCAAATCAGTGAATTCGAACTTAGCGCGTTATCTCATCTCGAAGTATACTTCGAAAATAAAATGTATTTTATTCCTTTTAATAAAAAAATATAAACGTAAACCTATCCTAAAACATAATACAAATATTACACATGTTTAAATTAAAATACGTTTTGTTTTTGAAGTGTAATTCGAGATGCAGTGAACGCGCCGAGTTTGAATTTTTTGAAGCGCAGCAACTTCATGGTATAGATTTGTACACAGTGACAAATGTGTAGAAAAATGTATATGCCAAGAAATGTACAGAGTGATATGTGTGCATTTAGAAATTTGTAAGTATTACCTGCGTACGAATTAAGAAGTGGAATGTTTGACTGTCATGGAGCATAGTAAGAACGTAGCAACCACCATTGCGATCACTAAAACGCACAAGATAACTGCCATCCTTGTTCCCATGCTGTTGTATCTCGGCGATGGATTCATTACGACCAAGAGTGCCATGGTACCACAGCGATCGATGCGTTTTAGGCGTAGGGCTCTCATAATGCTCTAAAAGTTCCGCGCACTCACTATGACCACTGGACTTGGCTAATTCAATTGGAATGTCGTTGTCTTTGGTTCTCGGATTGACGGGGGCATTTAAAGAGAGTAACATCTTAACTACTTGCGTATGGCCGCGGCTCGCTGCTTCGTGTAATGGCACCCAACCTGTTAGTGTATTTCTAGCCTGCACATTTGCTCCTCCAAGTACCACCAATAATCGAACAGTGCTCGCCAAGTTACTCTGGCAGGCGTAATGTAGAGGCGTATAACCAGCAGTGTCTCTGCAGTTTACATTTGCTCCATTGTCTATTAGTTTCTTGAGGATTTCGTCTTTGCCCATTCGGCTGGCCAAATGAACAGCGGTTTGTCCATCCTGATTCTTTGCTTCCAATCTGTACCCACATTTTACCAGCTCTGAAACGACAATGTAGTTACCTTCTTTTGTGGCCCGATGTAATAAATTTGTTCGACCGTGCCTGCGAGAATTGTGTGGCGGTGGTTCTGATTTACAAGGCAAAGTTAATTTTGTTACTAGTCCGTGCGCATCCTCTTGGTAGTACTCTACTAATGAATCTAGGCCGTGACTAGTTGTATGCTCATCTGTAAAACCAAGGTTACATAACACAAATACATTTATTAAAATTTGATTTTACCTATTGAAAAAAATGCATCTTCTCCATGTTTTCGTATCTGGTAATGTACCACTTGTCCCTGGTGTAAAACAGACAAGACAAAATCACCTACGGAGGTATTACTGTCACGAACTAAGAAAACTCCATCTTCTGGGCCCTCTAAATATAACATACAAATTTCATTTATGGCACGAATCAAAGGCAAAATACTTACCGTCTAAAAGAAGTTTTTCGGCTGCTTCTCGTGTTATTTTGCTATGATACCAACATATTTCATCTTCGCGACTCATTATTGTCATATGATTAAGGTTATTCTTAATAAAAATATTTATATTATACAATATTATTTAAATCTACGTAAAAATATAATTTGGCAATTATAAGTAAGGCACTGTGTATCTCATTATTATTTGTTAAAAGTAAAAGAAAGGAAAATTTGTTTTGTAGCATATCGCCATTCTACGCCATTACTATAGTACTGAAATAAAACGTTGATAGCAGGAGCAGGTCGCACCGCAAAGAAAAATTATTTCCATTTCGCTTTTATATTTTAATCTGATAATAGCATTTTTGTCAAAAATATCATCAATTACAACATGCTTAAAACAATAAATAAAACAAACATTAAAATGCATTCTTTATTTTTGACTTAGTTTAATTTCCTTAATTTATGAGTTGGACAATTAGAAATGTTACATTAATGTATATTGTCAATGTAATAATTTTACAATACAATCAAAAAATCATGTAAAATGATTTCATTAAAATATATACTAGCACAATAATAAAAAAGATATTTGTTTGTAACAATTAATTGTAACTAGAGCCTATTTGAGGAAATAATTAATGTGACTGACTGATACGTAGAATGAAATTGTAATCTTCGTATGTAAGCAAGTTTTACTTGGATTTTACATCCTTTTCTGAGTCTCGTTTTCTTTGTTTCTCCCTCATTGCTTCAGCATCTCTACAAACAGGCCATCAGTTCAACCTTCCATATAGAATTTTCTAGAAGTATTGCTTACAAAATTTACCTGTGCTTCCTTGCTTCTAGACTTAAACCATCCCCAGCGGGTTTCTTTTTCTGGAGCTCTGCTTGTTTTTTCTGGTTTTTTGCTCTCGCCATGTCACGTTGATTTCCACCTAATTATTTAAATTTATATATCAATAGAGTATATACCGACAAATATACTTACGAGTCATGATTAATTAATACGAATACTTGCAAATAATGAGTTAAAATAATATTTCACTCAATCTTCAAAGGCCGCAGCCTCGAAAGGAGAGGAAATATTTATATGCCAGATGTTAACCTCAGATACTGTAGCTACAGAAGCGAAATCAACATCAACTCAATACCAACAATGCCAATCTCATTTCCCCAACACTGCTCATTACAAGAGGTTAAGACAACACTATTGCTGTCAGTGTAAATCGTTAATGTCGTAGAGGGTTGTAAATATTTTCAACATGAATAAGAGGAAGGCAACCGCTTTCGACCAAGTGGACGACAAAAACGTTAAAAAATATAAAGAAACGGGTGACGTTAAAAAGCATTCATTAGATTCTGACGAAGAAGACGATAATGAAGATGTGTACAATATTATGAATGAAAACGACATTGAAGGTACATAAATAAATTCATGTAACTATGAATAATATAACAAATAATTACATACAGGTGAGGAGGAAGGTATAGCAGGTCAGGAAGATGGAATTCGAATTACTGCATTCAACATGCGCGATGAAATGGAAGAAGGACATTTCGATGCAGATGGACACTTCATCTGGAAGAAGGAAAATGAAATCAGAGATAACTGGTTGGATAATATAGATTGGCATCAAATTCAAACTAAAAATCTTCCTGACACGTCCAACTCCTTGTTGGGAAGTGATAGTGACAGTGAATCAGATGATCAGGCCAAAAATTTGAATGAAATTCAAAAATATGAGGAAATTTTAAAGTATATGGAACCGAAAGAAAGCGTTGCAAAAGCTATAAGGCGATTAGGAGGTATATATAACAAAATACTTTTATTTAAAGATATATTCAAGTTACAAGTTATAGGTGTCGGCAAAAAATTATCTACTGCTGAAAGATTAAAATTAAAGAAATCTGGAATTCAAGTACAAAGTGACAAAGTAATTGAGTTCACAGAATTGGTAAATAACTTGCTAAATCAAACTGGAAACATGGACATCTATCAAGAAACTTATGAGAAAATTTCTGAAAAGGTGAGTATAGGTATAAGGTATTAGAAATGACATAAATAACAAAAACACAATAATAGATACGTGCGGCAAATAAAACTACTGCTCAAGAATTAGATATGTATGCTGACGATTTTGAAGAGAAAGAAAAGCAAAGATTGGACGAACCAGGAACAAGCAGTACAAATGTATCATCTACCACAAGTAATGAAACCTTGTGGGAATTTAAATGGAGTGTGGATTCCAAAGAAATTGAAGGGCCGAAAACAACTCAAGAAATGCAGAAATGGGTCGACGAAGGACGATTCAAAGACGGAGTATGGGTCAGAAAATGCGGCCAAGATCAGTTTTATTCTTCAAGTAGAATCGATTTTGAGTTGTATTTATCATAAATAAACGTTGATTTTGTGTAAATATGTATACATTGTGCTTCATATATTACTGTGTATTGTTTACAAATATAACTTTTTTTTGTATCGAAATGTAATCTGATTGAAAACAATATATATTTATAGAGTTAGAGTAGCACCATCTTACGACAAGGTTGTAAAGTAATAAGTGTAAACTGGACTGGGAGCTGGAGAGATAGACTTTAGTTTGGGTTTGACAGATAGCAAGGAGTACAAGAGTGGAATGAGAAGGACAGGGAACAAGAGCAGTGATATGAGAATAACAGGATTGATAGAGCAGATAGTATATGTGGCGAATGATAAGTGCAATGATGCACTTACACATTCATACTTACATGTACGAGTGCAGTGTGTGTAGATGTTAACTCACTATTGTATCATGTTTCTGCTAATATCAAGCAACAATTCCGAGTATACAATGTGACTGCAATTCGTAGTAATGGTACAAGTAAGGTTAGAATATAATTTGTATTTACAATAAAATGCAAGCGAAAAAACGTTACTTGTTAGTATTTGTCTGTTGTGCATTCTTAGCGTATTGTTATTTTGGTGGTTACCGATTGAAAAGTGAGGGTGTGATATCGGAAGTGAAAACATTGCCGTCGTATTATGATGATGTACATATGGTAGAAAATGAGAGCATGGACAATAATAACAATGTGGGGCAGAAGCGTAGAACTGGCAGTGGAAGTGAGCGATTGTCGCGTACAAACTACAACATGTGTCGCATGGAAAGTTGCTTCGATTTCAGCCGTTGCAGAGGGGATTTCAAAGTGTATGTGTATCCACAAGAACTATCAGAAGACAACCTAAGTCCCCTGCCATCATCCTCGTATCAGAAGTTGCTGAACGTGCTAGAGGAGTCCAGGTATTATACGGCAGACCCTACACAGGCCTGTTTGTTCGTTCTGTCTTTGGACACGCTGGACCGAGACCGACTGTCGGCAGACTACGTGCGAAATCTGCCTGCTCGAATCCAACGCCTGTCACTCTGGAACAACGGCATGAACCATGTTATCTTCAACCTGTACTCTGGTACTTGGCCAGACTACACCGAGGAAAACTTGGATTTTGATCCAGGTATGGCAATTTTAGCCAAAGCCAGCATGTCTACAAGTCATCTTCGACCCGGTTTCGATATTAGCATTCCGTTATTTCATAAGAAGCATCCGGAGAAAGGAGGCGAACCAGGCTTTGTAGTAAGCAATAATTTTCCTTTGAACAAGAAATATTTATTAGCCTTTAAGGGTAAACGATATGTTCACGGTATTGGTTCCGAAACAAGAAATGCATTATTTCATTTGCATAATGAACGCGACCTCGTCATGGTAACTACTTGTCGCCATGGGAAAAGTTGGAAAGAAATGAAGGATGAACGTTGTGATGAAGACAATTTAGAGTATGATAGGTGAGTTGTGAGTTTATGTAACAAGTGATAAGATAGTCATGATAATGTACTTTGATTGTAGATATGATTATGAGGTATTGCTACAAAATTCGACATTTTGCCTGGTGCCGCGAGGTCGGCGCCTAGGCTCGTTCCGATTTCTGGAAGCGCTGCAGGCCGGCTGTATTCCTGTGCTGCTTTCCAACGGCTGGGCGCTGCCATTTGCACAGCGTATCGACTGGAATAAAGCCGTGGTATGGGCTGACGAGCGCCTTTTGCTCCAGGTCCCTAATACCGTACGCTCCATTTCTCCCGCTCGTATTCTGCAGCTGCGGCAACAAACGCAGATTTTATGGGACAGGTACTTTTCTTCCATAGAAAAGATTGTCTTTACTACGCTAGAGGTAATTCATGAAATATGCACAAAATAATGTATACGTATGTACATCGTATATTATAGATTATACGTGAACGTTTACCTCGACAACCAGCTCGTAATGGCTTGGTGTGGAATAATAGTCCCGGTGCTTTACTTACATTACCGCATTTCTCAGACTCGTTGTCCAACTATCCATTCTACAGCGGACTTGCAGTGAGTGGAAGTACTAGTACTAGCGCTAGTATCAGTGTAAATGTTGGGGATCAATTCACGGCAGTGATTTACTGCCAACTAGGCTTGCCTGTGGTGAGTACATCCCCACTGTACCGTCTGGTGGTGAACGTAGCACGCAGCCAACACATAGCACGACTTATAGTTGTGTGGTCGAATGATAAGCCGCCGCCAGCTCGTGGTCGATGGCCTGCGATGCCTGCTCACGTGCCGCTTAACGTGTTGCAATCGCAATTACCGGCTAGAGATCACAATAAATCGAGCATCTCCCAGCGTTTCTTTCCGCATCCACTCATCCAGACAGCGGGTGTACTGTCTTTGGATGAGGACACGCTGCTCACCACGGACGAAGTGGATTTTGCCTTCAAGGTGTGGCGTCAGTTCTCTGACCGCATTATCGGCTACCCTGCTCGTTCGCACTATTGGGATGACACCAAGGCTTCTTGGGGCTACACGTCCAAGTGGACTAACGATTATTCCATTGTGTTGACTGGCGCTGCGTTTTATCATCGCTATTACAATGTTCTTTACACAGATTGGTTGAGTCCGCTGTTGCACAAGACTGTTGAGCAGAGTCAAAATTGTGAGGATATTTTGATGAATTTTCTCGTTAGCCATGTGACGAGGCGGCCTCCTATTAAAGTTACTCAGAGAAAACAATACAAGGAACAGCCTACAGCTGGTGCTAGGTATTAATGCAATTGTAACATAAATGTATGTATATACTTAACATCATTTTCAGGTCCCCTTGGAACGATCCGGACCATTTCATCCAGCGCCAAACTTGCCTAAATACTTTCGCTGCTGTTTTCGGTTATATGCCTCTGTTGCGATCGAACTTGCGCTTAGATCCAGTTCTGTTTAAGGATCCTGTTTCGAACCTTCGTAAAAAATATAGACAAATTGAACTTGTGGGTAGCTAGCTGATGGTTCATCAGTTTTATTGTTTGGAGAAGTGATCTTACGTAATTGATATCATTGCAGAACAATACGTCCAAGTGAGGTGAAATTATTAAAAATGTTTCACAATGTTTAATGTATACTAGTAGACAAATATGTGTAGTTTGGTATGATTTCACGATGACTGCTAATAACATTGAAATCTGGCAATAACATACATATATCTACTAACTAAAATGTAAATGGAATTTGATGTAATTGTCGGAGACAGAGGTCCATTCTTTCAAACGAATAATTATTGTCAACTACAGTATATACTCTTTTATACTAACTGCAAAAATGTCAATCATTTGTACTGTACTGTATGTGAATTTGTATAGTATGGCAGACTATATTCTAACCCTAATCCAAGGAAACAAAGTTGAATTGGTTTTAGCAATAACTGAAAGTTTTATTATAGTGTTAACTGACTGATTAGCATTCCATTGGACCCTACTTGTGTACTTAACCATCAGTAAACGCATACGCATTGTGCCATACGAACTTGACAGTAAAAATAACAATAATGTCAAGTAAAATAAAATAGATACTTTTTATTTAGTACATATATTATTTAGTGTGACTGGTATTGGCTGTGGTGGATATTACTAAGTGTATAAATAAATGTAAATGTATTTGTGTTATATGTATTTAGCATTATTTTGTAAAATATCAATCTTACAGTGGGTTGCGAATGATAATTCAATTCTTTTATCTATTGTTTTCATTAATATCAATTGAAAAAAAGACTTCTCTTATTATGCGCTATTCATGGATGTCCTAAAAATTTACAACACGTATAACACCATGGTCTAATTTTATAGGTATAAACACGCTAATAATAAAATGTATTTTTTGTATAGTCAGGTCATTTTGAAAATCTTAAATTTTGTACATTTTTGTAAGTATTCTAACAGATAAAATTGCCTGTTACATCATTTTGTGATTAACAAACGTTTAATAAATTAATTTTAAAAGTGGACTATGAATTGGTAGGAATAGAATTAAAGTATAAAGCTGTTTTTTGGCGACATATTAGTTCGATGCTAGTTCGTAGTGTTTTGAAACTTTTTATTTTATCGAATGAAAACGGTTCAAACAATGAAGTCACACTACGACTGTTTTGAAACAGTTTCCAGCCATCCGGCAGCAATGGTTTAAAAATATTTTGATGTAGGGGTGGAGGTACAAACTTGACACATTCAATTCATTCGAAATAATGAACAGAAATCTAAATATCTGTAGTGATCTAGTTTGAACATAATTTTATATATAGATCACCATATGCAGCTTTCAAAAAATTCCTACATTCTAACATGTGTTTTACGATAAAATAGAAATCCCCTTAAAAAGGCAGGAAATTAATTTACTCTATGGTATTTAGTCATCTGGAATCAACTTCCACAAAATTTGCATTTGTTGATCTACCATAGTTACAAATATTTTTTTCAAACGATACACATTGACAGAGCGTCTTTATAAATACAACGTTATTATTTTAAAACTACACATTTTGGCGAGTCACAAAACGAGTTGAAAATCTTATTAAATATGGTTTGTCGCCAAGAAACAGCTATAGTATGAAGTATTGGCCACAAGTTTGATTAGGTGGTAGGCGCTCCCGGCTACTTGCTTGCTGTTTGTTTGACACGTAGAACTCGGCGGCTTGTCAAATCTTTTGAAAATGGGTAATACGTCTTTTCAGTAAGTGAACAACAATAAATTGTACTAATATATGTTGTATTTCAGCCGTATCAAGTGGAACATCATTTGTTTTATCATCTATATTAACTATTTTGCTGTTTTCTGGGATGCAAACATACCGACCATGGCTCGCGTCTAGTCAAATACACACAGTCTTTGGAGGATATTTAGGATCTATTTTGTTTATTTTAATTTTAACGGTAAGTCATTTTATACATAAAAATATCGAATTAATAATAATAAGTATGCAGGCAGTAGGAAATATTGAGTCTGCCGTATTTGGTAAATCATTCCAGACAAAGTTGTTCCCTGAAGGTAAACTATTAAATGTAAATAAAAATAGTGCAATACTAATATTTGAATCCTCAGTGATATTCTGTTTGCTGCTGGCGATGTTTGCTTCCGGTATGGTTCACAGAGTATGCAGTACTACATGGTCAGTACATTTAACTTGTAACTACTACGAGTAGTATAATATAATTGTTATTTTAGTTTAATATTTTCCATCGTCGCTTTGTATTTCATCAACCAAATATCTCAGAAGATTCATGCTCAACCAGTTGCGGTACCCACTCAGTTAATTAAGAAAAAGAATAAATAAAACATGTAAAAACTGTTGAAATAATAAACTTTTTACTCTTTATAAATTTGGGGAAAAAATTGACACCTCTTCGGAAATATGATTTATTTTCACTGTAATATTTTATACACTTGAATTTTGCAATATGCAAAAGACATTGAAATTATTATCTATATTTAAAAATTGCTTAATGGTCCACATGCCTAATTCCACCTGAAAGTACTTGAAATTTGAATGTTTTTTTTTTGTTGTAATTGTAAATATTATCTTGTAATAATACTATAATTTGATAAAATATAAAATTATTGGAAATATACGCATCTTGAAACATATATAAACAGATGTAGGCTTTTAATTCGGAACTATGAATATGAGAATACTTGATTGGCTTTGTGTTAATATCTGTTTACATAACTTCCCAGATACTTTTATAGTACTTTTCATACAGAATAATAAATACATTTTCTGAGATATGAGCATGTTGATAATATTGCCAAACGATGACAGATATTGATAATCCATAAGGCAAAATATAATTCTTTATGAAAAGTACTAACGTTCATTTATAATATGGAATATATTCCATCTATATCACAGTTGCTATATAATTTGTAACTAACAAACCTACATAATTCTATTCTTAAAATTCTAAATACATAACGAAAGGGCATTTTTAAGTTGAATGTATTGAGTGATAAAATATTTCTCATTTATATTTAAAATTGGTGTATGAATTGACGTAAAAGTGTTTATTCTATGTTCTACGTTGTCAGTGCTACTAATGCCTTGCCTGTATGAGTGTAGTTAGCCCGACTGTTGGGTGTTCATTTTATTTTCCGCATCGACATCAACTGAGGAGCAGACTTCCTATAAGCTGTATGTTCATATTTACATATTTGAATAAATGAAGATAATTTATTGTTCATGTAATAATTGAGTAATTTAAAATATTTTCTTTTTCAAAATGGGTAAAAAATATGGATGTGGCTATTTATACATACAGTATGTTTACGCAACTGGCTATTTATACATACAGTATGGGTGTGCAACTTGTATAAAAACAGCTGACGGAAACGATACCTAACTCGGATTTAGGTATACAGTAGCTTTAAAAAGACAGTGAAGTAGGTTGCCCACCTATATCCAGGTATCGTTTCTGTCCGTTTTTTTTTATAAAAGGTGCACGCCCAGATTGTTGCATGGGCAGTTTGGGTGGGTCTTTTGGGCTTCACTGTCTTTAAAGCCACTGTCTACCTAAACCCGAGTTCTGTGCCGTTAGGGATCGTTCCTGTAAGCTGTTTTTATAAAAGTTGCACGCCCATACTGTATGTATAAATAGCCAATTGCGTATACATACTGTATGTATAAATAGCCACATCTAAAAAATGTACTTAATTAGATGACAAAAATATTAACAATAATTCTTTGGACCAAATGGAATTGTCTTAAGAACGAAAAACAGAATTTTCATGCCAAATTACCAAAAAATAGCTTTTGTTTTTAACAAAAACAATAGTATTAAACAATATTAATGTCATCCAGCTCGTCACACTCAGATTTATTCACAATCACTAGCTACCACCGTAGTAAAGTGCTACGAATTGTTTCACACACTACATAATATTCATCTTCAACAATCTCCATTGCTAAGAACACTTTAAATGGGGTCATTTAAAAAAAAAAAATTCATTGTTTTTTTTATAAAATCGTGAAATCCGTCTCATTTAATAAATATAGTACTATAAAATAACATGAAATATGCGACTTTTCATTCATAAATTTGCTAATAAAATTTCGCGGCTGTAAAATTCGTGACGTCACGGCTTGTTACTCACACAAAGACATTCCTCTCTCTCACACACACACACAGCGGTCCACGTGGTATCCGTTTGCTGCTGTAAACAAGCTAACCTAAAATTGTGACAGGTGACAGCAGACTTAAGAATAAAGGTATGTAAATAAAACATTTATTAAAATACATACCAAAAGTTGTATGAAATATGTTTTTCGTTAACAATATGTTGCTGTCACAAAATCAAACTGAGAAGTGATAACCGAAACAATCATAGTTCCGAACACAACCGGTAGAGGGCTGCTGCCGCATCCGACAAGCCATGACGTCAGCGTCCAAATATTTGAAATTAAAGACAACTTTTAAAAAATCATATCTCTAATTGTAAAGACTTGTAAGGTGTAAAACGTACACCTACATATTTAATTTGACCTATTCTTTCAAGAAAAAAATAAATAGAAAATGTGAAATGACCCCATTGTATTTTAAGTAAAATAATAAGTGTATAAGACTAACGAAAACAAAAGAGCAAGTATCTTGCATTGAATTATGTCTATCGTAGTGGACAAGTGATTTTCTTTTATCCAAGAGCAGTAGACAGAATGCATCTATGACATTGATAAATGATGTACATAACAACACAATGCCATCTAAGTTAAAAAATTATAAAATGGACGTATAGCATTTTGGAAGTCTACTCCTCAACTGTCGGCTCAGTGATCGAGTATCGAATATTAAGTTTAGCACATATGCTAAGGCCAATTTGGGTTGGGGTGTGAGATCCGTGGTCAATGTCAATCGGCAATTCGGTTTCGGTATACACATACAAATACAAACCTATGAAATTGACAATTTTTGGTCATATTCTGTAGAAAACATTGCATACATGCATCGTGCATAAAAGTGCCCGCTTATTTGAACTATGAATCAATGCAATATAATATATTGTAATTGTAAACACCGAATGCTGGGTACAGAGTTATAGGCCTACTTGTATCATATACAGATAATCGGCGTAAGTCCGGCACCAAGAATATTTCGTTTATTTTGAAAGATACAAAAAATGTTAATAAGCTAACTTTAACTAGACAAAAGGGCTCATAAATGAGCGTAGTAAGAATTTTAAATCTAGCATAGGCAATCGATATTTTTTATATTATTTTCAGAATGCACACAAAATTATCTTCACAACGATACTAAAATTCATAGTTTCACTTCAACTATTGCAAAATGGCGAACATTTATTTTATTAATAAAATTCCATGTAAAATAAAACAGCAAGCTATGAAAACAATTTTATTACAAAATTAACATAAAGTTAACAGTCTAAATTTTCGAAATAAATTATGAAAGTTTGAAAAGATGTCAGCCACTTGTATTTGAACCAAGGATCATTACTTTGCCGGAATAACGCTCTACCAACTGAGCTATGGCTTCCACTTTAACCGCTAATGTATCTCTATTTGGAGAATACATTTTTGTCACGTTGGTCCAGTTTTTGAAATTAACATAGAGTTAACAGTCTAAATTTTCGAAATTATAAAAAAATTAAAGATGTTTAAATGTAGTGGTAATCCAACCCCACATCATACAATGTGACACAAAACTGTATTCTCCAAATAGAGATACATTAGGGGTTAAAGTGGAAGATAATGTCAGCCATTGGATAGATCGGCCATAGCTCAGTTGGTAGAGCGTTACTCCGACAAAGTAATGGTCCTTGGTTCAAATACAGGTGGCTGCCATCTTTTCACACTTTTATAATTTATTTCGAAAATTTTATTACCTTAAAACAAGCGAAAAGTATTTATCTACATTAGTTTTATTATTTAATGTGACAGCGACAATCATTTTTTGTTATAATTATGGCCCAAGTGCGATACACAAATGAAGAAATGGTTGATATAATTTTAATATTCAATGTATGTCAAAGAAACTCTATTAGAGCCCTTTAACTTTATGGAGAGAGGTATCCTCACTTTTATTTTGTTTTAAGATAATAAAATTGTGATCATAACTTCTTATGTTTTATTTTGTATGAAATTTTATTAATAATATTTTGAAAATAATGATCGCCATTTTAAAACGGTTGAAGCAAAACTATATTTTGGGATTGTTATGCAGGTAATGTACTTTCTGAAAAAAAAAAATATATAAAAATGTTGATCCCTTATGCTACATTTAAAGTTGCGCTAACTTAAAACCGGAAATGATACAAAATTCTTACTACGATCATCTTATGAGACCCTTAACTTTGCTTATTAATAATATTAGGTATCTTTCAAAATAAACGAAATATTGTTGGTGCCGAAATTACGCCGATCGCCCTCTGTAGTGTTAGTGTATTAGTGTCGAATATTAGTGCGAGTTGGAAGACTTATGGATGCCTACTAACGATATACACTTTACAAGTAGTTCGGTCTTCTCAAACAACAAAAGAAACCCATGTTTTTGTACAATGAATTCCTCCGTCGCTTGCTCGTCCATTGACCGTTGATGTCTTCACCTGTGAGCGCGATGTTCTTCTCTGGAATACATTCATTTATCACTCCAAATAATTGACATGACACACATCACTCACCTAAATTGTTTTCTTGTTGCGGCATGAACTCTTGCATAGCTTTCAAAATGCGCGTGATTTCCTGGGAGTCTTTCGCAATACTGCACAATTCTTCCTGGTTGAAGTCCGGGGTGATTTGTTTGCAAAGAAGGATTTGACTTATCACGTTTCCTAGATTGGAAGGACCCGCCCGGTTGTCTGGAAATATTAACAAATGAGAACATTTAAACAATGGAAGATGATGTGAAATGATGTTACCATAGTAACCAGACATATCCATTGGAATTACTTGGACTAAGCGATGGCATTTGGCTAATTCTCTGAGTACGAGCTGTGACATGAAGAACAGCAGCACTAAGTGCGGATTGTCTTCTGGTATTCCCTCTGCAGCCGCGCTATAACACATAGCGTACGCTATATCGATTATACGAGTAGTAAAACTACGTTATATTTGTACGAGTATAGCTTCCAAGTCTGACTGGATTCTATTTGAGTTTATTTAATATCTGGTGGACTCTTACTGGAAACAGTAATCCGATGATCCCACGCCGCGCCGTGGTTCGTCTTTATGTACCTTATCATCAGTTATTCTCGATGCGTACCCGTGAGATTTATGGCTTACTACTACATACTTTACTTGTGTTTTATATTCTTTTGTAGAGGCGTAAACTTTTAATTTTTGCTGTGGGTGCACTATTTTTCTTTTAAATGAGGGTATATGTTTTTATAAATGCAAATAATACAGAAAAAAAATGACATACATATTTTATTATTCATTAGTGTACATTTAACATAAATAAAATGAATACCTACAAAAAAAAATATATACATGGTGTAACAGTTAAACGAGCTACCTCAAATCATTTCTATATTATTAAAGATACGAGAAAATTAAATTGAAATTTAAATAAATTAGATTTTTATAATTATTGTTCAGTAATTTTAAAACAAAAACTGCTATTTGTCAATTTGTCATATTTAGGATAGAACACTTTTTATGAAATTATTAACAAATATTTGTTTCATTGTAATTTAAACAATTGTTTTTCATACATAGCCTACTGAAAAATAACTATAAAAAACAAATTTATTTAAATTTCAAATAAATATATCACAGCATATTACCCATTGTTGGGTGTGCCAATCTGTTTTATACACAGTTATCGGTAATGATGATATATTTGTACCGTACGGGCGTTTATCAGGCGTCACCTCACGGGCACTCATTACTGGCGTGGAGAGTGCACCACAGGGATCATTTTTGTGCCATTTAAAATTCGAAATATTTGACATCGGCCGGGATCGAACCAGGATCTCCAGATTAGCGACACGACACTCAGGCACGCGGCCACGAGACCCCATTTTCAAAAGAATATTATTCAATATTTTTGTTATGTAAAGATATAAAATGATTACACAGTGCCTGAGTGTCTGGTCGCGAATCTGGGGACCCGGGTTCGATCCCGACCGACGCCAAAAATTACTTCGAATTTTAATGGTACTAAATTGATCCCTGTGGTGCACTCTCCCGAGGTGTCGCTTGGTAAGCGCCCACATGGTACAAATATTTCATCATTACCGATATCTGCGTACAAAGCAGATTGGCACACCCAGCAATGGGTAATATGCCGTGATAATATATTTATTTTATTTAAAAAAAATATAACATTGTATTGCAACTTGAGAACTAATGGTTTAAAAATATTTTCTTCTCTAAATGGATGCCCCCCTTGGTCTTTTATTGTATCTTTAATAATATAGAAATTAGTTGAGGTAGCTCGTTTAGCTGTTACATATATATTTATATACAGATGTCACTAAAATACGTAGCCCGAGTTCAAAACAAGACGATTTTACTAAATTTACCTATATCCGAAAGTATACCGTTTTAGCCAGTATTCTGCTTCAAAGTTCTTCAAAAATGAAATTTGGTATGATAATTCATATGGATGTCATCTTTTAAAATGATATTTGTTATTATTAGTGCACCACTAGTGAATGAACCTTAGGTGTCACGAACATGATTAGTCCATAACTTTTTAATAGAAACGTTAATAACGTAAAATTTTCTTTTTCAGACAGATACGTTCAATAGTATTTTTTTCTGTCTGCGTATATGTTGTGATTGAGACAGAAAAAATAAAATATGAATGACTGCACCGTGCAATTTTTAAAATAAATTTAATTTAGTAGTCTATCCAAATGTCAAGTAATTTTTAATGACAGTAACAATTTTTTATAGGCTGTCAAAAATATCCTAAAACTGTTAACATATCCGTTTGTTCGAGTTATTAGCAGTATTTTACAGTCATATGACAATGTCAGCTTACTCTTAAACAACTTGAGAAGATTGACAACTCATTTTTAATTGACACATTTACTTTTGTGCACGTGCGTCGGTGCACCCACGTAGTTTACGCCCTTGTTCTTTTTATAACCGTGTTGTAGTGCCCTTTTTTAATTTACAAACTGAATCATTTATATACTGTTTTAATATTTTAAGTACTACATTTCTCATCATATGATATATTATGTCCGCGCAATTGAAAAAGCTTAATTTTGTAAAAATTATCTTTTTCGTTCATCGTTGTAATTTAATAATTTATTTTTCAGTTTTGATATTTATTTGCGTCTTAGCAAATATAAAATATAAATGTAGACTTGTGAAGTTGTTTGTTACATGAAACACAATTGTCTCCTTGCCTTATTAAAAACTGGAATAAGTGATACTTGTAAAAAAGTTATAGTGTCTTTGCTGTTACCTTTTGTCCTCATGCAATGTGTGTAAAATAAAAATAGAAGGTAGTCGTAATAAGTGTATGTAAAAGTAGAAACAAGTGCTAATCAATAATTTATTCAGTTTGAAGTGAAATTCACGATTAAAGGTCGCAACACTTGGCCATAATGTCAGTTGTTTATATGTAATAAATAATAGCTGGAATCACGGAACCCATTATTAAAGAAAATAACGCGTTTGCGTTTTCATTTCTCACTTGAGTAGATTGCAAACAAATGTCCAATGGTTTGAGTATTGTGCAGTGTGCAGCCAATATACAATAGAGTTTGTTAAATAGCCAATCCGTGATCTGTGATCCGTACATACTTTATGTGTATGAATGTGAAAAGGAAAGAGAAAATAGAGGCAAGAGCAGTGTCCACGTCAACAACAGACGACAGTTAGTTGGAAAGATACAACATCTGCACTGACATTTGTCTCCTAGTACTAATCGATTCTAGTCGATTTAGTGATTTAGCCGTTGCTGTTGCTATTGCTACGTGGGGTATAACGTGTACATGTTATATACCATGTAATTGGGAGTGAAACCTTGCAGATAAATTTCGCAAGATATAGCGTAGCGTGACCTACATATGAATCTGTGTCGCGAGCGACTTACTTCAATTCACTTCACCCCCTCATTCTCAAACAAAACACAAACTTTTATATTTTATCAGGAGAACGGAGAACGTTTTCATTTACATTTTTTTTATTTTAACGGATTCTAACTCAGATAATCTACTCAAGATTTTGCAGTGTTTATAACTTGAACAAATAGAGAAATACATTTTAATGTAATATAATTGAAAAAATAAATTTGTCGTTGTAGTGAAATATTGATTGACGAATTATCAAGATAGAAATCATAATTGAATTGTATTACATATGGAATATATAATAATAATGCACGCATATAAATGTTAGGTGTGCGTGTATGTGAAAGAGAATTTATACATAAGTTGCACGTGTGTTAGGATTTGAATGATACATGAGCGAAAAGTTAGTTGGATAAAGATATGTAAAACGCTCCATGTGCTGGTAGGAGCTGTTCTCACATTCAAATATTAAATCTGAATATAAGTTACGCTTCCGTTCCGACGGGCGACGGGCGTCGTCCAATTGCCAAGAGAATCAAATGGTGGCAGCAGCAACGCAATACCATAATACGTACAACACTATATTTAACGTATCCATTTTAAATAGCTGATGCTTTTTTTAATTGAATTCATTAAAATAAAATATTAGATTTGAAGAAAAAGTAGTGAAAGTAGTAGGATATAGAAATATTAGAGTAAATCGTAATCAAAGGTGAATGAATGATTCTGTTTATGGTACTTTTATTCATTTCTATAAATTATGCTCTAATACACTTATCTACATAGAATATTCATATACTACATGCACAATACAAATCTACTGTACTATATTCTATAATTTGCATTCATTATTTTGCATTTTATATTGTAAAGTTATAACATTATCTAACAATTGATAATGACAAATGCAACTTGTATTGTTATTGTTACATAATTATAATGTTTACATTTGAGTTTGAGGTAGATGGTAGATGTAGGTAGTAGGTAGTGTGCGTTTGCATTTGCAATTGCAATTTGCATGCTTGAGTAGTGCAGTGGTTACCTGCGTAGTTGTGGCATGATCAACTGGCTAGTGCTCTTGCAGGCCTCCACACAACTGCGCCGTAGCTTCCGGATCTTTTCCCTCAGCTCCGGACAGTCGCGTGTTTGCCCAATGTGAATTAGCAGGTCTCTGAAGAGTGCGATTTGCCCGTTGATATCCAAGATTAGCTATATACGATATGAATACAATGAGTACTAATACTAGCAGTATAGTATCATTCATTACTATGGTATGGGCACCCACCGAGTGAATATTAGGCTGAGCAGGGTCATGGTGGAAATGTCCTGAGTGGCGATGGTGATACGGATGACCAGTGCTGGCCATGGCACAAAGCATACGGCTCACACACAACAATAACACTACACATTCAACCCTAACGCTAATACTAGTGCTAATACTAACGCTAACCTAATTCGTACTCGGGCTCGTTTGCATTCCATGAGCGTACCCCTGCGCTCTCACATTCAATCATAGAGGTGAAGGAACATCAACATTGTGTTGTGTACTACATTTACTACTATATCTGATTCGGTGATTGGTGGTTGCGATGCGATGCGGATTGCGAATATGCAAACACGCGTCACGCGGATCGCGTTTCGCGGTGTTTCGCGGATTCGCGCTCGCTCACGGCTCACGACTGCAGCTACACTGAAATCTGAAAGCTTTCGCTGAAAACCTGAAACCCTATAGCGCATGTGCTCCACCCATAACGCACACACATACAATACTCTTGTGTTCTCAAATAATTATATATAAGTAACATACATTTTTTTTAACAATTACGTTCATCACATAATATGTAAGTAACATCATATCTACATCTAAACTACATTCTGTTTCAGGTGAACATTATTTTACAATAAAATAAAAGTTCACTCTATTTAATATGAATATTTTATTAGAAATAATTACAATGATGATGATGATGATTGTATTCTAACATGATATCCAAAGCGCATAGTTGTAGTTGTGAGCAACGCATTGTAAGCGTATACAATTTTAATATGTTCATTACCTGCGCATACAGTATACATACACAGCGATGAATGCAGGCAAAATGAAAATTCCGCTTTTCATTAACACGTCTTTTGTATTTTGTTGTGCAAATACCAGTACAACTACATTTATGCACTGCCGTCCTTATTTATAGTTTCATATACACATTGTATGCAAGGTAACATCATTTGTTAGTTGCGCACCCCTGTTAATTGTACAACAATGGTTAAAATACAATTATTTGTTACCTATACATATTTATACGTATTTAGCTTGTAGTACTTTTATATTGTGTGTTAAATGGATATAGTGTCTAGAATTCATATGTTTCCGTAAGTATTAATAATGAAATGTTTTCAATTAATTTAAATAAGACCGTTATAGTGCCCTCTTGATTTATATAAATAATCCCTTCAGTTGGCAATGAAGACAAATGAATCTCGTATAAAATAGTTGCGTCAGTACTTCCCTAGATGGCAGTAGCGATACTACATGCAACGTTATTTAAATATCTGTGTGTTTTCGCAAGCATTTTAAACATTTAAAATAGGTTTATATATTTCCATACGCATTTAATAAAGAAGAATAAACTACCTATTTGTTTACGAAATAGCAATAAGAGTGAATAAGTTAGATCGAACAAAGGCGTTTTACTCATGGTCAAATTAACGAAGAACATGTACCTCGCTTGTTTTTATGGTACATTAAAAACTGGTCGTGTCCTTCTCAGCGTAAGTTCATTTTCGGTCCGTCACAAAACGAACAGCAGCTTCCACGATCTTGCGAGACTTTTACGCGTAATCTTGTTGAAAAATCTGATAGCAGAACCTACGTTTACCAACAGAGATTAGAGACGTTTAGGGTGAAACAAAGAGATCGCCTGTGCCGAGTGCCGGGATTTGAAGAATTTACAGAAGGCGGTATATCAAATTGGACATGGCGGCTACTAGTGTTGTTGTACTAGACAGAGGAAATAATACAACGTGCACAATTAATTTACACGGTAATAAAATATCTACATACTTTATTGTTTATGTATACATTGTATTTTATCTATTTTCTTTGTATTATTTGCGTTTTTGTTATTCATTATTTTCTTGCACTTAACCTTCATTTTTTATCATTTAATTGTTATTTTATGTTTTATAGTTACTTTATTATATAGTTTGTAATAACGTTTTTATTATTTACGGTAGAATTTATTTATGAACAAAATTTTTAGGGCAAATTGTGCAATGATATGTAAAAACTAGTAATGGGTTTTGTAAACAAAAACATTTTCAGGTGCAACTGTTGTTTCCTGGCGTGTAAATAATCAAGAACAATTGTTTGTGAGGTAAAGTATACATTAATGATAAAAATTAGGTAGTTTTTATTTAAAAATTGATTTAATTTTTCAGTAAACAAGCCGTATTTGACGGCAAAAAAGCAATTCGTGGTGGAATTCCATTTGTGTTTCGTAAGTATTTAATACATAATATAAAATATTTAATTGATGAATTATTATGATTACAGCACAATTTGGCCACTGGTCGTTTGGGCCCCAACATGGTTTTGCCAGAATTGTCCGCTGGAACTTAGAGAAAGCTCCAGAAAGATTACCCAGCGGCGATGTTGAGGCTGTGTTCTCCATCATGGATACTGACTTTTCTCGATCCATGTGGAATTTTTCGTAAGTATAAAGATGTATATAAATGGAGACAAGCATTATATGATGTGTACAAAACAGATTTCGACTAACTTATCGACTTATATTACGTGAAAAAGAGCTGCACTTCAACATTGCTGTGTACAATCCCAGTAAAGATTTAACATTTAGTTTCAATATGTTGTTACATACATACTTTAAAGTGCCTGATGTTCGTCGGTGTCAGATCACGGGATTACATGGTTGTACTTACATCGATAAGGTATACAAATTGGCTAGTTTTTGTTGTTCTATAGTGATTGCAATTATATTTAATTGTAGACTCGTATAAATGCAGTCTGCCAAGAAGGTAGGGATGTTGTTACTATAAACGAATGGACCGATCGCATTTATCAAAACACCCCTCAAGAGCACATTATTACGAACGTAGTGTCGGGTAGAAAGATGCGTATTCAAAAGTACAATTTCCCCGATACAGTGATTTGGAATCCGTGGGTGAATCAAGCAAAAGAACTGGGAGATTTTGGCGACGACGAGTACCCGAATATGGTGTGTGTGGAATCGGGGCATGTGTCGAGCCCTGTAATCTTGCTACCCGGCACTGCATTCGAAGCCAGTCAGATTCTACAGGTAATGTGAGTGCAAGCAAAAACATCGTGCCACATTCAACTCCAACTCACAACTCAACTTATAATTCCTTACAATTTATTTATTTACTCATTCCAATAAGTCAATAATTGTAATTCAATTCTCTTTTGATATTGTTGACTTGCCATAACTGCAAAGTGACAACATGACGAATATTTGAAGTTTGCCATTCAACTCCAGTAAATAGCATTTCATAGTGCTAAGTATTTATTATTACCGTATATAAGATTACTCTATATTTTTATATAGTATGTATATTGATTTACATTTGTTTTGCTCAATCGTTTACATATGACATTAACATTTCAGCTTTGAGCAATATGTTTGTTGGTGTAATTTACATACTACGTATATATAATAATATAATAGCGTAGCGCTACAAATATCTAAAGAAAATTCAGAGTTTTATGAGTCAAGTTCAAGTGAGAACATTTTGTGCCAATTTCTCAAAAACAATGTTCTTCCAGTTATTGATATCATTTTGTATTCCATTCCAGTGACTATACATAAAGTTCTAAACAAAATTTCAAACGGACGGATATCTATCCTTTTGAAATAATTTTTGAACTTGTGTATATATAGGTATATATTCTTAAATAGGTACTGTATATTTACGAGTAATTTTTATTATACATTAGTATATCTTACATGCAAAATAATGTAAGATTATTTGGAAAATGACATTTTATCAAAAATACAATTAGTGATAATTTATGAAATGAACCTATATAATTATAATATAGATAGGTGCTCAAATAATAACTGACTATATTTACACTGTTTATAGTGTAATGATAATGTATTTCATGTTACGAAAAAGTTTTAGCCTTACTTTGTATACGAGGACTGGTATTTAGAATTGTATGTATATGTATGTACTCTTTTGTGCAATAGTGTTAAACTATGTAAACAAGTAGTATATGAGTGTATTCTACAACAGCACCATCTAGCAATGCTGCGTTGTGAGAGTACACATTATAGACTACGTCCAATTTCAAATAAAAGACACTATAAAATATAATAACATTTTTGTTATCATTTTATTATGTTTGAAGTAGGATTATCGACGGACGAACAGTGTCGAAAAGGTACGATGCAGCACGAAGCGAACCGGGTACCGGGTACGGGAGTCGATGGAAAGTGTAATTGTAAAAAGTCAGACGCCGATTGCAAATACCTGCAACTGCAGCTGCACCACTTGCACTAGGAGGAAAGGAAACAATGTGCTACGCACAGACACACGCAGCGTTAGTATTGACAATGCAGATGCATCTGTCAAATTGAAATCGATTCTGTCGGCCGTCGGCAGCCGGAAACATGGAAATGTTTACAGATACTAATACATTGTTTATGCATAATACATATGTGCTGATATCCAACATTCTCATATCTGCTAATAGATTGTAAGTTTCTTCTTTTATTATCATTATTATCAATACCTAGCGCACCTGTTTTCATCTTATCTGTCAAATTTTATTTTTACGTAACATATTTTTGAAATAATCAGTTAATACTAGTCATTAAGCATTAAATACATATCCGTTGTATTATAATCGATATCTAAATTACGATAAAAAATAATGCATGAAGGCTATATAACTCTCATTATTTTACCTATCAAGTTTTTTTATCTGTAATAAATACAAGTTTATATTGTCAATTTTAATATTGAAACAGAATATTGTAGGTAAGAGTAACAAACACTTTATTTATGAATGGGATTTAAGACACTAGTAAGTATAAATTGCAGTTGGGAGCGATATTAGACGTAATTAATTTGGTTTTGCGATAAATTGATCGTGGGTTTCTAACTCTGGTTTGTAATTAAATGTCTGTGACCAGGTCCAGGTCTCTCGTCTCAGTGTCATCTCAAAATATCTGTCGCATTGTCACACTCTTAACGTGCAGATTACTTCTCCTCAAATTGTGTTTTATTTTGATAAATGTTTATGTGATAATAACCTTATATACTGCAGGTAAATTCATGTTATTTTTTTTTCATTATTTTTCTGTAAAAAATTATTAGTGTAGTTTCCATGGAATTTGTTGACTAACTTGTAATTTTACATGGCCTTGATACGAAACATATATTTGTTTTTTATATATTTTATTCAATTCAAAGTATATGTTGCGGACTGCTAGTATTAAAATGTAATTTGCAGAGAATGATGTAAGTTTGCATGTCGTCGCTCAAATTCTAAGGAGTTTAAATGAAACTAGTTAAATTGTTGTGACTTCTCATTGTCGCGATGATGGGAGCATTGTTCAGCAATGGTTCTCATACAACAGCCTTCAATTTCTTTTAATTTTAATCACTTATAATTTTACTACGTTTTCCGCGTACTTTTTCTTTATAAATATTAATAGAAACAAGTTTTTTTGTTGTTCTGTAAAAGTAAACACATTCCGCAATATTTATACAAAACAGTTTTAATATTGAAATTAAAAATAAATTACTTTCATACAATGAAAAATATTAATTTGTTAATAATCTTAATTGTAGCGCGCTATAAGACAATGTTAAAGGACACCAAGGGGGACATCCGATTGAAGAAAATATTTTTTTAAACTAGTGGTTCTCGAGTTACAATACAATATTATATTTTTTTAAATGCTATATATATTTAAGCCCATTCGAAAGAGTATTTTTATCTGAATTCAACCATGTAATCATTTTATATCATAACAAAAATATTGAGATAAATTCAATTGAAATTTAAATAAATTTTATTTTGATAGTCATGTTTCAGTAGGCTATGTATGAAAAACAAAAACTGCTATTTGTCTATTTTAATTTAAGTTCATTTTTTCTCATACGTAGCCTACTGAAAAATAACTAAAAATCAAATTTATTTAAATTTCAACTTAATTTTTCTCAATATTTTTGTTACGTAATAATCACATGGTTGAATTCAGAAAAAAAATACTCTATGGAATGGACCAAATATATATTATCCAATTTAAAAAAAATATAACTTTGTATTGTAACTTGAGAACCACTGGTTTAAAAAAATATTTTCTTCTCTATACGAATGTCTCCCTTGGTCTTTTATAAGATTGTTTTAGGGTATTTTATTGTATCTTCAATAATTCAAATTATTTGAGCTTGTTTTGCTGTTACACCCTGTATGGCGTCATTTATCTTACGAATAGTAACGTCGTATATTTACATTAATTGGCAATTTTATTAAATGAATTTCGTGGGAACTAGTAATGTACTATGAATTATAAATACATCAAATTGTTTATGTTCATACTACAAATTAATAATTGTCTTTGCAATTTCAGAATAAAATCAACTGTGATAAATAGGCAAAAAGATTTCTTAGGCACAAATACGATAGCTTTCAATTGTTATATATCTCAAGGTAAGGTATTATTATTTTTTTTAACAAAACAATATTAAAAAGTGCCAGTTCTGAAACTCTTCATCAAATGCATTACGGCGAGGCAGCACGGGAATACAGGCGTGAATGCTCATTTCGTGACGTCACTGCGAGCCTTACGCTGTGACGTGTGACGCCTCGAACGACTGCCTTGTAAACATAGCAAATATACGGAATTTTAAACAAATAGGCTTGTAAAATGTGGTTTATAAATATATAAAACTTGTCATTTTATTTGCATAACTAAAAAAATTAAATAAAAAAAGAATTATAAACGGAATAAATATACGAATACAACTTATGTTTTACTTTAAAATATTTATTGTTGTTCAAATAATACAAGAAATATTAGTTACAGAATCTGATTGCTTTTATTTCTAATCGAAACAATATTTAAACAAGTAAATAATATTGAATAATAAACAATGTAACATTTAATATTTAACTTGCAGGAATTACGTAAACATATAATACATATTGCATTTGATACAGTTATGAAGAACAAAAATACATTTATTTTATAATAATTATGACAAAAATCGCTATAATATACCGCACAAATAAAACCATACAGTAACACTCCACTCACGTTGATTGTTGCAACTTGAATGGTTGAATGTTTTCTCAGCGCAAGGTTCGCCTCACACTGTAACGTCACGCATAGATAGGGGATAAGCATTCAGGCCTGTATTCTCGTGCGGCCTCGGTCACACACGAACATATTCACCCTAATTACAAAATAAAAATGTGAAATACAAAATATGGAAGCATTTTTTTATATTTTTAGATGAAAATAATATTAGATGTATGGAAAAAAGAATTTTCATTGCGGAGTATGTCGATGCGACATGATGAACAATCTGATTTCTATACAAGTCAGGTTAGACGAATTTAAATTTATAATATTATATACTGACGTAAATTTTTGTAGTGGCAGACTAGTAGAGAAGTAAATGTAGTTTACATGTTGTACCGTTGTGCCATAGCCATAACATTCTTTGTAACTTTGGTACTGTCAGTCGTGGATATAAATAATTTAGACGAACCAGGAGTTAATCGAGCCAAATGGTTGATATATCTGACCCATTGGGGTTACGCAGTATGCACCGTGCAGGCTCTGTTAGCCTGTTACATGGTTCTCCATGTATTCATGTTCCGCAAGGTTCGCAAACGTTCTGGTTTTGGTACTGGCTCCGGGTCTGGTTCTACTTCTCCGCGACAACAAATAAGTCCGAAACTATGTGCCAGTTATTGGGTGTTGTATACGATTGGTACGGACGCTGCGTTCGCCATCACGTGTATATATTGGTCACTAATATTTGATCGTAAGTAACTATAGGATTGTATATGTATAAGCAAGTGAGATGTGGTAATTAATTATAGCAAAACAACATCCTTTGAATGTGATGAATGTATTTGTACACGGAATAAATTCGATGTTGATGATGACGGATCTTTTCGTGGTGGCACATCCGATCCGACTGTTGCATTGCTACTGGCCATTCCTGTTCGCATTGGTGTACGTGGCGTTCAACGTGGTGTACTACCTGGCAGGCGGTACCGATAAACATGGCTTGCACTACGTATATACAATTCTAGACTGGGAGAAGCCCGGCAAGTCTGCGACTGTCACATTCTGTGCGCTAATTTTTCTCGTCTTTCTGCATTTGCTCACTTATTGCATGTTCCTATTACGTAGGCGAATTTACAATCAGTACAAATCCCCACATCATAATAATACTGCAAATACCTATACTATTCCAACGCCATATACACCCCCCTCTGATTATAAACATCATACTATGTATTCAGAACATTCTGAATATTTATAATTTTAATTGCATTACTTTTATCCTTGCATACTTTCATTTTCATGTAGTAGGTATGTTTTTACATTTGCATTGCACGTTTGCACAGTCAGGAATAGTTTTTAAATAGAAATGTGATTTTTACAAATATTATATGTCAATTCAACAATATTGCTTAACTTGTTTTAAATAGAAAAAAATATATTTTTGGAAATTTGTAAAAACAGATTTCATGATAAAAATATGAAGTAATTTAGTTTGAATTGATTTGATTAGACCGTACCATAGCACTTGCAATTAGTGAAGAATTATTGTAGTGTATTTATTTAAGAGAAATGAGTAAAGTTCCTAGAAAGAATAGAATGTATTTTGTATAATAATGATTTCCTGGGTGTTGTTGTTGAGATTGAGACGGATGCAGTTTAGCTGCGATGCGATGCGAACTGAGAATTGAGAGTTGGAAGCTGGTAGCTGCTACCGAGGTGTGAGAGGCGAGGGGAAAGGTTGAACACTGAGCTGAGCAGTTGGAAGGTATCTCGTCAGTCGTCCGCCTATTAAACCACAGCTCGAAGCAATTAGCGGTGACCAGTTCGCAGTATCGCAGTCGCAGACCTAGACACCAACGCCAACGGCAAACAAGTGTACAAGGCTTACAGCATACTCGTTGTGGTTGTGGATTGCAGTGGCAGTGTGACGGAGCGTTGAAATTAAAATATCATGTATGTGCTGGTTGCATAGCATAGCATAGCATATGCAATATACATGGAGGTATTGCGACAATTGGACAAGTGGAGAATCGGCACTCAGCACTCGGCAGCGAGTTAAGTTGAGTTGAGTTGATGGCAGCAGTAGTGGGGCGCCCCTTGCCTCTTTACGCTGTACCTGACCGTAATGCAATGAGCAGTTCCACTCACACTCCAGGCACCCAACAGTCTTAGTCTTAGTGGTGAGTGAACGACTACGAGTACAAAGTAGACTTGTCTTGTCGAGTGTATGTGACTCTTTGTCTGTGTCCTCTGTTTTTGTGGAATACGGATACGGGATAGTGTTGTGTGCAGTGCAGTGACAGTGATGTTAATGACAGAGTAGGCAGGATGAAAGTCACGGGATTGACAGGTAACGGCGCCCGTTGCCGATCTGGATTTGGATTCACTCGTCGTCGCCGTCGTCACTACATAGCAACATGTACATGTCATCTCAGTCTCCCTGTCAGTACTAAGTACTAATCCCTCATCAGCATGATGGTTTACCCGGACCTACAGTGCGCTCAGTGGACATGTGCCACTACTACGCCCATGCTCCAACTGTATGACGACGTTGGATATCGTGGTGAGTGTGGTTGTGGTGTGACTCTAACACAACACAATGTGAAATGTGCAACTGTAATATAACGGTAAACAGTCTCACATCTCACACGAGAGCGAGTTGTTGCTGTTGCTCTTATTCTTGCTCTTGCTCTTACTCTTACTCTTGTGTGCTTAACTGCTTATTACTTGTTGGTTGCTAAACAACAAAAACTTGTATGTGCGGCATAAATTTAGTTGAAACTGTAACTTAGACCATTAAATGTTTAAAAACTTGCTCTGACCAAACGTAAAAGGTCGCCGCACTTTGGCTACTTGCTTCGCCACTCGCACTCGCCACTGCCAATTGTAATCAGCACACAATGCTTTTGTTTGAACGCACGCGTACTCGCACTCATACTCACACACATACATACTTGTATTTGCTTTTGCTATTGCATATATGCAACTTAACTATAATATTAATATGAATATATTATCATGTATCCTGATATTGATATATTCAACGACAACGGTAGTTAGTTATTTACCATATGTAGGGATAACGTAACGTTGTATTTGTTGACAGTGAACGTGGTGGAAGCGTTGCAGGAGTTCTGGCAGATGAAACAAGCGCGAGGCGCAGATCTGCGTAACGGCGCCCTGGTCATTTACGAGTCAGTCCCTTCGAATGCCCAACCGTACGTGTGTTACGTTACTCTGCCTGGAGGCTCGTGCTTCGGAAGTTTCCAGAGCTGTCCAACGAAAGCGGAAGCGAGACGTAGCGCCGCTAAGATAGCGTTGATGAACTCGGTGTTCAATGAACACCCGTCGCGCCGCATATCAGACGACTTCATCGAGAAGGCGGTGGCGGAAGCGCGGTCCTCCTTCAAAGGAGACCCCGAGGAAGCAGACAACCCCAACACTGGCATCGGAGCATTCCGATTCATGCTCGAGGCGAATAAAGGACGCACGATGCTCGAGTTCCAGGAGCTGATGACGGTGTTTCAACTGCTGCACTGGAATGGCAGTTTGAAGGCGATGCGGGAGCGCCAATGTTCGCGGCAAGAGGTGGTGGCGCACTACTCCAACCGGGCGCTTGACGACGACATGCGTTCGCAGATGGCTTTGGATTGGATTGCGCGCGAGCAGGAGAACGCGGGGTCGCTTCGCAGGGAGCTCAACCAGGCAGAGCGGGAACTCGAGTCCGCAAGGCTTGCTGGTCGCGAGCTGCGCTTTCCCAAGGAAAAGAAGGATATACTTATTCTCGCTCATACTCAAGTTAATATGGGTTTGTCTCCTTAATACCTACCTATCCTATTGTGATATTCAACAACACAAACACTTCTCAGCTTTTGTTCCGTCTTTCGAAATATTTACAAATTTACCTACTATGAATATGAATATCTCACTAATACGACTATTCATTTACTACAACTACGGTTTAATTAATTACACAGTGTGCACTAACATTAAATACAATTACAATACATATATGACGTACAAGCTGCATATTATACTAAGGCATACATGTAAGGTAAGCTAGTGCATAATTTTATAAACAAACATACAATACATTCGAAAAATTCTATTACATATATTTATTTTATTTTCAGATAATAAAGTATAAAATTATTACTTGACTACAGTAAAATGACTACCATAAATTTAAGCATTTATATTTTAGTCATTTCATTTGCTATATGTATAAATAGCAAACATTATCGATAATTTCATTGAATTAACATGTTTTTAACATGTAAATAATATTTTTGATATTTATTTTAATAGGCATTAGTCTTGTGATGAATTATCTGTGAATATTAACTATAGAATGTGTTGATATATTGCATTAAATGTAATAAATTTATGGCGTTACTAATACTGACATCTCTTATTTATGCTTTGCAATTTGAAACATTTTCACAATTACCGCAAAATAAATGTTTATTGTTTAGGAATGTAATATGAAAAATGTTTACATCACAAATAAATTTTTTTACAAATATGTAAACTTTGCACTTGTTCATATTCAGTGATTTGCATGTTCACAACAATAGAAGCAACATTGCACCTAACTTCAACTAGTACAATATAAAACTGTCAAGAAATTTCAAAACAAACATAGCAAGTAAAAATCATATTACAATGCGTAATAAAACAATCAGAAAAGAAAAACTACGACGTATATCCAGGAAATTTCTAATTAGACAAATACGAAATCTAAGAAGAGTTCAACTAAGTCTACATAGACAAATTTGTATACTTGAAAAACGAGGGGTAAAAGATACTAATCATATGGTTATAATGAAAGCATTACATGTATATAACGAAATTAGAGTTTCTCTAGCTCATTTATTTAACTATTCTGGTGAATCCTGATAAATAAAAAATATCCTCGGAATAGGTTAGTTTATGTGCAACTGTACATATATATTTACTAATCATATTTCTTTCCAGGTTATTATTTAATCATTATGTGTTCAAGAAATACTTTATTTTTTAAATATTCAGATTTACTGAAGAAGGACCAATGCATTAAACTTTGCCTATAATGTAAGGATAGCATGCGGCAAAAATAAAATTATATAGTATACATGCGGTGTTTTTATTTTAATTTGACAGTGACAGTGGTCCTTAAAAAGTGATGTTGTGATTACTATGAGTGAACAAGGTAAGGTAGGAAAGGTGAATTACTGTTATATAAATGCATTTAATATTTGATTATAATATAGAATATATCACATAATAATTTGTGGTTCTGGTACAGAAGTAGCAATGGATTTATGCGGTAGCACTTGTCCACCATTTACATAAAGTTCATCTTTGACAATGACATCTTCTCCAAGCACGGTGGTGCCTTCCATTCGCACCCACTTGCCTACGACAGATCTCCAGCCGATGATGCAACTATCCAACCAAGCGTGCGATCGAATCGTAGCATCTCGCAGAATAGTACATCTTTTGATACAAACTCCGTCTTCCACAACAACTCCTGGGCCTATTGTCACATTTGGTCCTATCTGGCAATCTGCACCAATTCGCGCTGTCGAATCGATTAGTACATTTCCAACAAATCCAGAACCCTTGCATAGTTTTTCCGGGTGGTTATGGTTGACAGATTTCAAATATAAGCACATGCCAGTGAGAAAATCTTTTGGTTGGCCTATATCCATCCAAAAGCCAACTAATTCGAATGCGTACAGATCGGAATCTTGCGCCATGGCCGGGAAAATTTCCTTCTCAATAGATGTGGGACGGAGTTGAATTCTTTGCAGGACGCTAGGATTCAGCATATAAATACCAGCGTTTATTTTATTTGATACAAATTCTTGTGGTTTTTCGATAAAACTTTGTATACAACCGTTACCTTTATATACAACGACTCCATACTTCGATGGTTCTTCTACTTTAGTAACAACAATAGTACCTTCACGTTTGTGTGCCCGATGAAATTTAGCCAATTCTTTGAAAGGAAACTCGCATATAATGTCCGAATTTAATACGAAAAATGGTTCCGCACTTGTTGATAAAATCTCCTTCGCTAATGCGATGGGCCCAGCAGTACCTAAAGGTTCTGATTCATGTGAAAATATCAAGTGGACTCCCAGTTTGTTAGCTTCCTCCTCTGAAATCATGTCATCCGTCATGAATATTTGAATGAATGATCGTATGATGAGACATACTTAGCTCCTTTTCCATTTGCTCAGCCCTGTAGGAAACAGCCAAGATGACTTCATTGACACCAGCAGTTACCAGAGCTTCTATCTGATGCAATAAAATTGGTTTGTTTGCAAATTCTACCAGCGGTTTTGGCCTACTTAAAGTCAACGGCCGAAGTCTTGTGCCGTAGCCTCCTACCAAAATTAAGGCCCTCATTCCAGTTGCTTTTCCGCACATTTTATGCACTGTGACAAGTATCTAATATTGTACACGTCAACATCTATAACATTACACATATCATCATCATTGCTTGTACATTTGTCCACGCAGACAAAGTGCACAGATAATTATTTTACTAACGTAGGCATACTTAATGATAAGTCAATTAATGTTGTGATAATAAAAATGTAAATAAGTACGAGCTCCGAAATCGTACACGTCAATACGCCCCTCTCAGACGTACCAATACCTTGTTATCATTTTGTCAACATTCAAAATTATGTTTTGTAGCACATTTCATACTTCACTTTATCCTATTTATTTGCCCATTCAGTAAATACCATGGGACCAAAGCTAATATTATTTATTGTTTAACAATCTATACCATATATTAATTGTGTTTATAATTATTAAACATTTGAAATTTAAAAAATAAAGTGATAATCATTGCCAATAAAACCAGGCAAATACCCTGTGGTATCTATATATATTCACGTCTTTACCACTAGGTAACGTACCAGTAAGAATGGACTTCGCCCGTTTGTGAACCTCTAACATTAAGTATTGTCATCTTATATATTATCAAGTACAGAAAATTATTATTATTTATTGAAACTGATTTCACTTGATTGCAACATAATATAAATTAACACTATGGCTGTTACTGCAAGAATCCTATCGAAAACCCTCTGTAAGTAATTATATAATATATTCTTTTTCTTTTGAAATATAAATAACATCATTGGATTTATATCAAAATATTTGTGGTTTTCTAGTGGCTGATAGTTTTAAATTAAGCACATCTGTTAGATTTAACAGTAACAGTTACAACGCAACTAGAGGTAACTTGCAGCTCACAAGCAATACAAAAGTAATTTGCCAAGGATTCACGGGTAAACAAGGAACGTTCCACAGTAAACAAGCTTTAGAATATGGAACGAAAATTGTTGGTGGAGTATCTCCACGAAAAGGAGGCCAGACACATCTTGGCCAACCGGTTTTTAACTCCGTGAAAGAGGCTCGAGAAAAAACAGGGTGTGAAGCAACAGTGATATACGTTCCTCCACCAGCAGCCGGTGCAGCCATCTTAGAGGCCATTGATGCAGAGATCCCGTTGATTGTATGCATTACAGAGGGCATCCCTCAACATGACATGGTAAAGGTAAAGCACAGATTGATCAGGCAAAATAAATCGCGATTGGTAGGCCCGAATTGTCCCGGAATTATTGCTCCGGATCAGTGCAAAATTGGTATCATGCCGGGACATATTCACCAGCGTGGCAAAATTGGAGTTGTGTCACGTTCAGGTACTCTTACCTACGAAGCCGTGCACCAAACTACACAAGTCGGCTTGGGGCAGACACTTTGTGTTGGTATTGGTGGCGATCCCTTCAATGGAACCGATTTCATCGATTGTCTTGAAGTATTTCTTCGCGATCCTGAAACCAAAGGAATCATCTTGATCGGAGAAATCGGTGGTGTTGCGGAAGAAAACGCTGCCGAATATTTAATGAAACACAACACTGGTGCAGATGCTAAGCCTGTTGTGTCGTTTATTGCTGGTCTTTCTGCTCCACCGGGCAGAAGAATGGGACACGCTGGTGCTATCATCTCTGGGGGAAAGGGTGGTGCACAGGATAAAATTAATGCTCTAGAAAAGGTATGTATATTTTTGTTTTTAATTGACCACAATCTGATATTAATGTTTTTAGGCTGGAGTGATTGTGACAAGATCACCAGCTCAAATGGGAAATGAATTAATGAAAGAAATGCGGCGAAAGAATCTTGCATAAATTAAAAATCAAACATTGAAGGTCTAGTTGGAAGAGTAGAAGTCCTATGTAATTATTAATCATGTTATTTAAATATATACACATACGATACGAGTATATAATGGTCACAGCACGTGGACTTGTATATTCTGGCATTATGGTCATGCAAATTCGTTGATACATATAAATCATGTTAAAATAAATAAAAATATTATGTATGGTTTTATATTGTTTCATTTACAAACCATATTCTGTTGTAAAGTATGTAGAGTAGATTTCAGTAATAACGATATATTCATATTCTCAAAATCATCCAAATTAATAAATAAATATTTAACCGTAGGATTGAAAGATTATGGTTTCTCATGAACATGGAAGAAGGTCCAGAGGTCATTAAGTGCATGTGCATCCCATATTTATAAACATTATAACCTAAACAAACATAATAATAATTATCGTAATGAAAAGGAATCACGTGCCCCGGATGGAGCGAATTTGAACACATTTAATATTGTAACATTCCAGGTAAATTATTGTTTTTATTTTATTGTTATGTCTCCCATTTAATTGCGACACCTGCTAATATTTTGTCATTTACAAGGAACAATTAAGAAATGATTCAGAATTTTATAATACGAATTTATTTAATTATAATAATCTGTTAATGGTAACACATGGATCACACATTCTATACTGTGTATGATATCTACATAACACAGATTTTACACTATCTTATCAAATATATAATAATAATAATAATAAAGTTACTAATATTGCACTTTTACAACGTACTTATGTAGGATATACTTTATTACATGTTAAAATATATCTATTCGCAAACGTACAAAAAATATCTATAATACTAGTTATCACAAATGACACTGCAACAGAATGCTGGCACGTAATTGTTACTACACATTACTTTACAGTAAAATATATTTGTGTAAGTTTTATCCTTGGGTCTAGAATAAACAATGGTTTTGCTGCAGTATAAAAAATTACATATTTCAAATATGATTAAAAATAAAGTTTATTAGTAAAGTTATCTAGGTAGATGTTGTTTTACTATAAAAAAATCTACATATTCGACCGAAGACAATATTATGAAATGGTTAAAGAGAAAACGTCGAGTACCTTGTACTTGCTAACAATATAGATAAATTAGAAACAATAACGTTGAATGCAGACAAATGTGTACTGCACACATAAAAATTAAGTATCTTATAAATCTGTACAATATAGTTAATTCACAGTCATTGTCTTTGGCATGATAGCTAATAAATAAATGGATGAATGCGATGTATTCGTATAATAGATGATGCCCAGGCAACCTGTCGCATCAAACTAAAACATTACTGTTTGCTCTAGCCTACTTTTTGGAAGCCAAATTGTTTTCAATATGGTTCAGTTTAAAGCTACGCTGTACAAATATAATATCTATTTTATAAAATGTTTATGTATAAATTGTACTTGCTACTTATGAATATTGGATGTTTATATACATTGAAGTGTACAACTAGCAACTAGCATCGTTCACAACCTATTCTTCATGTCATGTACTCAGTACTCGTACTCGTAGTAAAGCAGTATAAATGTTATCACAAGAGTTGCGCTATGACGGGCTGCAGTAAGCACATGTGTTCCGCTCCCCGGACGGGGAGCCGGTTGAGCGAGAAGTGGCGGATCATCTCCGGGATGGAATGGAATGGCTTACTGAACTGTCCCAGGATAAATGTCCCATCAACTCCGTTACGTTGTATTCTCATATGCATAAATCCTCGTGCGCTTCTAAAACCAAATTTATTAATTTCCGATAATCATTCTACATATATATACATACTTGAGAGATAATGAATAATCCAACCGCGTAGATTCACTATTCCGAACAAGAAAGCTGCCTTCGCGCAACAAACGCAGAACACATTCAGCTTCTACGCGCGTGATAGCCCCATGATACCATCCTTGACGTTCCAGGGGAAGAGTGATGTCAATCAGGTTGAGATCTATTGGTGCACTCGTACTTGCACCTACACAACCCCCGATGTTCAAGTTCAGCAAGGGTCTCGGACAACTGGCAGACTCCCCTAAGTTCAGCGTCAACTTGGGGCGGAACATTGGCTTGTCTTGCACTTCCACTACACTTTGGCTGGACGAAGCTTGCGACACACTAGATTCTGTACTGGACTGCGGAACCCGTAAACGACGTCGCAATTTGGGCATGTCGAATGGTAAATCTCGAAGATCCACAGATGTAGTGCTGCCTGAAGTACATGCGTCACTGCCTTCGTTGAGCCCTAATCTCCTCCGTCTTAATTTTGGCATGTCAAATGGCAACTCGGACAAATCTTGATGTGTTGCGTTTATTTCCGACGTAAAACCAAATCTGGATTTAACACCATCGCGCGACTGAATTGAAATCCCACTGTCTGATCCTTGAATTTCAGCTAAACTAAGCAAATTTTTATTTTGGGGTATTCGTCTTTTACTTTTTATACTTGTTCCAGTTAAAGCAATTTCTGGAGAGGGAGAGGTAACATCTTCTGGTGAACATTTTTGCGAGTTATTATTTTTATTATTATCGGATGTTTCTGATACTGGCTCTTGAGATGATTTATCTGATATAGGACTTAATATATGTAATTTGTTGGAATGTACTAGGAAACTGGACGTTTGTGTAAGATGTCCTAAATATCCGATTCCACCTGAATCAGAACTATGGGAGCTTAGAGAAGTAGAATGTCTACTTTCTGAACTGGTTGTGCTCCTATTTCCCTCGCTCGTTGAACTTCGTAGACTTTCCATGCTACCTCCACTGCTACTAGTTGTCATACTTTCCGTACTGGAATATTTATGTCGTCTGCGACAACTTTTATATTCTAATATGCTGTCTCTAGATATATGATCTTTGTGTCTTTTTAGGCGCATGCAATCCTTCCGTGGCCGATCTTTAATTTCTAATATTTGTTGTTGATTGTGATCGGAACCAATATGTTTGAGTAACCGGGAAGGTTGCGAAGATGCGGGCGGTGAAGGCTGTGGTGACATTTTGGCCCGCAGTGATTTAACCGGCAGTCGGACATCTTTGAGGCGTAGTTGATGGGAAGTAGTAGTGGAGTTTGTTGTATTGGTACTAGCACTGGCGCTGGCGCTAGCATTGGTAGATGGTAGACTGGGGCTGCTGCGAATGCTGTTAAGACTAATGTCTTTGCCGTGGAATTTGGCTGGCAGAGGCGCTGATGATGGTGGGGACGGTGTATACACGAGCATCTGGCTCGGCTTCGGAGACATGTGCATTTCTTGCAGATTGGTGCAAACGGTACTTATGTCTATATGGTGTTGCTGTGAAGTTGATGGGCGGCTATTTAACTGCACCAACACCGGATGGTTGGACACTTTGTCGATCTGGTCCAGATCATCGTCCGACTTGCTGATGCGGCAATCGAACGCGGTTTCATACACGTGTCTTTGACGCGTCATGTCATCTTCGTCTACGCCGTCTTGCGGGAGCGGAATAAGGCAGCTGCAAGGCGAAACCAATCTGTTGGGAGGCATTGGCAATGGCAAACACTCCTGTTCATTATGATTCAGAACATCCTTGATGTTACTTTGCTGTGACTCTGTACTTTGACTTTCAATGCTAGAACTGTTTTTATGTCTGTATGTTGATCCTCCCAGCTTCTTTCTAGAGATAAAGTAATCCTCGTCGCGGTCGCGATCTGGTTCATCTAAACTACAACTTTTCCTATACTTGTAAATGGAAATGGAAGACGATGGAACATCTCCCTCTAAGCCAAGAACACTTCTCGAACCTCTGGACGGTACGGGTATAGATTCTTCTCCTTTACCTTTATATAAATCCGCATAATAATATGGAGACGGATGGCGTTTTACATCTACGCGTTCTGGTGACTGTAAATTCACTAAGGGTAGGATGGCTTCAGTTATGCTGTCTGGCGAATTTAATTCTATAGGCTTTGCTACAGACACATGTCCAAAGAATTCTTCATCTGAAGTAGGTTCCGAAGATCCATCTATAAATGAGTTGGATTCATCGGTATGTCCTACGGAGTGGGAGCGTAGTTACTACAACGTACCTGTCGTATATGGTTGTGAGTATTCTCGATCGGGACTAGTGTAATATTTACTATCACCTTCTTCGTTTTGATTTATTTGCGTTTTTGAATCTTTTGGATTTGAGTATGTTTCTAATACTTCAATCTAAAATTATAACAAACAATAAAATAAACGTTCAATGCACATATATTTAAATTTGTGCATGTTACCTGGTCTTCATTAGGGCTACAAACATTCCATTCAGAAAGACTAGGAGCTGCAAAACTGTTTGGCCTTCTTTTATTGACATGATCCACTGGTAGACTGTAGTCATCACATAAAGAAATCTAAAATCATTATCAATTTTCATGTAGTTATTGCATTACAATTAATAGCTTTTTTAAAATATTTGTTATTTTGTTTCAGATCACGAGCGACAACATTGGACAAAGTGCGATAAATAAATATGGTAAGATTCGTTATTTTGTATATTACAATATAATAAATGTACAAAATATTCGAAAAGGATATGTCGCGCAAATATAATTCCAAATATATTTATAATGGAACGAAATAATTAAATTATTGTTATTTATAATTGTGTATTTCGGCACAAATGGAAAGTGCAATTGTTGATAATGGGAAACACAGTTGCGCAAAGCCATTGAAAGTAAGCGCACGCGTGCTGACGTCACAATATCAGCATCAACACTTCTTCGTCCTGTGTCCTTCTCGTCCTGTTTCCTCATTCTCCTTTCACTCATTCACTTTCATCTCTCATATGATTACATCTCTCTATGCACATTCATTTCTCTTTGCGCACGTACTATTTCTAATTTTTATTAATTGCATTTTGTTCAGCGGACAATTTACATTTATCTTTAGTACAACTGCTCAACAATACAATAATTGTTAGGAATAAAATACTAAATAAAAAATCTTCAATTTCAGCACTTTATTTATAATAACAAAACATATAATGATACTTCTATTGTTGCAATTGTAATATTGTTCTTTCTTTGTAAAAATGAGACTTTAATGAAGTGATATTGCGTATCTATTTCCCGTAATATATATTTGGAAGAAATGTTGAAATGAAACTCACCGTTGTGGACGGTAAAATGTAAATAGACTTTTGGTAAATCCCAATGAAAATTAGTACACTATTCACTGATTCAATCACAGTAGTAGTCACTAAATTATGTTAGTTGTTATATTTGTATATTTAGAAATAAGTTGTTTTGTATTCATCCCCATAAAGCTAGGGAAATACTGTAGGATCGGTGAGTCATCATACTATATATAGATTCAAGTTGCAAATGACATCATCCTGTGCCAATAGGGACAGGAGACGAGCGCTTGCGCAAGCTATATACTCACTGAAAAAGCTTTGAGCTTTTACTGAAATCGATTTCAGGCATGCGATGCGCATTCGCAATACGTCTACTTTCGTTTTTCGTCAAACACTCAATGAAACACACGCGCACATTATATTACACCAATTTATTTAACATTATAACCATACTATACGATTCTATACTTTTTCTAATAGTAATACATACTTTAAAAATAATTGTACATTTAAATTAATATTAAAATAAGTAATTTTCGTTTCTGTAAATGTACTGTACATTAAATTTGTTTATTATTTCTATCATCCCTTAAATATTAAAAGAATTTTGATTAATACTAAATTTGATTCTTTTTTGAAAGTTTTTGAGTTAAAAATTTGGAACCCTTTGAATTTTATTGAGTTGGCATGGAACCTGTTGAACCATCTAGTATTGAAGCTTATAAAAAACAAACCTTTTTACTTAGAGTAGATATTTCATCGCTTCCTCGAACAAACCGTTCAAATTTGAAGCTGTTGGATCTATAGAGTTCGTTGTCGCATCGTTTGCTACATAACTTCCTGGTGATGGCTCTTGATTTACAAGACTTACAATCCCTAACTGACTCCCAGTCGATGTTGAAGAGGCCCCGGGTCTTCTTGCCATCCTGGGGTTGTGGATAGCGACGTCTTGACTTACTTCTTCTCCTTCGGCGAATCTTATCTCCGTGTTCATCTTTATCAGATGCAGTTGTACTTGGTGCTTGCGCTGGGGGTTGTGGTTGTGCTTGGTCTGCTGATTGTGATTTTTGCACTGTGCTCTTGCTGTCCGAGCCCGAACAGCGTTTTGATAGACCAACGCGCTTTAGTACTCTTTCCATGTTTGTCTATCTATAATTGTGACAGTACGGAGTTTAAGTTTAGCAGTGCGCATCTGTGGAGCGCACTCAGCTGTCTTCGATTTGGATTTAGGATAAGCATTTTGGATTTGCACTTCAACTTATTATAAACTGCCATTGACACTAGTAGATTATTCACCAATATCACTGCACTGTCACTGTTTACTGTACCGTACCATATCCTTTGCTCCAATGTGTTCTCATCCTGATCCTGAATCTACTACACTACCCTTTCAGTTCAAGTTGGAGTGCACGGCGCAAACTCTGCAACCTATATCTACTACCTAATATATCCAATGATTCAAACATTTACAAATACAAAATCTTTACTAATCTTTATATTCATTATAAGTAAAAGGTTCAAATCAAATACATTTTATTTATGGTATTTATAGTATATCTAATGAATAATAAAAAAATATAAAATAGTTTCAGTAATTTTTAATATTTATATATATGTATACCTGAAGTACTTTACAAAAAATAAAATTATAACAGTAACAACTTAAAATGCTTTAAATGATAATTTACGTTTGAAATTCTTAAAAAAAATATATAATATATATATAATACATATTTTTACAGAATGAATATTATTAGCTAAGTATCATTTACAATAATATATTTATAATTCGCATGAAAAAATTAAAAATGTATGTATATAATATAAGTATATACAGAAATATTTTTGTAACTGATCAACCGCAATATACATATTGTCTACAAACAATAATAAACTGTACTTGTAGAGAATACGGTTGTCGGTTCGGTATAGTAGAACAGTATTTAATTTCGAATGAATGATTTTATGAGTGTGAAATAAATATGTAGGGTGCCCACTATGTATGGAATATAGTATATATCTCAGTAAATAATGACTGTATACAAAAAAATACTATATAAAAGTTGTTTAACATTTTATTTCCCATAATAAGGCAGCATTCAGTTGTTTTTATTTCAGAAAACAAATGAATAACGAAAAACAATTGATTTTTAAAAAATAGCAATGTACCCTTTCATTAGGCTCATTTGATAGAGATTTTTTTTTCTCTTTTCGATGACGCAACATGTTAGTACCCTTATACAAGATTTTTTTTCAAAAAAATTTAAAAACTTTATTAAGTAATTACATCAATAACATTAATCTAGATATCTTACATCAAAATAAAACAAATGAACGTGTACGTTTCTTATTAAACCTTGAAGACAAAACGAAATTAGCAATAAAATGGTTTTCATCGCAATAAGTGTTCAAAATGTTCGCCAGTAACTGCAAGGCAGTGGCCTAACCTATCACGGATATCTAGATTAATGTTATTGGTGTAATTACTTAGTTTTTATTTTTTTTTTGAAAAAAATTCTTGTATAAGGGTACTAACATGTTACGTCATCGAAAAGAGAAAAAAATCTATCAAATAAGCCTAATGAAGGGGTACATAGCTATTTAAAAAAAATCAATTGTTTTTCGTTACTCATTTGATTTCTGAAATAAAAACAACTGAATGCTGCCTTAAAATAAAATAAAATGTTAAACAACTTTTATATAGAAATTTTTTGTATACTGCAGTTATTTACCGAGATATATACTATATTCCATACATAGTGAGCATCCTGTATGTTATGTTGTACTCGGAAACGATGTTACTCAGTAACAAAATATAGGAACAATATTTAAGATGAAAGTACGCGTGTACATGGAATTCACAAGTCTGAAGTTTTAAGTAAGGAGACACACGCATTGTTCTTCTGTAAGGGACTATAGCATAATGTAATGATAACGTATAATTATGTAGTCCTATAACACTACACTTACACTTAGGAGTCCGGCATAGTTCAACGATATGAAGTGTCTCACCTCACGTACACAATACACGATACACGGTAACTAACATCCATTCGTTATTATCCTATATATCATACCACAAATATTTTGTATTGAATTATTTCATTTTCACTTCTCTCCATTTATTTATATTGAAACGATTCACATGAATTTTTTGTACAGTCAAATAAGTGCTCGAAATAAAATCAAAGTTAGTGTAGTGTTCATTCCAACAATGTGTTTCCTTTATCATAAATATTACATACATATCTACATATATACAAAACTAATTTTATATTTGGTTATTAATAAAGGCATTCAATTTTTCATTAGACAATTTTTTTTTATTTAAAAATAATAAGTTTTGAAATATACATACGAAAAAACTAAATAAGAACAAAAAATAAGAAATTTACAAATCGCGAATACTTGGTAGACAAACTAAACAAATGTGTGTTGTTTTTTATTCCGTGTACCGTACATGTGTACTATAACATAACCATGTATTAACAATTATATTCATTTGTCATGTGTTCGCTCCATTGTATCTATGCTGTAGAATGAATTTTCTGCTTCATCGTCATCGATGCACAAATATGTGTAAATAATAAATATTCAAGTATAACTTAACTCTACTGTAATAAAATACAAATACTGTCCGTACGTGTGCTGTCTTTGTTTTGTTTCTTCTTTGATCACTTATAATAAATAATATATACATACACACTAGCTGAGTCCAAGAATCGCTTATTCCACTTGTTCCATTCTCGTATGTACTAAGTAAGGTTAATGTTATACCGAATCTTCCAAAAATACAGGCTGTTGTTACTTTTTTAAAATTAAAGTTAAAAAAATCACTCTTCATCTTCTCCCTTTTTTTGTTAATGTTAGTTACAAGTACCATATGAATTATAAATAAAACAACACGGTTTTAGCACTTTTGATGAAATAAAATGCCCGTCAACACAAAAATCGAGGGAAAGCCTGTATTTTGTGATTGGTATAAAAAGATGAATACGGCATTACGGTACACGAGGCGAGAATGAAAAATACGTAGACACGGAACACAAGATGCAAAACAAACAAGTTTCATTTCCACTAATAAAAAACTTCAATTATGTATTATTGAAGTTATGAAGGGTACATGCCGTGGTGCCAGGGCGAAGAGACGGGGGCCCACTCCTAGCTGGTCCGTTGCCGTTTGGACAGGGGCTCGTTCAGTAGGCTGCCCAGCATGTACTTCATCTGTGGCATGTACTTGATCACGTCGAGGACTTGCACCAACGCCAGATTGTCGTTCACTGTTTCGCACTTGCCGGATTCTTGTAAGATTTGCATCTGTTGCCTAAAAATACATTCCACTCATCAGTATAAACATACATACATTTTATACTTGTGAAAAATTCACCTATTCCCACGGTATAATTCGATCCCTAAAACATCCATAACGCGTCGGCAGCTGGATAACGGAACAGCATTAAAAAAATGCTGGACAATATCGGGCAGTGTAACCAGCAGCTCAGTCCACACATATGGTTTCATGTTAATGCAGGGAATCATTTTTCCTTCGACTAACGCTTTCTGAATTTTGTATGGAATGTGTGAACCAGAAGTCTGAGTATCTGCAATTGGCGTCAGTTTTTTGCCAAGGTCACAAGTTCTTCCGTTTGGCATATTCATATGACTTTGGTCGTCTGTTGCTACGTTGTTTCGAATCTGAGATCTAAACAAAACAAACGATAAATAATGATGACACATCATATTAGACATAACATGTAATGTAAGATAAATAAATACCGTGAAATGTGACTTGCACTCAAGTCAACAGCGTCTTGAGCGCTGTTGGGGTTGGGATATGTGTGGTAGCGGGGAGTTTGCGAACCGTTGACGCTACGCACTGGGATAAGCGGTGGAGGGTAGCGTGGACTCATAGATACGTTGGACCGAGCTGCTGCGGCTGCTGCCACAGATGCATATGAATTTACAGGCTGCGTCATTCCATTCAGATCTTGGATCATCATCACGTTTTGCGCTGCTGTGGTGCTAGTCCCGGTGCCTGCTGCACTTGTTCCCGTCACGGTTCCAGTCACTGTTCCAGGGGCTGACGCTGACGAATATGTTGTTGCAGTCCTGTAATATTTACATTCTAAACATTGTATTGTTCCCATTTATTATATGTACATGCAGAGCAGATATACTCAATACACGCATGCATTTGCATTGCAGGGGCAGGGGATCGATCACATCAACACACTTACCATTCATCCGATCCATAAGGGTAACTGTAACATCATTACATCACAACCCTTGTATACAAAGTATGAATAGCGTAGGTAGTGTGAATTTTAATATAAAGTTAAGTTTACATACCCAGTGCTAGGCGCCACTTGGTTGGCAGATCGGATGAGTGGCGGCGGGGGCGGTGGGGCCTGAGTTAGCGGCGGCGGCGGGTAGTATTGGTGTCGCTGGGGCTGTGCTGGTCGGGGCGAAGCCGGTGAGGGGCTCTGGTACGAAGCCCGCGCTGGACTTTGAGCCATGCGCACCGCCTGGCCTGGAGATGGGCTTGCAGACACATTTTGAAAGGTTGGCTGTCCACCAACTAGGCCGGCGTACCCTACGCCCACGCCGCTGTACATGGCTTGCACTGGCTGGTTGTGTACACTGGTGCTGTGGTGGTGTTGCGGGATGTGTGGAACACCCTTGACCGCGGCTGTACATTTCTGTGCTATGGGGGGAGTAGGCGGCTGTCGTGTCCATTGGCCTACGGCACTCGAATTTTTACCGTTTAGCAACAACTGGGATTCCACTACTTTGCTGGGCCAATAATCTTCGAAACCTGTTCCCGGGGGAAAATAGCTTTTAATGGCATTTAGGCTTATAACGGCACACGAATCATGTGCAAATAGTTCGTTTCGGATGCCTTGTACTTTGCAGCAGAACTTTAGATATGAAAGGTCCCAGCCTTCTAGTTGATCTGCTTTCAGGTGTAAATTTTCTGTTTCCCCTTCAAAATAAAATAGCGGAACATATTTACTATCATTTTTGACTGTATATGGTACCACAGACTCTTTGTTAATTCTTATAAATCCGCATCTATCTTTTGGGTTACAACTACCCTGTATCAGTTTGGAATAACAGACATCTAGGAAGTTGTAGAATTCGTTTGCATCACTCAATCTGACAATAAGATCTCTGGTTGTGAATAAGTCCCGTCCGAATTGATTATCACAATGTTTAATGTTAATCTCATTGAGTAATCGGCTTTCTCCTTCTGTAATATAATAGCTACGAATGCAAGTGCAGCTGTAGATGTCTTGATGCAGGTGGTTCAAGTATTTATTGAGAAGTTTCATTTCGACCATGCGTACAGCACAATACTTCTCCCCGGTTCGGAAAATGTACGGGATATAACACTTTCCTAGCTGTACCCAGCCGAACCGACCTTTGAGAGAATCATCGTCTGATGTTTTCCGGTCTTCGGGTGATAGGGACTGACTGGAGGATCGTCTTTCATGTTTTTTCGTGAAGTAACCCACAATATTCATTGGTGTAGCTGGTTGTCGTGCCATAGTCGAAGCGATTTTACTTTTATTCGCTTCCACCAGCTTAGCCGCCAACTCCCGAATTTCAGCTTCATCTTGCCGCTCTTCTTTTATAATATTCGAGGAGGAAGACATTGCCTTCAAACTGTGCACAATTTCAATTGATTAGAACACAATGTCAACATGTATCATATATAAAATAAGATCACAACTAGATACTTTAAATATAATACACGGTTACGATGTCCTCATAATGAATTTACGTTTTCTATCAATTTAATATAAAATTAATTTGAGTAGGCACACACATTATACTAATGTTTTTTGTGGAATGAGGTTAGGCGAACAGACTAATATTTTTACTGTGTATAATTTTAGCGGCCATACTGCTGTCTAAACGTAGCAGCTCGCCATTGAACAAGTTACACAGACTCAATATGAACTTACACAAAAGGTTAAACATGAAACTTCACTTAAATCCACACGAAAAATCACAACTCGTATTTATTTGCACAAAATCACTCAAATGATACTTTTCTGTTGTTTGACAAGCACGCAGTCCATGAGCCGTACGGAATTTCAAAAGCAGGCTGGGGTAACGTTTAGTTAGCCTCTATAGCAGGTATCTTTAGCATAGGATGTGATTTTCATCCAGTTTTTAGTTTAAAAGACAAAATGGCCGCTGCTACAGGACGTCAACCAATGGCAAACAGTCCTATAATGTTACATCACGTATACGACATTAAATTCGTGACGTCATACTACCCTGTTCGAGGGTAGTGTAGTACTTCCAAGGTCTTTTGAATTAGCGGCATTTGTTGTACAGTTTAGACAAAAATCTATTCTGTTCCTAGTATTAATAATTTACAAAATTTTCTATCTATATACAAATGATTCATATTTCAAATTCGAAGTAACTTTAATGTTTATTTATTTATTTATTTAACATATACAATTGATCTGTTTTTATGTTTATGTATATAAAAATATAAATTTATACCATAGATCAATTGTATATAATATAATTATATATATTGAACATAGTAGATGTAGATATCTTAAATATTTTGAACTTTTAAATATTAATATAGCTTGTCCTGAAAACGTAACAGTGTACTGTGATATGTTCGACAAAAAAAAACGGGATTCTGGTACATAATCTTATATATATAATTACAAATATGTCATATATAAATAAATAATACCATAAAATGAAATGAAATAAAGTATTTGTATTATTATTAAAAATTGTACATTATTTTAAATTTGAGTGTCAATAGCGCACCCACAATGCATTGTATGCACACATAAATGACGTCATATTTTTAAGAGAAGATTCCTATTTCCCAGCACCAGACTGCGCATATCGTAAGAATAGTAGATAAATTGTGTAGGTGTGCATTTTGGAAATTTAGATGTCTAAGGTTTAGTGAAGTAACAATACGTTTCTGACATTTTGTTTAATAAGAATGGATTCTGAAGAAGAAACATTGTATGATGACAACGAAAATGATTCAGGTAATGAATCTAGTGGTGATGATGTAGATTTTGCTATGGAAGTTGAGTCCGCAGCTACTAGAGACAGACAAAATGATACTGATGATTATCCCTATGAAGTTTTATCAACTGAGGAAATTGTTCAACATATGGTAGATTGTATCAAAGATGTGAATACGGTCGTGGAGGTAAGTGTACAACTATATGCTTAAACTTTCGTTCAACACAAATGTTATCTGCAGATTCCCGCAACAACTACTAGGATTTTGTTAAACCACTTCAAATGGGACAAAGAAAAATTAATGGAAAGGTTTTATGACGGCGACCAAGATGTATTATTTACTGAAGCGAGAGTTATTAATCCGTTTCGAAAATCTGCTGTTATTTCTAGACCTAAAGTAAGGGAATTTTGATGTAATTGGATAAGAATTTAGTGTGACATTGTGTGTGTGTGTGTGTACAGGCACCGCGACGAACAGGATCTTCTGGAACAGAAGAGTGTGAGATATGTTTCATGGTTCTTCCGTCATCAGTATGTATTAATATTGTGCAATAGGTTTCTTATATGCAATTACAAATGAATTTTAGTTGATGACGGGGCTGGAGTGTGGCCACAGATTCTGTACACATTGCTGGGGAGAATATTTAACAACAAAAATCATGGAAGAAGGAGTCGGTCAAACAATTGCTTGCGCTGCACACGGTTGTGATATCTTGGTGGATGATGCCACCGTTATGAGACTAGTCAGAGATTCCAAAGTGAAATTAAAATATCAGCATTTGATTACAAATAGTTTCGTAGAGGTAAAGTAAAAATTGATGTTGAAGTTGCTGTGATATGATGTGATGTATGTGTATATATAGTGCAATCGTTTGTTACGATGGTGTCCATCTCCCGACTGCAACAACGCGATCAAAGTTCAATACGTTGAGTCACACCCTGTGACGTGCAAATGCAACCACACATTCTGTTTTTCATGCGGGGAGAACTGGCACGACCCAGTCAAATGCCATCTGCTCCGGAAATGGATCAAGAAATGCGACGATGACTCGGAAACGTCCAACTGGATAGCGGCGAACACGAAGGAATGTCCCCGTTGCAATGTAACCATCGAGAAGGACGGCGGGTGCAATCACATGATCTGCAAGAACCAAAACTGCAAAGCGGACTTCTGTTGGGTGTGTTTGGGACCTTGGGAACCGCATGGATCATCCTGGTATAACTGCAACCGATACGATGAAGACGAGGCGAAAGCTGCTCGCGATGCTCAAGAAAAATCGCGCAGTGCTTTACAACGATACTTATTCTATTGTAATCGTTACATGAACCACATGCAATCGCTCAAGTTCGAACACAAACTCTACGCATCCGTTAAGGAGAAAATGGAAGAAATGCAGCAGCACAACATGAGCTGGATTGAAGTTCAATTCCTTAAAAAAGCTGTTGATATTCTTTGCCAGTGTCGACAAACACTTATGTATACATATGTGTTTGCTTACTATCTCGTAAAAAACAATCAATCTGTGATTTTTGAAGACAACCAGAAAGATCTAGAAAGTGCTACTGAGACTTTATCTGAATATCTTGAACGTGATATTACATCGGAAAATTTAGCAGACATAAAACAAAAAGTACAGGATAAATATAGGTATATTGAGAAGGAGTATATAAAACAGATGGAAGATGGTAATGTTTTTACTTTTTACAGATACTGCGATAGCCGCCGTAAAGTGTTATTGGAACACGTGCATGAGGGCTATGAGAAAGAATGGTGGGACTATACGGACTAGTTGTATTGTAAGTGGCAAGTGCTCAAGTAGAACAGACGTGATTGCATGTTGTCCTGTGCTGTGCCGTGCCCCGTGCCCCGTACCCAGTGTACCAAGTGCACAATGTCCAGCATCATTATTTCATATGTACATGTCATTACGGTTATTCTCTATGAACATGAACTAAATGGTATTATGGTATGTAATGATCTAATGAATCTAGTGCGACTTCACTATGTCACCTTACTTATTATTTATCAGAAAAGTACATACGATTTATCAATTCCATAATTGTAAAAACTTTATTGTATTTTACGATGCTTATTTTTCAAATTTCATATTTGTTTTATGTATTTACAAAGTTATTAAAAAAAATGAACAAATTACATACAAAGCAAAATTATTTACTAAATGAATAAGTATTGTTGAAATGATTGTGGTGTATTTGTTGTTGTTGTTGTTGTTGTGTATAATAGGGACAACGAGATAGAAACATTGATAGACCGTTGTCCATCTCCAACTGGTGACACTTAATACAAAATGCACTTGTTTGCGACTGTGAACGCGTTTATATTTTAATTTTAAGATGGAATGAAACAGTAATGACATCGTATCATAATATTGACATTGATTTAAATAAATATGACGCCCTAGGTATTTTCAGTCAATCTTGTTTCATATTCATAATTAAATATGCACTATACAGGTACTAAGCAAAATATCGGAAATTTAGAGCTGTGCTCTATCAGTAATGTATATGTTATATACTATGTAAATAGCAAATATAACTTTAGCAATAACTTAAAATCTCGCAAAGTGATTTTTATAAATAACTATAATTCTGTATTTATATACATTTCATTGTCATTTTCATATAAATACATATTTAAATTGCTTCTACACCTACCTATAAAATATATGTTTTAAATTAAATTGTACAGTAACAAAACAAGAAAATATGCTAAATTGTATTTAAATTATTTCTCGAAGATTGTTAATGAATTTTATAATTTATTTTATATTTATTACAGAAAAAAATCCTTATATCGACGCCTATGTATTTGTATTATGTTTAGTTGAAATGTTATCAATCCGTGGCGCTAGGGTATTTCATATGTCTCCGTCTCCGTTAGAAAAATGCTGTGGTTCAGTAGCCTAGCATTTTGTTTAAGTTTTATATTATAACTTTTATTATACATATATTGTACTGTAAATATATTGAGAGTAATATATATATACATGTTATTTAAGTTTTCTTTAATGTCCTGTGCAGGGTAAGTAAAGTTTTTCTTATCATTTTGTTATAAATAACTCAGCCACGTACATATAACAAACAGTATGTTCAATACTAATATTTTATTTATAAATAATGTATGTATATGTTATAACCTTTAAAAATAATTACTAATTTTTTTTGCATAAAAAATAATAGACTGCATATTAATTTGACATTTAAAATTAGACAGTACAACATTTTTATTCATGATTTATGCAAGCTTGTTAACGCGTTATGTTTTACATTTTTAAATAGTTATAACAGAAGTGATAACATTTAACACAACAGGTGTAACTGCCAGTGCCTAGTATCACTTGTTGCACATGATCCCAATCCCTCGTATTTTTTAAAATATTAACCTATTTCTATATTTGTTTATCATATTTATTATTAAAAGAAGCATGTCAAGTGTAAGTAGCAAGTATTTTGTTTAATAATGAGAGTTGATAATTATTCCAATGTTTTAGGATAGTTGATAGTTGTGAGCCGTAAGGGAAATGGATGTATAATCTTATTTTACAATGCGCTTTGGAACTAAGAAATGGTTTTGACATACAAGTATTACCATAAAAAGAGATTTAAACCGAAAGTAATATATGAGTTGCTATTTATAAGTGAAATAATGATGGTAGTAAAGTAGGTGTACTGCAAAATAAAATGTGTGGTGTTAGTGTTATACGGGTGAATATTTGTAGCGTTGATGCCCAGAAGCCGAAGAGAGCCAGGTGTATTTCGCCATGCTGAAACACATGGCATCGAACGGTGGCGTCGGGAGTCGCATGGCCCGCCTTGACTCCTCTCTGGTGATGGACCAGAGTCAAAACAAATACCGCAGTGGGAACACCAACAGCAACACCACACCCGTGTCGCCTGCATCCACGTCCAGGATGCAGCAATCGTTTGTATTACCGCTGCCGTTAACACTAAACGCCTCGGCATTGAACGCCTCTAAGCATTCTCTACTTAGCCCAGCTCCAGCCACTGCCACAGCTGCAGCTACTCCCGCTCCCAATGCGAACAAGACTGTGAACGGAGGCCTAGGCCTAGGCCTGGTGTCTCGCCCGCGTAGTGCATACGCGTACTTGCCTAATGTGAAACACAACACAACGACCACGTCTAGGACTTATAGACACATCGGCGTGAAGGAAATGCTCGTTAGTTTGGGCTTACTGTGCCTCGTCAGTCTGCTACTTGCGTTGTTGTCGCTCATCTTCTTACTAAAGATCTCGCCCGTTACAGCCAATGACATTCGCGAGCTCTTGCGCGCCGAGCAACTTACCCTCATCACTGCCGAGGAGTATGCTGTAGTCTACGAGGTTACTCTAGCCTTGTGTGCTCTTACTTTATGCTTAAACCTCTGCTGTTTACTCGTTTGTGCCATTCAGTTTTTATTTGCCGTTAAGCTTGTGAAAAGTCCACATGGTGGAAATGACAGAACCAATCAGTATTTACAGAAGTCCTCTATTACCAGGGTATGTGCTGTAGGTGGTTTTTTTATATCAATTCCAGTATTTTTAACAGGTAATTTTATTTATTTATTATAATACATTGTAACAATATTTTGTTTGATGTTATAGGTATAATATTATATACATTTATCCAGTTTCATTCGATACCGGCGATTGTAACCAGTATATTCATAGGCTTAGGCATAATATTTTGCGGATGTGCCATGGTTCATAATGTTTTCATATGGCAACGTGAAAAAACAAACGCTGTGAAAGAGTTAGCATTACAACAACATGAACAGACGATATTACAACAACAGCAGCAGCAGCAACAACAACAACATCATCTTAATAATGGTAATGTTAGCTATAATCACAGTTTTATGATGCCGTTGCCATTGCACAATTCGACGGCCACGCCGTATATTTTGCGGCCAGCCACGACTACGCCGCCAACAGGTGTAGAAGGAAACAAGGTGTCTGTGGCCGTGGGGGCTGGTGTGGCGGTGGCGCAGCACCCCCGCGAGGCCAGCGGCACCGGAAGCGTGAGCCCCGGGATGCCTGCCATGCCAGATCTTAGCAGTGTAGCTACCACAAACTCGCCGCACGAGCTCTCTACTCTTGTCTAATAAAAAGTACAACATTCCATGTTCATGTAACCCGTCTTTCATTCCCTTGCCTTTGTACATATTTCTTTCTTCAAATGTATGTATTTATTAGAAACGCGTGTCTCAAGTATGTATGTAAAGATAACAAATATATTTTGTATTGAATGTTTTGTATTGTAACATAGACATATGTTTATATTTGTATTGAAAATATATAAATAAATACAATATGATGTAAGTAAGTATTAGCTTTAGCTATGGAGAATGTCTTATATGAAAATTAACAATATATTCGGCATTGGTGCGCTGTACAGATATGGCAAACGGATCTGTCGGATGGAAAGTAAAGGCAACCAGCCGCCTAGCCGTAGCAGGCACTTGTTTTCCCAGTACACCGGCATATATTCGAAATTTCAGCAGGCCAGAATCGCGCGAGTAGAAGCGAATGGGGTGCTCCCCACAGGCCTTGGGGCGCTCCAAACCCGATACCCATTTATCGTCGTAACTGAATAGAGATAAATCTAAATATGGAGAGCTGCTGTACGATTGAGCACTGATGGGCACTTGAGCTAGCAGTCGTTTTGTTGCTTCAGTTTTTCCACCAAATTTTGCGCTCACAATGGTCTGCTTAAATCTGCACAATACATATTACATTTATGCGCTATTATATATTTTTACGCTTTTAAATACCTGTGTTGAATCAGTCTGGCATATAAATTATTAGATGGTGAACAGGTAAATTGAGTTTCAGTATGTATTCCTGCATTTCGAAAACAGTCACAAAAATTTTCAAATAATTTTAACAATTCCTTCGAAGTGTTATCATACACAGCTAATATTTTTCCTTCGGACATGTTATATATGACGAAAAATGATGGCTGACTATTTGGTTCGCTAGATTTTAAAGTAACCACTTCTTCGCTGGCGTATTTTATCAATAAATGATTTTCATCTAACAATTGCATTTTCCACAGCCTTAACGATTTAAAATTTTCAAAATATTGATAAAATTTGCGTAATTCATATGGATGCTTATTATCATTACTAATTGTGTATGCTCTTTTGTATAAAAATACTAATAATCTGTGTTTCAACGAATTTATTTGATGATCTCTAAATGGTCTTTCTGTAGGATTAACAGAATTTATTAAGTAAGAATCATCTTCGAAGCAGAATCGACCAATTTTTCTTACATCTAAAACAATATTTAAAATATATAATCAGGGACTAAAAACGAAAAGGAAACGAAATAAACCGAAATTTTTATAAAAACAAAAACGGAATATTTTTTTCGTTCATAATAGAGAACAAAATAATTAATATTGGTTTTAACCGTTATTTCATTTAATTTATAGCAAATAATTTACACCCAAATATTATTGGGTTTATAGACGGTAATTTTTTTGTCTTGCTTACGTTTTTACTAAAATATAACATTATTTTATTAATTAACAAATAATTTAAAATATGTACTAATAACTCGTATATTTGTTATAAATTAAAAAGAAACAAGACTAACCGGTTTTGCATTTCGACTCACAAAAATGTTTTTTTTTTTAATAAAAGAAATATCGCGTTTTCTTTCTGAGTGGAAACGAACCAAACAATTTTCGTATTTAGTTCCTGTATGTAACACATACTATACACAGCTGAACAAAAAAATCCGTTACATAGGCGTTTAACATGGGAAAATCAAGGCATCGAACCCGCCAAAAACTGGGTTCGGTTCAGGTTAATCCGTTTTTTGAAAAATGAGTTCGTGTGTGTGGTTCTGGTTCAAGCATTAATAAAATTTGCGGTTTTGTTCCGGGTTTAGGTTCGGTTCGACCTAATGAAAATTGAATTAATGTTTTTTGAATAACAATCTTTATATAGAAATAATTTAAAATGCGTGTCGGAATTTATAATTATTGCAACGCAAGACAAGAACACATTTTTCACGAATAATCAACACATATAGCGATGCAAATGCAGAAGGCGTTGATCGTCGATGATCGGCTATAAGTGTTACGGTTACGTTTCGAACTGAAATTGAACCGGAGCTGAACCCTAAACTAGAACTTTGATACCCGGTTTGGTTCCGACTCGGGTTCAATTAAAAATATATATCTGAGGTTCGGTTGTGGGTCGCTAAAATGTTACGGTTTGGTTCGGTTCAAATTCGGGTTCGATGCCCTGGGGAAAATAGTTTTTCAAATTTCTAAGCAATTTTTTTTTTTCGTCAGAAAAAAACTTTTCTTACCTAAAAACATTCCATCTAATATTTGAAATATATGTATAACCTGATGTTGAACAGAAAGTACAGCTAAAATATCTTTATACAAATACAACCCTTGATTATGGGAAAGAAATATTTTGTCTACTTTAAATTGTCTAGTGTCGCATAAACGGCCTGCATGCAAATCTACAAGGTGTAATGAATAATCTTCCAAGGGAGATCTGTAAAAAAAATGGTAGTATTTTATATACATTTTGAGTATAATTACCTTGGGTTCGGACAAACAGCTTCATTATTAGTGTAAATCTGATAGAAATGTGGTCTTAAATCGTCCGAAATATATGCTGCAGATCCAATAATCACATATCTTCCATCATCACTGAACAAACTACATTCCCTGTTTAACTGTTCTAAACTTTGACAAACGTTTATGGTAAATTTTGGCTAAAATCATTTGAAAGGTGTACAACTTTTAAAGCATAGATTTCTTGTATGTTACTTTAAAAAATCTATCAAATACTTTGCTTCTTATATCATTATACTGTGATATGTATTCGCCGGGAATTCCGTCTATTAAATCTCCAGCTGCCGATGGACCATTATATGCATAAACTTCTAAAGATGTTTGGTCAGCAGAAAACGCAATGAAATGTTTTCCATCTGGGCTAAATTTTCTTAGAAAGCATGGTGGTTTTTCTACATTAATCACGGTAAAATTTGGAAATACGTTTTGGTAGAATTGTCGAGCAACGTGAAAATGGGTCCCCGGCTTTTTATATCCGTAAGTTTCTCTATCTATTAAACGATTTATTATGTTTTGAGGTCGTATTCGTCGTGGTCGTAACGGATTATTGTTGCACATAGTTTATTATTGTTATTTTACTAGGAAATTATTATTATTATATGCTGTGTTACTCATAAATTTACAGGTTAGAAATTTCAAACTAGGATCCATATAACGCAGAAATGTTCGTAAATTATATTGCCAAGAGGTATATCAATATATTAATAATAGTTTCAGTTTTTCATATATTTCAATTGAACAAAGCAACTAGCAAATTTTAAAATGTTATGTTTACTTGATTTGTAGATAAACGTACTTAAAATATTAATAACTATAAGTTATCACAAAGTTCTATAGTATTTAAAACTACTACAATATTTACTAATTTGTAGAGTTGTTATTATTTTGAAACATATTTGACAGTACTTGCCGCCATACATGTTGTCAAAAGTTACATATATGCCAAACAATACAATTTTAATACAATTATTAAAGTATAACGGAGTGTGAAATATGTTTATGATAAACAAATTACGTGTTCTTTTTATATTTATTAATAAATAAACGAAAATGAACGCGTAAACACTGAAGGAACTTTGGAACGCAGCCCTGCCATGTTATTAACTTGACCACTTTGACAAGTAGATTTATAGGTGGTCCTATGAATTTACATAATTTTGACGTTATAAATAAAAAAATCGTATTAATTGTGTAGTGTTTTATGATTACATACACCTAAAGAAATATCGCAAAGTATTAAATATGTTTCACAAATGTGTGACGCAATCAACAGGTAGTATCGATCCAAATATCCAGAACTATTTTTAGTGTAAGACAGACCTGGAAAAGGGAGTACGAGTACAGGTATGTTTGAAACACTTTTGTTCTGTGTAGAATACATATTAGTCGGCATCTGCAGATGGAAGAATGAATACATCAAATAACAAATAAACAGATCAATGATTTGTCAAAGTAAATACATTCGTTAGAGAAAAAAGGTATGTCACACAAATGTTTATAATGCGTAAGAATATATACTAAGTTACTTATTTTAGGGTTGATCTTTTACAAACAAACATAACATTCCTTAATTTTTATGCGTTCAACACTCACACATACTCATTTATCTGGGAGTACAAGAAAATACAGTGATAGTAGTGGAAGATAAATAACAAGACAAATATTTCTGGCCAAATTTGAAGTTCATTTATCTGGGAGTACAAGAAAATACAGTGACAGTAGTGGGAGATAAATAACAAGACAAATATTTCTGGCCAAATTTGAAGTAAGTTTATTTCTTTTTGTTAATATTTAGACTTACGTATAAAATACGCGTCAACATTTCTTGATAATCTTAAATATGGTTGCAAAAATATTATTTGATCATTGCATTTTTGTAACCAGAAATAGATGTACTAAGCGTCAAAAAAGGTTTTTTATCCTAGAAAAATTATGGCTGATAACCAGAAGTACGTCAAAAAAGAAAAGTTTTGTTTTGATAACTAGAGGAGACTATGGCTTTGGTAATTGATTAACTACAACCCTTAGTAAAAAAGGTGTATTCGTTTGTCATACTTTACACATGCTAGAATGCTCTGATATATAAAATAAATTACAAAGTTACGTCTAGTTTCACTAGTTTACGAACATCTGAATCAACTCTCATGGAGCCATCGTCAGAAGTCGGCCAACACAACAAGTAACCACAGACGCGTTTCGCATAGATGATCATATGATCACCGCCAGCACAACGAGTCATTGTCTCTGCTCCAGGAGTCCCCTCTCTGTGGACCGGACAGAGACCACAGATTATACCACACTGATGAGCACCAATAAGTGCGAAACGCGTCTGTGGTTACTTGTGCTGGCCGACTTCTGACGATTACTCCTCATCTTTACGTGAGGTCTGTTCGTTTGTCTTAATCTAAACATGTAGGAGTACTCCGAGATTTTTCTCTTATTCGCTTATATCAGATTTAAGCAATTGCTAGGAGCATATACAAACGAACGTAATATTTGTGCAAGAAATTTTTCAGATCTTTAGAGCTATCAAAAAAAAAAACAAATGTTTGATGAACATGGATCTTTTAGAAAACGAAATAATAAATGATGACGTTGATATGTTGTAATGTCGTCGTACAGTAGCAACAAAGATGAAAAAATTGTTCACAAAAATTTAAAATTATAACTTAAGAAATTGTTTTTTTATTCAAATAAAATTTTCGTGCTATATATATTTTACACTTTGTTTATGTACGTTAACCATGAGATTGATCACAACGCACAATCCAACTAAGAAAATGCTTGCTCTTTCTTTGTCCTCCTTTCTACATGGAGTAAGAAAATCATTATCTATGCAGAGATGAGCAATTGCTCGATTGAAACCGAACAAAATTCAATTAATGATCTGTGACAAACGAACGCGGATATCAGCATGGAGTAAAAAGAGTAAGACAAACGAACAGACCTTTGGAGTAAGAAAATCATGATCTAAGCAGAGATGAAATTGCTCAATGGATCCATTGCACAGTAATTGCCCTGTGACGTTATATTGTCTGTCTGTCATCCAGCGGTATTTTTCTAAAGCTTTGTATAGGTGATCTCATTTTAAAATATCTTTTGCATATTCTATTCTATTCTCTACCACATTCCTCATCCATATTTGTCTCACCGGTCTAGCTTCGTTTATTCTGATAATGTGGCCCCACCAAATTAGCTGTCTTACTTCGATGAAGTCCAATACAGACTTACATTGTAGTTGTTCTCTAATCATTTTATTTCTGATTTTATATCGTAGTGTTACTCCTAGTACTCTTCTTAAATATTTCATTTCAAGTGCTTGAATTTTATTTTTCATTGTGTGCAATGGGTCCATTGAAACCGAAAAAATTCAAGTAATGCTCTGCGACGAACGCGGATTTCTGCATGGAGAAATGTAAGAGAAACGAACAGACCTAATGACATTCGAGAACTTGAAACACTGAAATTTGATTTAAAGTTGATAGAAGTTACTAAACAATCATTAAAGTTTGTTTAGTTGAATAATCGAAAAACTTAGTGGACTACATTTATGTGTTTTGCAGGTAGGGATCAAAGTGGAATTAGTTTGACTATGAGTGACCACGAACAGTTTTTTAAATGGCTAGAAGCTCTGATAGAAGAGCCATTGCCTCGTACAATGCGCGATTTATTAAACATCTCCGGATTTACATCCCGACTTTCAATTCTCCACAGTGGCCCAACTTGGTTGCAAGATATTGAAAACTTCATTCGACAAAATGCTACAAGCGATTTTTTCAGAGCAAGACTACAACATGGACAACAATTGCAACACTATACTATTCCCCCGGGATACAAAGCAATGTTTGTAGCTCTGAAAACTAGAGTGCATCACAATAATTATAATTGCGCGGTAGCAGCTAATATTAATATTAACACGGCTGCCACAGCAAATAGCCAGGGCCAGATTCAAGGTCAAAGCCAGAGTCAACAACCACATTCTATAAGCATAGCCGAGGCTGAAGATTTATTAGAAACTGCACTAGTCGCGTGGCAAAAATCCCACGAAGTTCGCGGCCAGGTGCAGTATCAGGTGCGTTGCAAGCAAGCTTCTGGGGCGAACGGCGAGGCTGTGATGAAGTTGAGCGCCACGGCAGAATGCCCGACTTGCGAACGGCCTATACAGCTCTACATGGATGAATCTAAACGACGTTGGATCCTCAGCAATTTGGCTTCTCATTTCCAACGTCAACACCAGCTCCGAACTGGCCCAGTTGTCAAGCCCGACCCAGATTTACTGCCTGACGATACCTGAGCGAGTGTTTCGGATTCGGACGATTCGGTCGTTAGATTGAACATTTTCAACGCAAGGTTCTACTCAAACATTTGTATTTCTATTATACCGTAATTTATTTTACGTTCAGAATATTTTATTTTCATATTCATCATAGATAATTCATAATTAAATCAGCAATTAATGTAAAGCAGATAATCGTATGATACTTACAAAGCTTAGTAATCCCTCCGCACGTATAAAATACTACATAATCTTAGTATTCTGCTTTATTAGTTATTACGTTTTTGTAGTTCAATGTGATGATTGTAACGTTAAACAATTAAACGTTACATGCATGAATATTTAAACTACCTATATATTATGTGTACCAAAGTTCAGTGTTTTACTGTGCATCAATCACATTACTATAAAACTTCAAGTATATACAAATTATTTCAAATGTCAAATACATACCATTTTTTAGAGAAGGTAAACAGAAAATTTGAGTCCAAAATCAAATATATTCAGCTGGACTTTTATATTATTAATGTTGTAATTAATATGACTCTGTGTTACACTATTTATTGATGGATAAATGTAATAAAAGTATAAACAATAAATAAATATTCAATATACGGTCATGTACGTATGAAAATACATAATTATTAGATATAATAACTTTGTTAAAACAAGTTTCATGTCTATTCAATAATGGGCGCATTCAGCAGACAAGTGGTCACTGAACATGTTTCTCATTTTTCTGCTGAATGCACTATTCATAAACGGTTACCTACCAACTGACCGTATACCGACATCCACATTCATATGAATGATGGTGAATGAGAAAGAAGTGATATCCGTGAATGATCAAATTTTTACGGGCCGCTATTTATTTGTCATTCTCAATCTGTCACAGCTAATTTCATTTATGAGAGCACTATAAACAAAGTATAGTGATCGAACGCTTCGCTTGCTTTTAATCAGTATATTATGCACTCTGATATTTTTGTAACTAAAAAAAATGACCTTGGGCGCTCGGAGGCGTGGTCGCAAGTAGTTATCACTCTTGCCGTAGGATGGCTCTGGAAGGCCAAATGTATCTTCTGTTAAAGCCGCAAAATAGCTTGAGTTAAATTACAGTCGAAATTATTTTCAAATTCAAATCAACCCTGCATTAAGCAAGAGGAAGAGGTAAAATTTTGTGATACCTGTACTGATTATTTTGTTAGTGTTGTGATATAAGTATTTGTGTAAGAATTTTGTTCTTTAGTAAATATAATCAATTTGTGCATTTTGATGTTTTGCATTCGTCATTTTGTACTTGTTTATGTAAATATATTTTCTTATGTTTTTCTGATGTTTTATATTTTTTGCCATAATTTGTAGTATCTTATTGTTTTGACAAAAACCCATTAGTGTTTTGTATTATTTGTTTTCTAATTGTTTTATTTATGTATATACAGGATGTAACACCAAAACCGACCATCGCCATTATTGTCTTTATTATTATAGTTACAAAAAAATATTATTAAATAAAGTTGTAGGGGACCAAGGGGGACATCCCATTAGAGAATAAAGTATTTTTTTAAACCAGTGGTTCTCAAGTTACAACATAAAGTTATATTTTTTCAAACAGGATTATACATATTTTGTATGCCTATTAGATAGCGTATTCTGAAGTCAACCATGAGATTATTGTGTATCCTTACATCACAAAAACATTTGAGCTTAAATTAAAATGAAACAAATACTTGTTAAAAACGTTATAAACAGTGTTATATTAGATTTTCTATCCTAAATAATTCAAATTGACAAATAGCAGGCTTTGTTTTTCATGCATAGCCTACTGAAATATGACTAAAAATCAAATTTATTTAAATTTCAATCGCTGTTTTTTCAATATCTTTATTATGTAAAGATATAAAACTAATACATGGTTGAATTAAGAAAAAAAGACACAATGGAATAGGTATAAAAAATATGTATAATCTCATTTGAAAAAATATAACTTTTTGTTGCAACTTGAGAACCACTGGTTTAAAAAACTATTTTCTTCTTTATTGGGATGTCCCCCTTGGTCCCCTATAACTTTGTTCTGTAGTATTTTTTTGTGACTATAATAATAAAGAAAATAATGACGGTGGTCGGTTTTGGTGTTACACCCTGTATATATAATATATAATTGGCTTGTGGCTATAATCTGTTAGATTTTTATATTTCCAGTAAAATCATTTCACAAAGATAGTATGTATATTTGAATATTCTGTTTCCATGGTGCAGCTATTACCAGCATAGGTTGCAAGATATTTCTTTATAATTCTTTATGTCTAAATTCATTTAATATGAAGGAAAAAATATTATTAAATCGAATAGAGAAAAGAATATTCTTTAATATTTATAACAAAAAATGTCAAAAAATATTTACCAGCGTTTTTCAAGAAAAACCGTTAAAATCTTCAAATTAGGGTACTTCCGGTTAACCAATCGTAACCAAAATCTAATCAACTGTTCATATGGACGTACAAAAGAAGAATATGAAAGAATTATAATTTTACGAATTGTAGTATTGGTGTTACCGGAGGAGGAATTTTTGTTACACCACACACAGATATCATCGTAAAAATAGTAAAATTGTATTTTAGGGACCCTAAAACGTGCTTATTAATTAAAAACATTATCGAATTTTTTGACCAAAGACAATACATCCCTTACCTAAAAGTGACGGAAGGTAAAAATATGTATACCAGAAAATAAATCTTGGAAAACATATTTGCTTTGTATATTAATTCTTTATTTTAATATTCATAAAATATTTTATGTCGTCGACCTTCAATTTATACAAAAAAATATATTTATTTTTATTATTTTGTATAGAAATTACGTGATTGTAATTAAATTAACAAGCGAGGCAATGTAACAACTGACCCGTTTATTCATGATAATTGGTCGAACAATGCTTGACTCGTTCCATTTCATTGTCGCCTTTCTGCACGTTCGGTTCATTTTTTTTTGCGAGTGAGTAGAATGATTGTAAGACCCAGGACCCACCAACGCGGGATCCACCAGATGAGCCAAGCAGATAGAGCACCAGGTAATTCTCTGAGTAGAAGCAGTGTATTCCCTCCGGACGCGTGAAACACGTATTTGTGAGTCCTCACAGTAGTGAGGAACAGCCCACTCATCCCCTGATAATTGAAGCAATAATAGCCACAGGCTGGGGAGTCGGGTGACGAACCAGTTCAGTTGGGATGGAACGCAAACATGCTACTAATAGACTCGTTCTTTGTCTGTGTGACTAAACGAATGTCTGTAGCATTAAAGCTACACCCTTCGGCGAAAATATATATCGCTACATATAGGCTCGTTATTTTGTCTGTGTGACTTAAACGCAGGCCTGTAGCTCAGCCGGACGACTCGTATATTTGTCTCACTTATCTCTTTGCGTAGTTTACGGTACAAATATATTAGTAGCTGCTTTTGATTTGTGTTTGTTGTGAATGCTACTATGGACTCGTTCTTTTGTCTGGGTGACTTAAACGAAAGTCTGTAGCAAAGCTTCATCATGGGTCAAATCAGCGAAGGTATATACCACTACGTATAGGCTCGTTATTTTGTCTGTGTGACTTAAACGAAAGTCTGTAGCTACGCCGGAAGACTCGTATATTTGATAAGTGTGACACTTTGCGTAGTTTACGGTACAAATATATTAGTAGTTGTTGGGTTCGTAGCTAAAATACAAGTAGTTGTTGGGACTGATCACCCCGGCGGCGAAAGTATAATAATTATCAGGGGCACCCGGTAGCTGCTTAGCCTGCGAATAGGTAGTACTAGCGTGGGCGGCGGCGAAAGGTGTTTGTGTCATGATGAGAAGTTCACCCCCTACAGTCATACGAAGCCTGGCCAGGTTGCTGTAGATGGGTGGATGGGCAGCGGTACGTGGAGTATCGCCGATAAGAAGGGGGAATTGTCAATCTGCCTAAGCAGAGAGTTCCTGGTGTGCGTTCCACCCTCGTGCCAATAACTCAGGCAAGTAGGGAGGGTAGTAAGACTCCTCCCGAAAAAGGTGTGGTGGGGCGCGAAGAAGAAGAGCCATGCTGCCTTCCATCCAGGTCAGCGGCGGAAAGTGGGTTGAAGAGGTGGTATGACGCATCCAGAGTAGCAGAAAATCTGGCTTGCCCAGGTAAAGAAAATCAAAATTATATTAAAATAAATAAAAATTACAATCGCATCCATTTTGTGAATGAGCAGGCCTAAATTGCTTTAAAATATTTAATTTTCGTATTCGAAATATTACGTAATGATATAAAATTTAAAATTAAAAATAATTTTTGAATTTTATGTTATGAAAAACTATAAATATGTTTGTTTTTATGTTGTTTAGGTTTATCCCACTGCGAGTTCGGAGTTTCCTCGGTGGGACCGAGGGATTCGCCCCGTCGGGCCTCCAGCTCCAGTCAAGTCCAGCCCCGATGCCAATACCGGTGAGAATAATTTTATTTTACACTTTCCTTCTCTAATTTTTTTTTCTATGAAAATTATACAATGAATATTGAGTTAAAGGATTTTCTTCAATGAAAATTCAACAATGGGCGTTATTGAAAAGTTTGAATGACTTTCGATAATGATTTTAAAATAATTTAATTTTTTTAAACTCTTTTGATAATGATTAAAGTATATTAAAGAATTTTAATAATGATTTTCTTCAATGAAAATTCAACAATGGGCATTATTGAAAAGTTTGAATGACTTTCGATAATGATTTTGAAATAATTTAAAGTTTTTAAAGTCTTTTGATAATGATTTAAAGTTTATAAAGAATTTTAATGATGATTAAAGTCTATTAGAATAAGTTTAATTGTTGTTGACATTGTTACTGACTTGTTAGTTTTTTTTCAGGGCTCCGCGTCATGGCCACGGTTCCAGAGCGTCGGGTCCAGCGGCAGCGCAGGCAGCACAGGGGCTGCCTGCCTTGGATGAATGTTGTGTGTCTGAGGGCCCTCAGAGTGCATGGTGTATGATGCTTTGCTAGTCTTAAGCTTAATCAATTGCTTGCTTGCTTGCTTTTCAGCGTTGCAGTTTAATATTGATAAATGATTAATTATAAATATTATTAAATATGATTTAAATTAATAAATAAAAAATCATATTAAGCTGCAACGGGCGCCCTCTGCCTAGTGGAGGGACCTTGACGTGGTGGCAGAGCTTAACCATCCCTCAAATTGAGGGTGGGACCAACAACTCCACAAATCATTAATCATTTAAATATTTTTCGTTTTCTTTTGTCCACAGGAAGAACTTCAAAATAAAATATTAATAATAATATGTTATTTTTTTCTTTTATATATGTAAATAAATAAATATTATTGTAAACCAAATAAAGCATTATTATTTATAAATATATGTGTTTTTATTTATACATTTTACACAGTTGGATCTGCAATAAACCTAGCCATAGCCCGTCCCAAGCCGGGTTGAGAAAAGGTGAGGGTTGCAGATTTAAATGCGTAAAAAGCAGCGCACCCCAAAATTAGGGGTTGTGGCTCAGTGCATCGCGACCAAAAAGTGCTGTCCGATGAAATGACCTTGAAACTATAAAAGTACAGTCCGTGTCAGTGATTATAAAAGTGGCGTAAGTGCAAAAATTGCGTCGGATGAAATGACCTTGAAATAGGGGAACTGGCCTCATCACTCCCCCACTCTAGGAACCACCCTGGAACCACTTTGGGGGGAAGGAATAGTCATACAACAAAAGTAAGTACATATGTAGATTATTTTCAATATTTGCATGTCATTATTTTGAAATAAATAATAATTAGGGCTGAAATATTAGAGATACGACCCTGGAAATTTTGCCACTAGATTCTATGGAAAATTTACCGTAAGAATATTGTTTTCCAAAGTATAGTTTCTCTCTTAATAGTATGAAAGTAAACATTTTGTAATTATAATTAAATTTGATACAAAAATGTTGCATTCATTACTGCATTAAATTTCATGTAGTTAATTATTAAAATTGTACGTCATTTTAAATTTAAAAGTATGGGGTAGTTCAGCTTTTAACGCTAAAAGCAACACTTTTATGCCCTTGAAAAGTAGAGTATCATTTTGAAGAAGATTCTACATAAGTAACTTGTAGAAATGTTGTTTATTACCCTTTTCTGCGTGTGCCATTGTACACTTATACCCAGATTTTAATAATTAGATTAATTTACCAAGAAAATATCAGCAATAAATAAAAATGTAAACATGATCATTGTTTTTTTTTTATATAAAATTTGCACAGGGTTGTACGTTTCCTTTTGCTGTTAGTCGCGGTCAAAATGCCGATCCTTCCTTTTCTGTCGCATTCTGAAAACTGTAACATATTTTGTGATATTTGGAAATTACAAATAATTTTCAATTTTGATAACAGTTCGAATCGAACACGGCCTGTCCCGTATTATAAGTGGAATTTGTAAATAAATGTAAATATAAAGGATAATACATGTTAATTAAAGGATAATAGATTTTTTTAAACGATTGAAATACAATTTAAAATTAGAATTAATTTAAACAAACAATTGTTTTAAGTCCATTTCATTGTAATTAATAAAAACAATATATTGTTTTTGTTTGAGTGGTTTAGGATAAAAAACTTGAATTATTTACAGGTAGGCTATGAAATACAAGTATTAGGAAAACATAAAATTAGGAGCATTCTTCTTTACTTCTTCCAGCTTCAAAAATTGTTTTGCAAGTTTGCTTACTTTTGGGTCGACCTGTGGCGTCTTCTAAATTATTTTAATTTGTTTTGATGTCTACATGTCACTATGATGCGCCCAATATGCATTTTTGAAAGTACATACGCACAAAATTGGAAAACTTATTGGACAAAGTATATAATCAAAATTTTTGGGAATAAAGGTGAGTTTAAAATATATATTAGTTGTTTAATAATAATAAAGAAATATACAGGGTGTTGACCGCGATTTCGGAACATAGGACTTTAACATGTAAAATCATATTTTCGTAAATTATTGCTGCCCTAATTATTTTGGGTAAAAAAGCTTCTAATAAAAGTTGTAGAGCTTAAAAATCTGCATCTGAGTCAATAAGCAAAAATAATTTTACATTATTTGTAACGACATAAATTAGATATGAAAATTAACAAATGTTACCGATTTATCTGTCAAGTTATATTTTATTATTTTTATTATTTGTAATTTTTGTTAAAGTGAAAAAATATTTATTTATTTTATTTATTATTCACTTTAACAGATATTACAAGTAATACCTCATAAAAATATATTAACTTAACAGGTAAAACGTGAAACATTTGTTAATTTGTCTGTTTCAATTCCATGGCTGTCGCTATTTTTGCGGTGATTTTCGATATTTTCATACCCAATTTCTGCCATTACAAAGCATGTAAAATTTAGTTTATTGATTTAAATGCAAAATTTTAACCTCAGCAGGGGTGTATTCATGTTTTCAATATTGTTGAATCGCTGAAATAATTATGAAATTAGCTTATATTAGATAGTTGTTGAAATATTGGATATATCCATGTCTAACAATTAATATCTCGGAAACTAAATAAGATAACTACTTGCACTTTTCAAATTTAAATTCTGCAGATATTTGTCTATTTACGTACCAATTTATAATATTTGTACAACTGATACAAAATGTGCAAACAAAATTTTGATTTTTCGCACATCACAAAAATTTGACACTTTTAATTTTGGGGGAAACATATGCTATCCCCCCAATTTAGGGTCGTAGATTACGGGAGAAATAGTGAAAATATTCCTGGGGGCCTTATTTTGTGAGATATGCACTTTAAAAATTGTATCTGCCAAAAGATAGTACTTGTACGTGTACTGTCAAATGGGTCAAAAATGCATTCCTTTATTTTTGGACTAATTGTATCATCCCCCTAATTCGGACCTGTAGATTACAGGAAAAATAGTGAAAAGAATCCCAGGGTCTTAATTTTAAAGATATACATACATTTTTTTATTGAAAATAGCTTAATTTTTCCGCTTGATAAAAAAAATTCATAACTCTAAAACTAAGTAAGATAGGTACGTAAACATTTCAAATTTGACTTCAGGAGGTATTTTTCTATATATACATATATACACATATTCAATAATTTTGAATTGCTGAAATAATTTTCAGCTACAAATACATTTGATTTTATAAATTTTTCTTGATGTCTTTATAATTTTAAAAATTTATAACTCAAAAACTAATAGAGATAGAAACTTCAGCGTTTCAAATTTGGATTCAGCATTATTTCTACATTAGTATGATTTCAATTGATTTGAATTGATGAAAATAATTTTAGGAATGATTTTCTAAATAGATATTTTTTGATAAATTATCTTAATATTTTTTTATTTTTCGGGTCACGGTTATATATGTCATATGACACTGTTACTAATACAGATACAAAAAAAAATAAGAGAATACTTACAAAAGTAAAAGAAAGACGAAGAATGAAAATAATACGTCTGAGTTTTATCTACCATTGTTATAAAGAATACTTAAAATGTTATGAATAAGTTTTTTCACATTTAAAAATTTATCATAGTTTCTAGAACTTCAGCAAAAACAAAAAGAAAAATGATATTTGTATATATGATATTATATTACATTCTTTCATGATTTACTTTGTTTCAGGATAATGTGTGGTGCTGAAAGAATGAAACGGATCCCAGGTAGATTCAAAAAGTAATTTTCATTTCTACAGTTTGCTGATATGCTGAAAGATTCCGCATTTTTTACAACAATATGTAAGTGAATAATATATATTTATTTTAGATGTATTGTACGTTTTTTGCAGCATTTATTTAGCAAAAACTATTGTGTTTTTTGTTTTGAAAGCATATTTTAAGAATATTTGAAAACTTTAAAATTTCAGTAAAATTTTAGACTGCTGAAAGCGCATTCCAATCATATTTCAGTTGTTCATTTTGTACATTAATTATAATTACAATAAATTCCTTACAAATAAGATATGAAATTATTCCACGAATTAATTATGAAATGCAGTAGTTTCAGAAGTTGTATTTATCAAAAATACAAGAAAAATGTGCATTCAATAATGAGGTATTGCTCGATAAATGCAAGTAAATATACCATCCCTGCTTGTGGGGACCCTTCAAACTGTTGTGTAAATTGCACCACTATTTAATAAATTCAAAGTAATGAAACTTTCATCATTAATACGAATTTAAATTTGGTGAATTTTACCGATTGTGAAAATAACGCACCATACCAACACCTTACCTACGAATTTGGCCTTTTTATATCTGACATTATTAGGGACCTCTGCAATATTGTCAATATAAAAACGATCATTTCCCTTAATTACAGAGTTGCTCAGTGTGAAGTTCTAGAAATCGAAAGTTAATTATTATTACAAAACTTTAAATAAATGTATTTTATATTCCAAATAAATGTTGAAATTTGTGGTAAAACTTTTAGGACATAGGTTATTTATTTAAATGTTAGTACACTTGCGGCTCGGCGAGTGCGGTGCCAGCAGGAAGCATCCAGAGATTTTGCAGGATTTCGTGGGCAGCAGACTTCTTCTAATATTAGGAATGCAGTATACACAATGAAAAATAATATACTGTAACATATAAAGATGTCCCAACTAGAGCGCCGGATTTGATTTTAAAGAAAAACACATTTATTTTTTGAATGAAGCAAACATTTTTATTTCAACATAAAGGAAAATAGTTCCGATTAAATGTGCAATACAACATCAGGCAAATGGCCACCACGAAACCTCTGGCACAGGGTTATTCTTTTGTTGAAATTTTGAATAACGTTTTCACATAAATGGGGCTGTATTTCACCAATAACGCGCCGTATTTCCTCTTTAAGATGTTCAACTGTTTCAGGCTTATTCGCATACACCTTTTCCTTCACATAGCCCCAAAGAAAAAAGTCCATCGGTGTTAGATCGCACGATCTTGGTGGCCAATGTTGATCGCCAAATCGAGAAATGACACGGCCTGGAAACTTGGTCTGCAGTAACACCATTGTTTCACGTGCTGTGTGGCAGGTCGCACCGTCTTGTTGGAAAAACACGAGGATTTTCAGCACCCCAAATCCGACAGTTTTGCTTATTTACGTATCCGTCGAGTTGAAAAGGTGCCTCATCTGAAAAAAAGATTTTTTTTCGAAAAATCCGCATTAATTTGATGATGTTCCAACACCCAATTGAACCTTGTACGCGTGCAAATGCAGCTTTTTTACCAAAATTCGTTGCGTAGTGCTTCTGGAAATGTTTAATTCTTGACCACGATGCCGAATGGAAGTTCCTGGATTCTCGGCCACAGATTCCCTTACTGTGGCTATATTTTCGAGTGACCGACAAGGACAACGACGAACAATGATCTTCTCATCTATCAGTGTAAATTTGGTCTCAAATTTTGTAATTAAACGCCTCACTGTCGATTCATTTGGTGCATTATTGCGACCGAAAACTTGACGTAATTGGCGAACTGTTTTCGCAAAACTTTCACCATTTTTGTAATGTGTTTTTACAATAATTAAACGTTGTTCGTTTGAATACTTCTCCATATACTTAAATCGGGTGGTCTGTACTGTCAAAAAAAAAACCTTACAACTCGTATTAACAAAATGGCGGCAAATTTAATTCCGGCGCTCTAGTTGGGACACCCGCTATTTCATATAGGTAGTGGTTTATTTGTTATTGTAAATATAAATTGTTTTTCATATTTCAGGAAAATGTAATAAACAACAATCACACTTTGAATACACGATGTAATTTATATTTTTGTATGAATAAATGTATATTACAATATTTAATTGTATAAGCTTCCATGATTGAAAAACCCTAGACGTTAGAGGAAATGTTATTCGAATTTGAACTGTAAAGATGAAAATCATGTTAAGAAAATAAATTCACTCATTAAATGTTTAATTTAACATTTCCAATTAAAAGTAGAGATTAAAAGTAATGAAATGAAAACTTGAAATACATTTTCATTAAAACTTTAAATTTTCTGTAACTTGTCTGTAGAATTTTCATGGATTTGACTTGCATTTTTTTTTATAAAACTTGTACAATTTATAATTTAACAATTTTTAGATATCATATTTAAGTTTACAAATATTTTGAGCCCACAGTCGAAAGGATGCACATGTATGTAAGTAAAAATTAAATGTTTATCTTAAGGGGTAGTGAATTGATCCCTTACCTTAAGACAGTGTACCCTAAGTCTACAAGAGTATACAGTGCATTTAAATTACATAGATCCTAAATAGACTTTGGGGAAAATCTTTCAGAACATTTCAGTAATGTTCGCTTCCAGCCGGAACATCCCCTTATGTACCGAAGATCATGGATATTATGCAATTTTTACTGAGAAGTAAAGAATTTGAAAATTATCCCTTAATAACAAAAAGATTTGGCTTATCTCAAGGCAGTTTTGAGTAAGAAAAAATTCAGGCATTCTTGTTTTTGTGAGTTGGTTATTAATGTCTAAGGAAAATGTAGGGCGTGTTTTTTACTCCTGACGTAAATTAGATTTCTTATTTGTTAAATGAAACAGAATTAATTTGTAGTAAAATAGATTTGTTTTTGTAATACATGTATTTATTTCGAAAAGGATTAATGTGTATTAGTGGCACAGATCCCTTTAGATATAAATGATATAGCACACTCCTTGTGCAAGTATAATACATAGACTGTGCCAAAAAGGTAAATTAAATAAATTAATAAGGCAGTATAAATACTATAAGAATTTTGTAATCGATGAAAATTTTGTCATACATGTTTTCCTAATACACGTTCAGATATTATGAAATTTATGATTGAATATCTCGAAAACTAAAGGAGATATCCACTTGCACTTTTCAAATTTGGATTTAGCAAATATTATTACATAAGTACACATAGTTCGAGAATTTTTGAAACGCTGAAAACTTTTAAATTTTAAGGAAATGAAATTATGTAAATTTCAAATCGGTTCATTTTACATATTTTAATCCATCACTCCTACACGGTTATAGATAGAATAACGGGTGAGGAAAATTTGGATTTAGCGTGAAATTCTCTTTCTTTTCATATAATACATAATTTTTTTCAACATCGGTTCTCAAGTATCACCGGAATTTTGTATATTTTCTATTTGTTTAATTAGTCATATTTTCACGGACCACTTCTACACGGTTAAAGATAGAATAACGCACAATGAAAAGTTGAATAGAGTATAAAATTTTCTTTCATTTTATGGGTCGCAAGATTTTTTTCAACACCGGTTCTCGAGTTAAGGACTCTGAAATTTACATGAATTTTCACCTAAATTTTGTATAATTTCAATGTGGTTCATTTCTCATATTTTCATGCACCACTTCTGCACGGTTAAAGATAGAATAACAAACTATGAAAAGTTGAATAGAGCATAAAATTTTCTTTCATTTTATGGATCGCAAGAATTTTTTTCAATATCGGTTCTCGAATTACGAGCGCTGAAATTTACATAAATTTTCATCTGAATTTTGTATATTTTCAATTTGATTCATTTATCATATTTTCATGCACCACTTCTGCACGGTTAAAGATAGAATAACGTACATTGAAAATCTGAATAGAGCATGAAATTTTCTTTTATTTCATTTTTCGCAAGATTATTTTTAGTGCTGTCAAGAACCGAAAAAATTTGGAACCGGGTACCCGGTTCCAAAACTATCCGGGTACCCGGGTAGTGGAACCGATTTTCGGTTCCGAGTAGTGGAACCGATTTTCGGTTCCGGTTCCGAGTAATGGAACCGATCTTCGGTTCCGGTTCCGGGCAATGGAATCGATCTTCGGTTCCGAATAGTGGAACATAACACAAAAGTAAATTCATTTTTCTCCTGAAAATAGATTTATGTTGTTGAATTTAATTCATATAATCATATTTTCTTCTACATTTCTTTTACGGGGCACATTATGAATGTCTATCTATGTTAACCTACCGGGCGTCGTAACTCGTTACAATGTCGTAAATAAATCGGCGAAACTTTTTTTTTTTTAGAGTTAGTTTAAATAAATATCTGTTCGTTCAGAAATAGGTTTCCTTTCCCAAAAAAATTGTACTTGTTTAAAAATATTGTTAAACAAGTACGGTTTACAATACAGGGTTCCAGCTAAGTTTCTAAGGAGTGTAAAGGCTGGTTTAAGCCTTTGATCAACAGCAGGACTTGTCTAAAGCTTTGTTAGGACTTTCTACAGCCACAAGAAGGCAGCAATAGTTTAGTTAAAGTCGCGAATATTAGGTACATTAAAATTAAATTCACTTACATTTTAAAGTTAGGGTAAAATATAATTAATGTTTTGCCGATGATCGTGTCACGTCAGTTTAAATTATTGTCCAATTTTTTAAATGTAGGTACAGAAACAATCCTTAAAGTAGCTTTAATCACTTTAAAAATATGGTCTCGTGGCCGTGTGCCTGAGTGTCTGGTCGCGAATCTGGGGACCCGGGTTCGATCCCGACCGACGCCAAAAATTGACCCCTGTGGCTCACTCTCCACGCCAGCAATGAGTGCCCGTGAGGTGACGCCTGGTAAACGCCCGCACGGTACAAATATTCCATCATTACCGATATCTGTACAAAACAGATTGGCACACCCAGCAATGGGTAATATGCCGTGATGAAATATTTATTTTATTTATTGAAAAATATGAATAATGCATGACCGCCTGGGAGACAATTAATCGGAAGCGATGTCTTAAAGCAGACTATATTAGCCTCCCCTAAGTGAGGGATGTATTGGTAAATGGGGAAATATATTTGTAAAAAAAGTATATACTTAAATTTATAAAATTTCATAGGTACATATAAAAGCCTAAAATAGTAAAATTGAAAAGTTTCGGATTATATTTTAATACAGTTTTTCATTAAAAATTGTTATGGGCTGCAAGTAAAGTATCACTTCCGGTTTATCTAGTTAAGTCAAAATGTAATATGTTGTTCCCCTTGATATAAAAGTCCTAAATACTAAAATTGAAAATTTTTAGATTATATTTTAATATAGTTCTTCATGAAAAACTGTTACGGGCGTCAAGTAAAGTACCACTTCCGGTTTGTCAATTTCAGTCAAAATACAATATGTTGTTCTCCTTGATATAAAAGTCCTAAATACTAAAATTGAAAATTTTTAGATTATATTTTAATATAGTTGTTGATGAAAAACTGTTATGGGCTTCAAGTAAAGTATCACTTCCGGTTTATCGATTTTACTCAAAATCTAATATGTTGTTCCCATTGATGTAAAAGTCTTAAATACTAAAATTGAAAGGGTTTAGATTATATTTTAATATAGTTCTTCATGAAAAACTGTTATGGGCTTCAAGTAAAGTATCACTTCCGGTTTGTCAATTTTCCGAAATATTAATTTTTTATAGTTTTCCTTGCTATAATAGTCCTAAATACTAAAATTGAATTTTTTTAGATTATATTTTAATACAGCTCTACATGAAAAACTGTTATGGGCTTCAAGAAAAGTATCACTTCCGGTTTGTCAATTTCAGTCAAAAACTAATAGGTTGTTCCCTTTGATATAAAAATCTGAAATACTAAAATTGAAAATTTTTAGATTATATTTTAATACAGTTCTTCATGAAAAACTGTTACGGGCTTCAAGTAAAGTACCACTTCCGGTTTGTCAATTTCAGTCAAAATAAAATATGTTGTTCCCTTTGATATAAAAATCCTAAATACTAAAATTGAAATTTTTTTGATTATATTTTAATACAGTTCTTCATGAAAAACTGTTACGGGCTTTAAGTAAAATACCACTTCCGGTTTGTCAATTTCAGTCAAAATATAATATGTTTTTCCCTTTGATATAAAAATTCTAAATACTAAAATTGAAAATTTTTAGATTATATTTTAATACAGTTCTTCATGAAAAACTGTTACGGGCTTTAAGTAAAGTACCATTTCCGGTTTGTCAATTTCAGTCAAAATATAATATGTTGTTCCATATTTTTGTGTTTATATTTGAAAAAATATATAGATGTCTTTTCCCGTTCCCGAAATATTAATTTTTTATAGTTTTCCTACAAAAATACACTATATCCCAGACACAATTACTTGTCACCGAGATATGCTGCGGACTTAACACTATGTTTCCCAACAAAAATTACAGTAAAAAGAAGAGTCCATTGAAATGAAATAGTTAAATATTTCGCTCTGTTTTACAAAAAATAAATATTTGTGAGTAAGTGTACAATCCTATTCGTTGTTATTCTATGACATGTTGTTTCTGTCTTACAACATATTTATCTTATACCTTGTAAGACAGAGACAACATGTCATAGAATAACAACAAACAGGATTGTACACTTACTCGCAAATATTTATTTTTTGTAAGACAGAGAGCGAAATATATAACTATTTCATTTCAATGGACTCTTCTTTTTACTGTAATTTTTGTTGGGAAACATAGTGTTAAGTCCGCAGCATATCTCGGTGACAAGTAATTGTAGTCCGGGATATAGTGTATTTTTGTAGGAAAACTAAAAAATTAATATTTCGGGAACGGGAAAAGACATCTATATATTTTTTTCAAATATAAACACAAAAAGATTAACCAAATGGAACAACATATTATATTTTGACTGAAATTGACAAACCGGAAATGGTACTTTACTTAAAGCCCGTAACAGTTTTTCATGAAGAACTGTATTAAAATATCATCAAAAAATTTTCAATTTTAGTATTTAGGATTTTTATATCAAAGGGAACAACATATTATATTTTGACTAAAATTGACAAACCGGAAGTGGTACTTTACTTGAATCCCGTAACAGTTTTTCATGAAGAACTGTATTAAAATATAATCTAAAAAATTTCAATTTTAGTATTTAGGATTTTTATATCAAAGGGAACAACATATTATATTTTGACTGAAATTGACAAACCGGAAGTGATACGTTACTTGAAGCCCATAACAGTTTTTCATGTAGAGCTGTATTAAAATATAATCTAAAAAATTACAATTTTAGTATTTAGGACTTTTATAGCAAGGAGAACAACATATTACATTTTGACTGAAATTGACAAACCGGAAGTGGTACTTTACTTGAAACCCGTAACAGTTTTTCAAGAAGAACTGTATTAAAATATAATCTAAAAATTTTCAATTTTAGTATTTAGGACTTTTATATCAAGGGGAACAATATATTACATTTTAACTGAAATTGACAAACCGGAAGTGATACTTTACTTGAAGTTCATAACAGTTTTTCATGAAGAACTATATTAAAATATAATCTAAAAATTTTCAATTTTAGTATTTAAGACTTTTATATCAAGGGGAACAACATATTTTATTTTGACTGAAATTGATAAACCGGAAGTGATACTTTACTTGAAGCCCATAACAGTTTTTATTATTTTCATCATCGGTTCTCGAGTTACGGACGTTGAAAGTTACATGAGTTTTCACCGGAATTTTGTATATTTTCAATTTCATTAATTTATCATATTTTCATGCATCACTCTGGCACGGTTAAAGATTCGGTAATGGGTGATGAAATTTTAAAATCAGCATGAAATTTTATCTATATTGTCTTATACGTACTTTAATATTATAAGAATTTTATACTATGTCCCTATCGACTATCTTAGAGGGAATACAACAATAAGCACATTAATTATTAACAAATTGGGATAGTAGATAGGGACAATAAAAGTCAGACGTTTTACAAGTTATTTTTCAAATCGAAACACTTTTAAATTTGGATTCAGCAAGTCCTTAGCCATAAGTGTCCATAGTTTCATAGTTATTTATCATGTTAGCACACCCAATAATGGGCATAATAATGGAAAGAAATGTTTCATATTTATTTATTTATTTAATTCCAAAATATATGGGTGTTTTTGACTGGTTGCCAACACATATTTAGATACCATTATGTTTTGGTAATGATTCTTCCTGTTTTGGGTACGGCAGCTGAATTCTGTACACCGTATAATAGATCATATTTAAGGAGTGACTTCTAGTAGACATTTAAATGAAATTTATGAATTATGCTGGCAATTCAAAGGGGTAGAATCAAACCATTGTTAGGGACATAATTTATATATATATATATATATATATATATATATATATATATATATATATATATATATATATATATATATAAACATATTTTTAAATATTATAAGGTTGTTTGGTATCAAATGAAAGGGCATAAAATTTGCAGGCATAATACAAGTAATATAAAAAATTATATGATGTGTGATCTATATAAGCTTAGAATCGAACCCGGATCAATAAAAAAATAAATATTTTATTTATTCCTCAAAATAATACATTACACAATATACATGCTCATTATTTTATTTCTAACATTTATTTTTAATAATTATTTTTGAATAAAATTGAATGAATGTTATCTAATGCCTAGCTATTATGGTAATTAATGACCTCATTCTCAAGGTAATTGTTAAATCGTGCGGATGTGTGTATGGCGTGCTCCTGTATTTAGGCCTGAAGGACGACTTCCTGGTGGAAGAAAACGGCTTCCAGCATCCCTACAGGACTTGGAAACATCCCTGAGAACTTCATTATGCATGGTGAGTTATTTTTTCCGTATTTTCTTAACTGTTAAGACTTAGAACCCATTTGTGGGTGTTGTATAGCATTCCTAACGATCATACCAAGAATTGATAGTTGATATTTTTATTAATCATTATGTTATATTGAATATTATTTATATATTTTTCATATATAGTTTAATACATACGTATATAATTTGTTGTTGTACCCAATATTGGGTGCAAGAGTTTGTGTATCATTTATTTACGAAAACATTTAATTTTACAAGATGTTTGATAGTTTTTTTTTTACATATTTGAAGCGTGAACAAGTTACGTAATTTATGTATTTTACATATTGTTGCAATTTGGAGGCAATGTATCATTTAATTGTTGAAGATATTTATCGAATATGTATTAAAAGTAGAAGTACTTTCGAATTTTCATATACAGGCATACAAAAGGTCTCCCGACTATAATAGTTTAAATGTATTTTACGAAAAATAGCAGTCTAAAATCCAATACATTTTTTTAATCCAAAATGAAAAGCATTATGTTACGTTATTATCTATAAAGAAATAAACAAATAATATAGTTATTTTATTTATTTCATGGGGGTAAACATTGAAAGTATTCATAATTTCATGACAAAAAAGTCTTCGTATGATAACCAAAACATTTAAATAATAAATCATTTATTTATGTTTTACAAAGAAATATATTTTGATGATTTTCCTTTGGATTTTCCACCATTAACTAAACGACGAGTTATTGAATCTACCAAACTTTTGGACACCGATGGCATTCTATTCTCATTGTAATTAATTTTAAATTATTGTTTGGTTTATATCCTCGTTTATTTCAAGAGTTTTCCGCATTTTCTCAATGTGGTTAAAGTCCAGTGACTGTAGGGGATGATTAAGCTTATTTTTGATATTATACAATAGCCATGCTCTTAGAAGGCGCGAATTATTTGTCTCTGGACTTTAACTAGATTGGGAAAGGGAAATTGAAAAATATTTAAGGAAACAATAATATAATCCATTAAAAGTAAGAAATAATTTAATATTAATTACAAGAAGAACGGCATAATATAATGCCATCGATGACCAAAAATGTGGTAAATTCAATAACTCGTCGATTAGTTACTGGTGGAAAGAAAAACCAAAGGAAACCCATCAAAATATTGTATTTCTTTAAGAACCATAAATAAATGCTTTATAATTTCAATGTTTTGGATATCGTATGGAGAATGAACTACATTATTTGAATAAATTGAGCGATAGTCGTTAATATAAAAGAATTTTTTGTATGACTGTATATTATGTGTTGTACCCAATAATGGGTGCACGAGTTTGTATATAAATTATTTATGAACTTATTTATTTTATCCATTGTTGCATTTTAGGGTCATTGTATCATGTAATTATTTTAGATATTTTTCGATATAAATATTTATTAAAATTAGACGAATTTTCATAAACATGGATGCATTTTCTTAAATAATTTTTAAATAACATATTTATTGTTGAAAATATTGTTATAAACCTTTGTACAAAGTTTTGGATATATATTTTTAAAATATATGAACGCTAAATCGGTTACATAATGTGTGCCTCACTATTGTATTAATTATATTAATAACTAATTGAACAGAAGTGAACCATTAAAATAAATAAATTATTGATCTACATATTTAACAAATCGATTGTTGAATCTATGAATTATTATAATTTCCATTGAAAATTAGAAATTTTTTCATATAAATTTCATATAGTAATATGTATTAAATGTTGTGTAACTTAGAATATTTTATAATTTGAAATAGAAATTGTCAAATATTCATTATATTTTCCATTGTTGCAGGTTCTAAAAACCTGGGGGAAGACATGGACGGGAGTTCTGGAGAACCTGCATATTATTTGGAGAGAATGAAAATAAAAAAGAAAGGTAATATTCATGGAATTAAAGATATCTTTACATATTGTATTTGAATAAAAATTTAAATCCTTATACATTCTTTTATGTTAACAATAAAAAAATTGTAGGAATAAAATATGCTTAGTATTGTTTTGTCATTGTTTCAGAATCCCAACAACACCCAGAAGGATGTGGAGCAAGTGTAGGAGTCCTGGATATCCTCTGGAGAAGATTATCCTGTTAAAAAGACCGTTATGTATATAAATGGTTAGCATCTTTATTTAATTGTCAATCATACATAAATATGTTTTCATATGTATCATCATCATAAATGCCCCTGCCCCGACATCTAAAAACCCCCAAATAATTCGAGCCCTAATTAATAATAAAATAAAACATTACCTTCCCTCATAATACAGATATTTATATTTTCATTAAAAATATAAATATGAGTTGACATAAATGATGGACAGACAATTTACATAGTTACATAAGGTAAATATGAACATTGTATACATTTATTGAAAAGTTATAAGCATTTTACATCGTTATCATAAGAAATATAATAATTACAATAGTAATTGATATTAAGAGAAGTATAATATATAAATAAAAAGTAGAATCTGAATTTTGATGTTCCAGTCTTGTGTCTTTAACCGTGTCTGAGTAATAAATTATTTTTACAAGAAATACACGTTGAAATGAAATAAAATTCTTTATAACTTATGAACCAGTGTTTTTATAAATGCTTAGTAAAAGTGTTGTGGTAGGAAATTAGCTGTAGATACCATTTTTCGAGGTCCCAACGTCATATGTTTGACCGTGTCCGAGTTATTAATTATTTTGTCCAATAATATACCGGGGAACTTAATTTGCAAGTGTATTACTTGCGAAGCAGTATTTCAAAAAATGCACGGTGATTGTATTTTGATAGAAAATTTACCGTAGATTCCAAATTTCCGGTCTCATTGCCCTATCTTTAATTATTTAGAAATTATGATGTTTTTCTACCTGTAGAAGTAATAAATAATAATGTTGACGTGTGGTTCCCAAATATTGAGGTAATATTTCCTTAGAGAAATTTTCATGTGAATTCCAAATTTTGTTGAAATATCGATGTATCTTTAACCGTTTATGATTTTTTTCTAGTATGAAAAGAGCATTTTTAATGTTTATCAAGTAAATTTGAGGGACTGTAAGTCGAGAAACGATGATGGGAAGAAAATCATGCCGAGCATGAAATATAGAGAATTTCATGCTGAATCCAAAATTCGCGCGTTGTTGTATCTTTAACCGTGTAGGAGGGGTGGATGAAAAGAGACAGTATATATATGTAATATAGGATTATTGATGAATAATAAAAGTTGAAGAAATAAAATATGCTTAGTATTGTTTGTCATTGTTGCAGAATCCCAACAACAGGCAGAAGGATGTGGAGTCCTGGAGATCCTGTGGGAAAAGAATCCTGCAGAAAATACCTTTATTTACAAAGAAATGGTTAGCATCTTTATTTAATTGTGAATCATCTATTAAATATGTTTTCATAATGATCATTAAAAATTGTGAAAAGTAATTGAACATGAAATAAAATAAAAATCCTTGAATATCATAGACCTTATAGCATGTACATCGAAATATAAATAATAATAATGAATGTGAGATGCTAACATGAGTTTATTTTCATTGTTGCAGAATGTGTAACATTACCGAGGCAGCCCCGAGGTTTTCCGTGCTCTGAAGAAGATTCCCAGAAGAAAAATGGCCTATGTCACGCCTTTGCAGAAGCCCCCTAAAAAATTGCAGAAGAAAAATTCCCCTGTCACGCCTTTGCAGAAGCCCCCCAAATAGTTCCAGAAGAAAAATTCCCCTGTCACGCCTTTGCAGAAGGCCCCAATTAATTGCAGCCCTTGATTAATAATAAAATGAAACATTACCTTTTCCCATAATCCAGATTTTTTTATTTTCATGAAAAACTATAAATATGAATTGATAAAAATGATAGACACAATATTCATAGTTCCATAAGGTGAATATGAATATTGTATAGGTACTTAGTTATAAGTTTTCGAAAAGTTATAAGCATGAAACATAGTTATCATGAAAGGTATAGATTATGAATGAAAATGTGACATATATACATACATTTTTTCATAGGACTTACAAAGGTAATATACTTATATAATTACATGATTACAATTAATATAAACGTTACATATACATACATTACTAAATAAAGTAGGCCGAAATATAAAGTTCGTATAAATATAATCATTCATTGCAGTAATAGGTGCAATAGTTAATAAAGAGTTCGTGAATTGTTGTACCTTGTGTTGTACATAAATACTTAGGCAAATCATTGAGCAATATTAATATTTTTTGGTGCAAGAATGAATATACAATTCGATAATAGTTGTTGCATTGAAAAATGTAGAAGAAAAATCACAAATCGTTATAGTTCTTGATGCAATATGTAGTAGATATTTTGATAATAGTTGTACCTATTGTTGCAAAGAAATAGTTGGACTAGAGTTTGAGCATTTAGGAAAAGATGTTGGTGCAAGAATTAACAGACAGTTTGTTAATAGTTGAAATCATTGTTGCACTGTAATAGTTGCAAAATATTTTTAGAATTCCTTATAAATATTGGTGCAATACTTAATAGGTATTTCGTTATTAGTTGTATGTATAGTTGCACTGAAATACTTAGACGAAATTTAAAGAAATCCGTATAATTATTGGTTCGAGAGTAAATAGATAGTTTGGTAATAGTTATATATTTTGTTAGACTGAACTACATAGATAATTTTGACATTCCGTATAGACGGTGCAAGAATGAACAGACAGTTTCTTTATAGTTGAACCCATAGTTGCAATTAGTGAAACAAAATTTAAGAAATTCTTTATAGTTAGTGGTGCAACATGTAATAGACAAACTGTTATTAGTTGTACGTATTGTCGCATTGAAATACTTGAATAAAATTATAGAAACCCTTATAGTTATTGGTTGAACAGTAATTAGACAGTTTATTAATTGTAAGTATTGTTGCATTGAAATAGTGAGACAATAGTTTGAGCATATGGTATAGATATTGATAAAAATAGATTTTGAATAATTGAAGGCATTGTTGCACTAAAATACGTAGAGAAAATTAGAATAATACTTATAATTATTGGTTCCACAGTAAATAGACAGTAATAATTGTACCTATTAATTGCATTGAAATACTTAGACAAAATTAGAAAAATACTTCATAGTAACATTTAACAGATAGTTTGTTATTAGTTGTATCTTTTGTTGCACTAAAATACTTAGACAAAATTTTGAGCATTTCATATGGATGTTGATGCAAGAATTAATGGAGGGTTTGTAAATAGTTAAAGCCATTGTTGCATTCATATAGTTGAAGATTTTTTTTTAGAATTCCTTAGAGATATTAGTGTTACATTGAATAGATAGTTTGTTATTAGTTGTACCTATTGTTGCACTGAAATACTTAGACAAAAGTTTGAGCATGTCATGTAGATGTTGATGCAAGATTTAACAGAGTTTATAAATAGTTGAAGCCATTGTTGCACTGAGATAGTTTTTTTTTTTATTTTAGAATTTTTTACAGATATTAGTGTCACATTGAATAGATAGTTTGTTATTAGTTGTACGTATTCTTGCATTGAAATACTTAGTCAAAAGTTTGAACATTCCATATAGATGTTGATACAAGAATAAAGAGAGAGTTTGTTAATAGTTCAGGACATTGTTGCACTGAACGAAGTAGACAAAATTAAATAAATAGTTTATAATGATTGTTGCAATATGTAATAGATAGTTTGTTATTAGTTGTATCTACTGCACAGAAATACTAAAGACAAAATTTGAAGAATTCCATACATGCACAATTTTTTTGGGAATGTATATAGATAATTGTGCAACAATGAGCCCACAGTTTCGTTAGTAGTTGATGTATTGTTGCACTGAAATACTTGGACATAAATTTAAGAAATCCTTATAGTTATTGGTTCAACAGATCGTGGAATAATTGTTCATAGTTGTATGTATTGTTGCACAGAAAAATTTTTTTTTTTTTTTTACAAATCGTAGTACTTGTTGAAATTGAAGAAGATGTGTAGTTATTGTTGCACTGAGAAATGTAGAGAACATATTTAGATATCGTTGAAGTATTTGGTGGTACAGTTAATTAAATGTTTGTTAATTGTTGCAGCTATTGTTGCAATGTAGCCAATATTTGTAGTAATGGATGAATAAGTATATGAAAACTTATATGTATATAGTAGTGACTGAAGGAAAATAGAAATACTTAATGTGGAAAACAATAGAAAATCATGCTTGTAACTTATCGAGTATTAATGAAGAATGTAGGTAAAGTGAGAACATATGTATGTGGTATAATAAAAGATGCACTGTTGAACATACAAACGTATTTTACTTGATTCACATATAAGGAGAATGTAGTGCATTTTTTGTTATATAACATATAGACATATGTATATATCGCAATGAGGAAATACAATATACGTGTAAGATGAGGCATAGGGCTTAGATGTAATTGCAATTGAAATGAATTAGAGATAATAATATATTTAGAAGGGTGAGAGAAGTGAAATATTTACAAGAGAAGATATTTACACCGTGATAGTGATTTATAGAGGGTATGATCGCGACACCGACACATGTAGAGTCATACTTGCGTAATGTCGTACTTATAAGGGTTTTTTAGTAAGGAAAAGTTAGGATTGAGTTTGTATATAAATAAATATTTCATTAGAAGGGAGAAATGAAGTTAGCATGGTGTGTAACAATAGTAATTTGAAATGGAAAATGTGGAGAATCATTCCGAAATAGCGTTAGTGATTTGTAGGTTTTTTTTGTTTAAATTAATAGAGAAATGTTCACTTGGGGAAATATTATAAGTGATACCTTAAGGGAAAATATAAATCGAATTTGATAGGTAAAATGCGAAACATTTGTTAATGTATTTGTTTAATTGGAATAGTAATAGCAATTTTTGGGGTGTTTTTTGAGATTTTCATACATAATTGTTGTCGTTACAAGTCATTAAAAAAGAATTTAGCTTATTAAATGAGATGCAGTATTGATACTATTTTTACGTGAAATAATGACGGGAGATGGGAAATAGAAGAAAATGATGTTTATATATTAGTCATATGTTCCGATGTCGTGGTGGTCACCCTGTATAAGAAGTCCTACACAGATAGTAAATATGAAGTAATTGTTACACCCTTGTAGAGTAGTATCTGTATTAAATTAGCCATATTTCGACCCCTTACAGGGAAAGATATAGTAATATCATTTTGTTTTTATATATATATATATATATATATATATATATATATATATATATATATATATATATATATATATATATATAGAGATATATTTTATTTGATTGAAGAAGTAAGGGGTAATAAGTAGTACATTTGAAGCCGTAGATAGTAATAATATTTGAAAACATGATGGGGGAATTAATGAAATAGTTTTTCGCTCGGAAAATCGTGTGTAGTGTTGAAGGGAATTAATAAATAATTTTGTACGTATTAATAGTTTTGGAGTTAGGATTTTTTTGCGAAATATCTTACACGTGTACATGTATTTTCCATATCAAATGTTAGAAAGGAATCATAGAGTTTTGAAGTACATTAGAAAATCATGAAATAGGAAATAGATATATACATATGTGAATAGATATGTTATATAACGAAATGTATTCGTTCTCCTGAAGTTAGTTGATGAGGTAGATAGTCATTGTACATATAGAAATCTCGTTCAATTCATATAAAAGTTTAAATATCCAAAGGGAAGTATTTGGATATTTGAAATTGTCGGAGAGGAAAAGTGTTACGTAATATGTTTTGACAATGATTACGTAACATTTTTTTTCTAGAAGGAGGTTAGGGGTGAATGACCGCAAACTAAAAAGCGTTAGGTCGCTGTTTGAGGTTACTATTTACTCTCTTTTCGCCAAGCTAAAAACTACCTAAGTCGCTGTTGTAGAATACACTGTACAGCGCGTTTTGCAGATCTGGCTATACAGCCTAGTTTGTAAGGTAGCAGGGCGCTAAGCGCCCTGTAATTTTTTTTAGAAAAAATCGAGGAACGAGATTTTTATAAGTCCAACTTTTTGTCTACACAAATGCTGGACTTAGAAAAAATTTTGAACAAAATTTTTTCAGAATTTTTTCTAAGTCCCCACTAGTATAGGTACAGCAACACCTCTAGCATAGCCATAGCACATAAGTATTTAATTGTATATCACTGTACCAATATAAGATCAATAAAAAAAATTATTAACAATCCAATTGTATTATTTCTCTTATTACTATTTCAGGATTTTATATTTCAGATACCACTTACCTTCGGATACTTACATAGCCTACCAGCGATACATGGATGCTTGCTGCAATACACTTAGTAATTAAATTAGATGATAGGATATGGGAGGTGAAGTGTCACTGGTTGATGAGGGAGGAGATGTATGAACGGAAGGACTGACGTCATCATGAGAGATGAAATATTTTTTTGGACAGAATATTTTTTTTGGTTTGGTGATTATGTAATCATGTAATGATAGGATTTATTTTATTTTGGATTCAGAATATTTTTTTAATTTTTGTGAGAGGTGACGAATTATTTTTCTGGACTTAGAATATTTTTTTTTATTTGATACGGGGTTGTGAAATATGGTTGCTATATTTTTTGGATTACGTAACACCTACTACGTAATCATGTAATCGGATTTATTTTATTTTTTGAGTCGACAATGAAAACAAATAAAAGACACTTCTAATTTCCGTGCATAGGTATGATCTTAAAATCTTTTTCCAACTTTTTTTTTGTAATAAATGCGAAAGGTGTTACGTAATCATGCAAGGTAAAAAATTAATACTTTGACAATATTTTTTTAATTTTTTTTATGTATGTACTGAATATACTACGGTTGAAATTTTATTTTTTACTATGCACTTCTGTACTTCTTTTTAACGTACCAATTTCAGAGGGTGTTACGTAATCCTGCTTGTTCGAATGTATGTATAACTTACTTTATTTCTTCAATGAAGATTCCTAGGGTAAATTGAAATTTTCCAAAGGATGTAAAGGATTGCTAAATAAAATATTTAATCATTTTAAGAACATTTATTTATCATTTACTATTACATAATATGTCAGGATGATTTTTTTTTCTTAAATAGAGATTTCTTATATGTATATTAATCATTTTATTTTAATATAATAGATGCCCCATAGGATTTCTTAAATTTTAAATCTACTTTGATTGTATATTTATCGAATATTTTTCTAATTGATTTTAGAATATTACAATATATGAATTTCGATATGAGGCATCTACTATTTAACAATTATGTACAGGGTGAAAAAATATATTACATAAATACAATATAAATGGTTCCATTGTAGACGTACCTTGATTTGAGCTGGATCTATATAACAAAAAAATAGGAATTATATTTTTTTTGTAATACCATGAATATATATTTACTTATTATTTAAAGAAGGCGAAATTCTTCAATGTTTCTGGGGGCAATGACATATGTTCCACAAATTCTTCAGGACTACCAATACTAATTTGGGCTTGTACATGAATTTGGGGGTTCCTTTCTTGTGGGGGTAAATATTTTCAATTGTTTCTCAACATGTAAACAAACAAAAACAAATGTATTAGGACTTTAGAATTATTAGAAGTTACTTTAACACAAAATTTATTAAACATCGTACAATAAATTCAAAGAGCATGCACACATCCGCTCTAAAATACAACCGAATAATAAGGAAAATAGCCGAAAATATCCTGTGTAACGATTCTGGTGATTGATACGGACTTCTATTGGTCGTCTGTACACCCAAAATAATGTAGCAAGTTGTAGGAAATTTCAGGAATTTAATGGAACTCAGTTTGACCTGGAATTTGCAAGAACTGATAGTCAAGAACTTAACAGCGTATATTTTGGTGTAATGGAAAAGTTCAATAAGGTACATTATTATTGGTGTAAAGACGAATTTTTTGTACGATGTTTAATAAATTAATTGAATGTCTTGTACGAATGTATTTTGTGTACATGAATTGTAACAATTTGTAAGATATTACTGTGTGATAATGTCCATGTTATTTTGTATGTAGGTATAGTAAGAATAAATGCTGTTTGAAGTATTTGAGGTAGTTACCATGAAATTGTATTGCGTTCGAATTTGTCTATGTACCTTATTCATACCAACTGAATTACCTTCTTCTGGGTGTGCCACATCTGTATTCATTGTGTGGGTTGAGAAAAAAAATACATTTTTTTAAGATATATTTCTTTCGTATAACAAATATTCTTTATTAACACAGAACAGCAAAATCTATTACCAGAGTAAATATACAATAATAGAATAATATACATGAGTTCAAATAAACTATTATATGATCTATCTAATAAGCTATGATAGTTATAAGTACTTATAATCAGGGATCTTTTATTTTTTTTAAATACATCATAATAGTTTTATTCATCTACTTTGGCACAAAATTGTGACATGTTAAATGTTAGAATAAAAATATATGATGTTTAAATTGAAGCTTGTAAACATTGCAAGGTAGTACTAGATGGGTGACCGATTTATACTAAATGTTCCCAAATTTTTATGCCCACAAGGGCCTATAATACCTAATTGTATACTTAGGGAAATTAATTTTGTCATCATTTTTAAAACAAAATTTTCACGCATCTTTTGTAAAAAATATCGGACTTTCTCCCCAAAATTATAGGTGCACCCTACCATACTTCACATTTCTTTTTTGGGTTCATGCCAGTACCAGCCTTACACTTAAAGTCATCGCTAAATTCTTTCAAGTTACTGACACTCCCTACTACCCTAAACTGAGGTGGCGATTGTGGGTCTTTCTCGATTTGTAAGTTAGTGGATTCTTCTGTGACTGTACTACACCATACTTGAGCAAAACTAACAAAAAATAGTTGCTTGTGGGTTAAGTTTAAACCGGGTAAAGGTGCAGGGATTGGTAAACGACGAGACATTTCCAGAAAAGCGTGGTAGGCTGCCTTAAGACCACCATTATCGGCTATGTTTTCGCCAAGGGTTTGTCTACCATTTAAAGAACGATTGTTGATTTTGTATGAACCTTAAAACTGATTATTGATATTACTTTTATGTATGTTATTCATAATACTATACAGGTGTTTAAAAAGGTGTACTAATCTATTGTTTATGAAATGATATATACAATTGAACTACTATTGAAAAATTGTATTGTATTGTAAAGGAGAATGAATTTAATGAGCCATCAAAGCAGGACCTGAGACACACAAGTCACGCAGGCAAAGACTCTCTAGGCTGGGCCTAGGATGCGAGACAGGCGTACCTGAAACCCCACAGTGACAAGTGGTACTGCCCCAAGCTACCCCACAGTGATGAAATAACATCCCACTCAAAATTAATGCAGGCAGGGGCTGAAAGTAATATTTTATCAGCGGTTCAAGCGAACTTGAGGCCTACAAAAACCAGAGCGGGTTATTGGGTGATCGAATGCGATTGAGATGCAAAGGAAAATGAATTTAATGAGCCACCAAAGCAGGACCTGAGACACACAAGTCACGCAGGCAAAGACTCTCTAGGCTGGGCCTAGGATTCGAGACAGGCGAACCTGAAACCCCACAGTGACAAGTGGTACTGCCCCAAAAAACCCCACAGTGATGAAATAACATCCCACTCAAAATTAATGCAGGCAGGGGCTGAAAGTATTATTTTATCAGCGGTTCAAGCGAACTTGAGGCCTTCAAAAACCAGAGCGGGTTATTGGGTGATCGAATGCGATTGAGATGTAAAGGAAAATGAATTTAATGAGCCACCAAAGCAGGACCTGAGACACACAAGTCACGCAGGCAAAGACTCTCTAGGCTGGGCCTAGGATGCGAGACAGGCGTACCTGAAACCTCACAGTGACAAGTGGTACTGTCCCAAGCTACCCCACAGTGATGAAATAACATCCCACTCAAAATTAATGCAGGCAGGGGCTGAAAGTTATATTTTATCAGCGTTTCAAGCGAACTTGAGGCCTACAAAAACCAGAGCGGGTTATTGGGTGATCGAATGCGATTGAGATGATTTCAGGATGTAAAGGAAAATGTTGTTTGTGTAGCAGTTCAATATGTACTACCGTTCTGAAATTCTAAAGAGTTGTACACCGTTCTAAACACAAAATCTGTACAGTATTGATTTACTATGAGGAGTATATGAATATGTAATACTTCAGAATTTATTTTTAATTTGTAATTATCTTTAATAAATATAAAAGAATTATGTAAATGCCTGACTGATGAGAATAATTTTGAATAATATAATAATAATATTTTATTTCAAAATAATGAAAAAAAAAATGTAACAACAACCTTCTAAAAATAAGAACCCTAAACTTACTATATTGTTTGTCAACACACGCAGTTCGTTCTTTGAATTTTTCAATGGTTTTATTATTCCACCATTGATGAAAATTTCCCTCTTTATCATACTCTTTGCCCTGGTCGTCAAAAGCATGGGTAACTTCATGTCCCATAACTATCCCCATAGCCCCATAATTTAAACTAGGGGGGTATCTCGGCTCGTAAAAGGGTGACTGCAATATACCAGCAGGAAAAACCATTTGATTTTTTGTAGGGGTGTAGTATGCATTACAATTCAAATTTTCAATGCCCGTTATTCTATCTTTAACCGTGTAGGAGTGGTACAAGAAAGTACAGGGTGTTTCCTTTAAAACAACCAGCGCTTTTTTGGGCGAACTAATGACTTTAGAGAAAAATGTTATATACAAAAAATTAGCAGGAAAAAGGGCTTAATTTATGAGGAATAATAAATAAAAAATTCAACCAGTGGTTCTCAAACGGTAGAATAAAATTATATTTTTTTAAATGGCAACCTATATAATTTTTTTCTGATTTCAACGATATAAATATGATATGGGGTTGTATAACAATTATTTCGAGAAAAATGATATTAAACATCAGAAATAATTTTACAATATTGAAGTAGGCTATGCAATAAACAACTATTAATACGACTATTGCCTAGGTTACGATAGTATATTATTTTCTTGTATGTAAAATAACTTGTTTTACTAACAAATTCATAATAACAAATGAACTACATAACGAAGAAATATCAAAAAATAATAGTACTAACGTAAAAAGAAAAACAATATGATGGAAATTATTTACAAATTTATGCAACCTTAGGTATTTTTGGTATTTTTGCACTTAAGAGTACTAAACAAACACTTAATAACGTAAGTAACAAAACTATCTGTCACCTGTATCATTTGTTTGCATTTGTTTATTGCAATAGCCTACTTCAATATTGTAAAATTATTTCTGATTTTTAATATCATTTTTCTCGAAATAATTGTTATGCAACCCCATATATTTATATCGTTGAAATTTGAAAAAAAATTCTCTATCTAATGGACAAAAAATTTATATAGGTTGCCATTTAAAAAAATATAATTTTATTCTACCGTTTGAGAACCACTGGTTGAATTTTTTATTTATTATTGCTCATAAATTAAGCCCTTTTTCCTGGTAATTTTTTGTATATAACATTTTTCTCTAAAGTTATTAGTTCGCCCAAAAAAGCGCTGGTTGTTTTAAAGGAAACACCTGTATAAAATATGAACCAATTTGAAAATTCACAAAAGCGTCTATAACTCGAGATCCGACGATGTAAAAAAATCATGCGTGACAATAAATGAAAGAGAATTTCATGCTGAATACAAATTTTCATTGCCCGTTATTCTATCTTCAACCATGCTAGAGTGATAGAATAATAAATAAAATATGACCCTGATTATGTTTAGTTCTTGTGTGTAACTTGCATAATACTTATTTGATAAATTCTTACAAGACATGCTTTGATAGAAATTTTTATGAGGAATTCATCTTTTAGGCTCTTATAGCCTTATTATTAACTGCGTATGTGTGGTGCACAAGTAAATTTCAAAATAAAAATGATAAATTTAAATGTTTTGTCAAGGACAGCAATATTCTTATAATATTCTTTGATACACAATATATTCGGCTCTTACAGCCTTCTTATTAACTGTGTATGTGTGGTGCACAAATAAATCACAAATAACAATTTTCGAAATACCTCATTTTGTTTAGGACAGGAACATTGTTATATTAAACATTATTAACATATAACATATAAACATAAAATAGTGTTTTGCTGTGGCAAACACGTAGAGAATAGGTGCGTTCAATGAAGCTAGCAAATCGAGCAAAGCGGAAGTAAAATGTACTGAACGGCTTGCTAACTTAGCATTTGCTCGTTTTGCTAAGTAAGCAAAGCAAGCGACTATTTTCTCGCTTGTTTTGCTGCATGTAAAAATATGGCGCACAAATTCAAATATCATTTGTAATATTTGAATATATTTTCAATGAAAATTAATGAATTACGTAAAAGTAAGATAAAATATTTGTACTTGAGTTTACTTGCGTGGAATATCCTAATAAAATTAAATTATGCATGTAATTAATACCATTGAGAGTTTATTTTCTATTTATTATTTATCTGACACTGCATTCAATATATCAGTGTTCTATTCTATGGAAAAATTCAATATTTGAAAGTTTTCAATTTTCGTAACCTCACTGACTGACAGTCATCTGACAGTTCGATCGTAGCAAAACAAGCAGATCGTTCAATGCACGCTCTAGCAGATAGAAAATGCTAAGTAAGCATTTGCTCGATTTGCTAGCTTCATTGAACGCACCTATTGTATGTGCTGCTTTCTCGCATTCCCCAAATTTTCTCTGAAGCCGAGTTTGGACATAGTAGAGGGTTTCTCATCCAGCAACCATATTTTTGGTCTGTGAAACGATGGTGGACGACAGATTTACCAATAGCATACAGAACGCAATCTGTGAACAGAATAAACAAAAAACAAAATAGATTTAATAGAAAACAGAAATATTTTATGCAGTAGGTTCAAATAAGCTTGTCTGAATTTTTTTTTACCAGCTGGAACTTTTTGAAAATGAGTATACTTATAGAAATCGGCATGCTGAATCTAAATTTGATACGTACAAGTCGATATCTCTTTTAGATTTTGAGTTATGAGCATATGAATATTTGTATTAAAACAAACTTTTCTGAATAATTTTTCAGCGATTCAAAATTACTGAAAATTTGTGAATATATAAAATAATACATGCTGAACCCAAATTTGGAAAGTTCAAGTCGCTATTTTTTTTTGTTTCAGAGATATTATCGCCAATGGCTGTGCGTGAGTTGTGGCCAAATATTGAAAACATGTTCTTTTTCGATTTAAGATGAAACATTTTTGAACGCTGCATAAATAATCAACACACAATTACATATTATACCTATTGTAAATGAACAGAAAGTTAAAAATAAATAAATATGGTATTCATTTGTATATTACATCAATCCGGCGTAAAATTGTTCCTTTTTTGATAAGTCTAACAATTCCTTTTCTATAGAAATTAAAGATGGAATGGATAGTTTCTTACCTGTAGCTCTGTTGTGCAATCCAGGATACATCGTTTTTCCAAAGGGCCTAACGACAAGTTTCCCTATAAGCTCATAATAGGACACACCAGGATTAGGACATTTTTGTTCGTTTAAATCGGGACAATCAGGACACGTGGGTACAGGAGAATAAAGGGCAATTAAGCATTTGTGGTCTGGGGGTTGAACCCCATATACAGCAACCCCTGACCCTTCTATTAAGGGTGGCGGTGTTACCAAACGAGAATCTACCTCTGAAAAATTAAAACATAACAGCATAACAAAAATTATGGTTGTGGACCGATGAACCAGTTTGTATATTGTATAAAAAATATTGTTTGTTTCTATCTTCAGCTAGAATGTAAGTTAAAATTTAACAATTTTTGCCTAAATCTGCATTGTAAATTTTGGTTGTATCAATCGTCGTTCAAAAACAAACAACAAAGCACCTCTAGCTAGGATGAAAGCTCTTGTCGACATGCAACTTTACCGGTCAGCAAAAAAGCTCTGTGTATAGAAAATTTTTAGGCAGGTCAAAATCGCGACAGCCATGACAAGTAGTGATAGATTGGACTATCGTCGTTTTTTACATTGTATATTAATTTTCTCCTTCCTTCGCACACAAAGCGTAAATAATTTGAAAGATACACACCCTCTTTTTAGGTGAAAAGATAGAGACTGTATTTTGAGTTAATTAAAAATATTTAAAGAATAGATTTCAGCGGTGGAATATTGGTGGACATATAGAAAAAGATGTGCTAAAACTAAGTTTGAATCATATAAGTTGCTACCTTTATTAGTTTTCGAGATATTAAGATATTAATTGTTGATAAAATCAATTGTGTAATTGTTGACTGAAATGTTTTTGTACACTAAATTCTACAATCCTCAACGCGACAGCAATATGAAAAATATATTTTTTATTTCTATTTCACAAAATCAATCTGTTTGTGTTAGAATTTCAATTTATCAAACACATATCATTAGCTATTCGGGATCCAAAGTCTTTTGGCGAAACTGGGCAAGAATTGGACAACCAAGTTTAATAAATTACTCTAGATAAGATGCCACAGTCACACAAAGATCTCACTTAGTTGACAAGACGTTTTAAAGTTACAAACAAGACAAGAAATACTTAATAAAATGTCAATAAATTTATTTTTAAGAAAGAAAATCTTTAACAAACTAAAACTGTTACAGCCAAATTAAGGTAAAGGTAAATGAATTTAATGAGCCACCAAAGCAGGACCTGAGACACACAACTCACGCAGACAAAGACTCTCTAGGCTGGGCCTAGGATGCGAGACAGGCGTACCTGAAACCCCACAGTGACAAGTGGTACTGCCCCAAGCAACCCCACAGAGATGAAATAACATCCCACTCAAAATTAATGCAGACAAGGGCTGAAAGTAATATTTTATCAGCGTTTCAAGCGAACTTGAGGCCTACAAAAACCAGAGAGGGTTATTGGGTGATCGAATGCGATTGAGATGCAAAGGAAAATAAATTAATGAGCCACCAAAGCAGGACCTGAGACACACAAGTCACGCAGGCAAAGACTCTCTAGGCTGGGCCTAGGATGCGAGACAGGCGAACCTGAAACCCCACAGTGACAAGTGGTACTGTCCCAAGCTACCCCACAGTGATGAAATAACATCCCACTCAAAATTAATGCAGGCAGGGGCTGAAAGTAATATTTTATCAGCGGTTCAAGCGAACTTGAGGCCTACAAAAACCAGAGCGGGTTATTGGGTGATCGAATGCGATTGAGATGCAAAGGAAAATGAATTTAATGAGCCACCAAAGCAGAACCTGAGACACACAAGTCACGCAGGCAAAGACTCCCTAGGCTGGGCCTAGGATGCGAGACAGGCGAACCTGAAACCCCACAGTGACAAGTGGTACTGTCCCAAGCTACCCCACAGTGATGAAATAACATCCCACACAAAATTAATGCAGGCAGGGGCTGAAAGTAATATTTTATCAGCGTTTCAAGCGAACTTGAGGCCTACAAAAACCAGAGCGGGTTATTGGGTGATCAAATGTGATTGAGATGCATAGGAAAATGAATTTAATGTGCCATCAAAGCAGGACCTGAGACACACAAGTCACGCAGACAAAGACTCTCTAGGCTGGGCCTAGGATGCGAGACAGGCGAACCTGAAACCCCACAGTGACAAGTGGTACTGCCCCAAGCGACCCCACAGAGATGAAATAACATCCCACACAAAATTAATACAGACAGGGGCTGAAAGTAATATATTATCAGCGTTTCAAGCGAACTTGAGGCCCGTAAAAACCAATGCGGGTTATTGGGTGATCAAATGCGATTGACATGAATTAGGAATAAAGATATTGTAAAGGTTAATGCTGTACCAGTTTCGAAAAAAATATCAAGAGTTGTGAGCGATAATTATAGCAAAATGATGTAACAATTGTAAAAAATTGGAATTTGTTTACATAATATACTAATGAATTATTAATTTTATGAAACAATGTTTTCTGTAAAATCCGTGGCTCAAATGTAAAAACAAATAACCAAAATTTATATTGAAACTATGAAATAAAAGCATTTGTGAAAATTGTTTCAGGAATTCAAAAATAGTGAAATTGTGGGTACTTATAGAAAAAAATATGCTCAATTCAATTTTGGGACGTACATGTTGCTATCTTTTTTAGTTTCAGATATATTAACCGTTAACTGATACAATTGAAATTTGCAATCGCCATTTAGAATATGAATGTATATCTACATATAATATTTCAGCTATTGAAATTTGCTGAAAATTTGAGTACATATTTAAAATGACCTGCCCTGTTCAAGTTTGAAATTTTCAGGTCGCTAACTCACCTAGTTACCAAGTTATATTTTTTTATACTATACGCAAAACACGAAATTTTCAAAAAAAAATTGATATGTGTATTTATAAAAATACTAAGGCTACAAGAATTTTTTCACTATTTTTCCCGTAATTTACAGGTTCAAATTAGGGAGTTATGATATATTTTATCCAAAAATAAAGGGGTTTAAATTTTGACCTATTTGTAGAAATTGTCCCTATCTTTGTAACGGATTCAACAATTTTAAAAATTTCATATCTCGAAAACTAAAGCCCCGGAATTTTTCCTGTAATCTACGCCTTCATATTAGGGGGATACGATATGTTTCTCCAAAAAATGAAGTAGACAAATTTTTAACCATTTAAGAAATTTTATTTTGTTCTCCATTTTAATTTTTTATTTGTAACTATTGTATCAAACAAACGAAAAATTTTAAAATTAATATACTTGTAACACGATATTCTTACGGGAATTGTAATGATAAACTTTTAACCTACCGTGGCCTGTTTATAATTGGAAACTTGAATTTAGGGAAGAACCAGGAATGGCAAATGAGACTAGCTTTTACTATTACTATAATGACTATAATAAATAAATGAAATTATATATAAATAATAAAGTTCTCAGTTGTTACAAAGTATAGTAAAACTAATTAAAAATACAACATGAAATATTACTCACAGGTTTTATTCATCCTTCCCAAGGAGATGGATTCCTGGTGATATGTGGCACGAATAAAACCTTCACAAGAACAAGACTTCCACTAACACTGTTCACTGTACCGGGACCGGACTTAGCACTTTTGCAGTTACTGACTTCTGACTTACTGACTTCTCGTCTTTCTTTTTCTCTTTTCTCCAAAATGTTGAAGTTGTCCAAAATATATTCTTTGATTTTTCCCTCTCCTAATTACGTGGGGGTTGGCTTGCCCCTTCCGAGAGAAGACTTAACCAATCTGAAGATGTCAAAACCAACCCTTGTCATAGGTCCGCCTCTTTAGAGACCGGACACCCTCACAGCAAAAGTGCTAAGTCGGTAACATACGCTGAAGGAGACTTTCTTCAACCAAAAAATGTCGCTATGTCGTAAGAAATTTGATTCGGCCTCCAGCGTGAGTTATACCGTTAGGTCGCTTTCCCGAGAATGAACAAAAAAGGGTCCAGCGATTCAAACAAACAACCATAAACTGCTTTCGAACATGTCAAAAATGAAATACATTTCCGTCAAGGAACAATCTTCTAAATCTTTAGAAAGCTACAAGGAATATCTTTTGTTGCAGCGGAACGAATTTTGGAAACATTACAACTTGAGTGGTAATATATTTTACCCGTCAAATAAAATATATCTGCTAACAGTTAGTGACATGTTCAAAAGATGCAAGGGTACAGGAAATAGTTTTATCCTTTCAACAACATAACTTAATTGCCGAAACTAATCCCGAAGGGAAAACGACACATGTATACAAATAGTTTCGGACACGATCCGCAATAAATGATTTTAAAATACATTTGTTACAACTCTTCACCACTTAGAATAGTTATATTTTCAGAAGGAAAATATAATTATTACACCTTAAGCCTACTTAACTAAGGGTTGGACGATCCTCTCTCAGGTACCTGGTGCATAGGTTGTTTTCGAGATCACGACGCGTCGACTCCACGGTGGTTTCGTTTGCAGATAATCGTTTGCGTACTGCCCATTGCCCGTAGACGCTCGCAGACCGGCATGAGCTCCATTATCTTTGCTGCTGGTGTGACGAGTACTTTGCACGCAGCAGGAGTGACAAACATCGGACCATACTGGCACCCTGGCGTCGGCTTTGAAAATTCCGTGAGCACTCTGTGACACCGTTGTTCGTGGCTGTTTCCTGATTAGAGGGATCGACCTTTCCTTCGTTATAGTGGCTTGGTAGGTGCAACTGTAACAAAACCAACAGCAGTATCTGGATTCTCATTTAATCTCTACTCGCAGCCTAAATATCATTTTATTTTAGATCGTATTCTCAACTATAAATGGTATAATGGAGAACTTTGAATATTACTAAATACTATATTAAACTTTGCTAAATTTGTAACAAAACCTAACCTAACAACTAATATTAATTATCTTTATGTTCTTATCAACTAGCTAACCTAAACACTTGAGAGTTAGATCCTCTAGTTAAATAATGGTGCAACCCTTGGTCTAACTCTCAAGTTGGCTACCCTGGGACAGGAACGCCAAATTCCTGAGTAACTTTGTAATCAAAGTCACCTGGCATCCGCAGGAAGAATTAAACAAAAGAAAATACAATTAAATCTGACCGAGTAATATGTTCATAAGTCGGTTATCTGACATGTTAGTTTGGTTGGCAGTATTGGCATTAGTTTGATTACAGGTTGCAGGACCGGAGTTAGAAGGGAATTCATTGGGTTTCTGGATTAGCGTGTCTGAGGAGCGTACGTCACGCAGTTCCATTTCTGTCGCACTATTATTTAGTCTTATATTATTGTTACGTTTACCGAAGATTTTACTGAGAACATTGAATTTATACGATACATAAATAATAATAATCAAAATTAGAAAAATAGTAATGCTTCCGCCGTATAAATAATGTGAATGTTGCTTAATTTTGATAGTTCTTAGATTTTCAATTTCTTTATGCCACCGATTTATGTCAATTCCCTGACTTTTTATGTGGGTATCAATACCAGACAAAACAGTTTTCACTTCGTCATTACTAATCTCGGTATTATTGAATTTTGATAAATGAATGATATTAACATCTAAAGGAGGGATAAACAAACTATTAAAACGAGTTGATGCTATTTTGGAAGTAGTGATCGTATGTGACAAGAGGAAATAATTTGCTGTGTGCGCGGTGCATGATGCAGGTATTTCAATAGTACCTGTTCCAGTGATTATGTGTTTTGTAATTCGCATTTCCCTATCATTTGCAGCGGGACAGTTAAAAGTGAGGACGTCTTTTTCGACACTGTATACCCATGTATTTGAATGTTTCATTCTGTATAAAATCGACTTGTCCTCAAGCGCAATTTTGTGTCTGCAAAGTCTTTGCGCGTCAGCGATATTACCAGTATACAATGCGGACAAACACGTCACATCTGAGACTCTTCGAACCGGTCGCGTAGGTGGACAAATTTTAATAGACCCTGAGGTACACGATAAAATGTCAGAACTGTCTAATTCCATGAAAAAATTGTTCATCTTCAGACATTGCAAGAAAGTCGAAATCTGGTTCTATATATAATGAAGTTGTTGAGTTCGTTGAGTTAGTGTGGGAATTATAAGGTAATGCAAGTGCCCGATATACATGGAAGAATCGTCCTGGAGCTTTAAGAGGAATTTCGACAAATAATCTCAAAGTATTATTGAAATACGCTGCATGCACCCTAGCAATATCATAGTACACATACAAATTTCTCCTTATATTCGATGTTAATAAGGTGAGTGAGGCCGGTAAATTTACTTGTACTTCTTTCATACGGCACGATGGTTTTAATTAGACTGTCTAATTTATCTCTCACCTTACTAACATCGTTTTTTATTATGTTAATTTCTCTACTTACAATTTGGTTTATGGTAGCGCTCATGTCTTTTCCAATTTCGACGTCTATTTGTAGGGCGTTGTCTAGCAAGGAATTGAAGGCGTCCAGCATCACTTTGTATTGCCCTATGTCGATATCCTGTGCCTAGGATCCAATTGTCTCCTGTCATGATGATTTCCTCTTCCTTTAGAAATATCAGACCTTTATCTAGCTTCGGCAGCTCGTCGCATAAGTTTAGTGTCAGACATATTAATAAAACTGATAAAATGCCTAAAAAAGATAAAATTATGTACATGTTCTACAAATAGCTACGAAATATCTTAAACTATACTTAATCTAAGCTATATACACTAAATTCTACTACGGGATACCCAAGGTAAGTCCGGAGCCGGGCCGGAACTTCTTGTCTGGTATCTTTTCGCTGTTTCGTCATTTACAGGCGGTCTGTTCGGCGTATCGTTATCAGCAACCTTGTAATCCGAGTCAGGGTCCGGGGTCGCCTCATCCGAACTACTTGATGAGCTTTCTTGCTCCTGATGTTCCGGTGGTGCTGGCGGATTTGGCGGGTCAGGCGGGTCCGGGGGTGGTGGAGGATCCGGCGGTTTTAGGTGTTCTGGTAGTGGTGGAGGAGCGCACAGCTCGGTACGATATAAACATTGTATATTTTCGTTTGAACCATTATTTAATTTTACTTTGCCAAACTGGGAATCAGACCTCGTTAATACTCGAGCTGCCATTAAACCATCGGTCGCAAGATCTTTCGGTTCGATTAATATGTTACCCGTGCTATTAAATGAATTTTTTCTGTATGCTCTACATAATTTTTCCGTTCGTGCTTCTATAATTTCGTCCTGTAAAATACAAACATGAATTTGTGGCTCTATATCCTCGTTTTCATCATATGAATTTAACTCTTCAATTTCACTTTTATTTCCTTCTAATTCCTTTTCGTCTACTTCACATATTTCAACTACCGCGTTCTTATCTATTTCGGCTAACTCAGCCTTTACCGGTTTCTTTTCTATTTCTACTTCCGGATTTTCCACTAGCTTTACTTCCGGTTCTAGGGACTGAATAACCTGAATCGCTGAATGGCCAGACTGGTCTTCCACGAACTCACACTCATTGTAAGAGCTAGCGAATTCGTGTTTGTGATTCACGTCATTCACCCTACGCGGTTGAACTGTATTTATCATTTCTATCTCTATATTCATATCTGCTAATTTAATTGCATTTCTCGTATAGCTTATTTCGGCATTATATTTCCTCAAAAAGTCTATTCCGAGAAGTCCATCTGCCGATAAAGCTAAACTACTCTCACATATCACAAATTCATGCTCGTATTCATTATTTCCTAAATTCACATTAATTTTGGATGTTCCAATAACGGGTAACGGTTGTCCTGAGATCCCTGTTATTAATCTATTCTCTATTTTACTGATTTTACCTGGATTCCCCTTTATCACAAAATGTTTTAAAATGCTAACACTCGCGCCGGTATCTATTAAAAAGCTATAATTGTTATTGTTTATTTTTAGAATAATTTTGCTACTTTTTGAATTAGGTTCAGGTATTAAAGTTACATAATCTCTAATCATTTTGTGATCTAAGTCACTAGAGCCGGGGACCTCTGTGACTAGTGCTCGTTTAAATTTTCTTGTTCGTTAACCGAGGAAGTCGCTGTGTTTTTATTCAATTTTTCCATGCATTGTCTTGTTAAATGCCCCTGATTTTTGCACCTATTGCATGTTAATCCCGCTTGATTAGTACTCGTGTTTCTTACTGGACAGAACTTAGCGAAATGACCCATCTGTTCGCATTTAAAACACATGATTCCCGGATTTGCATTTGTATAATTATGTCTATTATTTCTGTTTTGATTGAAATTTCTTCTGAACTGACCGGAATTTGGATTATTATAATTTCTGTTAGGATTTCTATCATTCCAATTATCCCTTGAAGGACCTTGTGTGTTTATACTATTGTAGTTTAAATTTAAGATTGCGTCTACTTTATTATTTACTGCGTTAACCGCTGCTATTAAATTATCCGGAGACCATGCATTATTCGTAATATTACTGCTGTTACTTCTGACTTGGTTTTCTATTAAATCATATTTAGTAGCTATTTTAGCTGCTTGTGCCAGTGTTTGTGGGTCTGCAATTCTGAGATCTCTATGCAAATGTGGCGAGCATCCTTTTTTAAATTGTTGTACTAACCGTTTTTGAATACAATCGTTTCTATAGCTTTGTCCGTCCACGGTACTTGATTCAGGGTATAATTTTTCTGAAAAAGATGCTAGTCTGTCTGCGTAATCATATATACTTTCATCCCGTCTTTGATAACAATTATCGAATTGTGTTTCTAACGTATCGAAATCGTAAGCTGCCGAAAATCTTTCAACTAAAGCACTACGCAGCTCCGACCACTTTTTTGTGTCTCTAAGTTTCGGATTTGAATGTAAATAATTTTCCGCTTTACCTTTTAAATGAGTTTTTGCCATATAAGCTGTGTTTGGATCAGAAATATTAAAATGTGCGCTATACTGATCAATTTGCCAAATGAAGTGATTAACAGATTCTCCTGGTCCTCCACTAAAATTCATTATGTGGTTTGCAGTACCACTATTTGTTACTAAAAAACTTGTATTTTCATTATGCGACTCAGAGGATTGAGTTTGGGTAGTTGTTGTTGCTGTTGTCATTTTTATTAATATGATTAATATTTATTCAATTACAAAGTAAACAAAATTTAGATGAATTTAATAAGCGGTCAGGCTACTTAGAATAATTCGTATCCGTACCGATGCCACCAAATATGTAACACGATATTCTTACGGGAATTGTAATGATAAACTTTTAACCTACCGTGGCCTGTTTATAATTGGAAACTTGAATTTAGGGAAGAACCAGGAATGGCAAATGAGACTAGCTTTTACTATTACTATAATGACTATAATAAATAAATGAAATTATATATAAATAATAAAGTTCTCAGTTGTTACAAAGTATAGTAAAACTAATTAAAAATACAACATGAAATATTACTCACAGGTTTTATTCATCCTTCCCAAGGAGATGGATTCCTGGTGATATGTGGCACGAATAAAACCTTCACAAGAACAAGACTTCCACTAACACTGTTCACTGTACCGGGACCGGACTTAGCACTTTTGCAGTTACTGACTTCTGACTTACTGACTTCTCGTCTTTCTTTTTCTCTTTTCTCCAAAATGTTGAAGTTGTCCAAAATATATTCTTTGATTTTTCCCTCTCCTAATTACGTGGGGGTTGGCTTGCCCCTTCCGAGAGAAGACTTAACCAATCTGAAGATGTCAAAACCAACCCTTGTCATAGGTCCGCCTCTTTAGAGACCGGACACCCTCACAGCAAAAGTGCTAAGTCGGTAACATACGCTGAAGGAGACTTTCTTCAACCAAAAAATGTCGCTATGTCGTAAGAAATTTGATTCGGCCTCCAGCGTGAGTTATACCGTTAGGTCGCTTTCCCGAGAATGAACAAAAAAGGGTCCATCAAACAAACAACCATAAACTGCTTTCGAACATGTCAAAAATGAAATACATTTCCGTCAAGGAACAATCTTCTAAATCTTTAGAAAGCTACAAGGAATATCTTTTGTTGCAGCGGAACGAATTTTGGAAACATTACAACTTGAGTGGTAATATATTTTACCCGTCAAATAAAATATATCTGCTAACAGTTAGTGACATGTTCAAAAGATGCAAGGGTACAGGAAATAGTTTTATCCTTTCAACAACATAACTTAATTGCCGAAACTAATCCCGAAGGGAAAACGACACATGTATACAAATAGTTTCGGACACGATCCGCAATAAATGATTTTAAAATACATTTGTTACATACTTATGTAAAAAGGTTCGTATATTCGAATGCCGCTTTTTACACTTTCGTTTCTCCATTGATATTCGAGTTACGAGGCTTTATTTACATTGAAAAATGAAAAGTAAAAAATTACAATTTTCAATCATGTTTATGAATATTGAAAACTATGGCCCTGGAAATTTGCTGAAAAATTGTGTACATACAGAAAAGAGCATTCTGAATCTAAATGAAACAAAAAATAAGGATCTATCTTTATTATTTACAATGCTAGGGATAAAAAAACAACAAAAATATTTTCTTCTCACCATATACTGTGAATTCACCTCTGATAATACCATATTCATTCTTTGCTATGCAGTAATACCTACTAAAATCCATAGTAGTTATATTAATAAAATTGCAGTTGCATGACAGATTTGTAAACATCTGATCTCTCCCAATAACGCCCGGCTTCTGGAAAGGCCTCCACTTCGCATTCCAGGAGAGCTGTGGATGCATTGGAAGCACCTACTATCTGGTTTCGAATTCGGATTAATGGAGGAACTGGAAAGAAGGAAAAAAATCATGGAATTTGTCATGGATTTGTTGTTGGGAATTATTATATTACACAATATATTTATAGCATTATTTTGTCAATTCTGCCCTTCCTTGTTAACTAATTTACGGAATTCAATTAGCGGAACGCTTGACCGCTAAAGCAAATGTACCAAAACAAATATAAGCACAGACATAATAATAAATGAGCAAATAAATACTAATTATGGAATTTATATAAAAATATATATATTATTATACACCCAAACCCTTAAAGGTTTAATGTCAAATATCTCGGAAACAAAGAGAGATATTCATTTACGGTCTGAAAATTTGAAATCTACATATTTCAATTTATTACTAAACACTAATTTTAATTGTACCTATTATGAGTTATGAAAGATTTTTTAATAATTAATTTCAAAATTTTGAAAATTTTATTTTTCAAAGTATTTCAAAAAATGTTTGAGGCTTCATACCTTAAAATGGGCGTGAGATACGGCCCTAAAATCTTCATCATTCGATTCGCAAGATCTTTTTATATACATATACTAATTTTTATTAAAATAGTTCGATGGATAAATTTTATATTAATTTTTATCAATATTATGTCGCAACAAAATGAAATATGTTTTTATTTTTATACATATTTTTTGTACAACTAATATTAATAAATAAAAAATTTGTGTATATATGTAGTTATTCATGTAGAATCGAATAAAAGAATCGCCAGGCTCGTACCCTCATTTTTTTAAAGATATATAAATTTATACCCAAATATTTTCTTATATAAGTGTACCAATTTTCAGGAAAAAAAATTGACTAGTATTTTATGTCATTAAATATTTCCTAACATAGAAAATTTGGATTTCACATTTGAAACATTAATTTACAAATACTGTATTAATAGTTAAAAAAAATGAAAATATATGTGCATATGTATATATTTTTTTGCATAGAATCGAATGATGTAATCTTCAGGACCGTATCACCATTTTTTAAGGAGGTAAAAATTTGTACCTTGAATTTGATATGAAATACGGCCCTGAAAATATGATTATTAGGTTGTACGTCCTTTCTTTTTTAGATATTTATAAAAAATGAATGAATTGTTAAAAAAAATGGAAATATAATGTATAAATGTAGTTTTTCATGTGGAATCGAATAGTAAAATCGCCAAGACCGTATATTCAATATTTTAGTCTATACACAAAAATTAATAAAAAAATTGACTTACTTTGCCAAGATCCCAGCTGAATCACACTTCCGTCCGCTGTTCTCCACTCCACTTCCGGTTTGGGAATCCCTGTAGCTGCACACCTTATCCGGACATTGTCCCCCTCGTGAACAACAATGGGTTTGCTGCCCAAGACTGATTTCGAACCTGGAGTATACGTAATACGCGTCGGCACTTAGAAAAGGTGTCACTATGATGACTATGATATTGTTTATATATTGGGGATGGGTTACACCCTGAAATGGGCAAGGGTGTAGATAGGGAGATATACACATACGTACAGTAAGAAATCTGTAGAGTAACTGAATTGTTGAATAAGAATTTTGTTGTTAATTAAATTAGTGATAGAGGTAGTGTATATTTTTAAAATAAAGAATTAAAAATTATAATTGCTGTATAGACGATTACGTATTACGTTGAATTTGTGTTTTATTCTGAATTTATTTTAAAAATATATTAAATACTTATTTATTGTTCAAAATTCAATAATATTTTTATTGTAGAATAAAAAAAAACATTTATAACAATGAATATATGTAAAATTGTTTGTATTTCTCTACAGACTTTATTTGTGTTTTAACATATGAGACCAAACTCGTAATAGTTCTACCGGTTTACATTTTCAACAAATTCTAAAACCTACACAAATGGTTAGAAATTTCTACAAAATTCTTTCGGTTACTTTAAATATAGACTTAAAACTTAAAAAAAAACTCTGGACAAAATGACGGATGATAATGATTCGACCGGCATTTTAAAAGTCATATTCTAGTCCAGACTTAGCTTATACCGAAAGCCTTTACTTTTGGTACATTATTAATTATTACTTAAAAGTAATAATTTTACATTTTTACCTCTCGCTAATAGAGGTATTGGATTCATGCTCAACATCGCATATCTTGATTTTAGTGAATAAATAAGCACGTTTCCAGATCCTTAGAATACGATTTGCACATTTTTACGAAGATGTCCGTGTGTATGTGTGTGTGTGTGTGTGTGTTAGAATGTTGGAAGTATGATTTCTTAAATTCTATACAACTAAAGACCTATTTAACTACGGATACATCAATCTAACATTAATGGGAAGAGCTGATAAGGTTTTGGTAACAATTGGACAACCGGAAGTGGTACATAGTTTCTTAAAAAAAATCCCCTAAATATTTTTTTTTTTAATTTATGTTATTACAAATAATAAAGATAGTTAAATTCTCAATCTGATACATTTATTTTATCTTCTATAGATTTAGAGATATAATATATAATAATATAGAATAATCTGTTGTAATAAATCTCGGTACAACTCCATGACAACCAGTTGAGATATTTAAATGTTCGTAATTGACAGATAAATACAAAATGTCAGTGTCAATAAATCAACAGTTTTACAGACCTTACTGAAAGCTTTTACTGGGAAGTATATACATTCAATATTTCTTATTGTATTGTTAATTAAATATGTAAAATGATAGGTAGGTATATTAATATTTCATTATAACCCGAAGAAATACCAATAATATCGTCAATGAATATGAAGAATTTTGAACATATAAGAAGAGTAGGCAAAATTCCTCATAGAAAGAAAGAATAGATATAATATACAATTATAATTGTTAATATGTATGTACAAGAAATGTTAAATTCGTTAATTATTGAACATAGAGAATGGAAATGGCGAGAGATATTGTGCTGGCCACAACAGATATTTTTTTACCTTCCATCACCTTTAGATAAGGATGGCATTGTTTTTGGTCAAAAAATTGTGCGTGTCTGTGTGTGCGCGTGCGTGCGTGCGTGTGTGTGTGTGTGTGTGTGTGTGTGTGTGTGCGCATGTGTGTGTGTGTGTATTCCTCAAGTTTACATCCAGAAGAACAACTGGTTAGATTTTGGTTATAATTGGTGAACCGGAAGTAGCCTTAGATTTAACAGTTAAATATGATTTATTGACATTTAACGTGTTATTATAACTTAAAGAATATATTATTCTCTATACGATTTGATTGCTTTTATACTTCATATTCAATAGATAGAGTAAAAAAATTATAAAGAAATTAAATGTATAATTCAGCCAGCTATGCTAAACATGGAAACTACTAATATATTCATATAATTCAAATTGACAGATGTCAGTATCAATAAAAAGTAAATTAATGTGACAGAGATGAGGATGTTGAAGTAGATATTGGGGAAGACACGGAAAGATAGGTAAGGATATAACTCTAGTGTTACAAGTTTCTAGAAAGATACAAGAGAGATGATTACATTGGTTTGAAAATGTCATGAGGAGAAATGAAGAGTATATTGGATGAAGAATGAATAGTTTAGTAATAGAAGGTAAAGGAAACAGAGGAAGACCAAAGATGAGATGGAAGGACTGTATTGCGGTAGACCTGAGAGAAAAGGAACTGAATGAGAACGAGACGTAAAACAGAAATGAATGGAAAAAAGAAAATAAAAAATAGCGTCCCCTAACGAATGGGAAAAGTTAAAGAAGAAGAAGATGTTAGTGTCAAGTGAAATTTGCGTAGTTTGTTTATGAAATAATTTTACTGGAAATTTAGAATCTTTTGCAAGAAAATTTATGTATGAAATTTATACATATTACACAGGATTGACGGAAGGTATTGTGGTGGCCACAACAGATTTTTTACAATTATTTTACTACTCCAAATACTTAAAATTGAGACAACAAAAGTAGAAATATTTGTTTACTCTTTGATCTTATACTGACCACGAATTAAACACTCATATTTAATAAAACTAAAGACCATGCAATATTTAACACCTCGATAAATGACAATCAAACTTTAGTAGATGGCTATATTTAGGTATTAAATAGTTTGTTATTTCCTGTAGATGTAGAATTACCAGCACAGATATGAAAGACAGAGGGTTCATACTCTTTTAAATACATACCTTTTTTCGGTGCTCCCTAATTTTACTGGTATATGTATGTACAGTATCCAGCAAAACTCTAGGCACAGTTATATATTTAAAATAATTTTCAACGTATACTACGTATAAAAGAAAAGAAAAAATTAAACTACCACACAGGAACTTATTCGGAATGTTTCACATCTAGTTGAAGTAATAAACTAATATAATGTAAATAATATACAAAACTTAATTATATTTTTTAATCTCAGCCAGATATTCTAATGTCGCAAAAGTTTAAGCACACTGTATAAATGTATAGTTTCTAACAAGTAAATATCAGATATATTCTTGTCTGAAGTGTTTGATTTATAAGAACAAATCTTCTAAGTATAGTAGATCATATCATATTGTCAATTAGAGAGCACGAAGTAGTATATCAAAATGAGTCGCAAAGAAATATCAATATCTGTAAGAGAATTAATAATAAAGTGGCATAAAGAAGGAAAATCATACGCAGAAATAGGAAATACTGTAGGAAGAAGCAGATATAGTATAAGAAATGTAGTTTGTAGATTCAAAAACGAACACAGAATTGACAATAGCCGCAGAACTGGACGTCCGCGAAAACTAACTGACCGGGAAGAGCGAGATATTATGCGTATTGTTAAAAAAAATCCATTTATAAGTGCACCGAAAATAACAGAAGAAATACGAAAACAATATAATAAAGATGTTCATCCAGATACAGTAAGAAGGGCCATTATAAAAGACATGAGTTCAAGTCCTGTACTCCTAGGAGAAAACCGTACGTTAATGAAACGAATAGACGTAAGAGATTAGAATTTGCTAAATCGTACGTAAACCGTGATTATGAATTCTGGAAAAAAGTTATATTTACTGATGAAAGCAAATTAAATTTATTTGGTTCAGATGGTATCAAAAAAGTCTGGAGAAAATCAGGGGAATCATTAAAACCAACAAATACAATTAAAACTATTAAGCATGGAGGAGGCTGTATAATGGTGTGGGGATGTATGGCAGCTTCAGGAGTTGGGAATTTAGAAATTATAGAAGGAAAGATGGACAAAAATGTTTATTTAAATATATTAAAGAAGCATTTAGATCCCAGTGCGAGAAAACTTGGAGTAGATGGGTCGTACTATTTTCAGCAAGACAACGATCCGAAGCACACCGCTTATATTGTACGCCAATGGATATTATTTAATACACCACATATGCTTGTAACACCTCCACAAAGTCCCGATCTTAACCCTATTGAACATTTATGGGAAGTATTGGAAAGAAAAATTAGAGCCCATGACATTACTAACAAAAATAAACTTAAAGACGTATTAATTAAAGAATGGTGCACTATTGAAGCAAAATTAACTAAAAAATTAGTGGAATCCATGCACTGCAGGCAGTAATTAACTCAAAAGGATACCCAACTAAATACTAATTTAATTATTTTCTGTTAAAATTTTGAATGTGCCTAGACTTTTGCAACCTTCAAATATCTTGTTAAGTTTTTTAAAAAATAATAAATTTGTAAATATTATTTATATTATATTATTTTTATTCTATATACACTTTAACATTCTAATTAAGTTAATATATATATATATATATATATATATATATATATATATATATATATATATATATATATATATATATATATATATACAGTGTGTTAATTAAAAACCTGGCCATAGGCGTTTAACATGGGAAATCAGTTTTTCCTTGCTCAAAAGTTCCCAAATTATTTTAGACAAAAATACTTCAAATAAATGTTGTAGAAAATTAAATTCTACACCTGAGTTAGTAATAAGATTTTATTTTTGACATTTAATAACCGAGAAAATCAATTTTAAAGTTTTTTGAAGATTGCTGATTTATAGCGATACCCATGCAACTTAATCAAAATTTGTCCACCATTTTATATTCTGAAGCTTTTCTTCATGAAAACACTGTTCCACACTTTCAAAGAAATATGTTATTGCGAAAATCACAAAACACAAACTTTTTTTGACAGTTAAGATGGCATACAATTGTTCGTAATTTTGTTTGATTTCCATGGCTACTGCTATAAATCAGCCATCTCCAGAAAAAATTAAAATTGATTTTCTCGGCTATGAAATGTCAAAAATAAAATCTGATTACTAATTCGGGTATAGAATTTAATTCTCTACAACATTTATTTGAAGCATTTTTGTTTAAAATAATTTGGGAACTTTTGCGCAAGGAAAAACTGATTTCCCATGTTAAACGCCTATGGCCAGGTTTTTAATTAACACACTGTATATATATATATATATATATATATATATATATATATATATATATATATATATATATATATATATATATATATATATATATATATATACAGGGTGTTAATAAAAAAACTTTACACACTTTACCAGGTGATAGTAGAGATGAAAACAAGAAAAAAAATCTAATACACTTAGGTCCAATACTCATTGGTTTTTAGAAAATTTATGTATGGAATTTGTACATAATACACAGGATTGACGGAAGGTATTGTGCTGGCCACATCAGATTTAACAACTAAGGACTCTAGGTGTTTACGATCAATTGTAAATAAAGTTGCAGCCGTCGTCGAAGAGACTCACGCACTTGATCGTAAACACCTAGAGTCCTTAGTTGTTAAATCTGATGTGGCCAGCACAATACCTTCCGTCAATCCTGTGTATTATGTACAAATTCCATACATAAATTTTCTAAAAACCAATGAGTATTGGACCTAAGTGTATTAGAATTTTTTTCTTGTTTTCATCTCTACTATCACCTGCTAAAGTGTGTAAAGTTTTTTTATTAACACCCTGTATATATATATATGTATTTGCTTCCTTTTTTCTTTTTATATATAGTAGATATGTTAAAAATTATTCAGATATATGACTGTGCCTAGACTTTTGCTGTATACTGTATGTACATATATTTTTACAGTTAAAAATTTGTGAATGCCAAAAATTATATTTTTTATTTTATTTTTATTTTAAATAATATTTTTTGTTAATAACTGTTAGTATTACGAAACCAATTATTAATCGTACGTTCATCATTAAATTGTTCGCTAGCCAAGTCTGGCTCATTATTTCACTTTATTTCGTCGCGTACAGGCCTACGTACATCTCCAAGACTTTTTTGCATCGCACAAACATATCTTGCAAGATCCATCAGCCCATCAGCCCATCAGCCCAGAGGGACGAAGAACGAGAAGGACCACGTGGGATTTTACATATTTTTATCAGGGTATTTATTGGTAAAAGGTTCATAGAACCTACAAAACAAGGTATGGTTTCACTTCCCGGCAAATTTCAAAATTAAAGCTAATATAATTAAAAATTCCTCAAACTTTAAAATTAGTGAAAATGAAAAGTAAATACGTACTTCTTTGAGAATAGCTGAAAGCACGGTACTCTAGGAAAGGGTTATTACGAAGGTTTGTTAGGACTTCCTAATATATCCATATCCTTTTCGTACAATTTAACAACGAAAGGAGGGTTTATTACGAAGGGTTATGAGGACCTCTGGCATGGTAGACATGTTGAGTAATCCGAGTATATCCATACCTTCTTAAATTTACTACTGACAATTACAGGGTTATTACGAAGGGTTATGAGGACCTCTGGCATGGTGGACATGTTGAGTAATCCGAGTATATCCATACCTTCTTAAATTTACTACTGATAATTACAGGGTTATTACGAAGGGTTGTTGGGACCTCTGGCATGGTGGACATGTTGAGTAATCCTAATATATCCATACCCTCTTCGAAAATGAGAACCATTTTCTCAAGATACGTATTGCGTTTCGTTTTTACTTTGCACACAGTTTTAAAGTGAAGTGAAATTTTTAATTTTTATCAAAAAACAAAATTTCAAAAATATTATTTATTCACATTTTTTTTATTTTATATTTACATAACGTACAATTTAATATTCAAAAATAATTTTATTCATTTTTTGTTGAATTGCTATATAATTTATTTTCATTTAAAATAATTGGTAACAATATTAAATTTGAATTATTTTAACAATATTTTAAATTTAATTGTTGTTCCAATAATATACAGTTTAAAATTCAAACATTTTTTTCATAAGTCAATGATATTACACTTTTCTCTTTGTAATGGGTTCAAATCCCAAATAAAGAATTTTTTTTACAAGTAGCCTGACAATAATTTATAATTAAAATACAAGTTAAATTTTATACAATACATATTGTGTTCCATATAGAGTATAAAAGGAATACTTATATTTATTCGAACAATTTATTATAGACTATCATATATAATAATAGATATTTATGCACCAAGTGAGTTAAGATAATGTTTATTCATGAAAAGGAAGTTTAAGCCACAAGCCCGTAGGGCGAGTGGATTAAAACCTAAAATAAAATATTCTTACTCACGTGGTTTATACAATATTTTATTAAATTTTGACAAAATAATAATAAAAATCATTATAATATTTATTTTTTTACAAAATAAAAAAAACTAATAAATTAGTAGGCTATGCATGACAATCGTCGTTAATAGAATCAATTCGTTTATTTATAAATTATAAATAAGCTTAGTTTTATTGTCGCGCCTGATATTATTTTAAATATATAATTTGTTGCGAGTTAAAATTCTTTTAGACTTAAATTTCTTTAATTTAATTTTTAAACAAGCATTTATTTATAATTGTTGCTTTCGAGTTAATAATGACAGTTTAAAATAAATATATATCATTGCAAAAATTGTTGAACTAGCATTTTTTTTTTAAATTAAACGTCTTAATTTATTTTCAAAATTTGTAAAGCAAACAGATATAATTTTTAAATTGTTTCATTGATTGTTGACAGATTTTTCCAATTAATTCATTTAATTATTTATTTCATAAGAAATTACAATAAGCACTTAGATTTTTATAAATTTAAATGTTAAACAATTAACTTCAAATATATAAAACTGGGTATAAGGTGGCACAAAATGCTATGCGTAGATTTTATAGATATAAGGGAATGACTGTGTGTTTGATTGAGCAAGCGAAATCTCTGTTGTAAAATTGCCCGGGAAATTTTATAGCAGGGACTAGCTTTAGTTAAGTAGATTAAGTTCGCCTAGTTATAAGTAGTTTTAATATAGGTAGTGCCACATTTGTACCCAGTTTTTTTTTGCAAGATTATTACATTTTATTTTATTTCACTACAATAATAAGTATTCATACGTTGTCAATAATATATGAATACTTTTAATTTAAATGTATTATCATTTCTGATTATTGAAAGATCTGTCTGCATGATATGTTTCATTTGAAATTGTACTGTTTTGTTTTACTCAACGCTTCATACCATAACCAAATAGAATTTTTAATAATTGATGAACAATAACTTCAATTATATTTAAGGAGATTTGAACGAATCTCGTGTAAAAATTAAATTCCAACTTTATGATTTCAAATTTTGTAATTATTACGAAGGCTGTCTTATATAACTATTTTAAAAATTTAAAAACAACAAATTCACCATTTAGTTTTTTAGAAAAAGGCTTATAATGATTTCAATGTTCTAATACATTAGCTGTTATGGTAGAAGCATTTCCGTAGATACTTTTTTGTTTGTTTTACATTGATATAATAAATTTTAAACTGAAAACTCATTATTATACTCTAGTTTATAATGCCTCCTTGCCATTCAAATTAATCCGAAATTAATGTTAATTTTATGGATAACTTTTTTCGAATATAATTATTTTTGTACATTTTAGAATTTTTGATCACTGAAATTGATAGATAAATTTATTATAATTTTACAAGACGCGCTGTTACCACATAACTTTCTTGGACCACATGTGTTCAAAATACTGGTCATTTCAATATTATTTTTTTTGTTAAATAGAAATCAATATATACGTATTTGTATTAATTACATGAGCATGGGTGCTCCATTTAGCTTCATATACAAAGAGAAAGTGTTAATTGTTGACATATACAAAATATTATTAGTAATTAATTTATTATGCTTAGATGTTAATAATTTATTTTGAATACTACGACTAATAAATTTGCTGGGAAGTACGCTGTATAGTGCAATGAACGTATTCTTTTTTTATTGGTAATATATATTAGAATAGAAATATTTTAAAACCAAAAATAATAGTAAATTAGAATTAATTTAGAATCAAACATAGTAAGTGCAATGAACTTATTCTTTTTTTATTGGTAATAATATATATTTGAATAGAAATATTTTAGAACCACAAATAATAGTAAATTTGAACTAATTTAGAATCATGCATAATAGTAAATTCAAAGTTAGGTTCCCTCATTAGATGAACGAATGGTTGTGTATTGTATGAATCAGTGTGTGCAAAAAAAATACGAATATAATAAAACAAAAATGTCTACCATTTATTGTGTGAATGTATTAGGGTCCTATCCTTCCCAGCCCAGTATAAAATCAACATAGCTCGCGTTTCCCGGCAAGAGGTCCGGATCGTCCGTTCCGTTTATTAGCTCGTGTTATCCGGCATGAGGTCTGGGTCGATTAGGCCGGGCAAATGACCTGGACAACGTGGGACATGCAGGTTGCAGTTGTTCCTGATGTTCCAGATGCAGAAAGAAGAACCCGCGAATTAATCGATATTTTTGTTTGAAAATACTGCGAATTAAGAACGCGAATATAGTCGATATTTTTGTTCGAAAATACCGCGAATTAAAAACGCGAATATAGTCGATATTTTTGTCCGAAAAAACGCGAACGCGGAGATTTTTTATAGGGAACTACTTAGTTATTTTATAAATGAAAATAACTTAATCATGATGTTAAAAAATCAGTAGTTTAGAATTATACGATATACAGTGATAGCCAGAGAAATAAGACAACCATAATATAAATAAAATTTGTTTAATTTATTTAAAGTAAAACTTTTTTTTATAAATTGCATTGAATTGAATAATAAGTATAAAAATAATTTGTTTCATACTAAATGCATGACAAATAAATGATATATGTAGAATTGCATGAGACAGAAAAATAATTTTGATTTACAGTAACAAATTAAATTAAAAACGTTCATTGCCGTACAGCTAGGTTAAGTTATTTTTAAGGGGGCGCGTCGTCATCCTAATGTTAACTTCGCGATACCCGGCATAAGGTCCGGGTCGTTAGCTCGCGTACCCGGCATAAGGTCCGGATCGTTTTTGTTCCGTTATTAGCTCGGGTAATCCGGCATAAGGTCCGGATCGATTAGGCCAGAAACCAGGGATCTGGACAACGTGGGATTTTTTCGGGCCTCGACAGCTCGAAATTTTCAGATTATCGAAAAATTTGTTTGAAAAACGCGAATGTTTTTGTAGGGATGAATTATTGTTTTGTATCGGATTTTTTATTTAAATAAATTTAAAGCAATATATAGTTCATATATATTAGTTTGGGGTTTACAGGGTTAATTTTTTGATGTTTTGATAGTTCGTTCGCGAAGTTCGATGGTACGGGATTGGGGATTGTTGCAATTCAGGGGGGGTCAACATATAAATATCCTTCTCTCAATATATATTTCATATATTTCATATATGTTGAGAAAAGTCAATGTCCGTAAAACTTATTGACACCCCTGATATATATATATTTTTTAATTGTTGTTTTTTTACAGGCTGGGCGTGAATATTTTGACGCAGTATGGTTACGTACTGTGAAAAAAGTCTAAATATTCATCCGAACTTTCCTAAAATCTCTTACATAAAACAGTAAGAGGTTTTAGGTGAGCAACCCACCGTCCTTAGGATGGTCCTACCACTGTCTGTCGTGCCCCTTGCCCGTAGTAAACGGACAACTATTGGGCGAGTCGTACGATAAGATGGGTTGCACTGGGCCAGACTAATGGCGGGGATAGCGAAGTCGCGTGCCCTTGCAAAACGTCACATCGAAGTATGTTACACGACGTGTGTCTCATGGAGTGTATTACATGGAGAGTGTGTGCCATGTAATCCATTTCATGGGATGCATGAACTGTAACAGCTATGGTGTGTATGAGTTTGCAAGGGACGCTCGTCCCCAAGCAGGCTTCGCCACCGGTGTCAGGTTCATTTCATTTCATTTTTTGTTAGGTTTCAGGCGCGGGCGATTCTATTTAGCTAATATAAGATCGTTAGGGTTTTGTAAGACATCCCAGTTGTGGTTTAGACTGGGGTGGCTCTGTCTTGAACTCCTTTGAATCGCAGGAGGGTGGGACAGGGTTCCCTGCCCATGTGGAGAGACCTTGTCGTGGTGGCAGGGCTTAACCATCTCCCCAAATTGGGGGGGTGGGACCAACGTCTCCACCAAGCAGAAAAAGTTTCTTTTTTCAGGTCATCTTTACCAGACAATTTATTCTGCATAGAACATAGGCAAGTATTACTTAATACAGTATAGTCTCGATACAGTGAACTAATTAATGCAGGGCCATGTCACAATATCAACATTGTCCACTTTTTCTGGTTCTTATGAAATAATTACAACAATATAACTTTAAACGTAATTATTGGTTTTAATTGCTTTAATACAAATATCAAAATATTAATTTTTAGATCGTATGCCCTGATGAACTAACTATTTCATATACGTTTTCTTCATCCATGATATTTTTAAAAATCGAATACCATAGCGAATTTTTAATATGTGTAGTCATCCATTGCTCAATTAGAGTAGAATTGTTTTCAACCCATTATTAAAAACCGGGGGCGATTTCATGTTACACATTATTAAATATGCGTTTATCTGTAACAATGTAAATGAGCAATTCGAGACATTAATATGTCGAATTAACAATTGACATTAATTTGCAACAATTGTAATCCTTTTATTTACGAATAACTGCATATAGTAGCTAAATCTGTTCATTTATTTGAAGGTTTTTGCTCGTAGTTTTTAAACGGTTAAAAATTTATTACAAAAAGTTATTATTTTTGAAAATTACGTCCCCAAATTTATATGAAGTGATATATTTCAACCATTCTAATTCAAAAAAATTGTCTTCATCAATTTTCACTGTTTGAAATATATTTTATCTGCAGACGAGAGTTCTTTTACTTATACCAATTCAACGAGCAAAAAATACTTCCAAATAATAATCATATTTATAATCTAGGATGTCGAATTAACAATTGACATTAATTTGCAACAATTGTAATCCTTTTATTTACGAATAACTGAATATAGTAGCTAAATCTGTTCATTTATTTGAAGTTTTTTACTCGTAGTTTTTAAACGATTAAAAATTTATTACAAAAAGTTATCATTTTTGGAAAGTACGTCCCCAAATCTATATGATGTGATATATTTCAACCATTCTAATTCAAAAAAATAGTCTTCATCAGTTATGACATTGATATATATTTTATCTGCAGACGAGAGTTCTTTTACTTATATCAATTCAACGAGCAAAAATTAGTCTAAACCCTTTCAGTTTGCCAAAAATCAAGTGACCTACTTATTTTCATAACCTACCTTCCATGTATTGAAGAAATTTTGACCAAAATCCAAGGTGCCTTTGATATTTCGATCCTGCCTTTTTCAACACACATCAAACACACAAACAGTCGAAATTTTGTCCAAATAAACTTATAACACAAACATGAATATTTCTCAGTAATAACATTTAGTATTATCGTTTATATGATTTACACAGTTAATGTTAATATTATATTCACAAGTAAACTAAAACACTAAATACATATTTGACGATCTTATTTTAGCATTACCCGTATTATACTTTGTTAAAAAGGTCCTTAAAGTGTATTTTTATACAACTGACGTTATTTGCAAATGTTTAAACAAAACACAAATCACAGCCATTTTGATGTAAACGTCAAATTAATTAACAAATATTTGTATTTCATTTATTTGATGATTATAAATGCTGATAATTTATATTTGGCAATAATATCAATAAATATAAACTTTTTTGAAGTTAAATTTTGAAATTTATTTTGGAAAATTGAGAAAAAGTTCCAAAAAAGACCCTATTTTATATTGGTAGCGACATCTCTTGAACTTTTGGCCACAATATGGATCATATGATTTTAACATAGAATAAAATCGTGAATTTATGCTTTCCAGCGCGCGTCCACATTTTGGTGTAGCAGACTTGCACAAACCAAAGTTCTATTAATAGATTGTTACTTGTTCACTTATTGTTTGAAAATGAAACATGTGGAACTACTTTTTTAGTCTTAGAAAACTTATTTAATTAATATATTACAAAAAAGACTACGCGATGAATTCAGATTTCGCACTATTTTCTAACAATTTTTATATATGAAATAAATACAATTAATTCTGAAATGGACACGATATGGTACTAGAAATTTCTTTTTTATTTTATACATAAATTAATTCAATTATTAATACAAAAAATGACATTGGTTGTTTCAACTATGTATTTAGTATTTAGTTGACTTGTAAATATAATATTAAATTATGAAATTTAATTCCTTTATAATTCTTTAATGCTATATCCATTGAATATGAAGTATGAAATGTAATCAATTTATTTAGAGAATAAAATATTCTTTAATATTTAATATTAAATCTGGAAAAAATGATATTTAACATCATAAACCATGGAATAATAATTTAAGTGTCAACGTCACTGTTAAACATTAACACAGAGTGCAGTGTAGTAGATAAATAGATATCTGTAACCCCTGGTAGAAAAAAATATAAATTGGTTGCTAATATAACCGACTGTTTTAGTTCTCGTAATAGTAATAGTGAACAAAATAAAATGAACACCTGTATACAAACTATTTCTAACGAAAATGGGGGACTTTTTTTGTAGCGGGTGGCAATGATAAAACAATATAACAAACGTATTTCTTTTTATTCAAAATTTAGGATTACATAGGATGAAGGGGTATGGATCTCGGGTTCACAAGTGAGACTTTTTGCTGTGGATAATCCCAGATTGGTGTATAACTGTCACTTTGGAGGTCAAAGATGTCAAAAAACAGACATCTTTACAATTAACAATACATAAAATATTGATAATATAAAATTAGAGTTTTGGTATTAAGCGAATGGGAAATGCCTATATAAAAAAAAACTTATTATATTTTACTTCCTTTACTAGTTTTTAAACATTTCGTGCAGTCCCTTTATAAAGTATAAACGAAATATATTATTTATTTGTTATTATAGCCTCTATTTTTTAAGATATACATTAATCAAATATAAGAAGTGCTATCGGAAAGTTTCCAGATTGTGATGGCATGTTTCAAGAAAATAAGTGGAGATCGGTAAGTACGACAGGCTGTTGCAACTTCACGTAATCATCTCACAAATAAATCAGTCACATTAATAGGGTATTCTATTTTTTTTGTTTCTGAAACTGCAACGCGTACCTAAAATATACTGTGTACCATTTGTTTTTTTTATTCGATTTAAAAATAAGTCGAGAACCATGTTTGATCATTAAAACCACAAAATATCAAAATTCTAAACAGCCTCAGTCAACTTAAGGTTTGGGGTATTACGAGGGCTGGACCGAGCTATAGTCGCCTAGGGCATCAAAATTTGGGGGCGCCAGTCATCATCAGTTAAAGGGAAATATTTATAAATTATGTTAACCGGAATTTTTATTTTATTAAGAAAAACAAAACTTAATTCTTATTTCTCGGCATAGTCCTCTTCTTTCGCGATACACTTTTTCGATCTTTCCGCTAGCTTTCTAATTCCATTTTCACAGAAGGTTTTGGTTGTTGTTGCAGCCACAAAAACAGGTAAAAATCACATCGACAAATCTGGGCAATAAGGCAAATTTGGTAAAACTTCCCAATGTTGGAGTAAATAACTCGATGGGCTTTCTGTTTAGCACTGACTTAGTTGAACTGCAGTTTATTATAGGCTTAGTGCAGAGAATTGCTTGAGCATTTACAGACAATGGGATTCTGGGAGAGATTTGTTTATGATTTATTTATTGTTTACATGAATTTTCAATTTTATGAGTAAAGAAAATTTGCATAGTTTTTTTTTTGTGGGGGCGCCAAGACTGAAATCTGCCTAAAGCGCTAAAAACTCTCGGGCCGGCCCTGGGTATCACATACCCCACAACACTAATTAAAGGTTAGGACAGTAGTGCGTTAGACGGGAAATTATGTTGAATAATGTTTTTGCTTCCAAATAAGAGCAGGCGGGCAAAGCTCAACGTAGATGGCAGCATACTCGCGGATAATTTTGAATGACTTCACTGACAGTGATATTTTTTTTTTGTTTCTGTCCTAAAAGTAAAATTATAAAGTCAAATCCACATGAAACAATGTTAATTATTGTAATTTTTACCAGTTGTATAACTAAAAATTCATCTTTCTCAAAATGATCTGCACAAATACTTGTTTTGTATTTAGACTTAAATTTTATTATGCTTTTCTTCTTTCATCTTTTGGTAGACTATAAAGATTACTTACATTTTTGGATATACCTACTACAAGAACCAGGGCATCGAACCCGAACCGAACCCGATATATTTTTCAATTGAATCCGAGTCGGAACCGAACCGGGTATTAAAATTCGGGTTCAGGGTTCAGTTTCGGTTCATTTTGAGTTCGAAACGTAAGCGTAATCGTAATACAGCCGATAATCGACACCTGTGCTGTCTGTTTATGAAAACTGTGTTCGTGTTCTTGTCTTGCGTAAATTATGACTCGCATTTTAAATTATTTATATAAAGATTATTATTCAAAAAACATTAATTCAATTTTCATTAGGTCGAACCGAACCTGAACTCAATACCTGAACCCTGAACAAAACCGCAAATTGTATTAATGTTTGAACCAGAACCGCACCCAAAAATATCCCTCAAAAAATAAATTAACCTGCACCTGAACCGAACCCAGTTTTGGTGGGTTCGATGCCCTGACAAGAACGCATTTTTTTTAAAGAAGAATCCGAGTAACTTAAATTATCTGTTACTTTTAATACCGGATTCTCCAATTACGAGTACTTTGTGCTAGTGCGCGTCTACTAAAGTGCACATTAGATAGTTCTAGAAAGTACATGGCTAGTGTGGCGCTATAGTTACACTATATCACCACCGCCTGCTCCCATTGATAAATAACATTAAATATTATGTTAATTTTTAGTATAATTAACAATAATTAGTAAATTAAATCATTACCATTCGGGAATATTTCGATAGCACCTCGTATATGATTCGTTTAATTTTAGTGCAGCGACGTAACATTATGTTTATCCTGGAATCGGTCCTGAGACAACTAAAACTTCCTAAAAATATATTCAAATGGTTTTTAAAAACATGTAGAATCAGTTACGCCTATAAAATGGATACATTTCAGCATTTCACTCATACTCACGTATGGATGAAATGTTAATATTAAACGTGAAAAGCTCAAGTTATTACCTGTAAAAATATGATAAATGCACTTTCTATTTACATAATATTACAGTAAAGTACTGTAAAATTAGCACCTCTTCGAATTATAAAAATCTCAACATACAAATATCCAAGCCATTAAAAAAATTATTAAAAATAATATCACATCACGAAATTATTCTTTTTACTCCGTAAAAAGACAGTGTATGTAAATACTTCCTCAAATATTTAAATACTATTAGTTGTTGTCTACTCTAAACTTTGTACTTTGTATAAATAAATGAGGAAGTAAATTTAAAATTAAACAAAATTCGTGTTTAACACATTTATTAAATTTTGATTGCACATAAATGTGTCGAAAATATAACAAAAAGAATTCTCAAATTTTGGTAACTTCAAATAAACAAATATCACATAGAAAAATTAACATTAATTTTGCTAATAACAAAATATTAGACTAGTTTTCAATACTGACAAAAGCTTGACTACAAGAATTTTAAATATAAAAATTTGTTAAAGAACAAATTTCGGAATCACTTCCTCAGGTGTTTAGCAACTGCTGATTTTGGTTGTTCTTTCCTAGATAAAGTTCTGCTACAAAAAGAAAAAATATATTCAAATAATTTACTCCTTTTATGTATTTTTACTTACTTATCTAATTGAAAATCAGTTAACATTCTCGATGCTCGTTCGAATCTTTTTTCCAGTTCTCGTCGTGGGAACATCCTAGGTTGAAATGAAGGTGGTGGCTCATGCACTTCAATGCGATTATTTTTCATTTCGTGTTTGAAATACGCTCCGACTATGGCACGATAAACTGGAGGAATTGTAGGACTAGTATATTTTGTTATAATAGTTGCTGGTTTGTCCAGTTCTAAGTCTACGACGTTCTCTATCTACAAAGATATATTATTTTCATTCTTCCTACAATTTCAGCAGTGGCGGCTCTCAAGAAATAAAAAAAATGTGCGCGTTTAATATTTTATTTTCTACAAATAGTAAATAAAATATATTCGGGCACTCATTGATGTGGAGAGTGCACCACTGGGATCATTTTTGTGCAATTTAAAATTCGAAATATTTAGCGTTGGTTGGGATCGAACCCAATTCCCCAGATTCGCGACCAGACACTTATTTAATTTGTTAAATTAAAAAATATATTAGTAGTCATTTTTTTGTTACTATTTGTCTCCACCTATCTCCCTTTAAAGCGAACAGATCGCTAATTTTAACCTTGAAACAGTTACAAGAAGATGCTTCTATAATTATTTTAGGAAAAAAGTTTCAAATAAAAGTTGTAGAGCGTAAAATTCTGCATTTGAATCAATAAGGAAAATTAATTTTGTATGCCTTGTAACGGGAGAAATTAGGTATGAAAATGTCGAAAATCACCTCAAAAATAGCAATAGCCATGGAATTGAAACAAAATAAATAACAAATGTCTAACGGTTTATCTGTCATGTTAGAGTAATTTATTTTATTAGATATTATTTCTAATTTCTGTTCCAGTTAACAATTATCTGTTAATTTAAATTGATATTTGTTCACTTGAACAGAAATTACAAAAAATAATAAAAATAAATTAACCTAGCTAGATAGACAAATCGTTAACATTTGTTATTTATTTTGTCTCAATTTCATGGCTACTGCTATTTTTGAGATAATTTTCAACATTTTCATACCTAATTTCTGATGCAGAATTTTATGCTCTGTAACTTTTATTTGAAGCTTTTTACAAAATTTGCCTCTCATTCCTAAAAGGCACAAAGCGCCACTGAATTTCAGGTATATTACGTGAGATATTTTAGTTTGAGCCTCACTTACTCGGTAACGAATTCCACTGCTAGATCTAGATTTCTTCATTGCAAAATCGGTAAGAGGTCGTCTGTTTCTTGGTTTTGCCAAACACCGCGTCATATCCTGCTTGCTTGGAGGTTTAGCTAATAAAACCCAATCGTCGAGATTTTCATTAAATTCTACTTGGCCGAATAACTTCACACGAATATCCGGTGGGATGAAGTTATCCAATAAAATACATTTCAGTCTTAATTGCCTGTGAATAAAACTTTAATAAGAACAACATTTTTGTTGAAGATATTGAAATATACTTGACGAGATCTTCTTGCGTAGCTTCTAGTTCACGTCGGTCGCGAATATGTTCTTCCTTAACGTCTTTGATTTCTTGTTTCAGGGCCAACCAACGGTTGTGGAATTTATTTAATTTGTTAGTTTTATATTCTAACTCTTGCTGGAGTGTGCTGAAGGTTTCGCGAAGACCAGATGTTGTTTCTTCCTCCATTTCTAATTGTTGTTGCATTTCTCGCTCGCGTTTCTAATTTAAAAACAAAAAAAAAAACTATCTACGATACCATCCTAATGAGTACCAGAATAGTTTCTTACCTTTCTCTCAGCAATTTCTATCATTTGTTGTTCGATTTGCAGCTGGCGTTCATTCATAGAATCGAGAATGTTCTTTCCTCCCCGGACGAGTTGTTTCTCAAGATTTTTAAGTTTCTTTGCAAGTTCTTCGGTCTTTAATTTTTCCAACTCTATCGTTTTTTCTAATTCTAGTTTCAGATCTTGTGTGCTGTTACTGTCCGACGCTTCATCATCCTCCTCAGATTCCACCGAAGATGTTTCGGATTCGCCCTTGGAACCAATCTCCTTGACTTTTCTTTCTGCAATTAAGGATTTCAACCGAGCAATTTCTTGTTGATATTCGCGTAGTTTTGCATCTTTAGGATCTTCATTCTTGACGGGTTTGTTGTTAATAGCTTTGGCACGGTGTGCATATCTCAAAGTTGTTAAAGTTTCTTCGTAATTTGAACTCGCGGGGCCGATATTTGCGATCATGATGGTTTTCGAGTTACCTCCTAAGGAATCTTGTAGTAATCTAGTTAACTTAGAATCACGGTATGGAATGTGGGGCGAACATTCAGCTAAAGCTGATATCACATTGCCTAATGAAGACAGAGCTTTGTTTATTTTACTAGCTTCTTTTAAGCGTTCGGCAGTTGCTCCCGTTTTTGATTGGCGCTCACTGCCTGCGAGATCTACTAGATTTAATTTTCCTACGCGAACTAAATTCGTTTCGGTATTGCACATTTCGATAGAAATTTGGAATATTGCGTGTGACCGGGAACTGTGGTCGTTCATATGAGTATAACCAACTGTACGATTCTTGTTTCCCATTGTCATGACTTTCAGCATGTCTTCAGCACTTTTGCAGTTGATTGTGTGTAAATTTGGTACGTGGACACCTTGACCCTCGATTTCTCTTAATTCTAAAGGTTTCGTGTGCTTTGTTTTCAACAAATCGCTGAAGTAAACACACATAATTAAAACAGGTATAACAAAAAATCGATTAATATTACCGGATTTCCTCCATGTAAATTTCTAAGTAATTTGCACTAACAAGAAATTGAGTATTAGTTGTTCGATTTATATGGGTCCAAATTTGCTCGAATGCTTTGGGAATCATCCCTTGTAATTCTGGATTACCTCTGGCTCCTTCCATCGTATGTGTTTTACCCGTACCGGTTTGCCCATATGCAAAAACACATCCGTTGAATCCTTCCAGGACTGATGACACCAAAGGCCTAACTGTTTCATCGTATAAAATTTGTTGGGTGGAACTAAATGAACAAATTGAAATCAGTTTAACAAGAACTTATACTACCAAGTTTGTAGTTATAAAATAACACATACAACCAGTCGTAGACTGAATCATAGGTGAACATTTTCTTATTTTCCCGAGCATTGTCTTTGGGGTTCGTAATATCGATAACCCCTCTAGAAGGCCAAACATCCACAACTCGCACATTATCTGCCGCGTTTTCTTTTTCACTCATGGGCCGACATCGCACAACAACTTGCACAGATTCATTTCTTGACGATTTACGAACTCTCTGCAATAACACATCAAACACCATACTTAACCACTTTCATTCAACATTAAACTACTGTAACTAACCTTTATCTTCGGCTTCTCCATGTATCCTTCTTATGATCACAACTGTATAAAGTACAAAAAAATGTTTATTTGATGAAAAATCATGGAAATAATTGTTTACATGAGACAATTGAAAAGTTATGTCAAAAATGGAATTATTGATTGTTTCGGAAAACAGCGCCAACACAGGAACAGCGATTGCGCATTCGGCAGCACCAGTGATCACTGGGCAGCACCCACCACGGACACGGATAATATCATCATCGTGGGTTTGTGGGTGCGTCGATGGATGTAAATTTTAATATTGAAAGTGATGTTTATGACTTCAAATATGTTACTTCATACTTAATTTAAAATTTTAATTGAAATTGATTAATACAGTATGCCATGGCACACATTTTACAATTACAAGAACTATGAAAAATGTATCGTATATTAAAAAATAAAACCAGGTTAAGTTTGGCTAACAAAATTCCTGTATTTTCAAATCAAAATATGTAAAACACAAAGAATAAATGTTTTAAAATAATTCATTACAATTTTTTGATGTTTATGTTCTTAAAATTGTATACGTTTAAAAATAGAGGTTATTCATGTTGAATTGAACTGAATAAATGGTTTACTATGAAATTTAATAATTTAATATTTATTAAACGTAATATATATGCCTAATTAATCACCCTTACCATATGAAACAGCAGTAACTATTACTCTTTGCACAACACTTGACAACAAAAACTTGACTGTACTGTATATATTTTGAAGTTACTTTTCAAGGTGCACTGTTAGATTCTGCAGAAACAATTGATGAAATAAACATTTGAAATAAATGTGTAAAAGTCATTATCATTATATATGATAAATATTAATAAAAGTTATTAAATAAATAAATATATCATTAAATTTTCAGACATAAATATGTCATTTACGTGTGTTAATTACAATTTTATATATTGTCATTCATGATAGTTTATTATGAATATTTTTGCGGGCAACCTTGGTAAAAATTTAAATATATTTTATTTGTTACCTTGACATCAAATCTGAAGAATTAAATAATTCACATTTTTTACATTAAAAACATTATAATACTATGTACTATAAATGGGGTATTTTACTAAAGTAAAATTTACATCTAAAACTATTTTAATAGTATAGATTACTCTACAAAAAAGAAATATAAAAAAATTGTTTATAATTATTTTATTTGACTTTTTTTTGTAATACATTGCGAAAACTTATGACACAGATTTTCATAATTTTTGAACACAACTGTATTGGAGAAAAAATCAAAGTAGTTGACATCTGGTGAGAGATTTGTGGACGTAGCAAATGGGGAAAGCATTACTTTTATCAGGGCATCGAGCCTGAACCGAACCAAACCCTGATCGGGACCTAAGATATATTTTTCAATTGAACCCGAGTCGGAACCGAACAGGGTATTAAAATTCGGATTCAGGTTTATTTTCAATTCTAAACATAAGCGTAGACGTAATAAAGCTGATAATCGACGCCGACATTTTTTCGATGTTTACACTTTTAAGTAAAAACAACAAATTAAATCGTTATTTTACTAGATAGAATGGCGGCCAAATGGGGGAATTTGTCGTCGTCCGACCTACTATCTATAGTACATTTTTTATATTTTGACCTGATTTTTGTGTTTGATTTTTCTAATTTCGTTATGTAGTAGAATACTATAATACGTTTATTGTTTTTTAAATAATTTATTTTCACCATTATACAAATCTTGCACTTTTTTATTTGTAATAAATTATAGATTACATAGATCACTTAATATAAAATAAAATCATTTAACATATAATATGCATACGAATTATATCCATAAAATGTATTAAATTTTATAAAAATACTTCTAAAATTGACAAATAAAATTATGATTTATAACTTTACAAGTTATATAGTTATACTTTCATAGACGCTGCCATTTGTGCTCGTTTTTTACTTTTCCACCTTACACGCTGGCTACAATAAATACGTAAAAATACAGCCACAAATACTAGACACACACCAAATACTCCAGTTGCACTAATATGATGTTGATATATCAAACAAGACAGTAAAATTGCTAATCCTTGTCTAATTGTCATAATAATAGCAAACACAACTGCGCCAAATGTTGCAATTGTGTAATATATCACTAACTGTCCTACGGCGGAACATATTGATAGAAGAAAACAATCCAGTACGAATCTAGGAAACTGAGAAAAAATTATACTGTATACTATATTGTTTGGAAATCTTACTTTGAACATAAAATGAATAGAAGTTATGAAGCCATCTTGTTGCAGAAGAGAACTGGCAGTAAATAAGCAAGAGAATAAGTTCACTGCGCACATCATTTGAACAGAGCTCATTCCATACGTTTTGAAAAGAGCACTTTGCCAATTAGATGTGAAACTATCAAACAAGATATACGAGGCCAGTAAGATGAATCCAGAAACAGTTGTTACTGATGAGGCTGTAAACATTCATTTTATTGCTAAAATAAATAATTAAAAACTGATTTATACCTTTTCTGTCATCGCCCGTATCTAGCATGAAAAATACCATACCAATGGACAATACAACTGCAGTTACATATTCGTAATACTCATATTTGGTTCGAGATACAACTTTACTCATTATCATGACAGGTATTACTTTTCCAGCCTTTGCTAAGACCTGCAGAATAAAATATTTATCACTTTTATTATTAGTAAGCTTGAAATAACGTCTCAAAATTTATTTTTTCTAACATAAATTTTCTTGATATTTATTTCGGCACTAAAAATATATCACTTGGTTTGTGACGTACGCGCTACTGACGACATTTCTAATAAAAAAATTGTAAATATTTTTAAACCAATGGTTTTCAAATTGCAACACAAAGTTATATTTTTTCAAATGGGATTATATATTTTTTATGCCTATTCGATAGCGTAATTTCTTCTGAATTCAACCATGTATTAGAATTATATCCTTACATAATAATAATAAAAATATTGAAAAAAATGCGATTGAAATTGAAATAAATTTGATTTTTATAGTCATTTTTCAGTATTGAATTTCTCCACTTCCATTGGTATTAGGTTCCTCTCCCTAACTTGGAATTCGTTATACATTTATAGTCACAGGTATATTTCAAAATCATCTGAGCGATTTTGAACCTTATTGCAACGCCTGAATCAGCTGAATCGGTATAGTCGACCAGTTAAATGCTGTTATGTTACAGTTGATCAAATCTAAATAAATATTTGATTATCCATAACTATAAATTATCTTGATTTTGTTTTATACATGTAAAATAAATACGAAAGAAATATGTATACGAGAAAGTCAAAAGACAAAACGGTTCGTAGTGTTTTGAAACTTATTGTTTTCTCGAATGAAAACGGTTCAAACAATGACGTCACACTACGAACGTTTTGAAACAGTTTCGATCCAGCCGGCAGCACCGGTTTAAAAATATTTCGAAGTGGGGGAGGAGGTTTAATTAACAATTTGCTCAGAGTTACTGTAAACAAACTTGACAGATTCAATTCATTTGAAATAATGAATACAAATCTTCTTCTAAATATTTATCTATATAGATTTCAAAAAATTCCTCCATTGTAACATGTGTTTTACGATAAAATAGAAATAGTGTTATTGAATTAAAAATCTAAGCCCGGCGGAATCACTGATTTCCATTATGAATAAAAAGAGTGACTGCCTTTGATACGAGGTATTTACATGGTGTATGTGGGTATGCAAGACGGGAACGCGTTAGGAATAATCTGGTGTATGAAGGATGTTATTAAGAGAGTTGATGTGAGTCAGTTGAGATGGTTTGGTCATGTGGAAAGAATGGCGAGTGAACGGCTTGTTAAGCGTATATATCTTGGTTGAAGGTTTTCGATTGTGTGGCCGACCAGTGTGTAAGTGGATGGATATGGTTGGTAGGGTGCTTAAAGAGAGAAAGTTTCCAAGTGGGAAGAGAAGAAGAGCATGTATGAATGCGATTATGAAAGTGGCCGAGGCGAAAGAAGTGTGCTTAGACAGGAATGTGTGGCGAAGGATGATTGTTTCGTAACTATTATTGTTATCCGGGTGCAGTATTTCGCTACCGAAAATCGGTCACTTTAATATGCTAAGAGTGAGGATTTGTTGTATGATGTTGATATTTTCGAGTTTGTGCTAACCCACTAACTGGCACATGCGTGATTTTATGTATGTATAAATTTTCTCCATATCAGTACTATCCCTTCAAAAACGCAGGAAATTAATTTGCTCTATGGTATTTAATTTAGTCATCTTGAATCAACTTCAGTAAAATTTGCAATTCTTCAACCATATTTACAAATATTTTTTTCAAACTTTGACAGCTGTGTCTTTCAAGTTTAAATTCGTCATGACGTCATTATTTTAAAACCATACATTTTGGCGAGTCACAAAACGATGACGTCAGATACGAAAACGGTTTGAAAATCTTATTGAATACGGTTCGTCGCCAAAAAAAAACGGCTCATATATTTCTAAACATCATCGTCACATCCGGTAAAATTCAAATTTAATAATTTCGAATAAAAACATTATAAAATACCAAAAATATACTTTTAATTTTCAAAATCAACCAAAATCTGACGTCCTTCATATTCACATACCTGATTAGGAAATGAAACATATTTCAAGGCTTCATATTGACACCAAGAGCTGAGTATATTCGAGAAAGAACAAAACACATATTTGTGCAATGGTGCTTTATGCCTTGGTTGTCTGATAAACAATAAAACTGTTCCAGACATACATACAGCGAGTATTCGATTCACCAACACAAGGAATTGAGAATCTTTGAAATGACTTTTTTCACCTTTGTCATTCACGTATTCCTATGAAAACAATTAATGTATGAATAAGTTTACATTTTTTTTTAAAGAACGAACCTGTGTCATAACTTTTTCTTGTAATACACCCCAAGATAAATAAGAACCCTGCAAGCCTAAAAAGCATAGCATTAACAAAACTGCTTCTTGGGCAGAAGATTTTTGATATGCAGCTGCAGCTGATGCTGACAGAGGATTTTGAGAGAGATCATCATCATGTTCCCCTATGCAGAGTCTTATAACTGATGGAAAACATCCGTTATCTAAAAATATATGCTGTAATGGTGTACTATTTAGTACTGTTTTCACATTACCCGCAGTTTCTAGATATTTGCTTCGTTTTATATACCTGTAAACTAAATACCCTGGTACAAATACTGTTGAATAGCTGAATATGTTAACACATAAACGTAGGAACCAAATATAATCGTGATCAACGTCCTGTAATGTGTCAGTAGTAAAGAAAAACTTATTCAGGTAGTACAAGCAAATAGCTGAAGATGCGGCTAGAAAACTACAACAATATATTAATATTACAATTGTATTTTCACAATTTGCACTCACCATATATTAAATTCGATTATATTTTTTCCCATAGTTAATATCAGGAATTACAATTTACATAAAATAACAATATGTTTTATTGTTCCCCTCTGTACTTTGTATAACATATTCATTCAGAAGAAGCTAACGTTATCACTAACTTAAGTCATATTTTTAAGTCCGCAGCAAAGTGAAAAAATTGCCAGCTCGTGTCTTCTTTTATTTTGTGTGACGTGCAAAAAAACCAAGAATATTTTCCATACTAAAATTTGCATTTGAATATTTACAAATGTGAGTTATAGGATTTAAATTTTATAAAATCTTGTGTACTTAGTATTAAAATTAAAATAAATATTTAAATAAATTTTTCTAAGGATTATTAACTCGTCAAGTTGACAGGTACTGAAAATATACCATGGCATGGCCAACTGTGTTGAAGATTTGAAGATAAATGAAATATATTTTCTAAATTTAAAACATAACTATTCAATGTTTTTATTTGCAAGTAAAATATATAATTGTAAATAAACTGCGCTAAAATGGAAAAACATAAAATCTTCTAACAGTCACTTTAGATCATAAACGAAGTAGATAAAGTGTACCTACTACGATTGACTCGAGAAGTCGAGAGATTCACATTTACAGCGTGCAAACTACAACGTTTGTATAACATTCAAGTAAATTTATTCCTTTTCTTTATAAAATTTAAATCATCCATGCCTCAAAATTCGAATGTAAAGATAAATGCACTAAACAAATAACACGTGCAACTGAAGATGACGCGTTGTGGGTCTGCGCATTGTGAATTTCATTCACTGTCTCTCTTACTCTTACACAAATCATAATTTCATCTCTTTTAATTTTACGTATCATCGCTTGCAGTAGTGTTCAGGATCTGAGGTAGTCATGTGTCACATGAATAATTGTCCTTGAAATTTCTTAAGTTGGTACAAAAGTATAACAAATTCAAAAGCGTGAATATATTTTTGTGGTTTGCATATCATGTTACTTTAGATTTTTAAGTAAAATAACTACTCAACGCACTTTTTTTATGAATTTGTATATATCTACAAAATTACATACTATATTAATTTCACAATTTTGATTTTATACATACATAGTTTTCTAACCTTAATTTTCTATCCAACTCCGACTACATCATCCGTGTTGTAGACAAAACAATACATTCTTAAGGTATCATCTTATCAATTATGAAAATATAAACCGTTATTACCAATATGTTATTCAGCTCTGAATTCCAATTCATTTTAGAGTCGTCTCTCGTTGAGTCACCAATAACTTGTGCATTGTAAAATATTATTTCTCGCCATGAAGACATATATTCCTAATCCCGACAATGTGCACGGTTCCAACAACTCTATTTCGCAATTGGATGACAATTCAGAAGGAGAAATAGTTTCTACCAGTGAAGAGGAAGGAAGCGAAGAAATGCAGGTCACATTTTCATCCCCTTCATCGGACTCTGATGACATACTTGTGGTATGTATGAAAATATGTCTTAAAGTATTCTAAATTATATTTAAACACATATTTCGGAGGCGTAATAATGAGGGTGTAAAATTCTTAATTTTTGATAGTTTTAGTAGAATATAAATATATCTAGGGATGCGAATAAAAATATAGTGAGTTCATAAAAATTGGGATACTTGCTACTACATACTTTTTTTTTTCTAAAACTGCTTGTTTCATTATAAATATTAAATTTTAAGGTGTTGATTTTGTTTAAGCCAGATATAATTTAAAAAATGCTACAAATTTTAAATTTGCAGTTATGACGTAGTTCTCCCTAATGACATGTATAAATACTTACAGCAAACAAAGAAAACATAAAAAAGTTCTATTGTATCTCAAAACCATATTTTTTTTAACAAACTATAACTCATGCAAATCAACTGAAACTGTAATTGTATATTATACAACTAAGCCGGAGCACCAATAATCTTGTAATTGAAGTGCTCGATAATATCAATAAATAAAAAATAAAATACAGCGTTATCTATGAGTTATAGGTAACGGATGTAACGTTACGTTACACTTTAATATTTAAATCATTTTATTCTTCTTTAAATTTTTGTAAAATACTTTTTGTATATATAATAAAATCTGTCAAGAAATATTGAATTATATAATATATAAATCAAATTTAATATCTAATGCAATTAAAAGATACTTCTGCAAAAATTGATGATAAAATTACCAATAGATTTTCAGAATAAGGCTTCATATATTTAAAAAAGAGCCGACAAAAACAAGAGCTCACAGGAACCAGTTTTCTTGTTTCACACCTTTTTTTTTTTTGGAATATGATCATAAAGATCTAAGAATTTCTGTTTAGAAGTATGTTATGTTATGAGTCATGTATTGATTGCAATTTGATAGTGTTCAATAAAATATACATAGAGTAACGCATATGAGTCTGCTATGAACGGTATAAATTATAAGGCGTAGCAGTATAAAAAATATGTTTTAAAGTAATCGAAATTTTATTTTAAGACAAATTCAAAATTTAGAGTTTTTAAAATTTAATTTCAGTGAGATGAATTGTTAAATATTATCTGAAATTTTGAATTTTATTTTTATTGTTTTTATGCACAAAATTTGTTAGAAATCAGTCCCTCGTACATCACAGACCATGTGATGTATTTTTAGCGCCAAAATAAATGGACCTTTTACATGAAAAGAGAGAGATAGAGAAAAAATGACATATATGTAGTGCGCAGTAGTTTGTTTGCGCATAGAGGAGGCCAGATATATTTCAAACAAAATTTGAAATGGCGGAAATAAGAATGTAACTATATTAAATAAATTCACACAAAGCGTTTGTGATGATAAGTATTTCAAGACGAGAGGACGGGTAAATGGGAATCAGAAACGTGGTTATATATTCTAAAGACGCAAAATAAACACCACATAAAGTGACAGATAATTGCGTAGTTGCCAGTTTGTTATTAAGAAAGTTACACACAAGAATAAAACTATTGTTATTATTTTTAAATAAATTGTTTTGTCTTTATTAATAATTTCTTTACAATCAGTCAAAATAATTTCAGTTTTTGTGTTGTTTAAATAATGTTTTATCAAAAATAAATCATTTTACTTGAAAACATGGTGCCTACTCATCTCTAGTTCATAAAAATTTCACTACGTGGTGTATCGAAAAATTACGTCACGGTGCAATAAAAATGTAAAAGGTCCATTGCAAGAAAACTCATGTTACAAAAATTAAATTTTGATGTTTTTACATGATTACCTCATGTTTTGATACTTTTGCCAGAATGTAAATGCATTTAGGGATGCACATTGTTTAGTACATATAAAAAGATATAAAATTGAACAGTTTTATAAAGACTTGTAGTGGCGTATTGAGCAATATGAGAGCCCAAAGCCCGTAAAATTTTGCCTTTTCGATTATGAGTTTTTTGTTTTTAAATATGTATGTAAATAAACACAAACTTTGTTGGATCATAAGAAAATATGCTAATTTTAATATATACTTGGGTTACGTAGTAAATCATAAAACAAAGAAGAAGTAAAACTTATTTCATTCTGATTAATATTCAAAACTACGATTTATTTAAAAATTAATTTGTTCAAATAAAAATAATCCCCATTTTCTATGCTGTAATAATTTGTAGAGTTACAATTATTTCTTTATTGAAGACCATGTTGCAAAATATTATATTATTGTAGGAAGATTTTGCGGATCAATGATTTTGAAAATAATTCACAAATATCTCTACTTTCTACTTTTTCAAAATCCTTTTGAGGTTGTGATCAATGATGTTGACGATAATTTACAAGAACTTCTTGATCTACAAGCGAATGATGAACATTTAAAAATGGTAATTTGATGAATTTTGTGCATTATGAAAGAATCTGAATAACGGTAAATAAAATTTTTTGCCAAAACAAATGTAACAATTTATCGTAGAACGCATATAATGCAAACAAATTTAAGTTTATTTACATTTATAATCCAATTTGAGTTCCAATAAGATTTAAGGCAGTTGGAGCATGAAGTGAAATCCATAAAATCTTAATAATCTTTGGCGTACAGCTAGATTAAGTATTGCTCGATGTAAATTCAAAATTTTAGTCAACTTGCCCAGTTCTGATCGGAGTTAAATTTTCACGCGCATTGTTGGCAACACTGCCGTCCACGTTTTGAGAAACATCCGCTATGATTTCTAACTTTCGGCATTTTTCTACATTTTGTCAACCTCGCGATTACAACCATTTTTGCAATACCTAGCAGAATAAACATAATATGCAAATAGCCATGTGACTTGAAGCAGGCAGGCAACTCTTGAGTTTGTCTACATTGTTCAGCACGGAATCAATAGATGGTATTACTGTGATGAGCCAACTACCTTAATACCCAGGCTGTCATATATATTTTCGTGTGTAGCCTGCTTCTAGAAAAGATTGAGGACTCCTGCATTATACAATAGAGAATATAGGTAGGTAGTAAAAGAAAATTACAAAAAACATTTTTTTTACATTTATATCATGAATAAAGATTTTATTATATATCAATTGTTTTTTTAAAACTTGGTGAGTCAGTCGTCGTTCCGCCCTTAAATATTTGACGCCACAAGCCCGGGCTTCTTGGGCTTCCTGGATAATACGCCACTGAAGACTGGTATAGGAGAATGTTTTTCGTGTGAGTCAAATAAAATTCGTTACAATTTTTTTAATAAATAGAATGTAGATTGCGTAAGCATCTTTCATTCATGAAAGAATATAAATTATGATACTATAATAAAGGTGAAATGATACCCTCGATTAGTGATGTGCAAATTTTAAAAACTTATTTTTTTGATAGATTAATCGAAAGTATACAAAGTGTCTCATTATAAATTGCAATGAAATGACAAAATGACAGAAATTTATAATCAACAAAATATACATTCAACATGTAGATTTGCTGAACAACCGTCAAACTTATACGACGATAAATGCATGCATGTTGATCTGCGCAAGTCTAGAGACGTGCACGGCGCATGTGCAATGGGGTAGTTACCATATGTTAAAAATTAATGAAATTCTTATTTGTTTACAATATATGACTCATAATAAGATATATACTGTAATAAAATTCGCCATTTATTATGTAAATATTTCAAAAAAGTTATTTAAAATATTACATGATTCAAATCGACCTCTTCTCTGTGACGTCACGCTTACATATTTAAAGCCGCCATTGCCGTTTTACAGCGATGGGATGTGACATGTCAAAGTGACAGTTGATGATGATACTGACGCCGTGGACATAACCTTGTTTCTATTTATCAACTTTAATACAAAACGTCGTTACAAACTTGCTCAAACAAAAATAAATAAGTAAAAATATGTGCTAATTTGACAGAAATCTAACCTAATAAACAAGTTCCCCTTACCCCGCGAGACATACGTCGCAAAATATCTTTGTCATACTTCGAGCAGCACGTCGGAACTAAGTTGCAACGGAAACGGCAAAAGTAACGTCACAGTGTCGGGAATAGATGTCCGGTATTTTCAGTATTTTTTTTCTCATTTAAAAACAAAAATTGTGCAAAATAAAAAAATATGGAAAAATTAAAACGCTTCTAAAAAAAAAAAAAAAAATCAAAAAAGGCGAAACTACTCTATTATAGCTTTTGAAATTTTCATATCTAAATCTTGAAACTTTCAAATGGCACAACACTACCTTCGACTAATTTGTATAAATATTGTAATGTAATGTTTCTATATATAATTTCAGGATCCAAACCATATTATGTTCTCGGTTTCGACTTGGTTACACAATTTCACATTATGTATGCCCGAAACATATATTATTAGTATACCACCTGCCATATCCAAAATGATGTCTGAAAATCGTAATATAATCAATATTCTTGTAAGTTTGTACTTTAAACTTGAACAGAACACACTTTAATTTTTATTTTAATACTAACAGACGGCACCGGAAATGGCGCGTTTTTCTCAGCAACTTAATACTGCTATTACTAAGGTTGGAGGAACAGCTTTTATTAAGAACAATTGGCATGCTCCTAAGGTATGTATTAAACTTTAATTTGTAAAAAAATGTTAAACGATTGTTTGCTTAGGATGCAGCCATGTTTTCTCTGAATCATCTGTTAAAAGTGCATAACGTCCATGATATATTAAATTTCATGATCTATTCTGATACCATTATGAACGATTTTGATCGAGAATTAGGTGGTTGGCCATTCTGCGTGACAGTTCGTCCTTGGATGGATATTCACCCGGCGACTGAATTTCGGTGCATTGTTGTGCATAATGAATTAGTGGGCATCACTCCTAGAGAATGGCCCAAATACTATGCTCATTTCAAAGATATAATGCCAGCATTGATTGAAAGCGTCAGCAATCTCTTTTCCCTGCACATTAAGAGTTTTCCTGCTGTGCACTGTAAGTTAACAATATAAAACAATAGATGGAGTAATGGATAATGAGGAAAATTGGTTTTTCTTTTTCATTTAGATACATTTGATGTAATATATACATCATTTGACAACGTGCAGCTGTGGGATTTTGGACCATTGAATTCATCTTCTAAACTCTATGCTTTTATGTGGGACGAGATTAAGAATATGATTGAGGTATGTTTATTACATATTTGCTCATAATATATAATTATATAATATTTTTGGGGTAGTGTTGCTTTTATCAAGTCATTATATTTAAATTCATTGAAAATTGTATTGTTACTTTACTATCTTTTTTATCATAAGTTCTACATTCTTCTAGTCACAATATTAAATAAAGCTGATCACATTTCTTGAAACACTCTGTAGAATTTACCATATTTTGGGTGAAATAAATTAGTTTTATTTTTCTGATAGTGTGTGAATTGAAGCCGTGTTCCTTCGAGCTGTGATTCGCAATCTGTATCATCAAAGTGATCATTATTACGAAGAAGTATGGTTTTCGTTTCCTATTCGTTATGCCCACTTTTTATTTTGTGATTACTAGACAACCTTTCCCTTCTGAATTATACTTTTTGAGTGATTATACGGATTCATTTCAGAACAAATTTAAAAATGGGTGACGACAATAGCTTTTCGAGCGGAGAAATTTATCAATGTGGGGTTTGTTGCATCAAAGGAAATATGTTACATAAAAGATTTGTTTTAAGTAAACATACTTTATATTTTACCGAGAACATTTTTTTTTATTTCTATATGATCCATTTTTAACGTGCTGGCTATAACACTTGACAGTAGATTATTTATATAATAAAATAAATTATTTTGCATTGGTCTGCATATGACATTTGACGGTAGATGGTGTTTATATTATTCAAGTAGTTTTCTTGATATAATTTTTAAATCATGAATCAAAAGGATTATGATTAAACTAATCACAGCCCGAAGGAACATGGCTTAGATCTCATATTGAATAACTGATTGCAACGTTGCTAGTTCACTTCACAGTTTCCTGCGCATGTGCGTAATAGCGTCAAATTTTTTTTAAGACTGCAACATTTTGCGATTTCTCAACATTGATTGTGGTGTCTCATAGTTTTCATTTTTTTAAATAAATATCTCAAACATAAAAGAATAACATATTCTTTTTTCAAACATGTGTTGGGTTGTTATGATATAATCTAATCGTTTAGTGAAATTACTGTTAACTTCCATATATGCAATGCTTTTCAGTGTCAAATTTAAATTCAATTATCTTCGTTGTATCAATTGTTATCTATGAATATTATAAATTGAGTCACATTTTGGATTGTGACATAAAGGTTTAACTCCTTTAAACAATGGAATTAATTTATTCTGTTTTTAAAGGGTGCTCCCGCTCCGAATCGCCCAGCTGTGTTTCGTTATTTGGTAGAAGATTGCGGAATTTTGCCGCAAAATCCAGCATACCAACAACAGCAAAATTAATTTTTTTCATTTCATGTCCCAGAAGAAGAATTTATAATAGTTAATATAGAAAATTGTGCCTTTTGATACACTTTTCTAATTATTATTCCTTTATTCTTTTGTTTGTAATAAACAAAATATTTTTAAATGTTACGACAAATACGCTTGTAATTTTAAGTGACTAGAAAATAATTCACAACATTTAAAAATATTTTTAATAATAGTATTTTCTTAACACATGGACTATACGAATTATTTTCCATGTTGTAAGATTTTCGATTTGCATTTTATTATTCATTCATTCAATTTTGTATATATTTCATTTTGTTATTTGTACTGTTACTTTTTAAAATAATATATTAAATGTGTTTTTTCAAATAAAATATATTAAAATGTAATTTTTGTTTACTTTTATGTTAGTTTCAAACATCTTAATTAAAAGTACTAACTGTATTTTGTGAAAATGTTTTATATATTATTAGAAAATTAATAAGTTTAATAGGAATTTTCGATATAATGTACAATATATACATCATAATAAATACTTAATAATAACATGTCCTAGAAGAAACCTGGATTAGTGTGTTCAATCACACATCTTTTACAGTATTTTTTTACTGCTCTGTAGCCCTCCAAGGATATCTGACAATCTTGAATGTTGAGTTGCTGCAGACCTCTACAATAATACGCGATACATTGCACTCCTCTATCAGTAACTAAATCACAGTTTCTCAGACTCAGCTTCTTGATATTGGGACAGCTTTCTGCCAATGCTCTGAGTCCAGCATCACTTACATCACATTTACCAATATCTAGCGCTCTTAATCGTGTACACGACCGCGCTAACACAGTAATGGCGTCATCGGAGACGGCTTCACAACCTCTGGCATTAAGATATCGGAGTTTATAACATCTCCGCGCGATGACTTTTAGTCCAGCGTCGCTTACTTGATCGCATTTTGCTACAGAGAGGTAGCGTAACGTGGCACCTAATTTCGCCAGTTCGTACAGACCGAAGTCGGTTACTTTTGAGCAGTCGCTGACGCTAAGTTCTCGCAGCCCTAGGCAAAAACTTGGCACGTGTTTTAGACCAGCATCTGAAAGATAACATGCAGTTTGTACTAAATAATAATCAGTTGTAAATGTGGTATTTCATTGCTAAATACTGTCATTCAATGTTGTGCTTTACATTTGTAGAGCTCTTGACAAAAACAACCATAGTTCAAATATTGTATGAGTTACATGTTGGTGTAACAGCTAAACGAGCTACCTCAAATAATTTCTATATTTATTAAAGATATAATAAAATACTATAAAACAATCCAAGGTGGACATCCGAACAGAGAAGAAAATATTTTTTTAATCCAGTTACAACACAAAGTTATATTTTTTTCAATGAGATAGTATATATTTTTATGCCCATTCAATAGTACTTTTTTCTGAATTCAACCATGTAATCATTTTATTTCTTTACATAACAAAAATAATGAGAAAAATTTAATTGAAATTTAAATAAATATTGGTATTTTGCAGTAGGCTATGTATGAAAAACAAATGAGCTTATATTAAAACAAAACAAATATTTGTTAAAACTTTATAAATATTGTTCTATTTGATTTTCATTCTAAATAATTTAAATTGACAAATAACAGTTTTTGTATTTCATTCATAGCCTACTGAAATATAGTCATAAAAATCAAATTTATTTAAATTTCAATTGATTTTTTTTCAATATTTTTGTTGTGTAAAGATATAAAAGGATTACATGGTTGAATTCAGAAAAAATACTTTATCGAAACGTCCTCTAAAAATGTCTAATTATTATGTTTATGTTTCTATTTTAATATGATCCTGAATAGGGCTGCGAAAAAACATAGATGTAATCGATCTGATAAGAAAATCGATTGATCGATCAGAAAGATCACAGACAACATTTAATTGATCGATCTGATCGTTTAATCGATTTTATTTATGATCAATTCAACAATAAATCGATCTGATCGATCCAACAACACAGCGGCATCGTTGAAACGCTGCCTGATCAGAAAATTGATCACAGACAACATTTAATCGACTAATCGATCTGATCGGTTAATCAGAAGATCGATTCAACAGCTGGTCAAGGTTATGTGTATGTACGCGCGTACCATGATTATTACATTAGTTTTTGATATTCTGACTATAATAATGTTATAAGATATAACCAGCCTTTTTTTCCTATTAATATTTAATAGAATTAGCAATGAAATCACTGATCTGGTCGATTTCTATAAATCAGTTTGATCAAGATCGAGCAGCCCTAATCCTGAGTTAAATTCATAAAAAAATAGAAGATTTATTGAAAGTTTATTCTTTGATTATTAAATTAAAAAATGGACTAAGGTTGTTTTTGCTAAAAATTCGTCAATTTTAAATTTTAGCGTTTATTAGAGTGTAGTTTAAATTAGGGACTGTCTGTCTACAGACACGTTAATGCGTTAATGTGTACCTAATATGAAATTTAGGTACACGCTAAAACGTTATTTATTTATTAACAAAGGGAATTTTATTGTTATTCTTTGCAATAAAAGGTATATAAATATACAGAGTGGTGGCGGTTAGGGGTGAACATAGGGATTTTAGTTTTATGAAATTTGCTGTTCTCCTGTTCATTTTATGGTAAAAACTATAGAGTGCAAAGTTGTACAGAATTTAAAGTTGCATATAAAACTGTTTTTACATTTTTTATTATGCATATGGTTTCTTCGCAATTTTAAAAAGAAATTTCAAAATTTCGGTTTATTAGTAGCAATAGCCATGATTCTTGTTTTTTTTCTGGTTTTCATAATTATTTCTAAACATCAAACGTCAAATTGACTTATCGAAAATAAATATTTTTTTATAATAAAAACACGTTCCTCATTATTCTTAACATTCATTGTTTAATTTTAATTCTTTTCCAAAATAAAAAAGGAAACAAGTGCCATGACTATTGCTACTAATACACCGAAATTTTGAAATTTCTTTCTCAAATTGTGACGAAACCAAAAACATATTAAAAAAATGTAAAATAATTATAAAATGAACAGGAGAGCAGGAAATTTCATAAAACTATATGTTAAATCCCTATATTCACCACTAACCGCCACCACCCTGTTGACAGTAGCTAATAATCAATAAATTATTACTTTAATGTCATGTTATTATTTAATTTTTCATTTACTCAAAAAAAAAACTTATTTTATGTCATAATAACAAATTTTATTAGCTATTTACTTATATTTAAAAATAAAAATGAAAACTTGTACATTTTGTCATAATGATAATCCAAAATCAAATACCTAGTTAATAACATTAAATTTATAACTTTATTGATATCTTAGCTTATATATTACACAGATATGCTGCAATATAAAACATTAACAAATGCATAAAGAATTATTAATGAATAAATTACATGTAAATTATGAAAGAAATAAATGTTAAATGGAAATCTGATGGTATTAATACCTGTTATTTGAATGCATCGTCGAAGATAAAGATACACAAGTTGCGGACAGTTTCTCACGATGATTCGGAGACCATTATCTTCGATTCCTGAGCAGTCAGTCAAGTCCAGATATTGAAGGAACAATCTCCTTGGTGGTTCAGGTCCCGGAATGACGCTGATACACGATACGTTGGTGCAGCCTATGCAATAAAAAGCAAATTCTACTACCTACACTGTAAATATTTTTATCGGCGTTTAATTCCACCTATGTATATAAGCTACATAACTTCCTATATCATGTTAACTTGAATTATTTAGTAGTATCAATATACAGCGTGTTCATTTTAAATGGGCCACCATTGCTATTTCGTGAACTATAAGAGCTACAAAGACGGTTAAATGGGCAAACAATTTTTTTAAAAGACAAATTTAAAGAAAAGAAAAATTATATTTTCGACCAGTGATTCTCAAAAATGAGAATATATATTTTTGATTTGCTCATTCGTTAACGAACGAAACTTGGCTTTACATTTTTGCTAATTATGCAAAATCTGTTACGAATTTGTAACTTATTTTGAACGTATTTATTAAGAAAACTCTATATTATATCTGTGACTTTTTATTTTTGCAATAACATATGTGGAAAAACTATAAAATTGTTGATTTTTGGTTAATATTGAAGTTTACTTTTTGAATAAATAATAAATATTTTAAAATTTTAAAAAGTTACGTACCTAATTTCATGTTTTATAAGAGAGAGGGTTTAAATTACAAATGAATGACAAATACAGCCATAATTAGTAAAAAACTGAAACGTGTTTTGTGTATTTTTAACGCTACCGTATAAATAAAAAGTTATAGATATAATATCAAGTTTTTTAAATGAATATGATAAAAATAAGTTACAAATTCGTAACAGATTTGGAAAGTTGTACATGATCCCAATTCTGAATTCAGTGATATTATAGCCGTTTTTAGCGACGAACCGTATTCAATAAGGTTTTCAAACCGTTTTCGTATCTGACGTCATCGTTTTGTAACTCGCCAAAATGTATGGTTTTAAAATAATGACATCATGACGTATTTAAATTTGAAAGACAGAGCTGTCAATGTGTATCGTTTGAAAAGTTGTAAATATGGTTGAAGATCAAGAATTGCAAATTTTATTGAAGTTGATTCAAGACGACTAAATATCATACAGCAAATTAATTTCCTGCGTTTTTGAAGGGATGGTACTGGTATAGAGAAAATTCATGTATTCATTTTTTCCATTCGTGGCACTCTTATTAAAGCCATATTTTAATTAAATGAATATATAACTTTATATGTATTTTTCTCAAAATAAAATGTTAAATAAGGGTATAAAAATATTATATCACTGAATTCAAAACTAAAGCCTCAAACGAATAAGGAAACAAAAAATATGTTCTCATTTAAAATAAAAAAGTTTTCGAGATAGCAATGGTGACCCGTTTAAAATGTACAGTTTATATAAAGGTTTCGCGTATTGCGAAATTTAATCGTATTTGGTGATCCTTTTATGTAAGCTCTGGTATTTTACTGATAAAAAGAGAAAGCTGTTGCTGTTATGTTGCGACAAATACAAATACTAAATATACTTGAAAAGTAGTTTTGAGCGTTTGGATTATGCAACTTACCCGTAATATCCAGATGTTGAAGATTGGTACAACGTGTGACTAACTCAAACAATGCCGAGTTGGTGATATCTGTACAACCATGTGCCTGTAGATGTGTTAGCTCTGGGCATCTTCTGGCTATAAGCGTTAGTCCCCTATCCGAAAGCTTGACTCCATCGCTAAGATAAACTTTTTCTATGCTAGGGCAGGCTCCAGTCCTACCCTGCCCGCACAGCTGTCTAAGTACACCCCTGATTGCTTTGTCTCCGCTAATATGTTCCCCATAAAGAGTAATGGTTCGCCATAGAGATGGTCGCCAGGCTAACATTTCAAATCGCCTACATACTCGAGCGCAAACACTTAGGTCATAGCTATGCAACCAAGAAAATATTTTTAGTACTGTGTCATCTGATAATTTATCAAAGGAATTATTCTTTGCGTGCGTCTTCTTTCCTTTAAATAAATTAGCATTCATGTTGCCTTCAGACCATGGGTTGGAGATTGATGGCCCGGGACTTGGAGAAACTAAAGTGTGATATCCTTGGTCTAAGTTCGGACTTGATTTACCTAATTTACTAAAATTATCTACTAAGTAGTTACAGGAGTAGAGTGTAGGAGATGAAACTCTATTTTCTTGTTGGACGTTGCGACTATAAAAATCTTGAGTAATACCGTTATGTCGGCACATGTTTTCGGTTTGGCACTGTTCGGAAGACTTTTGATTCCAGTATCTATCGCTCACTGAAAGCGAGGATAATTCTAACACAGTTTTGTTTTGATAGTAATCCACATCAGGGTAATATTTCACTTTCTGTTGGCAAGGTTGTTCACAATCTAACGACGAACTGGATTGGTTTGATGACTGTTCGCAAATTGGGCAATACTGTTGCAATTGTTCTACTGATTGGTTTGTTAGCTGATGAGGACAAATTTCAATTCGATGTTGGTTGTGGTACATGCCTTGGTTGTACAAAGCCGAAGAATTATTACGAGACTCGTAGTCCGCAACGTACACGGGGTTGCTTTTGCTTTTGTGTTGGTAAACATTTTCATTTTGTTGTGGTTTACATCTTGTGTCGATTAATGGCTCGTTCTTAAGTTCAGAGTAAATATCTACGTATAAATGTTTTTTAGTAGGATGTTTTGAGTATGAATTTTCTGCGGCATGGTAATTTTGCTCGGTTCGAAGGATGTTGAAGTCCTCTGACGATTCATTGCCGTTGTGGGGCCCCTGCGTTTCTAGCGCAGTGTGGTAGCCCTGATCTGCTGTCGGCGGAGATTTTCTGCCCAGTTTGACGAGTGGACACACCATCGGCATGGGAGAGAGCCGATCTAGCAGACTTGAAGGAGGGAGGCTCATTGCAGGGCCCACCTATGGAAGAGACCACATATTTTTTAATACCTTTTCCTTTATGATATCGTGTGTTTGAGTGACGATCCCGGCTGACGCAAAAAATATTTCGAATTTTTAATACCACAAAAGCGACTCTGTGGTTAATTCCCCGTGTCGTGATGCCACGGTACAAATATGTCATCATCATTACCGATATCTGGGTATAAAGATTGGCACACCCAGCAATGGGTAGTATGTCGTGATGATATTTATTTATTTAAAGAATTAATTATCTCTTCACGTATGTTGAACTGCAGTTCTGTCGACAATGACTGTGCTGTTTTCATGTGATTTTTTTTGTTATTTGACCAGTGAAGGTTGAAATAAGTTTTTTAACATATATAAGTCAAAAATAATGGAAACTACTGGCGGTATGTTGTTTTTTTTAAAGTGTTATATTTGGAATTAAATAAGAAAATTTAAATATAAAACTGCATTCTAAAATGAATTTTTAAAAACACTGACTAACTTTTTTGTTTTGTGCCAGTTAAATCTTTTTGTAGTTTCAAGCATACTTTGTTGGAGACACGTCGAATTTCAGAATATTTCAAACAGCAGCTTCAACAATTTTTGTACATGACAACTCCCTTTGTGAAAGTAAATTTATAAAAATATCAGGATCAGGTGATGTGACTAAATTGTTTTACACTGAAAAAACCAATGTTGGAGCATTTTATCCATGAAAGAATATCCCTCACCGATAAACCGAACATGAAAAGGCGCCCATTAAAAAACAATGGCTAGTGATCCGTCGGCAATGGTCGGTATGTATTACTCGACTTAGTGGCTCCAACTTTTGTTTCCGGGTTGTTGTAAGCGCTCACGTTCGCGACTGCGGCCTTCTAATCTTACAAACGTTTTACAACCGTTACCATGTATGGTAAATGGTTGATTTGGAGAGATTTTTCGAATTTGTAAACAGGATGTATCAATGACAAGGACAAATAGTAATTTACGGTCTAGACGAATTCAGCAAATTTTGTTTAAAAGGTTTTTTTTACAAAATCAGATAGAATTTATGCGCCACATCTCTCATTCTCATTACCATAAATTTAAGTATGAATTTCTTTTCAAATTTTCAAGAATTTGAATAAATTATTATTTAAATATATAAATGATTTGCTTGAAAGTGCGCATTTTTCTGAATATATATATGGAATAAATAAGTAATTTATGTTAAACAAATGTTTATAAATAATTATAAAGCTCTGTGAATGGAATTTATACAAATTATTCCAATTAATTCATGTTTAATACATAATACGTAGGCTATTGTATACAAATATGTCCGTGGGTAAATGGTTTAAGAAGTGCGAACATATCCTAAATGATATAATTTGAGCTCGTATTATTTCGAGTACGAGTTACAAGATATTTACTAATTGTGTAAATGCTATAATTAAGTATGAAAAGTTAATTATGTGCGAAAAGAGTTAAGTAAAAAATAATTGTTATAGTTATGCAAAGAGTGTGCAAGCAAAGCAATCGTATGCGTGTAACATTTCCAAGTGAAGTAATACAGGTAGTACATTTGGTTGGATCAGATTGGATTGGTACGTTGACCTCAGCATCTTGCGGCAGGTTTTTGTCGTGTTTCTAAGGCTCTGTTGAGCTCAACGCTGCACTCAACGCTCAGCATTCGGTTCTCGGCATTCTGTTTCGTGTTCTGTTCCCTACTTGAACGCTTGAAGCGTACGAAACAGACACAAAGAGAAAGAGAAGCTACAATGACACCCTCCGTACTTATCGACGTGAATATCGTCACGATTGCAAAGAGAAAGTTAACCCTTCTGCATGCACACGAACATATGCTGCGGTGACTCTAAATGCTAAACGCGCTTGACTGACAACCCTGACAACATTCCTTCGCCGACTACGACTACAGTCGCATGATCAAGTTATGCGTATGTGAATATGCGTTAAGGTTGAGGCTGTGACTGTCACCATGTCGTTCTGTCTCTGTCTCTCCCATGCCCATGCGCTCTTTATCTATTTTATCCCAGATACATTAACACCGAACAGTTAAATTCCACAGAGACTGCAACCCGCTGCGCCACTGTCGCCGGAGACTACAACGGGAAATCGCGAGACGAACCTTCACTGAACTGAACTTACCTTAAGCTTAAAACGACAATGACAGTAGAATAATCCATGGTAGGCTTAACCCAGTTCGATGTGGCACATGTTAATCCACTGGGTACTGGCTACAGGTCACTGTTCACAAAACACGAGCACGACACATCACATGGAAACGCAAACACTGATGACAACATTGAATGTTCGCGTTTGCGGTGTTGGTGTTGAGTGTTAAGGATGGAGTTGTGTGGTGTATCAGCCGCAGAGCAGCGGCCAGAGATGACTGAATAGCGGACAGGACAGCGGAGACAGGAAAGGCTTGGTGCAGCCGAGCCCCGCACCTCACCTAGCTGTTGCTGTTGCTGGCCAGCTCGCCACTCACCGCTCGTGGAATCTTGGTGGGCTTGCTGCTTGCTGGTCGTGGTTCGTGGTCGTTAGTTGTTCTGTTCAGTGTTTACTCCCTGCGGCTCTCGCTTCTCCGCTCCGCTTCTCTGCCGCTTATGCTACATTGCGCCAACTTTACCTATTCACTTCACGGTCTTCGTTCCTTCGGACACTGTACTCCGTAGTCATACCTCGTACCGTCGCGTCGTAGCGCATCAACACTCATACTCCATACCGCATTCTTCCCTATCATTCCCACAATTCGTTTCTTCACTTCTATTCAATCAGTTTCATCAAATTCCACGAAATATATGTGTAATGGGTCGACGAAATAATTCACTCAGTGGTTTAAAAATATAGTTTTATTAAAAATATTAATGCAGAATGACGTGAAGTTTTGTGAGGACTGGCGTGAGGATCTAAGATCTACTGACTGTCTCTGACTGGGATATATATTGGTAGATAAGGGTTGTTATCTTATTTGTGATGTACAATTCACGTTCTAACAAAATGACTCAGAGATGGTTGGTAGGAAAGGTCAGTTGTATGGGAAAAGCTAACAATAGGATTATAGAAATGGACTTCAAGATAATACAGTAAATATTTAAAAGAACAGTAAATAAGAGAATTAGAATAACATCATAACATGATATAGGCACAATAACATGATTCATAGAAATACAACATAATACTTATAATAACTTAATAATTAATTAATCTCTAACATGGGTAGGTAGGTACATTACACCTCCCCCCTTAAAGAAAAGGAAAGCCTCAAGGGTTTTCTTTTAGTTGAGCGATTCTACTGCTCCTTCGGAGAGGCTTTTCAACTTCCTCATCGCTATGATTGTCTCTGTTACCTAATTCAACATTAGTTTTAACTGGGTGAACTTTATTTGAATTTTTAAATATATTTAGAGTTAAACAATTTGAAATGCTGTGACAACAGGTATTGTTGTTTCTGAAAAACCTTCTTTTAATTCTCTGATAAATTTTGTATATACAATAAAGGCTAAGAATTTTAAGTAACGTACAAAGTAAATATATGAAATAATTGTTATTGGTAACTCTAGAGAAAATAGAATCTTGTTGTTTATTTAATTCCTTAGTCATCCTTTCTATTTCCTTTAACTTATGGCTAGCTATTTCTAAATTATCTAAATTAATGTTTGAGTGTATGTCTACCATTTGTGGAATTGTAACATTTGGGTTTTTATTTTTTAAACAACATTCGTCCTGGCTAATGTCAAAATTTGGTACTATTGATAAATGGGAACTCTCTTTAAATATAGAAAATGTTGACAGTACCGTAGTACTGGTGTACCCACGACAGAATTTATCCATGGTAAGAATTCCTGTTTTAACAATCGAGATATCGAAAGGTGCAATGTTTTTGCAATTTATTGTTAACGAAGTTAATTTTGGAGAAACGTAAATCCAACTGTTACTATTATGTAATCTATGCCATATTTCGTTATTAGTTATGAAGATGCGAGTATCACAATTTTCGGGGATTCTAGAAGAGGTTTGCAGTAACTGTGTTTCGCAAATAGGTTTAACATGTACCGAATATATAGGTGATTCCAAACGACATACTAATTTTAATTCGTTTAATTTTTTACATTTACTAAAATCAGATATAGCAGTATATTGTAATTTGTTTTCAGAAAGTGCAATCATTTTAGTGGAAGGTTGTATAAAAAGATAAGATTGATTGCTTGTTAGAATCGGTAAAGGAATAAGATTATAAATGTCGAATGTATTAATATCTAGTAAAGGATTTAAGAGTACAAATATTAGCCTATTATTAAAACGAAAAACTTCAATTTCCATTACTTGAACGAGTGCGTGGAAATTGTGAGTTTCTAAAGAAGTTACGTAGTTCGTAGATGGGGGTAAATATGGTAAGGTATTTTGTAATTCTTTAATTAATTGTTTAGGACCTAAGATTATAGGGTGAAGAATACTATTCTGGGCTAATAGAATTGCCGTCGTATAATCGCTTAATTCTTTCTCGACTTCAGTGAACATAATAGTTAATAACGAGATGTGTTCGTCTGTTTCCTGTTTCCATTCTACTTCGAATAACTTTGTATTTATCTCTTTAGCTAATTGTTCGAAAATTTTAATATTTGAATTTAATAATAAGGTATTTTCTTGCAATTTGGAAAGTGTGGTATTAAAATTTGAAATAGTAGATTTTACTACTTGTGTTTGTTCGTTTAATAATTTGATTTGTTCTTTTTCATCATGTGATAAAGATTCAATGGCTTTGTTATAATATTCGCCGTCATTATGATCTAAGGTTCCGAAAATGAGTTTAAAAACAGAACCTAATCCGTCGATTAACCCACGTTTTGTTCTACGGTTCCCAATAATTTCGTTAAAGTTTCCAAATTTATTTTTAAGAATTGGTAGTGCTTTTTCTAAGGTATGTAGTGAACTACCACATAGTGTGGATTTTTCAATATTATCGTGATCGCAAAGGTTACGAGTTTTTATAATAGTATTTTCGATTAGATTAATTTTTTGTTCGAAAGCAGAAATATCGATATGTACAATTAATTTCCAAATATTTTCGTAATAATTTAATTTAGTTATGTGGTCGTAATATATTCCTGGAGATTGCTTTAACTCGGTATGATTGAAGAGCTGTTCCCCTGATACGAGGCTGACTAACCTAAAACAATATGACGTTTTAGTCTGTTATAATGAACACGCATATGTTTATTTTTTATTTTTATTGTGCAATTGACTGGAGGGTTTAATTTTATGATTTTATATGGACCTGTATATTTCTTAGAATATTTCTTCGTAGTTCCTATTTTTACTTGATTATTTTCTAGATACACTAAATCTCCTACTTTATAATTTATGTCTTTGGTTTTCCTATCGTAATATTTTTTATTAGTGTTTTTGGACTCAATAATATTATTTTTTGCTATTTCGTGTGATTTTTGAAATTTTAGGGTTAATTCCTCTAAGTAAGTGTCGTATGTATATTTAAATTCTACGTCTTTCGTAATTGAAGTTGGAAGTTCGGGTTTATTACCGAATATTAGTTCATAGGGTGAGTATTTTGTGGATGTGTGAGGTGTTGTATTGTAAGAAAACATGGCAAAATCGAGCCATGAGTCCCAATCGGTTTGATCTAATTTTACGTAATGGGAAAGGTATTCGGATAAAGTGTGATGTGATCTTTCGAGAGCGCCGTTCGTTTCGGGATGATATGCTGTTGTATTTAATTTTTTTATTTTAAATAATTTTGAAACTTCGTTTAAAAGATTGGACATGAAATCTCTACCTTGATCTGTAAGGATTGATTTGGGTATGCCAAATTTACAAATAAAATTTTGAACGAATGTTCTTGCTATGGTTTCTGCGTCATGTCGCGGAATTGCAAAGGCTTGAGAATACTTTGTTAAATCGTCTTGTAATGTCAATATATATTCATTACCGTTTTCGGTACGCGGTAGTTTACCTACAATATCGAGGCTAATTTTTTCAAATGGTTTACTAGCAGTTGTTGTAATTTCCATTGGTTTCTTAGATTTATTCCGAACTAATTTGTTTTCTTGACAAGAGCTACATGTTTTAATGAAATTAGCAATATCTTTTTTCATGTTGGGCCAACGATATCTTTCTTTTATTCTTCTATATGTTCTATGGAATCCTGAATGTCCCGATGATGGATTTGAATGAAATTCTACGAGGACTTTCTCGATTTGGTCGGTATTTAAATTTATTATATTGTTATGATAGATATTTATAGTAATGTTGGTATTCTTAAATATGTACCTAATCATCGATCGAATTTTGTGCCATTTTAAATTATTATTGTGACTTTGGGAATTTAGATTTGGGATGTTGATTATAGATATGTTATTATTAATTAGAACGTTTTTGAGATTCAAAATGGAATGGAAAATATCTTCATATGAAGGCTGGTCCCAATAATATTTTTTTGAAAAAACATAAATAATTATTTCATCAGAATGGAAAAAGTGTTTAGTTTCGAATAACTCAGGATTTTGTAGTGAATCTAAATGATTGTATTTTTCATTTATCTCTGTTAATAATGTGTTTGAATTATCTAGATCACAAGAAACAAAAATTGCTTTATTACCTTTAATAGTTTTAATGTCTCCATCGAATTCATTTAAAAGGTTATAGTTTAGAATAGAAGTCTTAAGGCAATTTAGAAAATCAGAATATGTTTCGGTATTGTTACTGGATTTAAATATTGAACAGTTGTTATCGTTGTTAGTTTCTAATTTAATACGACTAAGCGCATCAGCGTTTGAATTTAATCTACCTGGTTTATACGTGATTTGATAATCATATTCTTCTATTTTTAAGCGCCAACGAACTAATCGTGATCCAGGATCTTTCACGTTAAACAACCATGTCAAGGGTCGATGGTCTGTAAATATGTTAAATTTCCTACCATAAAGATAAGGCCTAAAATGATTAATTGACCAAATAATCGCGAGTAGTTCTTTTTCAATGGTGGAGTAGTTAGATTCTGCTCGATTTAAAGTGCGGCTTGCGTATGCGATTGGAAGATCTTGGGAACTAGGACCTTGTGATAGGACTGCTCCAATAGCAAAATTACTTGCGTCGGTGGTGAGATTAAAGGGTTGAGTGAAATCTGGATATTGAAGGATTGGTTCTGATATTAATTTTGATTTTAAGGATTCGAAAGCTTCTTGTTGAGTGCTTGTCCAAAGGAACGGTTCGTCTTTCCGTAATAATTTTGTGAGAGGTTGTGTTATTTTGCTAAAGTTATTGATGAATCGTCTATAGTAACCAGCTAAACCGAGAAAACTTTTTATCTCTTTAGTAGTCTGTGGAATTGGGAATTCCTCTACGGCTCTTATTTTATTATCGTCTGGTTTAACACCTTCGGATGTGATATGATGTCCTAAATAAATGACTTCTTTGCGTAAAAATTCGCATTTATCTGGTTGTAACTTTAGATTATTTTCTGCTAATTTGGAAAAGATTGATTTTAATTTTCTGCAATGATTATCGAGATTATCTGAATAAGCAACGATATCGTCAAGATATACAAAACATGCGGAACCTTGTAAACCAGTTAAAATAGTGTCCATTAGACGTTGGAATCGCGCAGGGGCTGTTTTCAATCCAAAGGGCATTCTATTGAACTCGTAATGGCCTGAAGGTACAGTAAATGCAGTTTTTGATATATCTTTTTCTTCTATTGGAATTTGGTGAAATCCGGATGCGAGATCGAGTGTTGAGAAATATTTTGAGTGACCTAACTGATCGAGAATATCGTTGATGTTTGGCAAAGGGTATGAATCACCGATACTAATCTCGTTAAGTTTACGGTAATCTATAACTAATCGCCATTTTTGTTTACCGGATGCGTCCTGCTTCTTTGGAACGACCCAAACGGGGAAATTCCAAGGAGAGGTAGAAGGGCGGATAATATTTTCGTCTAACATTTTTTTTATTTGATTATTTACTTCTTCTTTGTGGACTTCTGGAAACCTGTAGGTTTTGGATTGGACTGGTATTTCAGAATTAGTAGGAATTTGATGAGTTATCGCATTTGTATGAGTTAGCTCGTCGCCTGGTAAATGAAATATGTGATTAAACTCGATGCAAGTTTCTAAAATTTTATTATATTCTTCCTCATTTAAATGATGTAAGCGCAATGATTCTTTCAATAATTTTAATCTATTAGAATTACAATTAATATGTTGTTTGTAATTATTGTTTGATATGGAATTTATTTTGTGATTGTTTTCAACTTGTTCAATTTCAATTTTTACTTTAGAGATTTTGATTTTTTTATCCGTTGTATTGAGTACGGATGTAATGGCAAATTTATCACGGACCTTAACAAAACTAGGACATAATAAAACACCATCTAGGATTTTAGTAGGAGGAATAATTCCTTCAGAGATTTCAGGATTAGATATTTCAACAACAATGATTTGTTCAGATCTTGGTTCGATTGATATAGGATAAGTAGGAATTAGTGAAGATTTAGAATCATTATCTGAATTAGTAAGATTAGAACTTTCTTTTTGTAAAATGTTTTCTATATGACTTAGGGAGATAGCAGAATTATGAATATGTAATAAATCGTTCTCATAGTCGATGTGGCAAGTATTCTCTTTCAAAAAATCGTTACCAAAAATTCCATCGAATTGTATTGGAAAATCATCTCTAATTACATGGAATGTGTGAGTGATTGTTCTATTTCCAACTAAAATATTCAGATGTAGATAACCGAGTGTTTGAACAGAATTTGGATTAGCGTTATCAATGCCGTGCAGAATCAATTTTTTATCTTCATTAATAAGAGTATTTCCATTTAATTTTGAAATTTTGATTAAAGAAACGTCCGCGCCTGTGTCTAGCAAGAATGAATTTTGTAAAAGTTTTGATTCGCTAAAAGATACATTGATAAATGTTGTGACAGCTAAATTTTTTATTATGACGATTCGGCCTGAATGTGATTTGCAGTCCGTTGAGTGGCCGACGCAACTGGACTTTGCGAGTTTAAAGGATTGGAAGAGGTTTGAGAATTAGAACTAATATTGTTTCGTTTTTGGTTATTATATTGTCGTTTTCGACATTCTGAAATTACGTGCCCTAGATTTTTACAATAATTGCACTGCTTAGGATTATCGAAATTTTGATTCCTACGGGGAAAATTTTGATTTTGGTTAAAATTTGAATTTCTATTTGGAGAATTTCTATTTATTTGACTACTCGGTGCATAGTTTTGTCTTGAATCATTCGGTTGCCTAAAATGTCGAATGTTTGAATCACTTCTCGGTTTATTTTTCGAGTAACAATTAAAACTACTGTGTCCCGGTTTATTACAATAGTTACAATGCTTTGTGTTGGAATTATTAATAGTTTGAAACTTTTGAATTTCGAATTTTGATATAAGTTCTCGTTCTTCGTTTATTGCAATTGCTATGGCTTCTTCTAGAGACTCAGGTTTTTGTGCTTTTACAAGTATAATTAAATCTTTATTTAATCCGGAGATAAATGCATTTAAGGCTTGTGTTTTTAAGAGATTGACGCACGCTTGTCGTCCTTCTTGTGATAAATCGTTGTCTAAGGTATTTAATAGTTTAACGTAACAGTTTTCAATACGATTTCCATAAGAAAGAACATTTTCCTTGATATTTTGCTTACTTGAGTTTAATTCTAATTGCCATTGACCACCTGTTCGTCTATCTGAATAAGAATCTAATAAATGTTTCTTTAAATCTGACCATGAATCAAAGTTTCTGTTTTTTATTAAGAGTCTGGCGTTATCAGTTAATTTAGTTTTAATAATTTTTAAAAGAGTAGCTTTATTTGTTTCTGATACGAGAGCGATTGCTTCGTCGCAGTTATCGACAAATTCGAATAGTTTGGATTTGTTATTGCCATCGAAATTAATTAACATACTTCTGGCAATTTCTAAGCTTACGAAAGATGTTGAAGTACTCGTAGTATCAGGCATTTTGAAATTAGTTTTGACGAATGTTTTACAAGAGTATTTAAAATCTACACGAATTAATTTTTGTATTACTGAATTTTTGAATTGAACACTGGCACTTTGGGGATTGGTATTATTGTACTCACAGAAATAGTATAAACATGACCACAGTGAATGAAGACCCACGACGTTGTTGAACTGCTGCTCGCTGGACCTGGTGAACGATTGAACTGGAGTTCAACTGTGACCTGGTGGACTGGTTGGCTGGATCTGGATGGACCCCGACGTTGTCGAAGATGAGCCTTGAATTTGAGTAAGATCCGGAACCACTGTCTCGAACGCGAGTGATACAGACAACTTATTGGATTCGTCTCGACGGTTAAAGACTAAAGTCACCGGTTTCAAATTGTAGTTTGAATTTATTTACCGTTATTTCGAAAAACTATCCCACTTCTGACACCAAAATTATGTAATGGGTCGACGAAATAATTCACTCAGTGGTTTAAAAATATAGTTTTATTAAAAATATTAATGCAGAATGACGTGAAGTTTTGTGAGGACTGGCGTGAGGATCTAAGATCTACTGACTGTCTCTGACTGGGATATATATTGGTAGATAAGGGTTGTTATCTTATTTGTGATGTACAATTCACGTTCTAACAAAATGACTCAGAGATGGTTGGTAGGAAAGGTCAGTTGTATGGGAAAAGCTAACAATAGGATTATAGAAATGGACTTCAAGATAATACAGTAAATATTTAAAAGAACAGTAAATAAGAGAATTAGAATAACATCATAACATGATATAGGCACAATAACATGATTCATAGAAATACAACATAATACTTATAATAACTTAATAATTAATTAATCTCTAACATGGGTAGGTAGGTACATTACATATGTACCTCTACGAATAACTTATGTTCATACCATCATTTTTCCCACACAATACATGCCTACTAAATTATTACATTTAATAACAACATTTTATGAATGTTTTATTTAAAATAAAATTTATACCTACCTTTAGACAATACATATATACACATAAATTTATAGATATGTAAAATATCCATAAACCACTTTATTAAAAAAAATGTGTTTTTATGACTAATGCATGAGAAATGTAAAAGCACTATGAAGGATATTGCGATTTAATATTTATCGTAACTAAAAGGTATTATGAACTTTGAAGTTTAATTCATAAATAATATATATACAGGCTGGTGGCGATTAGGGGTGAACATAGGTATTTAACATGGAATTTTTGTTTTCTGCAATTTCCTGCTTTCCTGTTCCTTTTACGGCAAAAACTGTTGTATACAAAACTGTTCTTATATTTTTTATTATGGTTTTAGTTTCTTCTTATTTTTAGAAAGAAATTTCAAACATGCCATTAATTAGTAGCAATAGCGATGACACTTGTTTTCATTTTTTCTAGTTTTCAAAAATTATTAATAAACGTCAAACGTCAATCTGACTTAAGGAAAATAAATCCTGTATTCTTCGATAACTATTTCCACCACAATAATTATTTATAATAAAATTAAGAAGAAACTAAAACCATGATAAAAATTAAGAACAGTTTTGTATACAACTTTTAATTCTATACAACTGTTCAGCTTTTGTCGTAAAAGGAACAGGAGAGCGGGAAATTGCATAAAACAAAAATTCCATGTTAAATTCCTATGTTCATCCCTAACTGCCACCACTTTGTATATATATAATAGAGGATGGTGACCGGCACAGCAGAACATACGACTTCAACATGTAAAATCAAATAAAAAAGCTTCAAATAAAAGTTGTAGAACATAAAATTCTGCATATGTATTAGCAAAATTAATTTCCTTTGCCTTGTAACAGCAGAAATTAGATATGAAAATGCCAAAACTCACATTAAAAATAGCAATAGCCATAGAATTGAGACAAAATAAATAACATATCTCTAACGGTTTATCTGTCATGTTAGGGTAATTTATTTTTATTAGGTATTATTTCTAATTTCTGTTCCAGTTAATTTAAATTGATATTGTTCACTTGAACAGAAATTACTAGTAATAATAAAATAAAATATTTTTTTGTTTCAATTCCATGGCTAAAGCTATTTGTGGGGTGATTTTCGACATTTTCATGTTTAATTTCTGCCGCTTTAATGTACACAAAATAATTAGGGAAGCAGGAAATTACGAAAGTTTGATTTTACATGTTACAGTCCTATGTTCGGCTGTGCCGGTTACCATATATATACAGGGTGTATCACGGAAAGTGAAACATAGGCGTTTAACATGGGAAATCAGCTTTTCCGTGCGCATTGCTCCCCTAATTATTTTAGACAAAGAGTTTCAAATGGAATGTTAATAAAAATTTGAAAATTCACGGAATTACAATTTAACAGTATTAGCCATGGAATTATAAACAAGAGAGGAGCAAAAGCGTAACGTTTTATACGTCAAAATATTAGTATTATTTTCACAATCATTATTCTGACACTGACGTAATAAAACGTTACGCTTTTGTTCGTTTCTTGTTTCTAATTCCATGGCTAATACTATTAAATGGTGATACCGTGAATTTTCATATTTTATTTCTGCAGTTATGAAGTAGCCAAAATGATTTTTTTATTGATTTGGATGTAGATTTTTTTGTCTAAAATAATTATAGGAGCAATGCGCACGGAAAAACTGATTTCCCATGTTAAACACCTATGTTTCACTCTCCGTGATACACCCTGTATATATATATATACAGTGTGTTAATTAAAAACCTGGCCATAGGCGTTTAACATGGGAAATCAGTTTTTCCTTGCGCAAAAGTTCCCAAATTATTTTAGACAAAAATACTTCAAATAAATGTTGTAGAGAATTAAATTCTGCATCCAGATTAGTAATAAGATTTTATTTTCGATGTTTCATAACCGAGAAAATCAATTTCAAAGTTTATCGAAAATTGCTGATTTATAGCGATAGCCATGGAAGTCAAACAAAATTACAAACAATTGTATGACATCTTAACTGTCAAAGAAAGTTTGTGTTTTGTGATTTTCGTTCAGTAACATATTTTTTTGGAAGTATGGAACAGTTTTCTCATGAAGAAAAGCTTCAGATTATAAAATGGTGTTACTGTGGACAAAGCTATAGAAAAATACGTGATTTAATAAGTGTAATGTGGTCACATCGACAAATTCCAAGTAAAACCACAATAGAATCTTATTACAAAAACTTAAAGCTGTAATTTCCAATGAATGTAGAAAAATAAATGCCAGACAGCTGCATAATGTTCGACATGGCTTTTATAATAGACTTGGGTATTGCTTAGCGCAAAATGGAGGGTTATTTGAACATTTAATATAAAATTATATTCATTCTAGTTTTCTGTTTTTCTTTTTAAATAAATACATTATTCTTGTTTTCATTTTTATTTTATTTTGTATATGTTGACAGCTATGTATTCTAAAAAAGTTAAATTCTAATTCATTGTGTCAATGTCATACAATTGTTCGTAATTTTGTTTGAGTTTCATGGCTATCGCTATAAATCAGCAATTTTCGAAAAACTTTGAAATTGATTTTCTCGGTTATGAAACGTCGAAAATAAAATCTTATAACTAATCTGGATGCAGAATTTAATTCTCTACAACATTTATTTGAAGTATTTTTGCCTAAAATAATTTGGGAACTTTTGCGCAAGGAAAAACTGATTTCCCATGTTAAACGCCTATGGCCAGGTTTTTAATTAACACACTGTATATATACAGGGTGTTAATAAAAAAACTTTACACACTTTAGCAGGTGATAGTAGAGATGAAAACAAGAAAAAAATTCTAATACACTTAGGTCCAATACTCATTGGTTTTTAGAAAATTTATGTATGGAATTTGTACATAATACACAGGATTGACGGAAGGTATTGTGCTGGCCACATCAGATTTAACAACTAAGGACTCTAGGTGTTTACGATCAATTGTAAACAAAGTTGCAGCCGTCGCCGAAGAGACTCACGCACTTGATTAACACCCTGTATATATATATATATATATATATATATATATATATATATATATATATATATATATATATATATATATATATATATATATGCAAAAATTCTTCGAATATTTCTCATATTATTTCCCATTCAAATAGAAGAATAAATAATACTCTAATAACTCCTGTCGTCCCAGAAGTTCAAATTCTATGAGCTTGTTAATATCTTATAATAGTAATTGCTTTGTTCTTTACTTATTTCTTTTAAAAATAATTCGTACTCAGGACACGTTTTTTAAGTATAGTTAAAGTATGTGCTCTAGGAATTACTCTCCGCTGGTTCTTAACTTATGGCTTTAGATTCTGAAGAAACTTATTGAGAAACATATTTTGAAATACGTTGGTATAATTGTAAATTTTCAATTTTATACATGGTATAAATAACAGGAAATTATGAATATTATCTCTGTGTACAATAATACCCATATAAACAAAAATATGATTATTGGTGTTATTTTATAACCTTCCTTTCATGAAGGAAAATCATGAAAGGTTTGTTCATATAAATATAATATGTCATAAGTTGATTGGTGTAAGATTTATTATCAGTGAATAAGTATTTAATGTCGATTGCATTTTATTAGTATGAGTATGAATTTAGGTTTACCGGATTGAACATACGGATTTAACATGAGATAGCTTTTATTCAATTTCCTGCTCTTCTGTTCATTTTACGGCAAAAACTGTTGCACACAAAATGCTTTTTAGAAAAACGCTTTCTAGTTTCCTTACTTTTTTAGATTTCTGTAACTTAATTTAAATATTAGAAAATTATTTACTGGATGTTACGAAATAGAAAAATAAAAATTACATAATAATTAGACATTTTTATAGGACGTTTACATAGAAACGCTCAAACCTTAAAATGTAATAACTTATGACTAGGCTATTGTTCGCGAAACACAGTTTTACCAAACTGTTTGGCATCCTCGAAAGTACATGTCGCTGTGTGTAACTCGTACTACTATGTCAAAAAAGTACTGGGAATTGGTCAATAAAACAAAAAATATGCATTATTCATCCAAATTTATTTTATCGCCTTCAAAGTAGGCGCCTTCCGAAATAATACACTTATGCCAACGAATAATCCACTCATCAAAACATTTTTCAAACGAATTTTCACGAATAGACTTCAGTACTCGCCGCGAATTCTCTTTTATGTCTTCTATCGACTGAAAACGGGTGCCTCGAAGTGGTAATTTGAGTTTTGGAAAGAGGAAAAAGTCGGCCGGAGCCATATCAGAGGAAAACGGTGGTTGTTCGATAAGATTTGTTAAGTTTTTGGTCAGAAATTTGTTCAAAATGATAGCCTTGTGAGATGGTGCGTTATCGTGGAACAAAATCCATGAGTTTTCTTTCCACAAATCTTTTTCGACGAATTTACTCTCTCAAACGCCGCATAACGCTTAGATAATATTCTTTAGTTACTGTCTCACCTTCTGGTAAGAATTCCGATTGTTTTAGTGATGTTAAGTTCAGTTGAAGCTGTTGATGGCCGACTTGAGCGAGACAAATCTTCCACCACATGTCGACCACTTTTGAATGCACTGTACCACTCATACGCACGTGTTTTTGATAAAGTCGATTCACCGTAAGCCTTATGTAATATTTTCAGCGCTTCGGCACACGAAATTCCATTTGCAATGCAAAATTTAAGACAGATTCTTTGTTCGATATTTTTATCCATTGTAAACATCGCAAAACACAATTGAGATGAACTGACAAATGGAGCACTGTAAACAAACTAAATGACAGATGGCGCTCAAACTCCGCATGAGCATAGGAGACAGTTGTGCCAACGTAGCGACAAAATTAATTTCGACACTCCCTTTAAGGGGGCTTTTTTAATATACAATTCCCGTTATTTTCTTCACAGAATGTATTTATAATATTTGACCTATGGCTGTTTTTGCCAACAGCACCTCAATTCTAACAACGGTGTGACATTTATGACTAATATCTCGACATTATTACGAGGGTCACTTCATAAATACTGCACACAATTGTTAGTTTATTCATTTGTTTATTTTTATTACACTGTCTCTTTACATTCCTTCAATATAATCTCCCTGCAATGAGCGAGTTCCAATGTCTGGGATGCTTTACTATCACACCATCTCTGTTCATCTGTCGAATGGTTGGGTAACGGCAGTATGAAGCTCCATGCATAGTCTATTTCAGCTTTGGGGATAGGTCGAATTCTAGTGGACTCATGTCCGGACTGTACGAAGCATGAAATAACACTTTCCAACCGTATTCACGCAGTTTTTCGGTTATGACACGCCCGATGTGTGGGGCAAGCATACTCAGGGAGAATGAGTCGTCCAGCTTGGAGCAACTGAGGTCGGGTTTTATGCAATTTTCTGCGCAGTTTTTGCATGAAGGCCCGATAATAAACTGCTGTGACACTTGTTTCATATGGAACTCTGTCTGTCATGGTGATTCCTCAACAATCACAATACCCAAGACACGTGAAGACTTCATTCTCAAACAAAACACTCGCTGCTTCCCCAAGCCTTCTACTACAACTGACGTAAATGTCACTGTTGTTGCATCATCCAATTCGCAGTGTTGCCAACCTATTCATTATGTATGAAATGACCCTTGTATATTAACAACATCTTCGGAAGAATTCGTGGCCGTGGGACGTTTCGCAAGGTACTAATACTTGCTGAGCACGGCATGGTTTGTTGCTTTGCTAGCTGCAATATCGCCCAAGGAGGGGTGCGGGTGCATGGAGCATGGAGCAAGGATTGCATGGTGTATGTGCAACACACTAGGCACTAGAGGTGCTGGGAACGGAGCTAGTTCGCGTGCGAGATTGTTGCACGCACGTGCTTTCACAAAAAATACGTGTTAGAGATAGGGACACTATGGTTCGACGAATAGGGTGCTGTGCTACACGATACGACAACTCACATTCTATTAACACTACATAAGATAAAAATAATCTACAGTGCAGTGGTACATACTACTCACAGCTTTTCGATAAACAGAAATAAAAGTGATAATTATTAAAAGGCTAAGGATCTTAAGAGATACTACAAAATATTAAAAATCCAGGTTGGGTTAGGTTATATACAGGTGTCATTGAAAAAGGGGCCAAATCTATTTTTTATCTATAATTGTTTTATAATTTTTATTTATTTATTTGTAAACTAGGCTTAGGGGCTCACAAATCATGGCATTTGGTAAGCTGGTAACGTTATAACCATATATACTTTTATACAGGGTGAGTCTGGGAAGACGCCCCCTCCTTAAACTGTTTTTATTATAAGTAATAGAAAAAAATGGCTCATATAAAAGTTATATTAGTTTAAACATACTATTTGATGGCATATGTAAATATTTTTTATAAAGCCAGGTTTACAAAATACGATTACCAAGTTTTATATTTAAATAGCAATCTATAAATATTTTACTAAAATATAAACCGCATTTTTTTTTCTCTTTTCAACGATATATTAGTTTTTATTAATGTTTTTGAAAAATCCAGAAAAATAAAATAATTGAGAAATATGGGAAATATTTTTTTCAAATGCATTAATAATAATAATAATAATAATAATAATAATAATAATAATAATAATAATAATAATAATAATAATAATAATAATAATAATAATAATAATAATAATAATAATAATAATAATAATAATAATAATAATAATAATAATAATAATAATAAATAACTTTATTGACAAACGTCAAAGGCGAGGTTCAGCCAAGGCTGTTCTACCACCTAACCAAAAGATTACACAGAAAAATATTACAAAAACAATTACAAAATAAAGGTTCAAAAATTCTTACAATAATTTTAGTAATAGTAATGTACAAGGAATACACTAAAACAATATATACTGAACTAATTATTAATTTAAACAAAAATGTACATAAATATACAAAAGCTGTAGAAGATCAAACCATAAAGTTAAGCAAATTTAAAAATAGAACAGTATTGAATAGAAAAAAAATAATTTAAATTTAGGGCAAAAATAAGAGTAATTATTTTAAGGTACGGAGCACCTCTTTCACGTTATTTTTAAAGGAATCGTAAGAACATTCTCTAAGGTTATATGGTAACGAATTATAAAGTGTAGGAGCCAAATAAGAAAAAGAGTTTTTATATTTTACCTTATTAAAAGAAGGCACAGCGTATAACTCGTTGCCTCTTAGAGTATATAAGTTATTCTTAAATTTTAATTTATTAATTAAATATTCTGGATAACCCGTAGTTCTTATTTTGTATAAAACCGAATACATCGTACAAAGACAAAAAATGGTGGTTTATATTTTAGTAAAATAATTAAAGGTTGCTATTTAAAAAATAAAAGTTAATGGTTGTATCTTGTAAACTTTATAAAAAATATCTATATCTGCCATCAATTAGTATATTTAAAATAATGGAACATGAGCCATTTTTTTCTATTACTTATAATAAAAAAGTAAAGGGGAGGGGGCGTCTTCCCAAGCTCACCTTGTATATTTTGAATCTGCGTAAAATTACAAATTGAACAATATGCTTGAAGTGCATTTTTATTGAAAAAATAATTCACAAAAACGGAAGAGAAAATGATGAATAATTAACTTTGTCATAATTTTTGTAAGATTCTATATTTTGTTTCAAAAAAATGATCAATTTATCACAGCCTATTATTTTTCTCTTGCATTTTTGTAATTTATTTCTTCAATAATAACTTCAAGCATATCGTTGAATTCGTAATTTTACGAAGATTCCGAATATTTCAAAATATATAGGTATCCCATTTGAAATATAAAAGTTAATGTCACTTCCGGTTCAACCAGAAGTGCTACAATTATGTCAAATACCATGATTTGTGAGCCTCCAAGCCTAGTTTACAAATCAAGGAAATTAAAAAACAATTATAAATAAAAAAGTTATTTAGAGTGGCCCATTTTCAGTGTCACCTATACATATAGGCACTGAATTTACAATATAATGATGTGTTTTTATTATTCATTCTCGTATGATTGTAAGCAAGGCGAAAGTTAAATATTTGGATATAAGTGAGTGTAAACTGAATGAAGTACAGTTTTTTGTCAACCCACTTTGAAGGAAAAGGTGTAATATTTATTTATGACTCTAAATTACTTTGACACATATTTCCTATTAGCTATAAACTTGTTGACTATAAGATAATATTAATGTGCATATATAAACTTAAAATCACAACTAAAATTATGTTTATTATTATTAGAATTTTCTATTTTTGTAACAACATGAAAAAATTATATTGGAATATAAAAAAAATGAATTTGTGTTAATTATTAACAATAAGCAAAAAAAAACTGTTTATAATTTCATATTTCATCTGGAAATATTAGTAAAACTAAGACTATTGGTGAAAATCCGGTGAAAAATTGCTGTGAATAAGTTTGAAAAAATAGATGTCACGTCAAGAATATAGTTTTCATATCGAACTGTTTTCTTCGTGGATCTAAATGTTCTTGAAATATGAATTGCTATTTCTAAATTATATTTATAAAAAAATAATTGAATGGCACTGTATGATTCTACATCCTTTATAATTGCAAATGTAATTAAATGATTAAGTTTAATGCAAAACATTTATATTCAAATAAAAACTGTTTGAGAATAGTCACGCCTCCGCTATTTGAATTTTTTTATTTGCATTAGTAGTGTCTTCCTCCTTCTAATTCGGCATTCGTTATATATTTACAGACGGTCTATTGGTTGTCAATCAAAATAATATATATATATATATATATATATATATATATATATATATATATATATATATATATATATTCATATTCCAATTATATCATTTTATTTATTTGTTAATATACAGTATTAAGCATAAACTTTCTCTGTTTTTTACTAATTTCTCATAATTTGGTTAAGCTGTAATCTATTAAATGTTGCATACAAAACTTTGTTTACATTTTTTATGATATTGTTGGTTTCCTCAGAATTTTAAAAGTAAATTTCACATTATAACTTTATGTTATCGTAAAAATATGTGATCGGACGTCAACTTATTTTTTATGCATATAAAAATGCAACATTGTTAGAAACTAACAATGTATTTGAATATTTATTATGATGCGTTGTCTGCAGAAGGTACAATTTTCTAACCACGTTATTGTTATTTCTTAAAGTGTAAAATAGTAGTCATTGTTCCTGATTTTTTAGTTATAAAATGTGACAGTAAAATATGTAAAATATCACTTCCATTTCCGATTGCTCTGGCTTGGCTTTGGCTACGATATGTATCCGTTTATATCTGTGACAAAGTAGAAAGTTTTGGTTCGAGTTGCTCTCATGCCAATTGCGTGTTACGATGCATTACTTTCAAATCGATTTGAATGTCTCTGATATTAATGATTTAATGGAGGATCAAAAATTCAAATGAATCACTTTTCAACGTGATATGAACTTTTATATTATTATTTATTTTATGAAATTAGGTACACGCTGAAACATCCTCACCGCTGAGGACGAAAGCATTTAACGTGTGAATTGCGAACACTGGAAAAAATAGGTTCACATTTATAATAATACTTTTTTACTAAAATCAGATAATAAAATTACTCAAGCAGAATTTTTTTCTTTACCTCAGTTTATGTAGATTTGTCTGAGAACAAATTTTTATTTCTAATGAATAATTTTCTAAGTTAGAAGAAAATATTATCCACATTATTGCATTACAAATATTTATTACTATTTTAAAAATTAAATTCTCTGTTTTAGAACAAAAATTTAACAAAACATTTTATTTATATTACAATAATATTTATTTACTAATATTTTCTCTAAGAGTATAGATTGCACTCTAAATCTATGACATTGTAAGCAACTTGCCACTCGTTTGTATACTGCTTAAACTTAAAATAGTTCATGTTCATTTGACAAAAAAAAAACAGTTGCCTCTGGAGTAATGTAAGTAAAATTAAATATATCTTATATAATAATATAGATTGTGTTATTGTGGTGATATATACACGTAGCAGAGGAATTTACTAACACGGTAACAATGTAACATGGGGAGAACAGAATCTTGGTCCCACCGATTTGAAAGTAATTTTGTAGATATAAAGTACTTCCCATATAAGAAAGGGATGTCAACCGATTCGATGCAATACTGGAAAATGATGAAAAAAAAAGTGTAGCGGCTATCAGCTATCGTTATTTGACAATAAGAAAATTTTAAGAGAAATGAATGTTGAAGTAATAAAACACCTTGAAGGATTGTTTATAATTTATTATTACTGTTACTGATTATTGTTATTTTACTCAGATGTGTACCATTCAAATGGATGTAAGTAGATTTTTTTAATAAATAAATATATTCTTTATTCAATATGCATTTATTTATTTCTTATCCCGTAGGTATACATCATGGAACTAAATCAAAATTTTCGCTGTTACTAATAAATTAAAACCTAATAATTTGAATTTAATTCACTAGAACAGTAACGTATTTGTTATTTTAAGAATAAGGTTTACTTGAATTAGAATTTGTGATATTTATTTCAGTAAAAAAATTCACTGAAATAGCAATTTCTAGTCAGTTATATCAGAAATTATTTCAGTAACACTAGTAAATAATTTTACTAATTAATTAGAAATTCTTGTTTCTGAAACAGTTAAAAATCAATAGAAATAATATTTCATTTTCTTAGGAAATATTTTAGCTGTCACGATATTAGAGTACCTTGTTCGCTACTAGAAGCAACCTATTTTTTTTCAGTATACAAAATTTTAGGGAGTACGTACTTTTTATATTAGGTACACATTAACGAGTCTCTAGACATACGTGAAGCGCAAACATTTTACCACGTAAACTTTATTATTATAAAACAACATATTTTTCTTGAAACGTTTAGGTATTATATGGTAGCAAAACTGTGACAAATTGCAAAATAGTTTTCGTTCTATAAAGGGGCAGTACCACATTCTTTATAGTACATTTTCTAAATTACAAGCTACTCTAAACATGGTAAATATGGCAAGGTATAGCTAGGTAATTATATTCAAAGTAAATAAGAAGATGAAGTATATTAACTTAAACTTATGTGAAATTGGTTTGATGTACGATGTAACGCCGAGTACCAAGTATCTTGCATATTACATTTATTGTGCACTCCAGTGAACAATGTCTGTTATCTCGTGATATTCAATTATATTCTCTACTTAATAAGTCCGCCGGTTGCGAGATAGTTACAATTATCTTGTAAAAGGTTACAGCGGCGTTATAATCACTGACCACTGCCACCGGGTTTAAATAGGACAAACGGAAATTAATTTTCAGGGTGACAGTTCAGTTCTGCTATTTTGCAAATCTCACTCGCACTAGGTTATATTTCTGCGGAAGATATGGGATTATCGGTCAAATGGAATGTTATTATTTGAAAGCGAATTACGGTCACGCACTAGCGTTGTTCTACTACAATCTGCGGATGTTTATCTAGGTTATATTATAAAAAATATTCTTTTTCTCAAAATATATTGGAAACTCATACGCCATACGATAAAACATTTGTACGAGTGGAAATTTATACGAAAAGCGTTTGTACGACTGCGTACTTCATACAACAATACATTTTTTCTACAGTCTACATAGAAAGTAGCCATTTGCGCTCTCTTTTGTTAACGCAAAATGTCACTTTGCCGCTCTAGCGCGACAAAGTAGAAATATCACTTGTCTACATTCCTGATGGAAACATTTCGAGAGAATGCCGCGCGACGCAACAACCTCTCAATCGACAATGTCCTATTTATGTATATATATATATATATATATATATATATATATATATATATATATATATATATATATATATATATATATATATATATATATATACACATAAAATCACGCGCGTCCCACTTAGCGGGTTCGCACAAACCCGAAAACAATAAGAACAACATCAACATCATACAACAAATCCTTACTCTCAAACATATTAAAGTGACCGATTTTCGGTAGCGAAATACCGCATCCGGATCACAATAATAGTTACGAAACAATCATCCTTCGCTACACATTCGTATCTAAGCACACTTCTTTCGCCTCGGCCACACTTATAATCGCATTTATACATGCTCTTCTTCTGTTCTTACTTGGAAACTTTCTCTCTTTAAGCACCCTACCAACCACATCCATCACTTACACACTGGTCGGCCACGCAATCGAAAACCCTCAACCAAGATATATACGCTTAACAAGCCGTTCACTCGCCATTCTTTCCACATGACCAAACCATCTCAACTGACTCACACCAACTCACTTAATAACATTGTTCCTAACCATACATTCTTCATACACCAAATTATTCCTCACGTGATCCCGTCTTACATACCCACATACACCACGTAAATACCTCATTTCCACGGCAGTCACTCTCTTTTTATGCTCTCCTGTCCATGCCCAACATTCGCTTCACGGAAAGTGAAACATAGGCGTTTAACATGGGAAATCAGTTTTTCCGTGCGCAATGCTCCCCTAATTATTTTAGACAAAAAGTTTCAAATAGATGTTGTAAAGCAAAAATTTCTACATCCGAATGATTAAAAAAAATCATTTTGGCTACTTCATAACTGCAGAAATAAAATTTGAAAATTCACGGAATTACAATTTAATAGTATTAGCCATGGAATTAGGAATAAGAGACGAACAAAAGCGTAACGTTTTATTACGTCAGTGCCAGAATAATGATTGTCAAAATATACGGGCGCGTGGCTTAAACTTTCTTTTCATGAATAAACATTATCTTAACTCGGTGTATAAATATCTATTATTTTAATAATGAAAGTACAAGAGTTGAAACAAAAAATCAATCCCTTGAATAAAATAAATAAAATAATACTTAAGTAATAGATAATTAAAGGTAAGCCAAGAAATCAATGGAAGTTCATCATCAGATGTTTCGGAACATTTCTCAGGCCCGTTTACTCTCTCCTAAATCCAATATAATTAATTTTGCTTGTCTTTTCAATTAAAATTTTTGGACAGGAATACGTATGTATGATATATATCAATGTAAAATATCGGGATATATACTGTGTATCTAACATGATATTTATCAAAAATATATATCCTTCGAACCCTGATATATATATTTTTTAAATGAAGTTCAATAATAACTTGATAATTGATAACTTCTATATTTGACAAAATTTCGGACTCGACCTCGGGTCGTTGGAATACAGCCAGTTTTTTATTAAATGCGACAAATATTGACGGGTGATATATTTAAGATTTCAATTGATAATGGTCACTAACATATTAAGCACATTATCTGTAATTCCATGTAAAATGTAGGGAAGACCAAGGAGTTTTTGATGAATAGAATATGCAAATATACCAGAATTTTGAAACGTATTATTTATGGCAATAAATACTTAAGATTGGGTTAACTCTTTCATCAAATAGGTATTATAATTATATCGTGGGAAAGAAGTTTCAGCAAACTGTCGGCTAAATTACAGAGCCGTAGCTATTTATTTTGTCGCCCGGGGCAATGTTTTAAATTTTGGTCCAATTTGTAAACTGCAGAATGTAGTATCTGAATATCCATACGAGGAATATATGAATTTAATGAAATATTATCTGCATCGTTTCTGTTATTGACATGGTACAGTACTCGTTCCAAATAAAGGAATCAATATTTAAACGTACGTACGTAAAATATAAACGTACTCAAAGAAATAAACTTTGTAAAGTGAAAATAGAAAAGTATTTTTAATTTCGTGCGTGAGGTCTCCAATTACTTGAAGTGTACGTGAGGTGACGACTGGTAAGTCCATCCACGGAACAAGTATATCATCACCGAAATCTGAGACTGGCCACCCAGAAATCGGTAATAATTAGTGATGATATATGTGTTTATAAAAATAGAAAATATTTTATCAAATAAATTACTTCTTTATAGAAAGTTATACAGCATTTTAACATATAAGTAAAGTTGGTTGCTCATAATATGTTCTTTTAAAAATGTGCCATAAAATTAAATTAATAACGTGATAAGAGGTGCATTAGTTCTTAGAAGTTATTACAAACTACCTTAGACTAATGTGACCTAAATAAATAATATAAATTACATTTCTTAATAAAGCTTTTAATTGATTTATAACTATACGTCTTAAGATTAATTATATGTTCTATATTTATATAAATAACCAACGCGGCAGAATTTAAAAATTCTAATTAAATGACGATTATACAGGTGGTAATAAATGCTTTGGAGAGAAAAATCGTTCGGAACTTTTTAACTGCATTTTTTCATTATAAAGTTGGCCAAAGCATTCCCTAACACCCTGTATAAAAATGTAAGTACAAGAAAGCCCTGTAGTAAATGTAGAATTATAAATAATAAACATAATGAAAAAGTGAAAATGACGTTTTAAGCAATGAGCTGAATAATAATAATAATTATTGATAACAGGGACTTATGATTTTAGAAATTTACTGTTGCCATCAAAATCAAATTGTTTATTATGCATTACAGGTCTACGAAAATTAATTAATATTATACATTAAAAGTGAACTTATTAATCCGTCTAATAGTGTCAAGAACATGCGAGAGAGAATAATTAGAATTAAACACAATAATTCCGACTACTAAAAATTTAAATTGACGTAAGCGCTTTGTCTGCGCCATTATTTTAATTATTAAAACATATTTGTAGGACTGTTTCTAAAGATATTCAAGGCACTACCATTTGGCAATTATGGATCAAAATAATTATATTTAAAGGTTGATTAAAAGTCTTATTTCTAATTTGTGTTTCATATACTTCTTATTTTAATCGTGCATGATTATTTGTTTATTTTAAATATTGTGTGATAATAAAATATAATTATTAATTTTTCTTTCATTAACAAATATTTTTTTCTTTTTATGTACCTAGCTAGCAACCTATTCAATAAATAATATTGATGCAATTACATTTTTCATATTAGTTGTTATTAGCGTTAAATATTACGACAAAATTATAATACCTATATCTAGCAAAAATTCTCAAAATATATTTATCAATGATTTCGCAACATCCTATTTTATATTGGAATTTATATATATATATATATATATATATATATATATATATATATATATATATATATATATATATATATATATATATATGTATATGTATATTTGTAAAACTAAATACTTATGTATTCATTTCTTTTGAAATATAATAAGTATATGTCATAATAAAACTTTTTACCATACAGGATGTTCATTTTTAAGTGGCTACCATTGCGATCTCGAAAACTAGAAGAGATACGAAGTTGGTTAAATTAGCAAAGAATCTCTATTTCACATAGGTATTTCAAAGATATACTGAAAAAAGAAATTCAACCAGTGGTTCTCAAAATATGGATACCAACTTTTTTATTTTAAATAGAAACATATATTTTCATACCCTTACATAACAAAATTTTTGAAAAAAAATTAATAAAGTTTTGAATTACTTCCCTTAAAAAATGATATTAATTAGAGTGCCATGAATGGAAAAAGTGAATATTTTGTTTATTGCTACTTCTGTCAAATGAGAAATTGTTCTTCATATCATTTTTAATTGAAGAAACATTAAGAGGTATTGACAGAAGAAAATTAAAAAAAGTTAGGAAAAATTTAAAATGGAGAATTCAGTTATGTATTAATAAAAATGGAGATAATTTTGAGCAGTTTTTATAAACACTAAATCATTTAATTGAAAATAAAGTTCTTTTCTAAATATGTTCACTTTTTTCATTCATGGCACTCTAATTAATATCATATTTAGGAAAAATGTTTTATAGATACAACTTCTCTTACATTAAAATCTTTTTAATAATTTTATATACAGAATGTTACTGAATTACAATTTGTTGATTGTTGTAGATTGTAGAATATTTCTTCTTCTCTTATTAACGGATGAAAATTTGTCAATGCCCCACAAACTATAAATATTATTGATGCATAAGGCATTCAAAATGATGGAATCGTATTTAATATTTTAAAAAAAATGATTCTTCCTATGGCCCTTTCTATATGAATTGTAGGTTCTAGGTTTTTTAAATTTGTTCCACCGTAAACTGTAGCGCATAATATTTACAATAAAATTTCGTTTAGAAAATTCATAATTTTCAATTTTTAATATATTATCATGACCCCCCCCCATCATTCTATTTCTTCAATGGAAAAAGCGCATACGTATTCGAATATAATAGCTTTTTCAAATTTTTAAAAATTAAAAAAAAATTAGCATTAATGTAGCCCCCCCGAGATTCAATAATACATATATCCTGAACGTGATTGGCGCATTAATATTTTGCACTGGCGCATAGTAACGCATTTGTTTATCAAGCCATACATAACAATAAAATACATATTTATCAATTTGGGGGGGCTACCCATTAAGTTGCCCCCCCCATTAAAAAAACAAAAAAAAGTAGAAACTAGAAGAGCGCATAAAAAAGTAAAGGTGGTGCATACAAGCGCACAAAGGGCGCAATTGGTAACATTAATTTGTTATTATTAATTCCGACTTGGGGGGGAAACTTAACCTTCCCGATTCTATTGAGTTCTGAAGTAACCTCTTTAGACAAAGACGACAAGCTCGAAGAGAAAGACAGTAAAGCACTACCATGACCTCTTCGATAGAATTTAAAACAATATTTAACTGTGTTGGATATTTTTTTTGTTTCGGTATTATTATTTTCTTTAGAATTTATCATCAGCTAACAAATCATTGCTATAACAAAACTACATACGTCAAACACCACGACAAAATAAAACAGCAAATATTAAATCGGACTAGGACAATACGTTGATGTAGAGAACATTGGGTCACGGGCTTACACGTGACTTTGAATCTGTAGCAAATCTGCATATCTTTTCTTTTATATCTTTTGTAAAATGGTCAGGGATTTGTAGTAATTGCAATTTGTACGTTGTCTTTACTTTTGTCATTGTTGTTTTTTCGACTGTCCCTTAGCAAATAATTATTGCCGAACTATTGGAACATCTTTCACGGACTAATTTATTACTCCAGCTCATTTTGAAACGAAGTATACACATTGGATTAAAGAATTTCTTAAAAATCGTAAACAGTATGTGTGTATACATACTTTTTCTGGTGCTCAATGCAAAGTAGTTAATTTTATGAATATAGGAACACCCCAAGGAAGCGTCTTGGCTCCAGTGCTTTTTATTATTTACACAATAACCTTAACCTAATATTTCAAAATGAATAGATTTAATAACGTATGCAGACGCTACTTCATTAATAGTTTCGGATAAAGATAACATTTCTTTACAAAATAAATGCAATGATTATTTAAATAAAATGTTACTGGTGTAAATCTAATTGACTACACCTGAATGAAACTAAAACTAATTTTATACGTTTTCATAATTATCAGAATTCTAATATATTGGATTGTGATTTATTTATTTATTTATTAACCACTCTACAGGATATGTAATCCCAATTACAGAGGGTATATAAACAATACACAAAAAATAATAATATGAAACAGAGTAGACATATAAAAACTATATTTCAAGTAAATGAAAGGAGTAAATTGGTGACTGAGTGCAATGTGTTGGTGAATGGAGTGAAACTGGAGCACGTAAATGAGTTTGTATATTTGGGTAGCATGATATCGAGGGATGGTCGAATTGATCAAGAATAGAAAGGAGAGTGAGTGCGGGATGTAAGGTAATGGGTGCTCTGGGTACGTTTGCACGAAACGTTAACGTATCAAGGGATGCTCGGTTAAGTGTATATAATAGAGTGCTAGTGCTTTGATGTATAGAAGCGCATGCTGGGCATGGACGGGAAAGCATAAAAAAAGAGTGACTGCCATAGAAATGAGGAATTTACGTGTATGTGGGTATGTAAAACGTTGAAATTTTGTATCTTGGCGGTTATTATTGGCCCAGAGTTATCCTAAAAAGGTTACGGACAAAATGAAACCTATGTAAAATCATTGCTAGATTAATAAGCAATACAAAAAATATCATTTCGTTAAATATTTCAGGGGAACAGGTATCTAAAACTAATAAAACGTTGAAATTTTGTATCTTGACGGCTATTATTGGCCCAGAGTTATCCTAAAAAGGTTACGGACAAAATGAAACCTATGTAAAATCATTGCTAGATTAATAAGCAATACAAAAAATATTATTTCGTTAAATATTTCAGGGGAACAGGTATTCAAAACTAATAAAACGTTGAAATTTTGTATCTTGACGGCTATTATTGGCCCAGAGTTATCCTAAAAAAGTTACGGACAAAATGAAACCTATGTAAAATCATTCCTAGATTAATAAGCAATACAAAAAATATCATTTCGTTAAATATTTCAGGGGAACAGGTATCTAAAACTAATAAAACGTTGAAATTTTGTATCTTGACGGCTATTATTGACCCAGAGTTATCCTAAAAAGGTTACGGACAAAATGAAACCTATGTAAAATCATTGCTAGATTAATAAGCAATACAAAAAATATCATTTCGTTAAATATTTCAGGGGAACAGGTATCTAAAACTAATAAAACGTTGAAATTTTGTATCTTGGCGGTTATTATTGGCCCAGAGTTATCCTAAAAAGGTTACGGACAAAATGAAACCTATGTAAAATCATTGCTAGATTAATAAGCAATACAAAAAATATCATTTCGTTAAATATTTCAGGGGAACAGGTATCTAAAACTAATAAAACGTTGAAATTTTGTATCTTGACGGCTATTATTGGCCCAGAGTTATCCTAAAAAGGTTACAGACAAAATGAAACCTATGTAAAATCGATGTTAGATTAATAAGCAATACAAAAAATATCATTTCGTTAAATATTTCAGGGGAACAGGTATCTAAAACTAATAAAACGTTGAAATTTTGTATCTTGACGGCTATTATTGGCCCAGAGTTATCCTAAAAAGGTTACGGACAAAATGAAACCTATGTTAAATCATTGCTAGATTAATAAGCAATACAAAAAATATCATTTCTTTAAATATTTTAGGGGAACAGGTATCTAAAACTAATAAAACGTTGAAATTTTGTATCTTGACGGCTATTATTGGCCCAGAGTTATCCTAAAAAGGTTACAGACAAAATGAAACCTATGTAAAATCAATGTTAGATTAATAAGCAATACAAAAAATATCATTTCGTTAAATATTTCAGGGGAACAGGTATCTAAAACTAATAAAACGTTGAAATTTTGTATCTTGACGGCTATTATTGGCCCAGAGTTATCCTAAAAAGGTTACGGACAAAATGAAACCTATGTAAAATCATTGCTAGATTAATAAGCAATACAAAAAATATTATTTCGTTAAATATTTCAGGGGAACAGGTATCCAAAACTAATAAAACGTTGAAATTTTGTATCTTGACGGCTATTATTGGCCCAGAGTTATCCTAAAAAGGTTACAGACAAAATGAAACCTATGTAAAATCATTCCTAGATTAATAAGCAATACAAAAAATATCATTTCGTTAAATATTTCAGGGGAACAGGTATCTAAAACTAATAAAACGTTGAAATTTTGTATCTTGACGGCTATTATTGGCCCAGAGTTATCCTAAAAAGGTTACGGACAAAATGAAACCTATGTAAAATCATTGCTAGATTAATAAGCAATACAAAAAATATTATTTCGTTAAATATTTCAGGGGAACAGGTATCCAAAACTAATAAAACGTTGAAATTTTGTATCTATATATACCTACTGAATATTAAGCTAAATTACAGAAGTTCTATTTAATCATAAAACTGGTAAAAAAATTACATTTAAATACATTGAGTCTATCAAAAAACAAATCAAATTCGCTATTTAAGTCATTTATTGTTTTGCACATGCGGACAATTGGTGAGTTGAGTTCATAATTTGTTTGAAAACGTTGAATAAAGAACAGTGAATTGCATCTAGAATATACTCTTTTTGTACAGAAATTCAGACGTGCTAATATATTACTGTCATCTATCATGTTATTCAGTAGTTTGTAAATGAAAAGTACGCAAAAAGTATTTCTACGATGTTCAAGAGATGTCAAGTTCAAAGTAGACAATGCCGTATTTATTATAATTCAGATTTCGTACATATTCCCTGTTTATTTTGAACCAACACTATCTCGTGAATTTTTTTGCACTTTCTCAATTATATCTTTGTATCTTGCATAATATGGACTCCTTGACAACAATACTCAAATTTTGATCGTACGTAGCAGTTGTACAAACACAATAGTAGAAATATTTTGAAAGTTAAAAGTGATATTACTACTGAAAACGGATGTATTAATAGAATAGGTATTTTTAAATTTTGAGGTTTTACTTTAGATGAATTGTTACATTAGAAAAAAAAACCAAGTTGAATAAACTATATTATCAAATAAAATATTTAAAACAATATTTAACTTTTCCTCAATTGTTGATGTTTTTTTTTTTCATGCTAAAGTTGCATCTTTCTTAAGGAACGGTATTAGCTTTTGGGGCGCGTCTGTTAACGCCAGTAAGGTATTTTTGAGTCAACAGTTTTATAAATCTAAATTTATTAACATTGACTGGATTATTCATTTACGAAAATTGTTTATATATTTTTCAGAAAAAGGATACATTATTATGCAACACATATTTTCATCACTTTAATACTAGGGGGGAAAATGAATTAACTTATTTAATAAATTACCTTTAAGTATAAAGGAGCTAATAAATTTTAATACTTTTATGTAAAAACGGAGAATTTACCTAACAGAGAAATGCTTCTGAATGAATTCTGTATCGAGTGACATGTAATTTTTATTGTATGTGTACATTATTTTAAACTTATGATGATGCATCCTATAAAATGTAAATATTTTCTAAAGCAATAAAAAAATATTATTATTATTATTGACGTGTCCATTTATTTATAATATCTTAAAATACTATTTTATACTTGTCAATCTTTTTATCGAATACTATTTTTACATACTCATATCATTGTACAAATATATTTGTTAATCTTTTCATCACTATTGATCTGGAATTTTAAAATATTTTAATCGATAGTGATACGGAGCTAATACCAAATCAGTGTTCGATAGTAGGTATTTTTAATTTATAAAGTTATGTAGTTAAAAACATTTATATATGCGTGTGAATTCAATAAAGATAGAAAAAAATTATTCGATATAGGAATTAAGTAAATTTTGTGTCCATATTTAATTATAATGCAATAAAATGTAAACTTTGTAAAGCAAGGTAGTATTAGATACAATATCAAAATCAGAGATATGATGAAAGTTTGTTTTTAAAAGTAATTTTATTATCTCTTGGACAATAACAGCTGATATTCTAGGCATTGTGTAATATTGATACCACTATACACTTGCGTTTTCATAAATATCCTATAAATTTATTAGCAATTTGTACAACAAATAAGGAAAAGTGATATTTTTCCGTATTAAGTGTCATATTATTAGTCGAGGTGCAGTCGAGTTTAAAAACATACGCATACGTATCTATCAGAAATTAAACAGCAAAATAAATCCTCCAAAAAGATGTAACATATCCATATTAAAACTAAAACAAGAAAACATTGGGATGAAATATGGACACAAGCATTGGTAATAAATTAAGAAATATAAAATTAAATGTGGAAAAATGGACGAAAATAACCAGAACTTGTCCATATGCATAAATGCATATATCATCAAAACAATTTCCTTAGCTGTGTTTACCATTCTATTATACGGTGTTGTCAGTATGGACGATATACTATTATCATAACAGGTGCATTTCAGGCGAAGCTTTACAGGCACTTATACTTGAAAGTTGAAAGTAGAACAAAGGACTGGCAATCTTTTATGTTTTTATATGTTTTTAGAAAATGCATTTTGCTTTTGAATTTAATTAATTTTTATACATTTTGTAAACATATTGGTATATTTTAATCCAAAATATTTTAAGAAACATAATATAACTCATTAGGTACTCATTTTTTATATATTCGCCCCGCTCATGTCAGAAAAAACTTGTGACTATGTTGACAAATCTGTCAGTTGCTGTCAATCAAACAGTTCAGTTTTGCGAACTTATCTATGTTATCTGTTATCTCAAACTTGTCCATCGGAATTATTTAATTCGTTCTTCTTGCATTTTTGTCATTTTACGTACAAATTTACTATTGTACATCACACATCTACCCAAATATCTTATATGTACAATAATTATCATAGGGTTGGCAACACTGCATGCATGAAATAAAATTCCACTAAAATTTATTGTTCCCCAGTCCGAATTATTTCACTAGTCGCAACTGCTTGGTTCTCTTTTCTCATAGATGTTCGATAAATTTAAACTTCTCCGAGAAATGCTCTATTTAAAATAGTGAAAACTGCATCGAAATACGCACAATGGTTCTAGATAAAGATTAGCGCCAACAAACAGACGACACCTACTCGGGATTTATTTTACAGAAACATGTAAACACTCCCACTGATTCAAGAATGTTGCACAGGGATGAACTTACTTGTTATAAATAAGATGTATTAGCAAACCCGGGCCTGTATACTCGTTTTTGGATGAATTTTTGTTTTTAGTATTAAGCTGTCCTGATTCATCCTCATCATGTGCTCGTACTAGCCCAGTTGCTTCTCTTCTATCTTAGTTATTGTATTTAGTTAATTTGTCATCATCCTTGTGTTTTCATTTCTTTTCCTGTCCCATTTTTCATGCGATCTTCCTGAAGTATTTTATTACCGTTATGTTTATTTTTCTCTCATTTTCTTCTGCATATTCCAGGATTCGGTGGTTGGTGACATTCAAGACTTCAAATTTTGAATGACTTCCATTCGAGAGTATAGCAACAATCGAATTTTCACCCCCGGCTCCGCTTTTTGCTCAAGCATCACGGGGTCTGTCACTCAATTTGGCTAGCCAGGATGACAAAACCGTCGCCAATTTTCAGAATGAATGTTGACCCCATGCTTCTAACGCATTTGGTACCTCTGAATGATCTAGACTCTTTCACACCATTAATGTGATTTTGTGAATCCTGATTAGTTTAATTGTAATTTGAAGATTATACCAAGAAAACAATTTGAATAGTATAAACACTATCCCTTACGTAGAATGCAAATCAATGCAAACTAACTTATTTTATTTTATAAATAATCTACTGTCAAGTGTTACAGTCAGTATTCAAAATGAATCATATTGAAGTGAAAAAAATGTTCTTGTAAGGAATATGATAATATGGAGTATGTTTACTTAAAACAAATCTTTTATGTAACATATTTTTTTGTTTTCAAAAGTATGGTGGGTCATTACATGCTTTTGTAGGAAAATCATATATCCTTTGATGCAACAAACCCCACATTGATAAATTTCTACGCTAGAAAAGCTATGGTCGTCAGCCATTTTTAAATTTGCTCTGAAATGAATCCGTGTGATCACTCAAAAAGGATGATTCAGAAGGTAAAGAGGAAGGTTGTCTAGTGACCACAAAATGAGAAATTGGCGATAACGAATTGGAAACGAAAAAACATACTTCTTAATCATGATCACTTTGATCATTTAGACTGCGAATCACAGTCCGAAGGAACACGGCTACTGTCAATTTGGACATATGATGTTCCTAAGAACACTTAATATTAGTACCTACTATATCATCATCTAAGTATAGTAGGGTGTTTAATTTGATCGGCTTACGTTTGTTGTATCCTATTAGTGTTTGGATGTTATTTTGTTCTGTCCTTCTGGGCTGAGGCTGTAACCTTTTTTTTGTCATCTCAAATATCCCTGATCTAATCTGTATATTTGGAAATTAATGTATTTAAATTTTGTATGGCGATGGATGATAGACAGAATACACAGATACAGATTTTGTTTCCGTTGTTAAGACAGGTAAGGGTAAATTATTAATATTTTTCAGCTCTAATGAACAGTTTCGCTTTATTTTGAAATAGGGAAATTATAGTGATATGGTTCGAACCGTCCTATCTCGACGTCTTATGCGTTATCAGCAACGTGATGCGCGATAACTGAGCGTCCTGACGTTCATCGCTCACAATTCTGCGAGTCGTCGATTCGTTAATACGTTTAAAATGTTTCAGTCGCGAGTATTACACCAACCTTAACACAATACGCAATGCATATCCTACTACTTCTTGTACTTAGTGGCGCCTTTATATATTCGGCGGTGTGGTGCAGTATTTGTGACGAAAGGAAATCCTGTGGTGTTCGAGACAATTTTTGTAACAAACTTTGTAATAGCAACGGGACTTGTGAAATAAGAGCTGCTGTCATTTTACCCAACGATACTAATCAACACATCGCGTCCTTACCTGTAGTAAGTTTCATTTTCTTTAAAGCTTTTAATTTAATCATCTGGAATTAATTAATTTATCAATAATCAATAACGTATGGAACATATTCTCGGAAATAAACTGATTAGTGCAACTACCTAGTTTTAGATATGATTTCATTCATGATAATGAAATAATTGTTAACTATTTGGAGCAGTAAGAATGAAGTTGAAATTTTATACTGCTTGCTAATTTTTATTTCAATTTCCGAGTAGTATATTCTCAGATTTCATTCGTGAATATCTTTCAAATGCTAATTATAAACCACTACAGCAATGATATTTTCAATGTTTCTCTCAGAAGGCGGGGGGGGGGGGGGTAAACACCCCCGAAGACTAATGAATCCCCACCCCCGAAGAAGATTATATTACAAATGTCAAATAATAGTTGAAATATGTTAAAAGAAAATATGCAAAATGTATCCATTTTCGTTCCGTATTTTCTTATAAATTAATACAATATAGACATGTATGTAAGGGCCCAAATTAAATTTTTATTATATTCTTAATTGTTCGGTCGATAGGGTTTCCAAGGCAGTAGATTTTATTTACAATTAATGATCGGTAAGTGATCACTTACCGATCAGGAAGCGAAGGCGGTAAGTAAGAAAACAACGATCAAAGCTTACTTTAAAAATGACAACTAAAAATTTATAATGTTAAAATAATTTTCAAATCTTATTTTTGTAATTTTGTGCATCGATCGTGCAAAAAACGTAATAAGCTTTGCGATCAGTCAGTGCTCTTTTACCGGTATCAGATGTATTGGAGATCTCGACTTAGTCTCGATCATTGTCAACCGGTAGAAAGCACTTACTGACCTTAATACTTAAATAACTATAAAAATTAAAACATGTTATAATCACCCCCAAATTCCCCTCTACCCGGTTAAAAGGATCTGAAAGAAACATTGGATATTTTGGTACCAGAATGGTCTGGATCTTTATTCCGGATTCTGGCACTTTTTGGAATATGGAACGTGTTCGGAAACTTTTTTGTTCAAATATTTTGATAAAAAGAAAAACACAGAGGCAATCTACACCTTCTGGGTTCGAATCCCGGTCGGACATGCATATAATATTCGTTTTTATCATTCAAAAATGGCTTAGTACGTTATGTGACTGATTCGAATCCGATGAACTTAAAATTTGAAAATAATTTCCAATTTTTAAATAGCATACTTGTGGAGTTTTCTTCACGGCATCTTAGAAACTCGTGTCATTTTACTACTTACATTGAAAATATTACTCCAACTGCAGTATTTGTATTTAAGTTCTTATGTAATATTTTGTCCAGTTCTGGCTGCAAGTGAACATATACATGAAATAAAGACGTAACCCTATATTACTTACTAAATTAAAAATTCGCGCAATTTTTTAGAGTAACTTCCTGTTGAAGGCGTGTCGTAAAAGTGACATACCTTACATAATTTAAATTTCAAATTTTATTCTAGAGATGAATTTATTAGGAGAAACACAAATTGTTTCAACTGAAGTTAGATATGCAACAAGCGGTGTTTCTTTTTACTTGAATATTAAAAGTCGATTTGTATAAAAATATCATACAATGTATCTTTATTATGATCGCAGATATGAAAACCTTTTTAATCAAGAAAATGGATAGATATATAGGTGACTTGTGCATTATATTGTTTTGTATTTTATGATTATTTGTATTTTGATTCAATATATTTTAAAATATAAAAAAGATAAATTAAACGTGATTTTTGTGTAGCTATAATAGGGTGTCATTTAAGTAAGAGTAGAACTAACCCCGTAGCTAGTAAAACTGGTAATAATTTTTGTTTTATATGCATTCTGTAAAAAAAACACTGTGTTCTCTGGAAAAAATGTCGAAACTGACATTTCAACACTAAAAATTATTAGGAATTATTTTGTATTCATCTATTTTATTTATTTGTTCGATACTATATGGGGTCTCGTGACCGCGTGCCTGAGTGTCTGGTCGTAAATCTGGGGAACCCGGTTCGATCCCGACCGACGCCAAATATTTCGAATTTTAAATGGCACAAAATTGACCCCTGTGGTGCACTTTCCAAGCCAGCAATGAGTGCTCGTGAGGTGACGCCTAGTAAACGCCCGCACGGTACAAATATGTCATCATCATTGTCGAAATCTGTGTACAAAGCAGATTGGCACACCCAGCAATGGATAATATGCCGTAATGACATTTATTTATTTGTATATTTTTCCAAAAATCCGTTTTGATAAACATTTAGTGTTTTATTATGAAAGTCTGAAATACGCCGTGACGCCAAATGGTCTTATGTTAATTGTGACAGATGTGACATTTTTCCAAAGAACACATTGATTATTTTCTTTAAAATTTTGAACTATGGCGTAATTGGTTAGATTTAATGGGTTTCAGTTCTTATAGAAAGCATTTACAACAAAAATTATTTCCAGATTTACTATCTATGGGGTTAGTTCTACCGTATGTTAAGTATTGTACGCTTACAAATAACACCCTGCATAAAACAATTCTCATAAAGAGCAACATAACCTACGAGTATTTCTAAAACTTTAAAATTGTTTGTAATACACGAGACATGGTGCATAATTGGTGACGTGATTTGGCTTCCCAATTAATGGGATCATTTCATATTTTCTAATTTATTTTTTTCTTGAAAGAATTGGTCAAATTAAATATGTAGGTGTATATTTTACACCGTGCAAGTCTTTAGAATCAGAGATATGGTTTTTTAAAAGATGTCTTTAATTTCAAATATTTGGACGCTGACATCACGGCTATACGTCACGGCTTGGCGGATGCGGCAGTAGCTCTCTACCGGTTGTGTTTGGAACTATGATTGTTTGGGTTATCACTTGTCAGTTTGATTTTGTGACAGCAACATATTGTTAACTAAAAACATATTTCATACAACTTTTGGTATTTATTTTAATAAATGTTTTATTTACATACCTTTACTCTTAACCCTGCTGTTACCTGTCACAATTTTAGGTTAGTTTGTTTATAACAGCAAATTGAAACTCCATCCGTGAACCGTTGTGTGTGTGTGAGATGAATCCTGTGTAAGAAACCGTGACGTCACGAATTTTACAGCCGCGAAAGTTTATCCGCAAATTTATGAATGAAAAGTTGCATATTTCATGTTATTTTATATTACTACATTTATTAAATGAGCCGGATTTCACGATTTTATAAAAAAAAACGATTTTTTTTTAAATGACCCTATTGGAATAGACTTATTATAGCACTTTTTCATATGATTGATGCGTCAACTTCAAGAATTGTATTGGAAGAAAGACTATTTTCGGCCTTTTTGGAAAGACATTTTATTGATGTTTTACATTAGTTTATACACTTGGACGTTTCGAAGGTCCAAAAACCCTCGGCAATACTCTATGAAATGTGTTTTTGAAATTGTCTCGTTTTTTACATTGGTTCATTTTTATAAATTCTTTAAAACATGTAATTTGCGTAACTTATTTATATTAAAAAAAATGTGAAGTCATTCTTAGAGATCGTCTCGAAGTAAAAATTCGGTTCAGAACTTTATTCGAAAGCATGCAAATTAAATGGATTTTTTATTATTAAACGATTTGTGACAAAACCAAACATCACCAGGGAAAATTATCGGATAAGCATGTACTCTTTATGTATTTTAATATAAATGTTGAATTTGAATTTCAAAAAAATTAAAAAAACATTTAAATCTAAAATCAAATATCCTACATATTTAAAAAAATGTGCAGGACGTTAGATCATTTCCTACTCGATCAACAGCGAAAAACTTCCACTCAAATTAAATAAATTACAGGTCAAATCAAATAAATTCGCTGTTAAATGTGAAATTATCAAATCCTTTTCAGGATAGCAACCAACATAATATTTGTATCACACGTATTTTAAGAATTCCTCTGAAATAATTAATAAATCATGATAATATTATTTTATATTTCATTTTGCTCCGTACAAAGTTATTGTGGTCCAGATGTATTAGTAAATTGTTTATATTTTAATGAGTTTTGTTCATTTTATACATGCAGGGAATTATTGTTAACTTTGTAACCATATAAAAGTGGACTGCCTATTTTTTGAAAAGCTCATAACTTCATATTCAGAGATATTAGGATAAAGTGAAATCGTCCACAACTTATCAATATATTTGTAACATATAATTTAATTAATTGCAAGAAATAAATATAAAAAAGTACTTACTTGTTACGCTGACACCTGAAAAAGACAATAACTAAATTAAAACAAGAGAAAATGCAGTACATGTAATTTTATAAAATATTAAAAATACGAAGTTTAAATGGAAAGGTTAAGTGCGATTATGCGTATATAAATTTCCCTGCAATACCAAACTGTACAGAAGATTTTTCTGTAATCTATTTAACCCTGCGTCCGACACGTGGAAATGTGAAACATTTTTAGACAGGTGGGACGTGAAAAACCCCAATCTATTTTTTAGTTTAAAATTTTTATTTTGGAATAATGTTAATGAAATTATTTTCTCTAACATCTCTTTTGTGGAAACAAAAATCATAGTAAAGGTTTTTTTATTGATTAAAAGAAAATACAAGTTGCTTCAAAAAAGTTCTCAAGTTACAACATAATGTTATATATTTTTTAAATGGGATGGTATTCATTTTTTAGACCTTTTCGATAGAGTATTTTTTTCTGAATTCAACCATGTAATCATTTTACATCCTAACATAATAATTTTTTTGAGAAAAACTCAATTGACATTTAAATAAATTTCATTTTTATAGCTACTTTTCAGTAGCTTATGTATGAAAAACAAAAACAGCTATGTATTAAATTGAATTATTTAGGATGGAAATCAAATAGAACACGATTTATAAAGTTACTAACAAATATTTGTTTCGTTTTAATTTATGCTCAATTGTTTTTCATACGTAGCCTACTGAAAAAATAACTATAAAAATGAAAATTATTTAAATTTCAATTGAGTTTTTCTCAAAATTTGAATTCAGAAAAAAATACTCGAATAGGCCTAAAAAATTAATACTATCCCATTTAAAAACATATAACTTTATGTTGTAACTTGAGAACCACTGATTTAAAAAAATATTTTCTTCTCTATTCGGATGTCCCCCTTGGCGTTCTATAAGCTTATTTTATTGTATCTTTAATAATATAGATTTTTTAATAGGGGGTTCGGATGCTTCGCCTCTAATTTTTAGAATTTCTCTCTCGTAGTCTCCATTTTGCTATTTTCTGAAATATTATGATCATAGACAACAATACAAATTAAAGCAAACGTTTATTACCTTGAAACCTAAAGTAACAATTCGATTTCAATATATTCAGGAGGATACAATTTCAAAACGTATTAAGACAGGTGGGGTGTAGTACACCCCAGTCTAATTCAAACATACGCTACATGATTACTGATTTTAAATGCTAATACCGCAGACTCCAAAGCGCAAATTTCACCCCACGTGTCGGACGCAGGGTTAACCACGAAGGAAAACAATATATTGAATGTAAAGTAATATTTTATTTAGTTGCTTTTGATATGCCCACACCATTTGAAGTCTCTGAAACTTTCGTCTTTTATTTGGTAAAATCCATTCTTCAATATTTTAGTACCCGGTTATCTGGATTCGTATAATGGACTCGGTTATACAGGGTATTATATAAGTAAGTATACAACGCGTAATCCATTGTATAACTGACCCCATAGATAGTAACTTTGGCAATAACTTTTGTTTAACATGCTTTCTACAAGAACTGGAGGTATTTAAAAATGACCAATCACGTCATAGTTCAAAATTTTGTAAAAATTAGTGTGTTCTCTGGAAAAATGTCACACCTGTCACAAATGACATATATAAGATCATTGGCGTCGATGTATTTTTCAGATTTTCATAATGAAAAACTACATAAAAATAAATAAAATAGATCAGTACAAAATACTTCAAAATAATTTTTATTGTTGAAATGTCTAGAAAACATACATGCATACATAAAAATCACGCATATTTAACTTTGTGGGTTAGCATAAACCCGATAATAATGTAACGTTTATTTATTTGGGTGAAGTGTAAAAATAAGAGAAAAATTATTAATTAAAATAATACGTTTATTAAACGATAAATAATTAGGATAAATATTAAAAAGATAATAAAAGTAACTAACACTTTGATTAAATAATTATAAACACTAAGAATATTGTTAAATACTTGAACACTAAGATTATTTATTTAAACAATATTTATATCACTATATTCATTTATATAACTACATTTATTTATGTTAACAACTCGTAGAATGTTTATTTATATCACCTACTGTTCATTGTTCGTTGCTTCTATATATCAGACTATTCTTCGCTGGGTTCTCTGACGTGCTTATATACGCGGCGTCATTTCTCTTGAATGTTCTCCATCTTTCCATCGAATACAAAAGATTCAGGTCACCGGTGTAATTAACACGTCTCAACGCGCATGGGTTATTCCGCCGCCGGGGATTACGTCATCGCTCGGGAATATTCTACCAGTAGGGGCGCACGTCACAATAATATCATATTGGGATTTTCATGAATCAATTCCAAAATTCCTTCATCACGATCAACAGCGTTGGCATGAGGATTCCTGCCAAGATCCCAGGTGTTTTGCTGGAAGGTTCCAAATTCGCGTAGATGTTCAAGAATTCGGATAAAAACATAGTGATGCGGTATTCGTCTATTTGGAAATAACCCTCTGTACCGTCTTGCAGCAGCACGACTATTTTGTAATGTCTCGCCATAAACCATATGCATAATAGGAGGAGTCTAAGGTTAAATTATAACTTAAACTAAAACAATTACCCCTTCACCTTAAAATTATGAAATAAGCTATATACGTATTTCGAGAACTAAGTTCTCATCATCAGTAGTACAATTTTAAACAAAGTAGTTAAGATTACTTAACATGTAAACCATGCCAGAGGTCCTAACAACTCTGAGTTGTTATGACCTCTGGCATGGTTTACATGTTGAGTAATCTTAACTACTCTGCTTAAATTTGTACTACTGATGACGAGAACTTAGTTCTCGAAATATGTATATAGCTATTTTATAATTTTAAGGTTAAGGAGTATTTGCATTAGTTTTAGTTATGACTTGATTGGTCAGTTTAAAGGCCTCCAGGTCTTGTAGAAAGCATGTTAAACAATAATTATTGCCAGATTTAATATCTTTGGGGTCAGTTCTACAATGGGTAGCGTTATACACTTACATAATACTCTGTATTATATATGAAGAGTATCAGGAGGAAATCATGAGCGTGACCACGCCGTCTATAACAATAAAAATTGTTTGCTAAATTTGAGTTAAAACGTTTTTACAGAAGCGCCCAAACTTTACAATGTAATAAATACAGTTCCAATAGTTCCATATTTAAGAAAATGGACTATGGATGTTTTTGTCAGAAGCTCTTCATTCCTAAACACAATATTTTTGTAAAATGAAAATTTCTTCTCTTTGCAGGTTGTACCTTTGTTGAAGAAAGCAATCATAGATGCAAGAAAAGCTCAAATAATACCTACGTGGTTAGATATAAATCTGGTTGAAAAAGATGATCAGTGCTCAGCAAGCTATGCTCAAATTGCGACAATTGATACTTATGCTGTAGAAAAGGATAATTGCAGCCATGTGATGTTTGGACCAGTGTGCGACTACTCTTTAGGTAAGTCACCGTACAAACACAATATAACTGATTATATTTTTTATTAATTATTTGCTCTATAAGTGCAATAAAATTACAGGAAAAGTCTTAACAAATGGAAAATAGCTCAACTCATTAGATAAACAATTGTGACATTATTTTCTACAATCTAAAAATAGAGACACTTAAAAATTGGTTACTCATTTGATAACAATTCAAATTTTAGAATTCCTTGGCTTTTGAATTTTACAATCTATAATATCTCACAAAAACTTTTATAATGTAAGAATTTTACTGTAAACAAAGTGTTATACATAGAGCTTTTGGGTATAAAATTCTGTATTTTTTTTGTACCAAAATTTTTGAATTTTTGTCTTATGTGACTAATGCCCGGTTACAGAAACGTTCATCAACGCTTTGTTTAATTAACAGACCATCAAAATGAACAAATTCGAATCAGTTTCCTTGTTCTTATAACATTTAAATCATTGCAAATCGTTGCATTTGTTGATGATCCGTTAATTAAACAAAGCGTTATTAAACGCAACCGGGCAATAATGAACTAAATTTAAAGACGTTATAAAAATAGATCTAGTATGCGATCATATCAAGAAATGAACGCCGGGTCTGTCAAATATCATTTGTTTTTTTGTTTAAGAGCAAGCCCGATGTTCATTTCTTTTAAATGATCGCATACTACATGTATGGCTTAAATTCATATATTTTGACAAAAAAAAATTGGTACATATTACTAATATTATTGAAATAACTAAATAATAAATAAATATTGATATTTCATTTAATCATTTTTCATGGTATTAAGTATATGCCAATTTTATTTAGAGAGAATAAAAAATGCACAGTTCAAATAGTATCTTGTACATTAATAAAAATTCGGGAAATCTAATATTTAGATGACCTAATTAATAGAAAAATATTTGCTGATATATTGCAATGACAATAGAAAACCATGTAGTACTTTATTAATAGCCAAGTGCATTAAACTACAAGATAAACAAACAAATTATCATTATTATAATAGGTACATATTATAGGAACAATATATATTTTGATAATGAGATAAAACAATCTGCATTGATGTCTCACTTATGTTAATAAAAGTTTTATTTTTGATAATACTCGTAGTAATAAATTTTATTTATTTTATTAACTAAGCAAAAAAATCACATGCTGTACCTGATATGAATGAATATGAATATAATTTTAATTATTGCATTTATTTCCATTATTTATATTCTAGGCATATTATTAAACCAGCCATAGCTCAGATGGTTAGACATAATAATGTCAACCTACTTCTCAGAAAAATTGTTGAACATTACCGCTAAAATATCAAACACAATAGACATATTAAAATGAAGTAGGTTCCAAAAAATTTGGAGTAACACTTGAACATATCTGGTGTTTATTTAAACTGGAGGTAAAACCAAATCAATTAATTTTGATTGAAAGATAAAGCGTTTGTGGACGGCAAATCTGCAGATATGTACCTGTTTCAAACAAGCAATATTAAATATGTCATTGTATGTGTAATCATTCTAATAATAGATTGTTTTATCTATTGATAGATTAGATAAATTTATAAAATTCTGTATAGACTTTGTGACACTATCCCTGACATTTTATATAATATAAAAACAAGTGTTTTATTTTAATCTGAACTTCACTTGATAATTTATACACTGAACGGTGAATAATACACTTGGACCTCAAGTACTGCTCTCTATGTGTTGTAAAAAACATAACATGTTAAGGACAATGCTTCAGACTTATTGAAAAACAATATTTATTTACTTAAAAGTATTTTAATAAACAAATTCTTCAAATTGGTTTTTATAATTTCACAAAAAATATACGATTTGTATGTTTCATTTTATATTTGTACTATGTTCCGAGTGTAATACAACTGGGCCATAGGTCACTTTAAGCATAGGCGCCGTCTATTGGGGGGGAGGGGGGTATAATTCGACGCCTATGACCCTAATCAAAAAATTTGAAAGCAATTTTGTTAATTGTTGTAATTATAATATTTTCTGACAAAAGGAAATTACAAAATGATAACCTAATTGCCATCTATCGAAAAATCTCTGTAACTTTAAATCATAATCTTGCAATTATCGTTCTTATCAAAATATGTACTAATGTTAAATCTAAATTCATTTTCTAATAATAATGTTACTTTTTTTAGTGATTTCAAATATTAAAATGTTTTTATATTTAGAATTTTTTTAAAAATTATTTATTCAATAGGTACAAGCTGTAAACGTCAAATATAATTTATGTTTCCTGATATATAGATGATTGTAACCAGATTTTGTTTGTGTTAAAGTAAGATAACAAATATGTGTGAAAGCCATATTAAAATAATAAATAGTTTTTTTTGGACTGATTCAGTTTCTTTTATTAATAAGTATATAGTAACAATTACAAAGTGTCTAGAGACAGGTTCATCTGTGCCTAATATGAAATGTAGATACATACTGAAATATCATCGCTTATGATATAGGTATTTAACGTGCATCAACTTATTCCTAAAATATCCAATTTTATGTCGTAGCCATATTGTAAACCCGTTTAATTAAATGCGAGTGAAACGCGGCCTGATTGTCAACCCTTCGTTGACTTGGCTAATATACGAGGGTCATTTCATAAATGTTGCACACAATTGTTAGTTATTCATTTGTTTATTTTTATTACAATATCTCTTTACAATCCTTCAATATAGTCTCCTTGCTTCTCAATAGCCAAGTCCCAACATCTGGGAAGTTTTACTATTCCATCCAAGACACCATCTTTGTGTTTCTGTCGAATGGCTTGGGTAACTGCAGCATGAAGCTTTTCCTGAAACGGAAAACGATGTCCACGCATAGGTTTCAGGTTTGGGAATAGGTCGAAATCTGGTGGACTCATATACAACCACGTGGAGGCCCTTAGGCAATCGAAATCTCGCCCCTCCCCCACTCCCCTAATAAGTTTACGATTTTACCCTCAACAATTTTAATAAAATAATTTTATTATAAAAAAAATTACCATACTTTTAAACAAATTAATATAAAATATAAATAAACGAATATATATATATATATATATATATATATATATGTATATATATATATATATATATATATATATATATATATATATATATATATACAGGGTGTTTCCTTTAAAACAACCAGCGCTTTTTTGGGCGAACTAATGACTTTAGAGAAAAATGTTATATACAAAAAATTACCAGGAAAAAGGGCTTAATTTATGAGGAATAATAAATAAAAAATTCAACCAGTGGTTCTCAAACGGTAGAATAAAATTATATTTTTTTAAATGGCAACCTATATAAATTTTTTGTCCATTAGAGAGAGAATTTTTTTCTGATTTCAACCATATAAATATGATATGGGATTGTATAACAATTATTTCGAGAAAAATGATATTAAAAATCAGAAATAATTTTACAATATTGAAGTAGGCTATGCAATAAACAACTATTAATACGATTAAAATAGTCTAAATTTGTTAATTCTTGCAACTGCAAAGCCATTTTTTATTAATAAGTAATTAAACAATTACGAAAACAAACACTTAATAACGTAAGTAACAAAACTATCTGTCACCTGTATCATTTGTTTATTGCATAGCCTACTTCAATATTGTAGAATTATTTCTGATTTTTAATATCATTTTTCTCGAAATAATTGTTATACAATCCCATATCATATTTATATCGTTGAAATCAGAAAAAAATTCTCTATCTAATGGACAAAAAATTTATATAGGTTGCCATTTAAAAAAATATAATTTTATTCTACCGTTTGAGAACCACTGGTTGATTTTTTATTTATTATTCCTCATAAATTAAGCCCTTTTTCCTGGTAATTTTTTGTATATAACATTTTTCTCTAAAGTCATTAGTTCGCCCAAAAAAGCGCTGGTTGTTTTAAAGGAAACACCCTGTATATATATATATATATATATATATATATATATATATATATATATACTGTGTGTTCATTAAAAATCTAGCCATAGGCGTTTAACATGGGAAATCAGTTTTTCCTTGCACAAAAGTTCCCAAATTATTTTAGACAAAAATACTTCAAATAAATGTTGTAGAGAATCCAATTCTGCACCCGAATTAGTAGTAAGATTTTATTTTGACATTTCATAACCGAGAAAATAAATTTTAAATTTTTCTGGAGATAGCTGATTTATAGCGGCAGCCATGGAACTCAAACAAAAGTACGAGCAATTGTATGTCATCTTAACTGTCAAAAAAGTTTGTGTTTTGTGATTTTCGCAATAACATATTTCTTTGAAAGTGTGGAACAGTTTTCTCATGAAGAAAAGCTTCAGAATATAATATGGTGGACAAATTTTGATTGAGTTTGATGGGTATCGCTATAAAGATTGCTAATCTTTAAAATTGATTTTCTTGGTTATGAAGTGTCAAAAATAAAATCTTATTCCTAACTCGGGTGCAGAATTTAATGCTCTACAACATTTATTTGAAGTATTTTTGTTTAAAATTATTTGGGAACTTTTGCGCAAGGAAAAACTGATTTCCCATGTTAAACGTCTATGGCCAGGTTTTTAATTAAACACTGTATATATTTCTCAATTTTAAAGTACATAGTAAAATCTTTGATGGTTTTTTTAAATAAATTTATTTAGAAATAAGTATTTTTTAAAGATTTTTCGTTGTTTTTCTACCTCTACTAAAGTATACGTTTTAGTAATCTACCTATAATACTTTAAACTCTATTACTACGAATTTCTTGTTTTGTGGCATATTACAATAAACCCTTCATTTATTGCAAATAAAAAAAAATTATAGCATTGTTAATCGTTATGCAATAGAATTATTACGAAAATCAACATAAAATGGTAAACACTGGTATTTGGTATAATAAAAATCGGGTTGTAACAGTAGGGTCTTGTAATATTGATTGATATTTTTTATTATTGTAATCAAGATTACATTACTGTAAATAAGCTTTCTTTGTTGTAATCAAAATTTCTTTATTTAAGGATTTCTTTGTTTGTAATATAAAAAAATCTCAAAATCAATATTATGTTAATCTAATGTAGCGGGGTCCCTAAGAGGCGCGGGGCCCATAGGCTATTGCCTAGTCTGCCTATTTGGTAATCCGGCACTGGTAGGGAGCATTCCCAGCCGTATTCACGCATTCCTGATGGGGCGGAGTGGTCCAGCCTTCAGCAACTGAAGTCGGGTTTTGTGCAATTTTCTATAGAGTTTTTGCATGAAGTCCCGATAATAAACTGTTGTGACACTTGTTCCACATGGATCTCTGTCTGTCATGTTGATTCCTTTGTTAAGCAAAGATCATAATTTGTTTGACTTTTGATTTGGACCTCTCCACTCGTTGGACTGATTTCAACTCCAGTTTAAAATTTCTAACCCACGTTTCATCAATAGCGACTATTCAATACAAGATGCTTGATCTTCAGCGTTGAATCTTTGTTTTAGTAAGGTTGCAATGTTCAAGAGTCAGTCACAGTACCCAAGACACGTGCAGGCTCCATTTTTAGATGACGTTTGTAAAAAACAGATTACGCTATAGTTAAAACACACGCTTCTTCCTCAAGCCTTCTACTACAACTGACGTAAATGTCACTGTTATTGCATCATCCAGTTCGCAGTGTTGCCAACCTGAAATGATTCTCGTATTTAGAGAAAAATATCATTAATGAACGTGCATGGGGTGAATTTTGTATGCAATTACAAAGGTACACGTTAAATGTCTACATCATAAGCGGTGATGACGTTTTAGCGTGTGCCTACATTTCATATTAGGTACACATTAACGTGTCCCACAACATGAAAATAAAAAATAAACACGATATAAATCAGTACCTAATAAAACATATAATCTTCTGTTTAATACCAATAATAATCCCTATAAATGGCACACTTAACTTCAGTTTTAATTATCGTTGCATGTTAACACAGTAATTATTTCTTTTATAGCATCAGTCAGCCGAATAGTGCAATTTTACGCTACGCCACTCTTAACAGCAGGTGGATTTTCAAATGATTTTGATAAAGATAAAATTGATTGTGAAGATGAATATTTTATGTTAGTTAGGACAGGTCTTTTAGCTTCAAAGGGCTTATCGCAATTTTTCGTAAAACTTGCGTTGAGGTAACTTTCATTTCTCTAAACATTATAAATGTATTATTAGGCATATCTAATTCAGATAAAGAAAATTATAAAAATGATAATTAATTAATGAATGGGTATATATATTTCATAAATGCCTAAATTTAGTTCGCAATGCATTTTTTTGGCTTTCTTTTTTATTTTCGATTTTTATATGATAATGTTTTAGCTACAATTGGCACAAAGTAGCATTTTTATACGATAAACAAGGACAGCAAGAAGTTGCTGGCGAAAATACTTGTTCGTTTATGATGCAAAGTTTGGCCCTAGATCTTAGCAAGACCATGGAAACAATGGCACAACAATTTCAATACAAAGATGGTGATCTAGGATTATCGACTATGAGTATTGAAAACTTCTTAAAAGAGGATATTGGCGTGAATTATGGTAGTAAGTAATGAACAAGTATATTTTTTTGAAAGTGTTCTAGGAATACGTTAATGTGTACCTAGGGTTGCTAACTACAAAGTTATAAGAAGGACATTTCTTCGGCAATATTATGTCTTATACAATGTGTTCAATAAAAAACCTAACTCGGAATAGGCTATGAACAAAGAAACGTATCTCTGATTCAATTCAAAAGTCAAGTTGTCAAAATTGATCTTTTAAGGAGAACAGAATGGTCATTCGTCGTTTTCTAATTTGTTTCTATTTCTAAAATAAAATTCAAGAAGAAATGCTTTGATTTCGTTAGATAACATTTTTGACAATATGTAAAATTAACATTTAATTAAATATTTTTAAATTGACATACGTTTCTTTGTTCATAGCCTATTCCGAGTTAGGTTTTTTTTGATAACTCTATTATTTTAAATATTATGGAAAAAAGTTTCAGACGAAGTTTATTTTAAATTAAAATGTCTATAAATTTGCAGTATATATTTTTCTACAGAATGTTCCATTTTCATGCAGTGGTATGTAACTTTATATTTTCAAATGGAAGACTCTATATATTCAAATTTGAAAAGTAAATGATATTTACCATCCAATAGTATAAATACAATCATATATATATATATATATATATATATATATATATATATATATATATATATATATATATATATATATATATATATATATATGTTACTGTAAATGCCCGAAAATCGGTAAATCCTAGGATTGATGTGCAAAACCTAGGATTAACCAATTTTATGTGGTAAATTAAATGGCATGGCATATTTCTCTACGTATAACAATAACCTAACGAACAAAACTGTGCTCCAGTTTTCAAGGGTGACTTTTGTGCGTTAGGTTAGGTTATTGTTGTAGTATTTAGAGAAATATACTAGCCAGATTGTAAAACATTGCTGTCTTTGAAGGTTTGATAATCTGGTCGCGTTTCACCAACCTTTAATGAAAAGTCGGGTTTTACAACATGGCTACGACAATTAAAAATGCAATACCAATCTGCAATTGCACTACTACGTTTTAACACCCGAAATTATATAAATTATCTAATTGTTTGTAGATTTACCACATAAAATTGGTAAATCCTAGGTTTTATACATCAATCTTAGGATTTACCGATTTTTGGGCATTTACAGTAACATATATATATATATATATATATATATATATATATATATATATATATATATATATATATATATATATATATAGGGTGTAAGGTGTAATAGCTCAAAGAGCTACTTCAAATAATTCCTGTATTATTAAAGATACAATAATATTAGGCAATCTTATAGAAGACCAAGGGGGACATCCAATAGAAAATATTTTTTTAAACCAGTGGTTTTCAAGTTACAATATAAAGTTACATTTTTTAAATAGGATAATATATCTATTTTAAGTCCATTCGATAAAATTCAACCAAGTAATCATTTTATATCTTTACATAACAAAAATATTGAGAAAAATTCAATTGATATTTAAATAAATTTGATTTTTATAGTCAATTTTCAGTAGACTATGTATGAAAAACAAAAACTGCTATTTGTCAATTTGAATTATTTAATATAGAAATCAAATGGAGCACTGTTTATAAAGTTATTTGTTTTTATTTTAATTTAAGCTCAATTGTTTTTCATACATTGCCTACTGAGAAATGACTATAAAAATCAAATTTATTTATGCATTTCAATTGATTTTTTCTCAATATTTTTGTTTTTAAAATCATAAAATAAATAAAAAAATAATAAAAGGATTTTATGGTTGAATTCAGAAAAAAATTGATAACTGTGTGCTGCAAGTTGAGAACCACTGGTTTAAAAATATATTTTCTTACCTAACCGGATGTCCCCTTTGGTCTACTATAACATTGTCTTAAAGTATTTTATTGTATCTTTAATAATATAGCAATTATTTGAAGTAGCTCGTATATATATTATATCTATTTCAATCCGATATTTCATTATTATACCTTTTATTTAATATTATCAGATGTCTAATTAAAAAAATGCAAAGCTCCCTGTAGGTAAAAAATGTAATATTTAATCATTCGCTATTGCATTTTTTAATAATATATGATTGTTTTATATTATCGGATAGTAAATTTCACGATAAAATAAACAAAGTTAGGTAATATTATACGAAAAATTTAACGGTGAAAAATGTAAAACAATTGAACATAAAATACCCGACTTATTCAACAAAATAACATTTTTTTAAATGGAATGACATATTGAAAGTACCATTTGAAAGATTTTTTTTATCTGAATATAAAAGTTCATTAGCACCATGCTACAAAAGTAACCTTTGGAAAAATCGGGCCGAATTTTATGCGTTAGGCTATTGCTGTCATATATAGGAAAATATATTATTTCAGCCTATAAATTAATGAGCAATGTAATAGGTACGCTTTAAATGCTACGTCATAAGCGGTAATGACGTTTTAGCGTGTACCTATATTTTATATTATGTACACATCAACGTGTCCCTAGACAGAGCCTGTTTTTCATAACTATAACAAATAGTGTGATAAACACTCTAGCAAATAAAATATTTTTAGTTATTGTGATGTGTGCATCAAGAGAGCGTATTCACGAAATACTATTAGCAGCTATGCGTTTGGAAAATATGATGTATGATCACGAATATCTTTTTTTCAACATAGAATTGAACAGCGCGTAAGAATTTTACCAATCTTATCCATGTCTTGACTGAAATGATAATTTCCTTAGAGCTCCCGATCCAGATGAGCCTTGGAAAGATCCAAAATACAATCAAACTACTTCAAATCTTTTGAAAGATGCATACAGAAACGTTGTAACGTTAACTTCGGCATCGGAAGAAATAAATGATACTAATTCAACAGCAATAAGAGTCAAATCTCAATATACTTCAGGATTCTATGATGCTATGATGCTTTATTTAAATACAATAAATGATTTCTTAATAGATGGAGGACCCGAAGAAAATATAAATACAACAATTAATGGATATTCTGTAGTGTGTAATATGTACAACAGAAGTTTTCAAGGTGAGTATAATCATGATCATCAGCATGGAGCCCTGTCAAAATTTAATAACGAAATCGCCATTTGTCCCTTTTCTATCACAAAAACACAAAATTATACAATACCAATAATAAATATCAATCTTTTGTAAAATCTATGCGCGTAATTGTGAATCTGAAACGGATGAATATCCCTGGCTGAATAAATATTTGCATTTCTATCCATCATAATTAGGGACAACGGAACCAGCTTTGAGAGCAGTGCAATTAAAGTCGGTTGGGTATGTCATAACATAACACGCTCTGTCCTTGTTCCAGGATTAAATGGTCAAGTGGAAATGAACCAAAATGGAGACAGAAAAACTCATTATTCCTTGCTCAAATACAATCCGGACAGGGACAAATTTGATGTAAGAAAAAAATATTGTTTTCTTTCATTTTGGATATATGTATAATAAAATATATACCTTAAATTTAAGTTACTAATAGAGAACTGTGTTTTCAAAATCTGTACAAACACCGGCAAAATTAGGGAAACGCCAAAAAGCTATGTATTTAAAAAAAATGTTAACCCTCTGTCATTTAGTTTTATTAAATATGGGTGTTAAATTCGTGTTCGCTATAGATTAAGGGTTAACAATCATTTCTGCTTTTATTGTCGTTTCAATTTTAAATATTTAGAATAGTACAATAATTTCTACAAAAACGGAAAAAATATTATTTTTAATTAATAATTAATAACAATTAATAATTAATACTTTATACATAATGGAAAATTTAATTTTTTAATTCATCTAAATTTTCTACTGTTTATAAATTATTATTATTAAATTTTTCTACTCTAAATATTTAGATTTGATATGACAATAAAAGCAGCAATGATTGATTGATTTATAGTGAACACGAATTAAACACCCACAGCCCTATTCATAGTAAACAAGATAGTCCTGTATCAAAGGCGATCTAAGTAATCCTACGTTAGTTCGGACTAAACATCTGATATTCATAGTCAAAGTTCGTACTACTTTAGTCCAGTATTAGCTAATACGTCGTTAATACCTTGGCTCAACTTGACCATGGTCTATTTCTCTTATTAAACATGCGTACGTATATGTCGGCTTGATAATTTTCTTTTGCCAAATATCTAATTGTACTATGTAAATACTTGCATTTGTGGGGAGATTGTTACTATTATTTTCCAATAAAGGTTTAATTTCTAAAATATCTTTCTTAAATCTATTTAAAACATTTTATTACTACAATTTAATTACTAACCAATAAATTTGATTAAATTCACTCTCATTATACTTGTCGAATGGATTTATATAATCCAAATGTAATTTTGGGTTTCTTCGTTGATATTCGAGTACATCTCGAATATGTTTCATATCAACAGCATGATTAATAATTTCATTTATTTAGATCATTATTTCATGATATAAACACGAAACTCTGCTTTCAGAAGGCATTTGTAACAAAAAAAGTGAGGTTAATCTACCGATAAACTTAGGTAGAGGCAGAACTAAATATAGTCCGAAGTTAGTTCTGATTTAGTAGTGAAGTTAGTACCGAGATAATTCAAGTTTAGTCTATGAATATGGCTGCTATAGTTAATAAAACTAAAGAGCGACTAATATTTAACACCTCGACAAATGATAATCAATCTTCAGTAGGTGGCTATATTTAGGTGTTATATCGTCATTTGTTATTTGTTGTAGATGTAGAATTACCAACACAAATATGAAAGACAGAGGGTTCCAAGGCCGGATTGGGAAGACTTAGGCTCGATCGGCCTTTTTTACTTACTAAAATGTATACATATGCATAGGCTATATAGCCTAAACATTGTATATTATACAATATTAGATTAAACGTGTAACATTTTTTTCATGTTTGAACTTTTGTTGGCAATTAAGTCTATAATATCATCATTATTAATATTTTTAAAAATATCTTTTCCCGCAGACAATAAAAAAGCTTCTAGTTTATCTTGTGACATATAATTTTTTAGTCTGTTTAGTATATACTTTAACGTTTACAAGAAACATGTGTGCATGATAGAATCAATATAAATTTATATGCTCCTAATAGATGATTATAAAACAATGTGTGTAAATTAAATTTTAGTAAAACATTATAACAGCAAACTATACAATTTTTACAGCTGTTATAATTTGATTTTAAAATTTCTTGATCATTTGATTTTTCGTAACCTTCATCTTCATTTATTGAATATTCATTTGTATAGTTTGTATAGTTCAATTTCATTTATTTGACTTCTACAATCCCTGCAATTTCTACTAAAATAGCGAAAACCGCTTATGGTGAACTTATAGCAATAGAAAATAGGTTTTACTTACAAGCTCTTTCGGTTCACAATCGCTTACACAACGACTATATAGAGAAGTGACCTGAGAAGTACTCATTGTGGAAATTTTGTTAGTAAAAATGCCTTGCAAAAACGACACTAACAAATTGTTTCATTGGATGCTGTTACTCGTGGGCCATATTCCACTATTTGCTGATAATTTTCCATGTGATAGACCTAAGAAATACCGTAATCTATTTATGTATTGTGTTATTGATACTGCAATATATATAACAAGTACGGCTCTTGTAAGTATACTTGGAAAAATCGGTACGAATTGTATTTTTTCCAGGTCAATTCTCTATATAATCGTCGTGTAAACGATTATGAACCGAAAGAGCTTGTAAGTAAAACCTATTTTCTATTGCTATAAGTTCACTGTAAGTGGTTTTTGCTATTGTAGTCGAAATTTCAGGGATTATAGAAGTCAAATAAATGAACTTGAACTAAACTATAATTACTCTATTTTATTCCACTTCTGTGAAAAATCTTGGGAAATTCCCGATTATCCCGACTGGCCAATCCGACCCTGAGGGTTCATACTTTTTTAAATACATAGCTTTTTTGGCGTTACACCCTGCAAAGGGCAAAAACTCTGTGGTGACGTATTTATTTATTTTTCGTGTATATTTTGAATATGAAGCCTACACTTAGACGCATATTTTTATTTATTTATTGAAGAACATATTGTATAATATACTTATTTTCTTTATAGGTTGTAGCCCATTATGTTATAGATGATAAGAATTTTACATTCGTTGAAGGAAAAGATAAATTCTGGATGGTTCCAGAAACAGATACACCTATTTGTGGTTACAATTCTTCAAAATGTGCCAGTAAGCAAAATATTTACTAATATATTAATTTAATTATTAATTAATTATATCTGTAGGAAGATTGGTAAATTTGCGTCGCACAGATTTATCCCGAAAAAATAAGGTCAATCGCTGAAATTTCATTTAATTATAAATTTACTTTAACAAGTGCGCATTGAATTATTCTATTGCCATTTAAGCGAGAAACCATTTAATAAAAATATAAGAATACGACAAAACAGTAAAACAATCGCAAAATGGCAGATGAGAACATAATTTTCTATACATATTATTCAATTAATGGTTTAGAATTGAATCTGCGATGTAATTATTGCTGATAATTTAGGTTCAAATAAAATTTAAATATAATATCATTTACCAATATTCTGAGATTGGCATTTTTGTTGACGCAGTGTGAACAAATGCAGCAAGAAATTTCTTTCCGGCTATTTTACAAATTTTATTTTTGGTTGGACTGGTTAGCGTAAAATGTGATATATAGATTTGTTTACAGAGTTTGCTATGAAATCTTGGGTTCTATGTCAAAAACAGATACGTCGCTTATGACCAGAACGAAAAATCGGTTTTAGACAGTGTTTAACCGGTAATTACATTAACTATAAAAAGAAAGGAAAGAAACTACTAACCGAAATAAATTATTAACTACCTTTTGCATTAAAATTCATCATTACTCATTTTTAGGTGTACCAATCTGCATTTATAAAAGAAAAATAATTTATATAAATAATAAATAAATGATTTTATTAATCAATTTAATTTATCAGTTAATCTAATTGATCAATAATTTAATAAATTGTTTGATTTGATTTTCTAGAATATTTGTAAAGTGACATCTGCTTTTGCCATAAGCCATAAAAATATTTTATCACGTCATTTTCCAAAGGTTAATACATATTCCTTTGATTTCCATTTATGCCAATATGTATGTACTGTATCTATTTTTTCATAAATTTATTTCATTAATTACCTACATATAATCAAGTATTCCCCTTAATTTAACTCAATTTATTATTTATTGCTAAATTTAATCCAAATGACATTGTTTAATTACAGATATTTGTATGCAATAAGTGAAATATGTCAAACGCTTTATGTAAAATTAATTTTATTTAAAATTGATTTTCAATAACTAATTACATAAATTCTAACGAAATTGTATGATTATCAAGTTCGTCCACAAATATGAAATTATTTTTCGAGGAAAACAACAATAATATTTCGATTAAAATAAAATTAATTTTCATTTTCTAGTATATAAATTTAGATTGCGTTAAGATGTAAGTTAGGTATTGTAATTTTTAATTAAATATCAAATAAACTAAACTTATGAAAACCTAACCATGCGGAGTGTGGTTGAGGAATTTTATCTGCTTCAGTAAATATTTGCATTTTAGTGGTACAGGTTGGCGGTCTATATCTTTTGTACAATAGCTTTACTTGGAATAAAATTGTACAGTGTGCAAATTATTCGACAACTACAGTCACTTAAAAAATTATAAGTTTTAATAAATGGTGTCGTGGCCGCGTGCCTGGTTGTCAGGCCGCGAATCTGGGAAACCGGGTTCGACGCCAGAAATGACGCCTGGTAAACGCTCGCACGGTACAAATATGTCATCATTTTTACCGAAATCAGTGTATAAAGCAGATTGGCACACCCAGCAATGGGTAATATGCCGTGATGATATTTATTTTTTATTTATTTAATAAATAGTAAAATATGTACTTTATTTTTAGGTTCGTTCCCGTATGCAGGGTTAAGCGGATTTTTAGCTGTGATATTATTACTAGTCATAAGTTTTGTTATATACCAGTAAGTATAAATGTCAATTCTAAATGCAATTTCGGAATTTAAGTTATTTATATAAAAATCAAATTTTTTTGAAGAACAAAACATTAAATTACAAAAATAAAAAAGTAATTATTTACATATCAGGAATGTACGAATACTTTGCTGTTACATACATACATACTAAATTCGGTGTGATTAGATTAGATTACGGTCGGATAATGGAGATAAAGATTACTTGAGGAAAGTACTATAGATTTCATATAATAAAATGTTTTTAATATCCAAATCAGTTATCCAGTACTAACCAAATTTACAAAAATGGACTTATTGCACTTATTGAAAATGATTTCTTCATATTATAATGTATTATTTTACTTATGAAGACGGCTCAATTTTGAAAAAGAAATCGTCAAAACATGGCTAATAAAACCAGATGAGGTGCACCCAATAGACGAACCGGGCGAAGGTGAACTAGATCTCGCATCTGTCGCGGTAAATATTTTTCGGGAGTACGAATAAATGAACATAAACAACTGAATATAGCTACGCATTTTTGTTTTATTATAGTCAATTGCTTCAGAATCACAGGCTGATGAAGATCTGCCTCTTTGTATTTACAAAAATACTAAAGTTGTTGCTAAGAATATTACTAGTCAATTTGATGTACATAAGCACGCCAATTGTAGTCGCAGATTACTACACGTAAGTTATATTTTTGTATTCGTTAGCATTGCACTATTCTAGCTAATAACTTTTAGATGTTAGATATCCAGCATGACAATTTGATTAAATTTTATGGGATTTGTGATGGACCTCCAAAGTGCGTTATTATGGAGTATGCTCCAAGACGAAGCCTTCAAAACATACTCAAAACTTTTAAAATGAATGAAAAAACTTCAGAATTAATCACCATGTCATTCATTTATGATATTGTCATGGTAAGGATTTTATTTTACAATTTTAGAAATACAAAAAATAATAAAATTAAACACCGTCTATGATGAGCAAGTTTTAAGACAAGTGTGCCTGAGTGGTGGCGAATCTGGGGAACCGGGTTCGATCCCGACCGACGCTAAATATTTCGAATTTTATATGGCACAAAATTGACCCCTGTGGTGCACTCTCCACGCCAGAAATGAGTGCTGTAGGGTGGCGCCCGGTAAGCGCCCGCACGGTACAAAAAATATGTCATCATAATTACCGAAATCTGTGTATACAGTAGACTGGCACACCCAGCAATGGGTAATATGCCGTGATGATATATATATTTTAATATTTAGAAAGTTTCTAGGGGTATACCACTACACAATTTTATTTTTTAATTTCTATTACACAAAAATTAAAATTATGTAGGGGGTAGGTATGATTAATTCGGTTAAATAAGATTAATGTGTATATGATTTTCGCGAAATTATCAATGTAGCCGCGAAAGTTATATACATATGTACATATATAAGGTATCTGAGGCATATAAGTCCCAGTGTGTATTAAGTAGTGGTGGGATCCAACAAATCCCAGTATCGGATTTTGGATCCGGATCTGAGTATCGGATTTTGGATTCGGATCTGAGCATCGGATTTTGGATCCGAATCTAAGTATTGGAATTTGGATGTGAATCTGAGTATCGGATCTTGAATCCGGATACGAATATCGAATCTTGGAAACGGATTTGAGTAACGGATCTTAGATTCGAATATGAGTTATGAGTATTGGATTTTAGATATGGAATTTCAGTATCCGGGTCGGTTCTCGGATTCGAATATTCTCAGTATTGAACCTTACATTCAAATATTAGCATCGGGTCATGTCATATTAATATGTTACTTTATATGTTTAATAAAAATAATATAAATTTAATTTTTCATTCACAATTTACCAAATAGGACTCTATGAAAGTATAAATTATTCCTTTTTTCTTTACATTTGCACAAACTACCTGGCTATTTTAGATGGGTATTATAAAATGTATTACTGTTTGTTTACCAGTGTTTACAGAGCGCTGTAAAGATAAACAGGCCTAATTTAACGGTTCGAAGTTTGAATTTGAACTCAATTCCAGATGTTAGCCTTCACTTTCAAAATGAAGAATCGGATCCAGAATTAAAATCTGGATCCGGATCCGAATTCAAATTAAATTTTTGGATATCCGCTTCAATATCCAAACGTCGTATATCCGAGGATCGGGATATTTTGAAATCCGGGTTCTCGGATCCAAGTTTTGTCGGATGCTCACAGCACTAGTATTACACTCTCATAGATAACGGTAATATAAAAGTAAATCAGAAGTGCCATCTCGTTCGCACTGCCCTATTGTCGATGCTTCGAGTTTGTTGTGGGAAATTGTAGCGCATTTATAAAAACTCCCGACAAACAATTGTAAATTTAATTTTATTTTTTTTAAATTTTCTAGGATATTTATGTGCTTCAGTTACTCTTTGAACCTTATACTTTTTGAAACAAGAAAAAATATTTAATAAACATCCTTGAAAGTTAAGATGTACCTATTTATATTACTAGTAGCTTAAATAACTATGAGCTAAAATTATGATAAATTGACTATAAAGAATGATAATTTTATTTATATTTGTGAAACTATTCTTAGGGAATGGAATACTTACATGCTAGCGAAATCAGAGTTCATGGAGCTCTAACTTCATCAAACTGCGTTGTGGATAGTAGATTAATGGTCAAATTAACAGATTTCGGTATTCGTTTTTTGTACGATAGCACGGGGGACTTGGAAAGTGAAACTTATTGGAGAAGTAATGAAATAATGTTGTATGGTGGTATAATTGTAAAATATTTTTTATTTCTTTGTAGAGAAGCTATACTCAGCCCCAGAATTGTTAAAAGAAAATGCACCTGCGGAAGGCACGCAAAAAGCAGACGTGTATGCTTTTGCTATAATTGTACATGAAATTATAGTTAGAAGAGGGACATTTTACTTAGGAGACGACTGCAAGAGAACCCACAAAGGTAAATTCTTTTTCGCAATAACTAACCTAACCAAACCATGTAATGGTATTACAAGATACATGTAACATGTAATATATGTACGAGGGTTGCCTTTTACGTTTTTACAAAAAGTGAAACAGAAACGAACAAGTTCGAAACAAAGTGTTTTATTGATTTTCGAAATATTCGCCTTTAAGGTCTATACATTTTTGCATATGCTCAAACCAATTCTGGAAACATTTTCCCCACTCTGAAGCTGATATCGTAGAAACATGGTTTTGAAAGTCTTCAACAGCTTCTTGAGGTGATGAAAATCGCTGTCCACGCATCTTTTGTTTGACAGTGGGGAACAAGAAAAAGTCATAACGCGATAAATCGGGTGAATATGGGCAATGAGACATTAATTCGATGTTTTTCTCCTTCAAATATTCAGTTGTTTGACGTGCTTTATGGGAGCTGGCATTGTCGTGATGAAGAATGATGCGACGTATTTTGTTGGTTTTCCTTATTTCATCGTAGACCGTTGCAAACAAATTGTTGTATACCATTCAGCATTAACAGTCCTTCGATCCTCTAAAGGAATGGTTGCGACGTGTCCAGTACAACCGAAGAAACAAGCGATTATTTTCTTGGAAGTGCTCCGTGAACGAACAACTTTAGTGGGATTGGGTTCATCGTCAAACACCCAAACAGTAGACTGATGTTTGCTTTCAGGTTCATACGAATATATCAAAGTTTCGTCTCCTGTATCAATGTTGTATACGGATTTTGAACGTCCTCGGTCGAATTTTTTCAACATTTCCTGACACCAATCAACACGAGCCTTTTTTGCGCTTCGGTCAAATTATGCGGAATCCATCTGGAACAAATCTTTCTCACGCCTAAATGTTCATGCAAATTCGATTGTATTGCAGTCTGCGATATGCTAAGAGACGCCTCTATCTGTCTGTAAGTCACATGCCGATCTTCTTTAATCATGTTGCGCACAGCATTAATGTTTCTCGGTATGACAACCGATTCTGGCTGACCTTCTCAACATTCATCACTGACGGACGCACGACCACGACGAAATTCTGCAAACCAATTGTAAACAGTCTTCTCTGATGGTGCTTCATTACTAAAAGTTGCATGAAGCGATTCTATGCATTGTTATTGAGTAAGGCCTTTTTTTTAAATCATAAAAAATCATCAAACACAAACCTTCACGAGTGATTTCCATTTTTTCACAAACTTGCTTCTTTTAAACGTTCACTATCAACAACCTACTCGGTCAATTTCTAAGATGCCACTAGCTTCGCAATAACAAACGTCAATGTTCACAAATACAGTGATGCCACAACTTATTAACGCCATCTATTGTTCGATTGTAAAAACTTAAAAGACAACCCTCGTATTATAACTAAAGAAGACATATTTATTCGAGGATGAATATGAAGACAAGATCTCAATTATACAAAGCATTTGATGTAGAGTAAATTATGCCATTTACCGGTTAATAGAGAATCTTCAATCCTGGAGCTGTCGTCTAAGAACACACATGAATATAATATTAGTATATACATCACTTAATATATACATTCATTCAACACAATGTGTCACAAGAAATTGAATATATGGTGTAATATATGTATAACCGTACGATTTTAAACTTGTTTCAATAGGCACCAAGTAAGAAAAAACACCGATTACTGGAAAATAATACACAGTACCATGTGTTTTAATAGTTGTTATCAGCTGAAATAAAATTAAGACTAATTAACACCTTGATACTACCTATACTCGACTACTGTGCGTGTGTATATGTTCCACACTTGACACAAAACGACAAAAATAAAATAACGCTATTTCAAAACTCATGCCTAAGATTCGTTTATAATGTGCGTAAATATGACCATATTTCTTCATTTCGCATTTCATCTAATCTACATTACATTGACGAACGTGTGCAGATATTCTATGTTTGTCAAATTCATAAGATCATACTAACAGGTTGCCCTTCTTATCTACATGAAAAACTTAAATTAAAAGCACAGCATTAACAATTACGTGATAAGAATTCGTATATCGTACCTTCATATAAAAAAAATAAATCTAAAAATGCATTTTCTTACCTTGCACCCAAATTGTATAACAATCTTCCTGATGAATTACAATCTCTGTCTTTACACTCTTTCAAAGCTCATGTTAAAAATTTGTTCTGTTTAAATTAATTAATCTTTTTCAATAATTTATTATAGTGTAAGCAAACTAATCCTATTTATCTGCTTTTTTGGCATATTGTGCTATACTTTCATGCTATGTACTTATGTTGACTTTTTTTTCTATTTTATTGTAATTAATATGTACTGGTTGGGTGGAAGAACAGCCTTTGGCTGAACCCCGCCGTTGACTCTGGTCAATAAAGTTATTATTATTATTATTATTATTATTATTTAACTATCAAGTGTGTTAATGAGGGCGATTAATGATCGGGACATTGTTGAGATCATTAATCGCCAATTAACACACGTGTTAGTTACAATATTTTTTCGTTGACCGTATCTTACTTAAATAGAAAATCTAATTTTATTCCATGACAAATTTGTTTAGGTTAGTAATGGTTGACCGAATGTCAAATTTTACGTCAGAAAATCAATAAGTTTTGTCATCAATTGTTTTCAGTTTACTTAATGCTAGACAACACAAGCGGTTTTTTATGTTATTTGAGGAATTTTATTCTTTCAAATTCATTTTAAAGGTATGCTAAGTGAATATACCTAGCTAGTAAGTGTCAAAAGCATGACTTTTAATTCTGTCTACCTTTTTGCTACAACCTAGCGTTAGCAATACATGCTGTGTTCCATGTGGTGAACGCACCCAATAAATCGTTTATTAATAAAAAAATCATGCATTAATTAATTAGTGAATAATTTTCTATACATTAAGATAGCCTATTAATAAACGGTCGACGGAAATAATAATTTAAATGTTTTTCTATTTCGATGTTCTTATAGGTCCATAAAAGCACTACAAATACGTCATTTAGAAGATCTATAAGCGCACTGTTTGATACATTATATACAATCAGACAAAATTCACAACACACAATACAAAAACAAAATGTGATATTTCAATTGTTTAGCGGGAAACGTTACCAACATAACTGACAAGTCGCATTTTTAAAAAATCTCATTGTAAAATTACTTCAATAGAAAAAAATGGTATAAAACATGTTTTATAAGGCCGTTAACGCACTCATCTTTTGTAAAACTTGGACTTGTATGTGAACAGATTGCCTTATGATATTGTTTTTTAATGTACTACTTCAGTGTGATATTGTTTAAATACGCTAAATAGTCAACATATAAATTCAATTATAAATATAAAAGAAATCGCGAGAACAAAAACAAGAAAATTTATCTGGAAAATTAGATAATTGTGGTAGGAAAAGAGAAAAAAGAAAAACAAAGAGATTTCAGGGTTTGATTTCGTTTGAATTTCTCTTTATCAAGACGAGTTTCATTACATCAAAGGCTCTACGTAAAAGGCAAGCTGCTTATGAAGCCTGAAATGGCATAGTTTTTACCGAAGTGATATGTAATTCAGTTTTTGTGATATTTGTCATAATTATTTCCAAATTTAGACCAAAGGCTGGGGACAACATTTATTAAGTTTACATGTAGTTTTGAAAATGGATTCAGTTTTCAGTCAAAATTACGTGAAACTGTTTACATGCAATTTTCAAAATAAGTCTACAGATTAGTTTGAAAATAGTTTCGACGCATTTGGCTGATGTGGCATAATATTCACTCCAAATATTTCGTTTTACCATTATTTTGACACTGTATACATGGTATTCGGTTTCAGAACTGCATGTAAACTTAGTAATTGATTTTCATGTCTGGTTAAGAATTAGTTTACAGCGTCTCATTCAACTGTTGAATTGACCCGTATTCGTTTTCTTGCTACTAATTATAGTGAATTCAATGAAGAGCTTAACTCAGGACACAAATTCGTCCTTAAACTATGTAGCACTTTGCCGAACTAAAACTCTATGCAGTTACAATTATATTAAGGATTTGAATGAACAAGATAATGTCTAAAGCGTTGATAATAAAACGAGAATCAGTAAATTTTACATTTTAACTAACAAAACGTAGCAATCTTACATTATTAATGTAAATTTCAAATTATTCATCATTTTATGATTAATACAAACATAACATTGATTAAAACCAAAATATTTTGTAGTGCGTCGTAAATATGAAAGGTAAACATTAAAATAAAACAGATTTAATAAATATTATTCTACAAACAAATCTAGGTTGCGATTTGCAATTTAAATTTTTTATCTGAATGATATAGGTTATGTTTTTCAATAAATGTAGAAATGTTTTAATCGCAAGCAAATATTTTGTTATTTATACTATAATCATGTAATTTGCTGACATGAATTAAAACTTTTAACACTTTAAAATAAATTGACCATCCGTCCAGCATTAATAAGTGCCCGTCATTTTATCCAGAATTAATATGTGCTATGTACCCGTTATTTTGTTCATCATTAACTTTTTTTCTCGTTTTTTAAAGGAACACTATAATGTTTTAGGAATTTACTTGGCATAACTGTCTATTTTCAAGCACTTATTTTTAAGCAGGGTGTTGACAGTGCAAATTGCAAGCAAGATTTCCTGTTTCACAAGAATAGAAAAAAATTATAAGCTCATAGAAACACACTATGTACTTAGTTCAAAGATATTATACTAGAGTGTCCGCACATTCAACATTACCGTTGGTTAACACTGTTATGTTGTAAAATTGTTCTATATAACTGTAACCACCTTTGGTTAGAACTAACTGGAAGTTAAAACTGTTGTTTGCATCACTTGTAATCTTCAGTTTAACTAATGGTTAATAAACTGTCATTTTAACTAGAAGTCTAGTCATCCTGTTGCTAATGATGCGCATGGTACAATTCTGTTGGCTACTAGGGCTAACAGAGTAGAGTGGTATTTGAATAACAAAACTTCACACTGCTTTTACTGTGAAAGCAAGAATTTTTATGGCATCAAAATGGGTATTTAAAAAAAAATGTAAAACTAAATATTAAGTACAGAGAAATGTGTAACGATAAAAATTGTTTTTTTACTCCGAATAGTTAAATTCAGGGCCACCGAGTGTGCGTGTGTAGGTTGGGCACCGCAAAAAGGCGTCTCGTTAAGGGGCGTCAGTTCGCCATAATAATTAATACTATATTTTTTTTCTTATTAAAGTTTAGAGTCAAATATGAAAACATTTTTTTATTACAAAGGAATTCTTAACTATAATGAAGAAATTTTGATTACAACAATAAAATGCTTAATTACAACAATAATAGAAACGTGATTAAAATAAAAATAAAAAATCTGATGTGGACACCACACGACTTCCTTGTATGATTATTAAACTATACATATTTTTTTAATAATTAAATTACAAAATATTGACAGGCTTAAGCCAAGCCCGAGAAATATTTTGATATACAACAAAAAATAATTCATTTACTACTATCATTCTTAAATTAACATTAATCTAACCCGATTCTTTTTAAAGAGAGTTTTAATTACAACAAAGAAATATTTGATTACAACAATGAATATGACTAATTTCACAATAAAAATATAATATTTGTTATTGTACGAATCATAAAATTGCACGTATTTAACGTAATTTGACATGAACATTTTTTTTGTCCTAATCCATAGCAAGCTTTATTACAAAAACAAAAAAGTATATAATTTTTAAATTTACATATCTCGCTTATACAAAGGGCTAATTTAATAATACTTGATATACTAGACGCAGAAATTAATTCTCTAAAACTTTTATTTGAAGCATTTATTTCTAAAATCAAAATAAAATCACATTATTTAAGAAAAACTGTTAACAACTTCAGGTAATGTACCACTTCCGGTTAGCCTATTTTAACCAAAATCTATTATGTTATTTCGATTGACATAAAAGTCTTGTATACCAAATTTGAAAAGTTTTGGATTATATTTTAAAACAGTTCTTCATCAAAATCTATTATAGGCTTCATGTAAAGTGCCACTTCTGGAAATTGTGTAATAACCAGAAAGGGAGGTGCACAACTAGATGCTATAGGAGTCCTAAATACAAAATTTCAACTTTCTACGGCTTACCGTTTTTGAGTTATGCGAGATACATACGTACGTACAGACGTCACGACGAAATTAGTCAAAATGGATTCAGGGATGATCAAAATGGATATTTCCGCTGAAATCTGAAAACCGAAATTTTTCGCGATTACAATACTTCCTTTACTTACGTACAAGGAAGTAAAAATAGTCAATAGTATGGTATTATTTAAATTTTATTTCATAATTATTATGTAATATGTTGATTCCTAACATATTAGAGGTTGGGAAATACGTTACTCCTTTTGTGTATTAGGGGGGAGCGAAATTTCAATTGCCTAAGGACCTCCACACGGTTTAATCCGGCACTGGGTATTGAACCCGCCAAAACCTGGGTTCGGTTCAGGTTAATTTATTTTTTGAGAGATGGTTTTGGGTGCGGTTCTGGTTCAAACATTAATAAAATTTGTGGTTTTGTTCTGGGTTCAAGTATTGGGTTCAGGTTCGCTTCAATTTAGTGAAAACGGAATTAATGTTTTTTAAATAACAATCTTTATATAGAAATAATTTAAAATACGAGCCGGAATTTACGCAAGACAAGAACACGAACAGAATTTCCACAGACAACACAGGCGTCGATTATCGGCTGTATTACGATTACGCGTATGTTTCGAACTCAAAATGAATACGAACCGGTTCGATTCCGATTCTGGTTCAATTGAAAAATAAATTTGAGTTTCGGTTCTGGGTTTGGGTTCGCTAAAATGTTACGGTTTGGTTTCGGTTTTGGTTAAGTTCAGGTTCGGGTTCGATGCCCTGTTTTTAAGGTTCCTCATTGCTAATTTCCGAATTTAGTTCTCAAAATTGTATAAAGTTTTATATATTTTAATTTATTTTTATATGGACGTTATACGTATAGTTATAGTAGCTATAAGGGCTAGTATTAAAGCTTACTATATAAATATAATTATAGTGTCCAGTATTGACATGGATGACATCTGGTCACTTTGCTTTAAAACAATTCCACTGTGTTATAATAAGTTTAAAAAATAAATTATTGGAATTTGTATAGCCATCCTTTGAAACAACATTTTCTTTTTATTGTAATTTGCGAATTAACCAGGCGTTTTATTTGTAACAAATTAGTTAACACTTTGTTCAACACTAGAAGCAGTAACTAACTAGTTTGACCTTACAATATTGGCTCTTTTGTAACGCAATTCGATTTAACATCTATTTTCCTCAAGCCGGATATAATTAAAACGTTTGGAAAACATGCCTGCTTTTGCCGACAAACATTATACATTTTGATGATATAAAATAAGTCAAACTGTATTTAACTATATTTTACAATAAATAAATTACTGAAATACCTCATTATGTTTTTTTACGTATTCAGATATTTTATCACACGACAAATCAAATGATTAAACCATGTCAAATTAGATTAGGTTACATTAGGTTATGTTAAGTTGTTATTTTATTATTTGGCCAAAGATAAAATTGCACGTGATGATATGCACATTTGATAAAATATCGTGTTACATAATGGACGTGATAAAATTAACGAACCTTTCTCGTATGATAAAATGGCATGGAACTTATAGTTATGGATATATGAAAATAATTTATTATGTCTGTGGTTTAATAGACAAACAATCAATAGCAGGGTTGGATTCAGATAGTGTAGTGTAGTACCTACTCTTATATGTTCATAAATAAATACGAATTCTTTAATTTATAAAAATATTGAAAAATACATACAATAAAGTTTATAATCTATCTATATGTACCTATAGATGATTGAAAAAATATTGAGAGAAATATGTAGCTATTTTTACTTCCTCGTACGTAAGTAAAGGAAGTATTGTAATCGCGAAAAATTTCGGTTTTGAGATTTCAGCGGAAATATCCATTTTGATCATCCCTGAATCCATTTTGACTAATTTCGTCGTGACGTCTGTACGTTCGTACGTACGTACGTATCTCGCATAACTCAAAAACGGTAAGCCGTAGAAAGTTGAAATTTTGTATTTAGGACTCCTATAACATCTAGTTGTGGTACTTTACATGAAGCCTATAATAGATTTTAATGAAAAACTGTTTTAAAATATAATCCAAAACTTTTCAAATTTGGTATACAAGACTTTTATGTCAATCGAAATAACATAATTTTGGTTAAAATAGGCTAACAGGAAGTGGTACATTACTTGAAGTTGTTAACAGTTTTTCTTGAATAAAATGATTTTATTTTGATTTTAGAAATAAATGCTTCAAATAAGAGAGAATTAATTTCTGCATCTAGCACATCAAGTATTATTAAATTAGCCCTTTGTATAAGCGAGATATGTAAATTTAAAAATTATATACTTTTTTGTTTTTGTAATAAAGCTTGCTATGGATTAGGACAAAAACATAAAAAAATGTTCATGTCAAATTACGTTAAATACGTGCAATTTTATGATTCGTACAATAACAAATATTATATTTTTATTGTGAAATTAGTCATATTCATTGTTGTAATCAAATATTTCTTTGTTGTAATCAAAACTCTCTTTAAAAAGAACCGGGTTAGATTATGGTCCCTATATATCTTACTGTTTTGAAGTTAAAATTAATATTTTGTAATTTATTTATTAAAAAATTATATATAGTTTACAAGGAAGTCGTGTGGTGTCCACATCAGATTTTTTTAATATTAATTTAAGCCCTATAGTTTAAATTACAAAATTGGGTGGTGAAGATAAATGCCACTTTTTGGTGTAAAAAGTTCCTGAATTATACTTCCGATTTTGCCAGATCAGAAATCGCTATTTTTTTGAATGAATGATATGTTTTTATATTTTCGGAAAATATTTTAAATTAGCTTTTCAGTAATGCTAATTACTTGTATTTTCATTAAAAAATAACCGTCTTTTTTTTTAAGATTATTATTATCCGTTGCCATGACATTGGTTGTGCCTTCTTTGTTAATTTAAATTTACTCTTTTTAGAATTTTATAGGTCTCATGTCTGCTCGCGGTCTATACACTTTCAGTTTGAATTGTCCAAAATAATGAAAAAGATTATACATCAGCCAAACGTCAAAATATTTCCCCAAACTAAGAAGGCACAAATTTCATATCAAACTGATAATACATTAATTTATCATAATTTTGGAAAAAGTACTTATTTTCTGCCTCTGAGACACGGTGAGACTAGCCGTGTTCCTTCGGGCTGTGATTGTGATTTTATGAATTCTAATTGGTTTAATCGTGATCTTTTTTAATCATGATTTAAAAATTATATCAAGAAAACAACTTGAACAATATAAACACCATCTAGCGTCAAATGTCATATGCAGACCATTGCAAACTAATTTATTTTATTTTATAAATAATCTACTGTCAAGTGTTATAGTCCAGCACAATAAAAATGGATCATATAGAAAAATAAAAAAAATGTTCTTGGTAGGTAACATATGAAGTATGTTTACTTAAAACAAATCTTTTATGTAACATATTTTCTTTGTTATCAAAGTATGGTGGGTCATTACATGCTTTTGCAGGAAAATCATATTTCCTTTGATGGAACAAACCTCACATTGATAAATTTCTACGCTCGAAAACCTATTGTCGTCAGCCATATTTAAATTTCCTCTGAAATGAATCCGTGTGATCACTGAAAAAGGAAGGGAAAGGGGAAGGTTGTCTAGTGATCACAAAATGAGAAAGTGGGAATAACGAATAGGAAACGAAAAAACATACTTCTTCTTAATCATGATCACTTTGATGATTTAGATTGCGAATCAAAGCCCGAAGGAACACGGTTTATGCTAGTATACTATACGCGCTGCGAGTCAACTCAATATGCAAAATATTACAATAGAGCTCAATACATACATGTAGACATTTCCGATTTCTTTATTATTTATACTTGTATACGTTCCGCGAATATTTTTAAAAAATATTTTTTGTTAATATAATGTATGATCACATAAATAATGATAAGCGCTGGGTCCCTATAAGTGTGGGGCCCGATTTGGTCCACCAATCGGCTTATACCCAGCCCTGATCAATAGAGCGCTTTTGTTACAAGTGACTTTTAACCTAATAAGAATATAATGTAAAAGCGTGTTTCATATTAGCAGTATTATTATAATAGGTCGTTCGTAATATTTATATTTGCAAGATTATGGAAAAACTATATTAAAACAGCCTTGAGGTACCTACATACACATGTTTACATGCAATGTCACCTTAATCAAGGTAAATATTACCGATTTTTAGTCTACATCTAATAACAGGCTAATCACCCTTGATTACAAGCAAGTACCACCAGTCATTGCATTTTTGATTCGTTACTATGGCAGCAATGCATAGTTAACTTTGTAATCAGCTAACCAATTTTGTGCAACTCACTTAATAGAATTCTAAATTTAAATTGTACAACTTGTCATTTTGATTATTCCGAACTTATATTTACAGTTCCGTTTTGTAAAAATATGTAATATTCAGGGCCTGATTAGCATTTCTTTACGCCCTAGGCCATAGTTCATGACTGCGGCCCCATCTCAATATATAGCAAGTGTCTACTTTTTTATGGTCCTTAATTATTTTTAGAACGAAAGTGTAAATACAACAAATGTTCAGAATTAAAAACTGTATCTAATACATGAGTTTAAATTTTTTATTTACATTCGTTTCATTCGCAAGAGAAAATTGTAAATTTTAGCTATTCACAAATTACCATGAGAAATATAAGAATAATGTTAATAGTTAGTTGTAATGTTTGAATCTGACAGACGACATCTGACAAAGTTTTAATAATATTATTGATTTCAATAAATTAATTACAGGCTATAAATATCTAAAAGTTACAAGTTTTATTTTTCCTCTCTCTCTCGTGACCGAATCGGATGAAAGCAATAATTTGAACTCAATATAATAGTTTTTAATTCTGAACACTTTTTCTAAGTATACTCGTACTTTTGTTCTAAAATTAATAGGGCAGAAATTACAGCTATAAAAAAAAATACCATTGTATATCCTATAGTTCATTCAAAAGTAGACAGCCAGTATATAAATATTATACTCCGTTCGCTGAAACGACAGAAAGTGGAACTAATTCTTGAACAGAAACAAGTCATTCTATTGGTTCAGCTCCAAAATTTATCCTTTTGACAAATAGACTGATTTGTTTCTGTTCAAGAATTAGTTCCACATTTTATCGTCTCAGCGAACGGAGTATAGAATTATTTAAAATCTTCGCCAACTGTTACAAAGATAATGTTTACGTAGTGTGCATGATGTGGTAATTTCAGGCACTTCCTCTCCGTCGCCGTTTTCCTATTTTCCCAACAATTCGATCTGCGCCCCCCTTCAACCCTGCACCTTAGGTCATGGCCGAGGTTGGCCTTATGGGTAATCCGGGCCTGGATTTTATACAAAAACTGAATGTTATACAAGTATTTCACCATTTAATATTGAGTTACGTCGTCTTTATATATAATAACACCTTCTTCTGTTAGCGCAGTGATACTCACTGCCCCCTTTCTGAATATATATTTTTTCAATGTTCCCGTAGAAAATTTATTCTAATCTACATAAACTCAAAGGATCGGCGTAAAACGATGACACGCACTTGTATAATAAAACTGCAAAGAAATCTGTAGCACGCTTACCAAAAATTACTTAATGCCTGCAAGATTTGTACAAAATTCGAGGTTTGTATGTTTTTGTTTTCGCTCGAATTGTGGCACTTTGGCAACAGCATATACCCTTAACACTTCCTAAATACCTTAAGAGGTCAAATTTATAAATTTGTCGGCTTAAAGAAAATCAGATTATGATATTTTTCTGTAATTTTTTTATATTTAATAAAAAAAGTTATTGATAAATCGATAAATAGTGATAAATCAATATTGTCCGACGGAGATGTTACATTTCCAAAAGTATGCTGGTTATAATTTTGAGTCTTTGTATTTGTAAATAAGGAGATATTTATCGTTTTATGTCGATCAGTTAAGTATTAAAAAATAAACTATGTGTTATATTTTAATTCCTAAAATCTTGTCTCAAAATAAATCATTTTGGAATTGAAAATTTAAAACTAATGCGACGATGCATTGCTGTATATTTGTATATTCAAGAGGAAAAATATTTTAGTCAGTTAAATTAATTTTTACGAAGTTTTGCGTGCCAAAAGTAAAGGGTTTCGCTAGATAATAAACCTGGATTAGAAGATGATCGAATGTCGTTCGTATCATATAGATTGTAAGTTTTGGTCTATATTTGAAGTAGTCGAAATAATTTTGTAGAAATTCTCACCATTTGTGTAGATGCCACTGATGCTGATTTCGTATTCAGCATAATTTTTGGAATAAAATTAATTTGATGTCGCTGATTATTTTGATGAAACTGCATATGTAACAATGTAATGAAGTGAGAGGAATAAAAACCAAATGGTTTTTGTATCTCTCGGGCAAATATCACTTTTGCCCCGCCACTGTGGAAGCCAGCAGGCAGCAAAGCTCTGCTGAATACTGAACGATAGATCTATACTGTTAAATCGTGCTTGTGTGACCGACTGGCATTAGATTAGCGTGTGTGTACGGTGTTTTGTGCATGTATTGGTGTGTACACCTCATTGTGAGCGAAAAGGATTAGTGCTTGTTACTTGTCATCCTGCTTTATCTGCTGTCGTAAATGTGTGGCTACTAATGACTAGCGGATGCCGGTATATACGCCATGCTTGTTTTTACTAAACTATTATTTTTCATTTTGGTTATTCCTGTACATTTTGTACAGATTACTGTTATTATTAATCAAAACGCGTTGCTGATAATTGAAATACAAATAACAATAATTAATACGAGTGGTAGCTCTGTAAACAGATTTCCAAACATTATACAGAAACTAATAGTTGTACCCATATTAGAAACTCTTAATGTCATTGGCTGGTAGCACAAGCCTTGTTTTAAATAAAACGCTGTTTTAATAAATGTCAAATTTCATTATTTAATAATACTAATAAATGATATAAAACTTATCAAAATATGATTTTAAAGCAGAACATAGTTTGTATTCAAACAAATATTTTGAAAAAAATCGTTCTCTAAAAAGGGTGAAATTACGTATTGAAATTTGAATTTGACACTTCTTAAAATAGCGTTTTAGTTAAAACATGGCTTGTGCTAGCAGCCATTTTGTTTAAAAAACAGTAATACAAAGATGAACATACAATTGTGTACCAATTTGGTTTAGATAAAGACCCATTTTCGCAGAATTGTTCTTGGGGAAAATGACTTTTTATCAGTTTTTTCAGTACGATTAATTCTTAACATTGTATCTTATGAACTTGTAATACTGGATACACTGTATATAACATTATATAATTCAAGTTTCTGGAGTATGATATAAAGCATTAGCTCAATAAGGTACAGATATACATACGTATATAATGTAAATATTTCAAAAAGGTTTTAATTGGTAGAATATATTTCACAAACGATCAATATCGAAATAAGCAATTAATTTTGCGTGTAATTGAACGTCTAGGGATCGTCTTAAAATTTTCCAATAAATAAAAATACTAACTTCAGACAAACACGCCCGGACAACCGCGAATACAAGTAAAAACAAAACTCGTCTGGAGAAATCCAAACGTCTGATCACCTTAGCTGCAGAGACATAGAGAATGAGACTGAAAACAGCAGATACTGTTTTTTTAAATTTTATTTTCAATTTGTAACGACTAATGATGGCTTCAGTACTTATGAGAACAACTCGCACACAAAGATTTTAAATTGTAAAAAGTATAGTTGCAAATCATAGGTTACATTTAAAAACTGTGCATTTAAATTAACAAAACCGATAAAGTTAAGTTAAAAGAAAAGAGAAGAAAAGTTATAGTATTTCACTCCCTCACATACGGGTGTTGCGACACACTATTGAGAGAGATGACACCTGATAAATAATTTTTCTGATAAAAAATACTGTTTCAGTAAAAATAATTTAATGAAGTAAATTATCATCATTAATCGAAATCTGTGTATAAAGCAGATTGGCACTTCCAGCAATGGATAATATGCCGTGATGATATATTTTTTAAATATTTTTTTTAATTATCTGACTTAATTGGACAAACAAATTTAATGTGATAGACAAAATTATCTTTGACATATATAGATCCTTTTATCGTGTCACTTTATGACCAAATTTTCAACTTCTGTTACGAATTTGGGGAACATTTATTGGTTCGTTCTTACAAATGTCCTGAAATACTAGCATTAAATTTTATATGATTGTTAAGTTAAACTTAATATTTTATCAACATTTTCATGATTCTTAAGCACTGTTGATATATATATATATATATATATATATACAGGGTGTAACACCAAAATTGACCACCGTCATTATTTTCTTTATTATTATAGTCACAAAAAAATACTACAGAACAAAGTTATAGGGGGCCAAGGGGGACGTCCCATTAAAGAAGAAAATAGTTTTTTAAACCAGTGGTTCTCAAGTTGCAACACAAAGTTATATTTTTTCAAATGGGATTATACATATTTTTATGCCTATTCAACCATGTATGAGTTTTATATCTTTACATAATAAAAATATTGAAAAAAATGCGATTGAAATTTAAATAAATTTAATTTTTATAGTCATATTTCAGTAGGCTATGCAGAAAAACAAAACTTGCTATTTGTCAATTTGAATTATTTAGGATATTTGTATCATTTTAATTTAAGCTTATTTTTTTTCATTCATAGCCTACTGAAAAAATAACTATGAAAATTAAATTTATTTAAATTTCAATTGACTTTTTCTCAATATTTTTGTTATGTAAGGAAAAAAAATAATCTCATGGTTGAGTTCAGAAAAAATACGCTTTCGAATAGGCATTTAAAATATGTATAATACCATTTGAAAAAATATAACTTCATGCTGTAACTTGAAAACCACAGGTTTAAAAAAATATTTTATTCTCTAATGCGATGTCCCCCTTGGTCTCCTACAACTTTGTTCTATAATATTTTTTTGTAACTATGATAATAAAAAGAATAATGGCGGTGGTCGGTTTTGGTGTTACACCCTGTGATTCATTGCTCTGTTCTTTTTAATAACTCGGGTATTTTAAATATTACGGAAAAAAATTCAAACGAAGTTTATTTTATATTAAAATGTCTATAAATCTGCAGTATAGGCTTTTCTACAGGCTGTTTCATTTTGTACGTAATAGTATGTTACTTTATATTTTCAAATCGAACATCCTATTATATTTATTCAAAATTGAAAAGTACCTACATGAAATTTACTATACCATAGTATGGAAACAATTATATGTTATATTATTAAAAGATACAATGGCGAATGATTAAAATATTACGTTTTTATTAAATACAGAAGGCTTTGCAGTATTATTTTTTGAATTAGACATCTGATAATATTAAATAACAGGCGTAATAATGAAATATCGGATTAAAATAGATGAAATATTTAATTAATTTTCATTAAATTTGAAAAGCGAAATGTTAAAAATAATGTAATACAAATCCCACTGTATTTAATAAAAATGTAATATTTAAATCATTCGCCATTGTATTTTTGAATAATATAACATGATTGTTTTTATACTATTGAATAGCAAATTTCATGTTCTTTTCAAATTTGAACATATATATATATATATATATATATATATATATATATATATATATATATATATATATATATATATATATATATACACCGGGTATCCCAAGAAATACTTAACATATAGGCGTTTAACATAGGAAAACAGTTTTTTTTTTAAATAAAAAGTGTCCCGCAGAAAATTAAGCAATAATATTGGACATGATAATAGTACGTTACCTTCTGTGCATTATTTATTATTAATTACTTTATTATTATTATTTTACAAATTAGAAAAAAAAATTATACATAAATTATTGTTTCAATATTTAACGATTATTGATTAAAGTTTTCAAAAGTCTTCCGTGGCACAATGGTTAGCGGAGCTGCCTTTAAATTTTATAGATTTGGGTTCGATTCTTCAGTAGGACAATTTTTTTTATATTTTTACAAAAAATATTGAACTTTTAAAAATCTATCTTTTATTTCCTATTCCAAGCATTTAGAAATAATAATACCTTTATAATAAAGAAAAAAATAATTAACAAAAAATGATTACAACAATGAAAACAGTGATGTGATAAAAATGCATTATATTTTCTTTTCTTGTTAATAAAAAATAATTGAGATGATAGGTATTAAATTATTTTTCATTGACATCAAGGAAAATATAATGCATTTTTATTATATCACTCTTTTGATTGTCGTAATCCATTTTTGTTAATTATTTTCCCTTTATTTATTATAAAGTTATTATTTTTAAATGATTGTGATAAGAAATAAAAGATATATTTTTAAAAGTTCAATAATTTTTTAGTAAATATAAAAAAAATGTCCTGCTGGAGAATTGAACGCGTCAATAAAATTGATAACCATTGCGCTAACTTTGTAAATCTTTTTATATTTCATCATAAAATATTGCAACAATTATTTATTTATAAATTTTTATGATTTTTTCAAATGTGTGCAATAATAATGCAGTAATTAATAATAAATAACGTACAGGAGGTAATGTACTATTATCATGTCCAATATCATGGCTTAATTTTCTGCCGGACATTTTTATTTACAAAAAACTGTTTTCCCATATTAAACGCCTATGTCAAGGATAAATGGAACAGCCTGTAGAAAAACCTATATAGTAGATTTATAAACATTTTAATATAAAACAAACTTCGTTTGATTTTTTTTTCATAATATTTAAAATAATCGAGTTATTAAAAAAGTTTATAGGTTACACAGAGATGTGAATCATTGCAGTCATAAGAAGTTAGTCGTTAATGTTAGCATTTTTTTTTTGTTTTTTTAATAATTACTCAGCGACTTCTTACACCAACAATTACTCCGAATAATCTATAAATAGCTTGGTACAATCTTAACCCAAGTGAATAAAATGTCAATTCCACTAAATCGCGACAATTAGCCCTCCATCGGGTGAAGAGGACGGTACACACTTAACGCTATTCTGTGGGCTACTAAGTGTTTCCCTTATTTGTGCCATTACATTTCGTCCCAAAAGGAAGAAATTTTATTCGCTATTAGTTATATAAAATTAGTCATAAGTTATTATATTTCGAAGTTGGAGCGTTTCTACATAAACGTTTTATAAAATGACTAATTATTATGTAATTGTTCAACAATGTTTAATTTTCTAGTACTTAACATCCAATACCTAAATATTTTTCTGATATTTAAACATGATCCTGAGTAAAATTAAGGTACAGAAATCTTTAACAGTAAGGAAGATTATTGTATCAAATTCATAAAAATCTCAGTTACACAGCATTTATTTTTACAGAACTGTCGTTTCGGTATATATTATACTTTTTTCAGAGTCATCGTAAACACTTAATCTGCACCACAGTGTGATGATACATATTCTTAATTTATTAAAAACTATCTAACATCTAACCGTTATTTTTATATGAGATGCAGGTTTAGTTTTCATCGTCCGAAGAATGTTTTAATTTATTCTGCGATATTCTTTCAGTTTCGCAGATTTTATAACATAAAAAAACTGGTCTGTAAGAGATATTAACAAAATCAATTGTAGTCTGCAACAGAGTCCAGAATGAACATATGTTCTAAATTTGGTTAATTTACTAGTAGCCGTTCAAATCTGATACTGTTTCAAATATGTCGCTAACAACTAGTTATTTTTAGAAAAATAGCATATGTTTTTAGATATATAGGTGATTGAAAAAATAGCGACAAATAGATATTTTATTTATTATTAATTTTAGACCCATAGTTTAAATAACAAAGTTGAAGGCCAAGTAACATACAATTACTGATAAAATTATGAAAACTTTTAAATATTTTTTTTTTTTTAGATATGTTTATAGTTCTCTAGTCAGTGTATTGGAGAATAAATTCACAAGAAATCTTTTGATATTGGCTGTACGATTTGATTAAAATAACATATACTTTTTTCTGGTGGACAGAAGTATGGAAACATGATTTTAACCTTCTTACTTTCAGTTGTATTTTGTCATTTATTTAGTGAGTTTTTACGAGAAAAAATAGTACAGCTCCATAAAGATGGTGTGAAGCAGTACAATATTTCAAAAACTTTAAATATCATCAAAGTGGCGTATCAAATTTTTTGAAAGTATTAAAACTAAATAAAAGACGGTCGGCCAAAAAAAACCAATGCTAGAATTGATAAAATCATTTGGCGTCTGTCAGTAAGTGATCCTACTTTATCATCAAGTGAACTTGTTAAAAAATTGGGAAACAATTTGATGTAGATATGAGTGATCGCACTGTGAAATGACGACTGTTTGATATAGAATACTGGATAGAGTAGCCGAAAAGGAACCTCTACTAGCAAGAAAAACAGGTGGACCCGAATTGCATTTGCTGATTAACACTCATCGTGGAGCGATGAAAGCAAGTTTAAAATATTTGATTCTGGCTAGAGACAATATGTTAAACGTCCATTGGGTAAGAAGTATGATTATAAATACCGAAAACTAACTGTTAACATGGAGGAGGTAATGGTCATGGTGTTGGGGTGTTATCTCGCTCTGGTACAGGACAAATTTTTTAAGAATAGTACAGAAAATGAATATTTTATATAAGGATATACTGGAGAAGGTAATGCTACTATTTGCTGAGCTTTGCGTTGGCATTTCCAGCAGGATAACGATTTGAAGCATTCATCAAATGTTAAAGAATGGTTTATATATATATATATATATATATATATATATATATATATATATATATATATATAAAGATTTTTTAAAATGCCTTTCTCAATCTCCTTATTTAAATCCTTCAGAAAATCTTTGGGATCATTTAGATCAACAAATTCGAAAAAAAATATGAAAAAAGAATTGTGGGAGTCAGTAAATGATGAATGGCAGAAGTTTCCTGCAGACATATGTAGGAAATTAGTAGATTCGATGTCCCGAAAATATCAAGCTATACACACTAAACTGCTAACGTTTTTGCAACGAAATATTAATTATATTACTTGTTTTATTTCCAAGGGTTTTTCTTTGAATACGGTTATTGTTATTAAATATTTATTAAATGTTAAATATACTCAACAACATAGAAAAAACAGTCAAGAAATTAAAATGGCGCTGGGCTGGACATATCCAAAGACTCAAAGACGATAGATGGACCACAAGGACGACCAGATGGATCCCATGGGACAAGAAAAGAAACAGAAGAAGACAACTGAAAAGATGGAAGGACGACAGCAACAAATCTGCGGGAAAGCTGTGGTCGAGGAATGCAAGGGACCGAAATTATGGACGGAAATGGAGGAGGCTATATTATTATATGTTAATAATACTTATTCATAGAAATATTAATTAAAATTACATCGTGAAAATAAAAAAAAAAATTATACTTTTTCCACCACTGTATATTTATATATATGTAGAAAAAAAATAATTAGCTGTATGATACGTACAACCTAACTGCAGCAAGGATACAATTTAGGATAAACTAGTTTGCTTAACTAATAGCCTTATAACCAAAACAGTTGCTAGTCGATATCAAAAGGCAGTTATAATGCGTTTGGAATGTGGCAAATTCCATGCTGGAATTTTGATAGCAATTAATACGAAGTGACTTAGACAGGAATCTGTAACTCTGTTGCCATAATCATGTTATCCTGTCATACAATCTTGTATGTAAAATGACAAACTTTTAATAGTGAATTCCAATAGGTCCTCCACTATTGGAATTTTGTATTAAAATTAGATCTTAAAACTTTATGATAGAGGCCCGATTCTACCACTTCTAGTGATACTTTATTAGCCATTAGTTAAGAATGAAACTAAAGAATGTTATAATATTTTTAACTTCCAGTTAGCTGTAAAGGGCATCGAACTCGAATTTGAATTGAACTAAACCGTGAACCTAAACTCAGAACTGAACCTCACATATATTTTTCAATTGAACTCGAATTGCAACCGAACTGGGTATTAAAATTCTGGTTCAGGGTTCAACTTCAGTTCAGGTACATTTTCAATTAGAAATGAGCCGTAATCGTAATAAAGCTGATAATCAACGCCTTCGGCTTCTGCGTTGCTGCCTGTGTTGACTTTTCGAAAAAATGTGTTCATTTCTTATCTTGCATAAATTCCGGCTCTCATTTTAAATTATTTCTATATAAAGATTGTAATTCAAAAAACATTAATTTAATTTCATTAGGTCGAACCGAACGTGAACCCAATTCAAATAATGAATGCAAAAATAGCTAAACAACAAAAGTAAACCAAATATTTGTTTGAAATAATATAGACCATATATGGGAGCGTCTAATAAAAGTAACTTGGGTCGAATTCTATTTTGTCATTCTACGCACTCGTCCATATTTTCATATTTAGTATAAATGAAGTTTGGTAAAACAATCGCAATCGCACGAAGTGGTAAGGTATGTAGGGGATAGAGTTGTATGCTGTAGCCGTAGGCCCAATCCCGAGAGTTCCCAACCAACTCCAAGTCCACAACTTAAAAGCCCTCCGTCATGCGCGAGTGTCGCTGGCATCGGCGTCGAGACGACCCTATTCGTTGTTGGCTCTCATCGTCGGCATTCGTGAGTCAAAGCGCGACGAACTCACATCGATTTGCCCTACAACTCGAACTCGATACGATACTCAGTGCAGTGCTTCGCGTTCGGCATTACACGTGTTGCGGACGGGACGCAGACGTAGACGTCTCGCGTCATGCGAACTTAATTTTTTCAAAATAATTATTGTATCGAAACTCATGTAATCGAGTAATTTGGGACCAAAAAGGCACCATGTCGAATAATTTAACCCCTTCACCGCATAGTATGTCGCTAAGTTTGCCCAGCGCGGAAGGCAACACCAGCCGGCAAGAGGGCAATTCCCCGTCGCCGAGGAGGGCAATAAGCCCTTTGCTCGAAGTTCGAAGACCTCACTGTACGCTAAATTGCGACCACTGTAATTTCATCCTCGAAAACAGATTTAAGCATTCCAGTAAGTGTAGATTGTTTCTTTGTTGTGTGTCTGTGGTTTTCCTGTTCTTGCTCTTCATCTCCACTTTTTCACAATGAAGCTGCAAAAATGACACCTTTCACCTTTGTGCGATAACAGATGAGCGAAGATATTAAGCGCTTGCTTACACTTCTTATTTCGTTCTTTGCTAATTCAGTGCTTTTATTAATCCTCTTTATGCTTTGGGGATTCATTTCTGCCGATGATAAAAAGACCCAATACTTTCATAAACTTTACTCAACAACTTTAAAGTTGTTTTTACGCTGTTAAGTAAATATAAATATTTAAAGTTTCAGACAAATTGATTATGCTAAAAATATCAAATAAAGTTCATAAATTCATATTAAAAATAAATCTGTTTTACTTTTGAAAGCATAGTTGTTAAAACATTTACTGTTGAACAAAACATATAACTAGAGGCACTTTGTTAAACTTTCTTTCTGAAGATATTTAAATTTAATAAATACAGGTGTGTTTATATTATTTTATGTTTATAACTAGTATTTAAAATGTTTTATTGTATTTGTAAAATAGCGTAATTCAGTATTTAAACATTATTCACTTCAGTGCAGCCAGGAAAACATCATTTCCCGGTTTATGTAGTCAATATTTTCATCGTACGGCGACTGAAATAGGCTAACCTTTTAAAGGTTACGTTCATTTAAATTTCCCTGGATTATTTTAAAAGCATAAATTTAATAAAATTTGTATATAATTAAAAAAAATCATGAAAGACAAGTTTGTGTAATCAATTAAATTCTTGTTTGAAACGGCTTTTCCACGGTTCAAATACTTTCATGTTAGATTTTCAACTATCAACATTTAAATATATTTTTACGGTTGAGAAATTTTAATTAAGGTCTGACTAATTCACTTTTGGACGTGGGAATAAAATTCAGTTTCTGGATTACGTTTTCATTTTACGTTTATTTTCTAATTTAAGATAAAATTACATTTTCGGTGCACGGAGGGAGGAATTGCAGGCTTGTAATAAAGTAAAAACTGTAATTTGCTGTGAATTATGATTATGAGTACTTTACATATGTAATTAGATTTTCTAGGATACCTATTGCTTTTTGAGAGATAAACTATATGTGGGATCTCAGTTTTTTTTTATGAGAGGAAGACCAACGTTTAGTATGAAATCGTCGTTTATAATAATACTTACTGATTTGTGGTAAGATGTACATTAATTTGCGTATATTTATAAAAAAATGAACTTTTTTGTATTGATAGGTCCCGGCTCCATAATAGTTCGGCCGGTTTACATTTTCAACATACAAATTATAAAAAGTTAGTAAAAATGTTGACTGAACCGAATATGTTATTCAAGTATTCCGCTATTTAATACTGAGTTACATCGCTTTTATATAAGTCTTGCACATTTTTCTAAATGTCCTGCAAAGTAGGTTTTACTGTACGCACTAGATTTTTACGTTGTTTTTCATATTGTGCCAAAATAAAAGATCTGATTAGAAGATAAATTTGGACTAAAACTAGAAGATTACGCTTTAAATGCCGGTCCCGTTATTTGTTCCAAAATTTTTGTAAATTTTATATTTAAAATAGTTGAAAGATATTATTAAAAAATCTTTTAGTTTATACAACCTTTTAGTTTATGTTCTGTATTTTTATTTAATCCCAACGTTTCGGCAGCATTGGCCAGACTGGTAGAACTATTTCAACAAGATTGAATAAACACTAGCGATCGATCAGATTGAACCAGCATGGAAAGTCTTTAATTGCATGCCCAGGAAGAATTACATCGAATCAAATTTGAAGAAACAAAAATTCTTGCAAGACCTATACACCTCAACAACAGGTTAATTGAAGAAGGCATTGAGATTTTTTAAACCAAGAATAATAATGTCAATCATTTTGACGGTTTAGAACTTAGCATGACTTTCTATATTAAACATGTTGTAATATATTACCTTGGTTACTTGTTGCTATTGTTTTTGTTATTATTTATTTATGTATTTTCCCTGAAAAAGGCAGCAGTGTATGCTGCTGAAACGTTGAGTATTAAATAAAAAACAGAACATAAAAGGTTGTGTAATTTTAATAGTCAAAAGAATTTTGTAGAAATTTCTTAACATTTGAGTAGGTTTTATAATTTGTTGAAAATGCAAGCTGGACGAATTATTATGCAAATAGCAAAAGTGGAAATATTTCTTTTACATTGGTGTTGAATTGAAGTGCCCGATCCGTATTCTACTGTAGCGTAGAATTTTCAATAAAGTGTACCGGCAAAGGTGAACTCATTCCATTAAATAAAATGCTGAGGAGTGCATATGAGTCGAAGATACTTTAACACGGAATAGGAACAAAGCTATTAAAATGTTTTACTGTTTTAACGGTTACTATAAAATCTTCCTCGTGGGGCTCTTTGCTCTAACATATGTGAGTGCCTTTAAACCGCCAGTAACCGCTCTTAGGGTTACAATATATTATTTACTAAGGTCTGTGTCTAGCTGCCCCATTTAACTGAACCAGACAACGTTATCATGTATTTATTAATGTGTTTCAATAAATATGTACAACCTTTAATTTGTTACTACTGTGAGACAATAACGTTGCTTCTAGGATTAAATAAATAATTTCGGCAATCCTTTTCTCCACATTAAGTCTGGAAACTTTTTCCGCAGACTATTCAGTGGAATATAGATTTTAAACCGGGTTCTCTCTGAAGAACCGAAAGGAGCTTTTTGTTGATGTTTCCCGGTCGTTACCGAATGTTCCTTTAAGTTTCTGTTCGGATTTTTTAAAAATTGTTTGAAAAAGTAAATAATCAAGGAATCAGAAACTTGTTACTAGAAATAAATGTCGCCTTGAAATAGAAACAAAACTCGAATATTCCCGGGATTAGATTGCTTCAGTCAGTGAGGTGTTGCTAGGATTGAAAATTTGGAGGCGCTTAGAATTTTAGCCAATACTTACCTTACCCATAACAGATATCTATGATAAATAAATGCTAGGTAAAAAAAAAACAAATGTATGGAATAATAGATATTTATACACCAAGTGAGTTAAGAATGTTTATTTATGAGAAGAAAGTTTAGTTCACGAGTCGGTAAGGGCCAATGGGTTAATTTCTTCGAGTGAACAAACATTCTTAACTCACGTGGTTTATACAATATTTTATTCAATTTTGACGACATAATAATAACATATATTGTATATGACGATCGTCGTTATAATTCACTAGCAGATAAACACTTATAATTGTTGCTATGGAGTTAATAATGGCAGTTTAAAACGTTAAAATTGAATAATAGATATTTATACACCAAGTGAGAAGGTAATGTTTGTTTATTCTTTGAGTTTATATAATATTTTATTCAATTTTGACGAAATAATAATAAAATCCATTATAAAATTTAATTTTGACAAAATAGAAATCTAATATTTTAGTAAGCTGTGCATGACAATCGTCGTTGATAGACATCAAGTCGTTTATTTACAAATTATAAACAAGCTTTATTTTCTGCCATTTGTGTCATGAAAAATAATGAAAATGGCTGATCTGTCTGATAAAGACTGTGGTGAAAGTGTTTCGTGCCTGATGTTATTTTAAATGCATTATTTGTTGCAAATTGAGTTAAAATTTTGTGAGAGTGACTTAATTTTTTTTTAATACACTAGCAAATAAACAGTATAGTTGTTGCTATGGAGTTAATAATGACAGTTTAAACTATAAAAATTGAATAAAAAAATATATTTAAGTACTTGTACCATACTATGACATGACGGAAAAGAATAAAATATATTTTTCGTACAAGCGCTTTTGGTTTTGGTTACCGTTACAGAATGTTTTTTTTTTGTTTCTAAATATTTGGAGGTGCTCAAAAACGGTTCTAGCTACGCCACTGGCTTCAGTGTAGGCACAATGGTCCTTATTACGAACCCACCTTTATAGAGCGCTATTTTTAAAAGCGTTTAACTGCATAATAATATAATGTAAACGCACGCTTAATAATAGCGTTATTATTATAATGTTGCGTTCGTAATACGAAATGGTATTTGTTGAATAACGTTGGAACATCTGGCAACAACAAGCAATAAAAGTTCCTCATTGTTGATTTAGTGAGGAAGCAACTACAGAAATATTATTGGAATATGTTATCCATATACTGTACAAGTGACATAATTTTTTTCTGAGTCACATTCAAAAATGAATCAGAAAATTTTCTAAAGCATATATCACCGCCATGTTATTATTATGAAATTATGTAACATTTAAGTGAAACATTGCAAAAAGTCTTTAATCCGTGCGACAACCACTAGTTATTATTGTATCCAAGGCGCAATGGAAATTTTATGCACGCGGTTCGTACTGAATTTTACGACGTTGTTATTAATATTGCGTCTCCGTAGAAGATAAATCTGAACTAGAAGATGATCCTTCAAATGCCGATCACCCGTTATTTGGCCCTTAGTTTTTGTTTTAAGTCTATATTTTAAGTAGTCAAAAGAATTTTGTAGAAATTTCTCACCATTTGTGTAGGTTTTATAATTTGTTGAAAATGTAATATTTAGAAATTAAATTGGTACTTTTACTTTATTTGCTAAAAAATATTAGAGGAATACATGTTGAAACTAAATGTTATATTATTATTGCACGAAAAATGTAAACATTTCAAAAATATTTTATAGGTACTGAATAATTTATCAATTTAAGATAAATATTTTTTATATCACGATATTGCATAGAGAAGTAATATCAAACAGCTGGTCACAGTTTGTATATTCAAAAACTGGAGCCGAAGATAAATAACCGCTATTTCAATAATTGAAAATATACTATTTTTTTTCCATTCTATCAATATTCGTATCGAAAATTTATTACTGGCCGATACGATATGCTTCTGTAGTATAAATAAATTTATCAGCATGCCTTCAACTTATGCTTTTGCCTACGTGGCAACTTCGAGACATCGCGGCAGTGCTACAGATAACATTTTATTTGAAGAGAGCGGATACCAGGTAATACAAGAATAGAAGGTGTTTATTTTTTATGTTGAAAATATAAAATGCGTCATCTAAGAAGAGTACTTATAAATTATTAATATATATATCATCACGGCATATTACCCATTGCTGGGTGTGCCAATCTGCTCTGTACACAGATATCGATAAATGATGAAATATTTGTACCGTGTGGGCGCTTATCAGGCGTCACCTCACGGGCACTCAATGGTGGCGTGGAAAGTGCACCACAGGGGTCATTAAAATTCAAAGTAATTTTTGGCGTCGGTCGGGATCGAACCAGGCAAAATAAAAAAATAAATAAAGTACAGCGTGATCTATACAGATGTTCATTTTATTTTGTCCACTACATATTTCTATTGACTATTTTAATAAGCGTAAAATTATTTTTTTTCAAACTGTGGAGACCAACTTTGTTATTATAAATTGGACCATATATTTTTTATTTACTTATTAAATAGAGAATTTAATTTTGAATTCAATGATATAATATTTGCGTACCCTTAGATAATATTTTTTTTGAGAAAAATGACTGTAAAATTTTATATTAATTTGATTTACATATGACTATAATAAGAGTGCCAAGATTGGAAAAAATGAATACATGTTACTTTTTCTACGTAGAATCAAAATGCCATGAAATAAATAAGAGAATATTTGTCTATGTGACATTTAACGATCAACTCTTATTATAGATATATTTAAATCAAAAAAATTGTCATCTAAGGATATGCAAATATTATATCGCTGAATTCAGAATAAAATTCTCTATCTAATATGTAAATAAAAAATATATGGTCCCATTTAAAATAACAAAGTTAGTTCCCTCAGTTTGAAAACCACTGGTTGAAAAAAACTAATTTTACGCTAATTAAAATAGTCTTGTAAAATAGAAATTATTTGCTTATTTAACTAAACTCGTAGTTAAGTTCTCGAGATAGCAATAGTGGACAAAATAAAATGAACATTCTCTATAATATCCAACATTAATTCGGATCGTCTAGTTTATAGGCGCCGACTTCTCTATTACCCAGGGGGGTAATAGAGAAGTAATTGTTTATATATATATATATATATATATATATATATATATATATATATATATATTATTTCATGAAATATGTATCTTATTAATAAAATAATTACAGAAAAATGAAATAAAATACAGTTTAGTTTAAGTATGTGTACGAATCTTATGTTTTTTATATTATTTTAAATATGTTATGGCTAACAATGTTTTTTTTTTAAAAAAGCTGTTTGAAATTATATTTAAAACAATATCACTTTTAATTTTTCGATGACAAAAGCAAAAGCGCTAAAGACAGTATAGGGGAAGTGGGGCCAAAACATAATTTCGCTATTTATTCTCAGGGGGGGGTGGGGGGGCAACGTCCCCTTTGCCCCCCATAGTCGGCGCCTGTGGTCTAGTTTTACATCTTGCATTTAATTGTAGCAGTGAAAATTACTCGTTAATTCATAACCGTGATTAAAGCAAAGTAAAACGGGTAATAACGTGTGATGCAATAAATTTAATTTATAAAATAATAAGTACCGACCTTTGACATTTAGGAAAGCCATGAAACTAACGCGTTTTATAACACCAACACTAACATTCAACAACCGCTTCTATTCTCTCAACTTCAACTTCACGACTTTTCGATCTGCTATACAAAAAATAAATTTGATGTGTACGAATTTTACGCCCACTTTTGTCGGAAATTTATTTCATTTAACGTTTGATCTCTCTAGCTGACATCTGGAATACGGAATTTTCAATCAAACATTTTATTTAGAAATAATAGCCTGTTTATTCATAGGGCGGTATTTATTAATTTTTAATTCTTTATAATCGGCTTTACTAGATCAGAATGACTGTGAATAATATTATGTGCTTTTAAACTAAAACACGTCTCCCGAGAACTGAAAAGAACTGTGTTTCTCGATTATGAATAATTAAATAAAGTGATGTTAAAGGATAACGAAAATTCAACAAACAATTAAATTGGTATTTATATTGATAAATAATTCATATTATGCATATTTTGTATGTAATGTATTCTATACAATTTAATAACCAACTTGAAACATTCAATTTTATTGCTACCTATTTTCAAACTGTTACAAACCGCCAAAATAAAAGGTAATTCATTTTGTTTTAAAGCAAGCTTGTAAATTCCTTGTAACCTCAAAATACTTTGAGGATTTAAATCACTTTTAAACACGTTTACGTAATTCGATTTGAATTCCAGGGAAATTTCTTTTGTTTGTCTTTTGGTAGCAATGAGATTTACAGGATGTGATTATGTACATTCATTGAAAATAAAACGTTTCAAAATACATTGAAATCAATTATACAGGGTGGTGGCGGTTAGGGGTGAACATAGGAATTTAACATTGAATTTTCGTTTCATGCAATTTCCTGCTCTCCTGTTCATTTTACGCCAAAACTTGTAGAGTGCAAAGTTGTTCAAAATTTAAAGTTGCATATAAAACTGTTTTAGTTTCTTCTTAATTTTAAAAAGAAATTTCAAGTGCCGAAATTATTAATAAACGTCAAATATCAATCTGGCTTATGGAAAATAAATTCCGTATTCTTCGATAACTATTTAAACCACAATCATTCTTTATAATAATATGAATAAAATAATATTATTTGCTACAATGTCAGAAGTCATTGGCTATTGCTACTAATTAACGGCACTTTTGTATAATTTCTTTTTAAAATTAAGAATAAACTAAAACCATAATAAAAAATATAAGAGCAGTTATGTATACAACTTTTAATTCTGTACAACTTTGCACTCAGTTTTTGCCGTAAAACGAACAGAGGAGAGCAGGAAAATGTATAAAACAAAAATCCCATGTTAAATCCCTATGTTCACCCCTATCCGCTTGTATATCTCATAGAAGCTAATTAAACAACGAAATAAAAACTTGTGCAGATATAAAAAACTTAAACACTTCAAATATTTAAAAATTAAAATAGTTCCGCAAAATAATTATGTAGGTACATTATTTAAAATCATATATGCTCAATTTAAATTCCAAATCACTTCAGAGATATATTTTCCTTTTAGCAGCCTAAAACTCAATACGACGTCTGGCTATTAAATAACGAGACTGCTTATGAAAAAAAGTTTTATTTTAAAAATTATTTTATAATCGAATGCTCCCCTTCAATGTACTCCCCTCCCCTCGCCACACACCGTTCCTTTCGTTTTTTCCATTGGTCAAAGCAATGTTGGAAGTCTTCTTTTGTAAGAGCGTTTAGGAGCTCCGCCGATTTTCGCTTCACCTCTTCCATCGACTAGAACTGGGTTCCTTTTAAGGCCGACTTGATCTTCGGAAACAGAAAAAAGTCACAGGGTGCTAAATCAGGCGAGTACGGCGCGTGTTCGAGCACTGGAGTGCCTCTAGCGGCTAAATAACGCTTCACAGACAGCGCGTTATGGGCAGGTGCGTTGTCCTGGTGCAAAATCCACGACTTGTTTTTCCACAACTCCGGCCGTTTCTTACGAACTCGTTCTCGCAGTGTTGCCAAAACTTTCAAATAGTAAGTTTGGTTTACAGTTTGACCCTCCGAATGCTCATACGACGATCTCCGTGAAAATTTCATTGATTTTGGTCACTGTTTGCGGAGTTGAAACAGAGACAGGTCGATCTGGACGTTAGTCATCTTCGGTGCTCTCTCGGCCTTTAGAAAACCGTTTATACCATTGGAAAACACGCGCACGAGATAGAGAATTCTCACCATAGGCCTCTTTCAACAACTTATAGCACTCAGTCGGAGTTTTTTTTAATTTAACGAGAAATTTCACATTGATCCGTTGCTCGTGTTTTTCGTCACACATTGTTATCGGCACGAGAAAAAAACACGTTCGTTTCTAACCTCTATAGAAAAAATACTACTACAGCGACAAAACCGTGTTTTCGTACCGGAATAGTAGACACTTCCAGCTATCCAACGCTGCATTCGTTTACCCCCTTCCCCTCGAGGACGCCTTCTGCGCGCAGTCTCGTTATTTAATAGCCAGACCTCGTATACTTAATTTTATTTGATATGTTCTGTTTTCGCAATAATAATTAATAACAAAACCTACCGCAATCTAAAATTATACTATATAAAGAGTACAATAAAGTTAAGCTCAGGCGCTAACCGAGGCCAGGCAAGCTGGGTAAAACACAAAAAGGGCGTTCTGCTCCGAGTAACATATACTATTTTTTCTTCAAGTGTTTCAAAGAAAACTGGAGATTTTTTAAATATTTTTCTAGAATTGTTTTAATTATAGCGTTTGCAATTTCAGCCATAGTTGGCTGTGTACACTACAAAACACAAACGATACAATTGTCAAATAACAATTTTTCAATATGGTCTGTGTTGCTGTGACGACTGCTGCCGCCAGCGGTGAACTAAGAAGCTAACATTTTTTTACTAGTACAAAAATGAACAACATTGTTGTACTAGGAATAAAATGAATATCTTCTATAGTCTGTGTATAGTAGCATAATATGAATATTATTGTACACTTGAAGAAAAAATTGTTTTCCTTATTATAGCACAGTTTTTTCTCAATCTTTTGTATAGATAGGAACAGAAAAACAAGACGCTATACAATATTAATAACGAGTTTGAATAAAAATAAATATGTATATCATTTATTGCTTATTACCTATTGCTGCGTGTGCCCTTATGGTTTTATTTACATAGGTCCACAAGATATTTGTAAATTTAACCACTCACAAATTTGTTGTGAAAGTATATGTTCAATTGGTTCATAATTGAATGCGCATATCTGGTACCATAGTCTCAAATTATGTATTTTGACTATGTATGTAATGATGTTAATTAACAAAGTTGATCACAAAATCAATTTAAATTGGTATTTTTTAAAATTAATAATTCAAGTAATTTCTATGTGTAATAAAATCGAAACTCCTTGTACCATCTTGTGTTCATTTCTGAATTAATCGCATGTATTTCATATTTAAAAATTGTTAGAAAATCCCGCAAAATCTCGCTGCCTCGCGTAGTAATTTTTGTTCATATGAATTACATATGTTTTCTACGCTAAAACAAGTAGTTGTACATATTTCAATTTCAAACAACAAGTTAACAATTAACAATGTAAAAATAGAACTTTGGTTTGTACAAGTTTGCTACACCCTAATGTTAACACGCGTTGAAAAGCATAAATGCACGATTGTAATATTATTTTATTTTATTGAATTTATTTATAAAAATTGTGAATAAACATGCTGCTGCCACCAAGTAACAAAAATGTACACTACTAAGCTCACAGAATGTTTGAAATATACAATTTTGTATAAATGGTGTTATATATATTTCTAAAATAAATCTTGCGCTGTTTTCGCCACTATAGCTGTGAGTGCCTGTGAGATGACGCCTAATAAACCTTTTCATACAATAATATGCATAATATATTTATATTTAACAATGTATAAATACAAATAACTCATAGAATGTTTAAATATATAATTATATATAATTTTACATAAATAGTATTAATTCTTGTAATGATTTTTGTACCACAGATGAGAATGTTTGTGAGGTGACGTCTGTTACACAATATTATTAATTATTTATTACTATGTGACTATGTATAAATAATTTTGTTAAACACCCTTTTTAAGTGTTGGTAAAGATCCTTTAGTTACTATACCACTTACTCCACTCTGAACCATTAAATATTTTTTTAATTTACACCAATACGAATTCCAAGAAAATATTAATGACTAAGTATAATTTTTTGTATTCGTAATTATCGGTGGTCAAGATTTAAATCTGACATTTTGTGAGGATAAAATAAAATTCGTAAAACGAAGAATAATATGTGAAAATATCAATTCACTGATTTCAAGTGGCCAATGTCAAAATTTCCAACAACTGAAATATAAAAAGGTGTTCCTTGTGTTGCAATACCGTTTATTTCTTAGGGCAACTGGCTACGTACATTTCACGAAGAAAGAGGAATATATAAAATGAACGCAACAATAATTGAAATTTTAAATTTAAATGCCATATGCCAGGATCAGAATGTCAGTAAATAATTGATTTACTGTTGTACGAATGATTAGAACATAAAAAGAAACCGATTCTTAATAGTATTGGAATCCTGCTTTTACTAAATCCATTGCAGGGATGAAAAAAGTAAAACGCTACACGATACACAAATGCTTTGTTAAATACTTCATTAATAAAAAAATAAATAGGTAGGTTAAAATATTATTGAAAAATATAAAACTTTACCAAATATTGTACAATTTACTGAGAAAGTTTTAAATAAATTCTATATAAAAAGATATTTTAAAAACAAGCTTTTAAAAGGAAAAATCTAGGGACACGTTAATGTGTACCCAATATGAAATGTAGGTACACGTTGCTAAAAAATTATCGCTACATATTAGGTACACATTAATGTCATATTTTTTACCTCTCGCTAAGACTGGTTTTGGATTCATACAAAAAATCGCATATCCAGATTTTAGTGAATAAGCACGTTTTAATGTCCCTAGAATCCGATTATGTACAATATTTTTACGATGATGTCCGTTTATGTGTGTGGATGTTGGAAGGACGGTTTCTCAAATACTATGTTGTTTAACTATGGATTCTTCAATCAAACATTAATGGGAAGAGCTGATAAGGTTTTGGTAATAAGTGAACAACCGGAAGTAGTAGGTATTTAAAAAATTCTTCTAAATATTATTTTTGGAAATTTATGTTATTACAAATAATAAAGATCATTAAATTCTCAATCTGATACATTTAAATTTTTTGTTATATCTTCTATATATTTAGAGATATACTATATAATAATAAAGAATAATGTAATAAATCTCGCTACCCAAACATCTCCACGGAAACCAGTTGAGATATTTAAATGTTTGTAATTGACAGATAAATGCAAAATGTCAGTGTCAGAAATCAACAGTTTTATTGACATTACCGAAAGGTTTTTCAGCGAAGTATATTTAATATTTGTTATTGTATTATTAAATATTTAAAATTATAGGTATATTAATATTACATATATCCATAAGAAATTCGTTAATTATGTAACATAAATGGAAATGGCGAGAGGTATTGTGCTGGCCACGACAAATTTTTACTTATGCTATCCAATTTCCGGCAGTATTATTTATCATGAATTTTTCTTGTGACCTGGAAAGGATGAGTGAGAGGAGTGATGATATACTTATTTTTTATACTTCCGGGTTCCGGGATTTTCGGTTATATTCTTTCTATTATAACGGAAACTGGAGATCAGCATATATAAATAAGAATAAGAAAACCTGTTAGTAGTGTTTATGTTGTCGGAAATTTATGTATATTGATATATTGACACACGGTTGGATGTAAATTTGTAATTTATTGTGAAACTTTAAGCCATGAGGATGCTCGAATCACAGGAAAACACACAATTTACTCTAGTGATTTCTAGGGATTCTTTTCGCTCAAATACTTTGAAGTCGGAAGAAATAAGAAATCGTATTACTTGTCTTGTGTATAAAAGAGCATACAGAATGCATTACTCGGCAATATACTCCATAAAAGTAATTCAATATAGTAATACCTCAGTAAGATGTAAATACCTTTGATCCATTATATACATTGAAGTAGTAACACTTATAATTTTTGATATAAATGTGGTGATCAGGTTAAAAAAAAAATCTGTCTGTAGGAAGCACCAAATCAGAAAAAAGGAAATCTTTCCTCTTATGTTTTGTGGGGATTCTATGTTATGTGAATGAAGATAGTTACGTTGGGGCCATATGTAAGAAATAAAAAAACGCGTGTTAGTTTTTTGTTCAGGGGTGTTCGCGTTGATTTCGTCTGTCAGTATGGGAGACCAGCACTACTAATAGGATCATTTGATTGTGTGGGTTTTTGTTTGATTGCAGCCATCGTGGACTCCGTACGAAACGGCACTCCCATTCTGCGGCCTTTAATTGATGAGTCCTCTGACAAGGAGGTGGCGGATCTTATGCGCAGGTGCTGGGCTGAAGATGCTGCTGACAGGCCGGATTTCCCCGCTCTGAAGAACACTATCCGCAAACTAAACAAGTAAGACTTTATATTTATGTTACGAGCTGTCCGCCTACTTCTCATATCAAACGACAAAATTAATAAAGTCTCTCTTCATATAATTAACATAAATACGACTATAGTTTTTCATTCTCCGGATTTTTTATTTTGTGCTCTTTGCAAGCTAAACAAATAAGATAAAACTGATGCTGGCATACTTGCTAACTTACCACTCATATTTCATTTCGCTTTAGAAACTAATTAAGGATCTCACAAGATAATAAAATACAAATATTTCATTATACGCATTCAACTTGGGTCTCTAGGAACAAGTTTATATGTACCATTAGATCAAGGTTGCCAGATTATTTTATAGCAATGTCGCCAATTTCAGAACTAATAGTCGCCCAAAGTAACCACCTGCATTGAAATAAAAGTAGCCCAATCAAGGCGCTCAATTTTAAATATTTTTGTGTAGCTGGCGTGTGAAGTTGAGACTGGAGTTGCGCATACTTTGGCTTATAAATAAATCACCTTTCCATTTTTACTGAGTTTAGAGGTGGACGGAGGCTTTTCCTCGTTATAACAATATCATATTATAATTACTATTATATTTCGACCTGTCCAAGTACAAATTTTAGGTTCTGCGCATTCAAGGTCAGTCTCAACTTAATGCGCGGCAGCTATAAACATTTTTTGGTATTTATTATTGAATATATAAAACCACAATCAATCAGTTAAAGTCTTATTTATAAAAATAATAATAATAAATTATACGTTTACTGCTTAAACACAGAAAAAAAATATACAACCAGTTGCAGTGTAGAATATAATCCGCTTTTATTATATTTTGATTAGTTTTGGCGTTTATCGCCCAAATTAATGAATTTTTAAAAATTGGTAGCCCAAATTAGTCGCCTGTAGCCGATTGTAAATATTATTCGCCAAAATATATTTTTTGTAACCCAATTGGCGATAAATCGCCCAATCTGGCAACACTGCATTAGATAGGTACACGCTGAAACGTCATCACCACTTATGACGTAAGCATTAACGAAATTAGGTACACTAACGTGTCCCTAGACATTTCCTTTTAAAAAAAATGTATATTTCATATAAAAAAATATATAATAAATGCAATAAAATATAAAAAAGAGGCTCGAACCCGGGACCTCCCACTTACCGGGCGGGAATTCTACAATTGACGATGTCAGTTGATTTAGTGCACGAAAAACTTTAAAGCCACTGTCGTCTTTGATTTGCAAATCTAACAAAAGTTAAACTTCTCTTCTTTTTCTTAAATATGTTAACTAACATTCTTACCAACAATTGTTCACGAACTATGTTGCTGAAAATTTGTTCACTAACAAGAAATATTAGCTAACAATGTTTGTTTCAAAGTGGAATCGGCTTAACATACAATATGTATGTGCCTGATTATCATTTTATGTATTTATGAAACGATAAAGGAAATCATTAATGTAAAGTGGTAACATTTTGTTAATTTATCAAAATGAAGAATGATCGTTTACAGTTAAAATGTCATTTCAAAGTGAAAACCAGTAATTATAATAAATATAGTAGAAAGTACGTCAACATATTAACCACATATATTGAAAAGAAAATCAAACAAAATTAAAAACAGAACATATTATTATGGCTATTACTGTATTGAAATGCATATCAAAGTTTTATGTTATAAATTGCGAACATACTTGACCTATAAACACTATAATGCACGTCGATCATATAATTTCAAGTATTTATTATTCGATATATAATAAATATATTATTACACTTTTTTATTTATACCGGTTGTCTTAGGCCGACCGACACATGGGAGATTAACATGTGAAATCAGTTAATTGTGAATAATATCTTCCCACTATAATTTTTTATACTTGTTGGGGAGATTTGGATTCGGAGCCAGCAACAAAATTTATTTTTTTAATTTTTACTTCTCAAAATATTTTTTATTAGGTATGTTTTTAATCTTTTATTGACTTTTAATAAAATATAAACATTATTTGGAACATAAATTAAACATAAGTTAACAGTTGAATAATTACAAAATATTCATAATTAAAATAATGCGTCCATTTTATTAAATTTCAATAAAAAAATAAAAAAAACATGAATAAAAATTATTTTGAGAAGAATTAAAAACTAGTTTTTGCTGCTGACTGGTTCCGAACCTAAGTCTCTCCAAGTTTTGTTTATTATTTTGTTACTAAGCATACACGCTACCACTACGCAATTTGAACTGTTACTTCATAATCATTTTTCCGGGATATGTGCAACAATATTGGTAATTCTACAAATTTTCTTAATTTTTTCTAATATTACACATTTAAATTTGCTAATTTGAACTGTAATCCATAGAATTTGTATCCTCCAATAAGTCAAAGATTCAACTTAAAATGATACATTAGGGAGATACTATTCACCATTAACCCTCAAATTCCGGTGTCTTAAAATCAACGTTGTTTCCGAAGGGGGGGGTTCTGAATGGACCCCAGGTTTTTAATGAAATAATTAATAATGTAAGGTTTTATTTATATGGGTGAAGTGTAAAAATCAAAGAAATATTATTAATTAAAATAATACGTTTATTAAACGATAAATAATTGAGATGAATATTAAAAAGATAATAAAAATAACTAACAGTATGATTGAATAATTAGTAACACTAATTTAATACTAAGAATATTATTAAATGCTTAAACACTAAGATTATTTATTTAAACAATATTTATTTATATAATTACATTTATTTATGTTCACCACTCGTAGACTGTTTATTTATATCACTCATTGTTCATTGCTCGTTGCTTCTATATCTCAGACTATCTCTCCGCTATCTTTCGGACGGTATTTATACAGCCCAGTGTCCTTCTGGAACTATCTGACGCGACCATCATCGAACACAAACCATCACACCACCGGATGTAATTAACCAGTCTGAACTCGTAACTTTTAAGTCAAGGGCGCACGTTACAATAATATATTTAAATATATTGTCAAAGGAATAGAAATTACAATACGGGACAATATAATAAAGTTGTAAATATTTTAATAATAGTAGAAAATATACGTATAAAAAAATAAATTATTAAAAAAAATATTTAAAAAAGATGTACCTATATAACCTCAAAAGGTTAACTGACACATATATAAAAGCAGGGCAGCCAACTTTGCATATTACATAAATGGAACAAAGAAAACAATGGTGGAGTCCACAATGTCCCCCATCCGGAATTTAAGAATTTATTTATTTTACTTGTTAATCTTCTATGTGTTGGTCGCCGAAGACACTCGGTATACATAGCACCATTCTCTTAACATATAGCTTTTAAATTTAAGTGTGCCGTATAATTTTAATTATGTGAACCTTATGATACATAACAACCGTATCCCTTTGGGCTGTTATTCGCAATCTAATTGATCAAAGTGATCATGATTAAGAAGAAGTATGTTTTTAATGTTCCCTATTTGTTATCCCCACTTTCTCATTTTGTGATCACTAGCCAACCTTCCCCTTTTCCTTCTGAATCATCCTTTTAGAATGATCACGCGGATTCATTTCAGAGCATATTTAAAAATGACTGACAACAATAGGTTTTCGCGTGTAGAAATTTATCAATATGGGGTTTGTTGGATCAAAGGAATATGATTTCCTATAAAAGCATGTAATGACCCACCATACTTTTGAAAACATATGTTACAAAAAAGATTTGTTTTAAGCAGGGCATCGAACCCGAACCTGAACCGAACCAAAACCGGAACTAAACCACAAAATTTTAGCGAACCTAAACCCAGAACCGAACCTCAGATATTGAACCTGAGTCGGAACCGAACCGGATATTAAAATTCGGGTTCAGGTTTTAACTCCGGTTTAGGTTCATTTTCAGTTCGAAACATGAGCGTAATCGTAATACAGCCGATAATTGATGCATTCGGTGTCTGCTTTGCGGCCCTGTATTCACTTTTCTGAAAATTGTGTTCGTTTCTTGTTTTGCGTAAATCCCTGCTCGCATTTTAAATTATTTTTATATAAAGATTGTTATGCAAAAAACATTAATTCAATTTTCATTAGGACGAACCGAACCCGAACTCAATATCTGAACTCGGAACAAAACCGCAAATTTTATGAATGTTTGAACCAGAACAGCACCCGAACCCATCTCTCAAAAAACAAATTAACCTGAACCTGAATCGAACCCAGTTTTTGGTGGGTTCGATGCCCTGGTTTTAAGTATACATATTTCATATTCTTTACCAAGGGCATTTTTTTACTTGTATATGATCCATTTTTAATGCTGACTATAACACTTGACAGTAGATTATTTATAAAATAAGTTACTTTGCATTGGTCTGAATATGACATTTGGCGTTAGGTGGTGTTATATTATTCAAGTTGTTTTCTTGATATAATTTTTAAAGCATGGTACAAAAGGATCACGATTAAACTAATCAGGATTCACAAAATTACAATCACAGACCGAAGTAGAATGTATTTTAAATAATATTTAATAACGTCCAAATCTTCGTTTAATTAGAAATAAAATAAAAGAAGAAATTTTATTCTGTACCAAAAAGTTTGTTCTTTCTTAGTAATACATTGTATCAAGCTTTCATAAGTTTTCCTTTTAAAATTTTTGTCTTTCTGATCGTTAAAGATATTTCAAATATGTATTACTACAATATCCGCAAGCTAAATGTGGAACATCGTTATATTTTTCGCTTCCTCTTCCAGTATTGTGTTTCATATTTTCCTTGTTATTTCCATATATAAAAAGATGTAATTGATTTCTTGCTTTTCAGATTTAAAGAATTAGTACAATTATATACTACAGTGATTTTTACTTTTCTTCAAGTCGTGCTTTTTCAATATTGAACTAGTTTGAAATTTTCATCTTTACGAAGTTTTATACTCTTATATTTTCTTTGCAGGTTTTTGATAGATTTACTAGTATATTTCTCACTGAATCGACATTTTCATTATTTTTAAGATGATATGAAACATAAAAGGGTATTTTGGCATATCGCGATGTACACATATATTTGAAAAGTGGTGCTTGTCGGCATAATTATTTGATTTAATGTATTCAGTTGTGCACCTTATAAATTAAATTCCATTAGAAATATTGCACAAATAAATTACGTTCAGATCAATTAATTAATCTATTTATTATAAAATGTATTAAAATATTACGAGTAATACAGCAAAACATGAAAATTTAATTACACACATCATTTTCCGTTTACTGGTTTTTATATGTAAGTGACGTATTTTATTTATAATCACTGGTAAAATTTAATGAATTATTAATTCCGCAAAAATAAAATTAAATAAATATAACATATTTAGATCATATATTTTTGTACTCGTATACCCTTCCTACTTATGAATTAGATACCTATATCTACTATCTACATATAAATGCACTAAATCCAAAGATATACACTTTGTGAATGTCATATCGAATACGAGAAGCATGTATTTACTCTAAAGATTAAGAGCGGACACTTCTTTTGAAAAGAGCGATGGCGATGAGCGAACATATAACCTTCATATTTAGTTGCAAACTAAAACTGGAGCAGAATTTGCTTGACGAATTCGTACTAAAGTCTTGAACGACGCACGATTTCTAAAAGCGAACACTTTAAAATACAAAAAGTATAAATTCATATTCCAATAAATACTACTGATTTTAAGTATAATGATTTGCTAAGAACGTCACCATACTAGCAGTTAAAGTTCACAGCTGTTATGGAGAGAGCACTTTTTGTGCTATTTAAAATAGTGTATTACATACTTTCTATAATTTATGTAAATAATATCATTTTTTTTTCTTTTATTACTCGACCTGAATTTTATTGTTAATTGAACTTTGATGGCTTTGTAATTTTCTTGCTGATGATGGAGAAAATTTCATCTCGGAACGTCCAAATTAATTGTAATATTAATTCAAAATTAACTTAAGGATTCTTAATGCCGCATAGTTTCTCTTTTTTCGTGTGCTTTAAGAAACTTTATTTGGCTAGAAAGCTTCCAAGTTTTCTTCCAATATGGCTTAGTTTAATTAAGTAGCTGATGGATGAAACCTATTTTCATCGGGGACCAAAACCGAAATGCATTTATGGTTCTTGTTCGGTTCAAGAAATAAATGCCGGTTCTCATTCAGTTTCGGTTCACGGGCACTTATTGCTGGTGTGGAGAGTGCACCACCCGGTTCCCCAGATTCGCGACCAGACAGTCACCCACGACATAAGATGGTATATAAAAAAGATGGTATATTTATTATTTTTAAAATCATATTAATAATTTAAAACGGTTTATTGACGTTGATAAATAAATGTTTGGTTCGGATTCAGGTTCATAAAAATATTGGTTAATTCGGATTTCGGTTCAGGTTCGTGTTCAGCTTCAGCTTCAAAACATGTATGCAGTTAGAGGTGAACATAGGAATTTAATATGGAATTTTTGTTTTATGCAATTTCCTGGTCTCCTGTTCATATTACTAAAAGAAGAACTGTAAAGTGCAAAGTTGTACACAATTAAAAGTTGTATACAAAACTGTTCTTACATTTTTCATTATCATTTTAGTTTCTTTATAATTTTAAAAATAAATTTCAAAAGTTCCGTTAATTAGTAGCAATATTGTAGAAAACAATATTATTTATTTTATTTTAAAGTACACTGTGCAACAGGCAAAGCCCAATTATAGGACAGGATAAAAATCAATTTAAGAAGAGATACACATTTGTTAAAGAACATACAAAAGTACAATAAATTTAATTTATATACCAATAACAAGAAAAATACTTGAAGAAATTAAGAAAAAAAAATGTCTTAAAGAAGGATATAATAAAAAAATTAGATAATTTAAGAAAAATCAATTGAGCAATAATAAAAAGTGGAGAGAAGCAAATATAAATTATTCATTTATTCATAGTGCCAATTTTTTTTTAATAGTAAATTAAATAATGAATGTTTATTCGAATAAGGAACGTGTCATTATTATAAAGAATTATTGTGGTGGAAATAGTTATCGAAGGAAGAATACCGGATTTATTTTCCATAAGTCAGATTGACTTTTGAAAACCAGAAAATAAGAAAACGAATGTCACGGCTATTACTTCGAACTAACAGAAATTTTGAAATTTCTTTTTAAAATTGTGAAGAATGTAGAAACATTAAAAAATATAAAAACAGTTTTATATGCAACTTTTAATTTGCACTTCACAGTTTTTGCCATAAAATGAACAGGAGACCGGGAAATTACATAAAACAAAAATCCCGTTACATCCCTATGTTCACCCCTAACCGGCACCACCCTGTATACTTGATATTTTAATATACATATATAAGAAGTGTTATTTTATTAAACCACAACCACAGTATTTGTGTGCTGGCATGCCTTGTCCGATATTTCTTTGAAGATTTTTTTTGTCAGGATGTATCTCAAAGAACATAAAATATAGGTCTCCCGGTTTCCATTAAATCCCATTTGCAATATTTCTTCAGAAGAATTCTTTCCTTACAACTTCCGGTATTGTTAAATAATTCATTGCAGAAATACATTCCTGTACATAGTGAATTCTTAAAATGTGATTAAAATTGTTCAAAAGACATTTTGTAATGCACCAGTTTCTAAATCACTAATAGTAAACCGGCAGTTAAAATTTAAACTTGATTGTATTCAGTTTGCCAAATAAAATGATGATGATGTGCAGTTGTTCCAATGAATTCAAAGACTATATAAAAAGGTTTCAATAAAAACTGTCTAGTCAGGGATTTTTCTTTACTTAAAAATTTACGATAAGCAAAAAGTTTAGAGTATTCAAAGTTAAAAATAACTTAAATTTATATGAAACGTTCAAATCAAAGAGACGGACCTTATGTTTTTAGGTTCGGGTTTGGTTTCGGGTCCAAGCAAAATAAAAGTTAGAGTTATCGCTCCGGTTTTCAAAAATCAAATAAATTATGATCCGGTTAACCGTTTAAAATAACGGTTAATATCGGTCCGGGTTAAAAAAAATCAATAGAAAAATAAATAATGTATTGTTACTAGGTCGAGAAGGACTTACCTTTGACAATAGTGCAAGGTTAAATTGAAATAAGTATTGAGTATAAATAATTGTTATTTCTGAATAATAGAATATCTTCTCATATTCTTTCTTTTATTGTATTTCTGCGGAGACAAAATAAAATTTAGTGATGAATATAATTGTTCAACACTAAGGTATGCAATTCAATTGCAATATTACATTTGTTATTATTCCTATGCTCTTATGTTAAATGTTTCTATATTATGATTTTCATCTTGCAAAGAAATGAAAAATTGGGTAATAGCAAATATTTACCATGATGTGAACCCGTCTGTGTTTCGGGTAACCCGTTAAGAAATATCGGTTCGAATTCGGGTTCATCTCTTTTAAAATTGAAAATTAAGATTCGGATTCCGGTTCAGGTTTTAGAAATTTTGTGGTTAATTTGGATTTTAGGGTTCGGGTTCGGTTCCGGTTCAAATTTGTTAATGAAGATTTTACATGCAGTATCGAAGACTGGAATTTCTATCGAATCTGATCGTTGCAAATTAATTTTGGCCCATCAAGAAATGAAAGCCGTGATGGTATACATATTAATCAGCAGTAAGTGTTTCAGTTGGCAACACAATTCTGGGAATCTTTTTATTTCAGATTGTACAACGCCAGGTAAAGGCGGAAATACTATTTGACGTAAATTTTCAGTTATATACTTAGATTATTACTCTGTGGGTAATTTTAAACAAAATTCTTTGAAGAATTTGTAATAAATAATTGATCTTAAATACTTAGTTATAAACTTTAGCCCTTTATAATTACTAGGTGAAAGAAGTTTGATGTTCTTTTGATCGATAATATGAGGAGAACCACGTTACTCCTACTAACCACCAGACCCTGGATTACAATTTCCTTTGCTCTATTTTCCTATACGAAACTTCGTTATAGACTTGTGGAATTTACGATGCACATATTTTGTCTAAGTGGGTATTAAAGATTGGTTACTAGAGCTTATTTATTTATAGTGTCATCTTATTTTATCAGGAATACTTACACGAATAAAAAAGAACACATCGATAACGGTGTATTCAAATTTTTCGATTCCGAACAAAGCCAAAATTATTTTCGAATATTAAATGGCACTTACTATAACAATATTTAACCACCATCCTAATGTATAGACCTAACACAAACCTAAGCTGTCTTTTCGCGATGCACAAATGTTTAAACCTGGTTAGTAAATGACATCATAAAAGTATAAATCGCATGATGTATTTCAAATGCCAAACCGGTCGTTTGGGGCCGTTTAAATGTCAATTTGACAGATAAATCAACTCTAACTGAACTTTCAAATATTTTCACTCAAACTTTTCAGCTGATCAGGAGTACGTTCGCAAATTTACTTTGAAGTTAGAGTTAGGTAAGGGGCGTGACCATTGGAGTTCGAGTAAACTTATTTTACGAAAGATTCAGTTTTGTGTAATTGGTGTAGTCAAATATTGAAAACACCACAGACTTCAATCACCATAAACTTCTAAAGTATGATAGTATATCTATTTAATTTAACCTCTGCGCATGTTGAGTAAAACGTACCCACCTCGCTCGAGGTGGGTTGGAATATTTAACTCCGAGTAAAGTAACATGAATTTTCGAACGCAAGTTATAAAGATGAAGTTAACTCTAAATTTTCCAAGCGCGTGCAGTTAACTAACTTAGAGTTAAATTCCGAACGTAGTCCAGTTGTTAAATTAACCCCACTCTGGCTCCTCGTTCTCACGAACCAGGTTCAAACCAAGACGAGCGGTTTAATAACATATGAAACTAGTTAAACCGATTTCGTTCGTGTCGTCTTCGTTGCAACACGAAAATACTTTGGTTGAAATAAAATTTCAAACCAGTGCATCACGAAAAAATAGCTCTATCATCGAATATTCACCGTATGTCTACTATAAATACAAAGTTTATTTATGGAAGATTGAAATTAATAATTAAACGAAACATTTCAAGGTTTCTAAAAATAGATCAAATAATATTACACGATAATTTCGGGAATGAAATTATATCGATGGTGGTAAAAATTTAAAAATATATAGTGGGTTATGAGCATGAATTATTAATTAAAGAGAATGTGCCAGTAGGGAAGAGAAGCACCGGCAGTACGTTGACCAGCAACCTCTATGGTCTCAGTATCGCATCTCGCATCCTGTCAGCGAGCCAGGACCAGGGTTGGCGAACTCACATTTGCTCTCTCAAATTTATCGATTTCTGAATTTTTTGGGCCCTCACCAAGCCACAACCGGCGGCTCACTGAACTCTGAACTAATGCACAGACAAAAAATGCCATTTACTTCGTCTTCTTCCTATCTTCTCTATTCAAATGTTCATTTTCATTCATACCATTTGCCCAATAAATAGTAGCAAACCAATAGAATATCATCCGCTTCGTGAGTATAAAATTTTCCGTATTTTAACTTTAAAATCAATACGGCGTTGTTAATTTTGCATAGAACACAGATACGGAAGAGCGCTAGATTTCATTTTATTGTTTTAGCTGATAGGTTGGGATCGATTTCGCCACGAGTCAACATATAATGTCTAATAACTGCTTCTAAAAATCCCCTGGGTAGGATACACTCTTTTTATTACATAGTGAATAATTTTAAAATATCGGCTTATAGCGATTTAAGACATATATCATCTACTTTTGTCTCCAAAAAACTGCTAAAATTTATCATCGATGTTTGTAAATAAAAAGAGCTGTCATCATCTAAGCTTTGGCTAGACGGCAATTTGATACATTACCAATAAATTTTTATACAGGATGATGGAGGTTAGGGGTGAACATAGGTACTTAAAATGTGATTTTAGTTTTATAATTGATAATACATAATCTACGTACAATTTTCTCGTTCCTTGAAAATTGTTTTCGCTCAGAAATACGGATTATGAATAATTATTTTAAGAGGATTTTGTAATATTTTAAATTTAATTAGTTTTGCTTAAAATATATCTTCTACTTCTACTGATGCGTTAGTAGTATAATCTACTTAAATAATATTTGCGAGCAACTATATTTTATAATCAAAATCGATATGATGTTATTAATTTTGCAAATAGAGAAATGTATAAGAAACTAGTAATCTTGTATAATTGGAATTTTGAAATAAAAGTAATTTCCTTGCTCTAATACATAATTTGCTAAATGAGAAAAAAAATCTTTCTATATTTAAAATTTAATTAATAATTCAGTGATGCATTAGTATTTTTTTCCAACCCTTAATTTTAATGTAAGATATTTGGAATTTTAATATTATTCCTGACTTCAGATTGCGTGGAGGCCATAAAAATAAAAATTTCCAGATTTTATTGAATTAATTTTCCCGTCGGCTGAATCCAATACAGTGCCGGCTTGGGCCTTTTAGGAATGAGGAGACAAATTCTGTACTCAAAATTATAAACTCTACTTACTCTAAAAAATCATAAAAAAAATCTAGACTAAAAATATCCTACAAATAATAATACCGTGAATGAAGATCGCAGATTGCACAATTCGCATCGTCACTTGGACACTGCAGACTCATATTGCATTCGGCACTGAGACACTGACTATCACCACCTATACCCAAATGACCAATCTCGATGTGCATCGATTTACCGAGTGATGCTATTGGGCGGAGTTCTTGCCTCCTATGCTGTTTTCTCTCTGTTCAACTCATATGTTCCATCTTACTTCTTGTTACTGTTTCTATGTCAAAATTAGCTATTTGTTCGCTTTAAAGAGATATAGATGGAGATAAATTGTAAGTTTGCCTGCGGTCACCCGGTTCATTAAATAACATTGATTTCTCTCTTTAAACAACGCTTTGGAACAAAAAATGACTACAATTTTTTTTTAATATAACATATTAAACAAGTAATATTACATTTATTAGTTGTAGAGAATAAAATGTTTATTAAACGCGCACATTTTCTTTATTTCTTAAGAGGAGGTTGTGCCTCCGTGCCTCCTCTGACGAGCCGCCACTGATCCAATATGTGCTATATTTATATTTGATTGGTACTGGCGAGGAAAGTATTCTAAATATTTTCTTCAACAGAAGAGCAATCGTTTGATTTAAACCGGCTTTTAATAATCGAAACACGCACGCCCTCTGTATAGGGATGTTCACATTAGAGGATGTAACATCGAAACAGGCGAATTTTATTTATTTATTTTTAAACATATAAGCTGAATAGCAAACTTGTAAAAAGCAGGAGAACATCTTTTATGAAAATGATTTTCATTTTTTGGAAATATAATTCCATTTGGAAGTAACTATAATTAATGTGTCTCGTGTTGTCACCTTCGTTTGACATGTCGTATTTCCCATTAAAAATAAAAACAAAAGTTAGGAAATATCTTGTTATATGATAAATTTCAAGTCAGATATGGAAATTAGAGAATGCACTATCTGTCAATTTAGAACTAGTTAACAAGATATTGAGTCGGATTTTACTTGTCTATTTACTCAATTATGTTGTCTCGCAAGAGACCATGCGACAGGAATGACTTAATAAGCTATAGTCGTGGAAACAAATTGGGGTTTATGGTATGGTACAGATTGTTATAGCATACCGATCTTTGAGAGATCTACAGCAGCCCTAGGCATGTTGATTACGATCGATCGGTAGATCGTGGATCAATTTAGAAAGATCGCCGAAGCATGCTCGAAACGAAATATAGTATTTTTATAAAATTGTTATTAATTTTAACATAAAATTTAACGCTATGATGAGACGCGTTTTTATATTATATTCTTCTGAAGATAAACGGCATTTTTAACAAAAGCGACATATGAAAGTGGCTATTAACTTTCAAACATTCAAATTATATTATAAATATGCAGGGTAGTGACTAGAACTTCCGACCCTAGAACTTACATTTAAACTCATACTTTTGTAATTTTTGCTTCCCTAATTATTTAGTTAAAAATGCTTCAATAGAGTATAAAATTCTGTATCTGATTCAATTATCAATGGGCCGCGTACCTGAGTGTCTGGTCGCTAATCTGGGGAATCAGATTCAATCCAGACAGACGCCAAATATTTCGAATTTTAAATGGCACAAAATTGATCCCTGGGCGCATTCTCCACGCCAGCAATGAGTGCTGGTGAAGTGACATCTGGTAAACGCCCGCACGGTACAAATATGTCATCACCATTACTGAAATCTGTGTACAAAGCTGACTGGTACACCCAGCAATGGGTAATATGCCGTGATTATATATTTTAGTTTTTAATTTTGCACGCATTGCAACGGCAGAAAATGTTGAAAATCAGTTAGTCTATTTGTAATTTCTGTTCAAGTGACCAAGTATCTATTATTAAGGAAAAGGTTCTTAAAATAAAAACTTAAAATGTCTTATTTGCACTGTTCTTTTTAATTCGACTGACCAGTTTCGATCATTTACATGATCATTTTCAAAGTCCGGTAGAGACTACAAATACAAAAATATACAAATAAGGTACAAGGCACATGACAAAAAATGCAGAAGGGAACGGAAATTTATCACGTGATATCGTCGAGGTTTAATAGAATATTTCTGACGATGGCTTCATGAAAGTTGACTCAGATGTTTGTAAACTAGTGGAACTAAACGTAACTTTGTATCATTTAAACACAGGGCTTCATTGCCAATGAGCGATTTTTTAATTTCTAAATTTTACAAGAAATCGAGGGCTCTACTGTTGTCTTTTAAGTGTAATATTATAACATCAGTTTTACTGTTGAATTTTTGTCCAGAAATATTTATATATGTATATGTTCAGCAAATGCAGAAAAAGAACAGTTTAAATAAGACATTTTAGGATTTTATTTTAAAAACCTTTTCCCTAATATCTATTTTACCCTTGGGCATCATCACGAAGAAATATTTTGTGAAAAAATCATGAACCCCGCAGGGATTTGAACCCCGGGCCTTCTAGTGAGACGCTCTAATCAACTGAGCCACAAGATCCATTACATTGAAGTCAATGCATCTTTTACAAGTCTTTTTACAAAGACTTGTGTAAGAATTTTTTTCTCATTACATATTTTAAAATTTCTTTGGTCATTGACGCCTATTTTTACGGTTTAAACATATAGGTTTGATTACAAATATTTTTTATCAATTATCTCTTAAATTAAATATATATTTTTAGGTCTAAATTAAGAGACTAGTTATTGATAGCTCCAATGCTCAATTTTTTATTACATAATTAAATATTGAAGCAAATATTTTTTGACAGTTATTTATAATTTTCTTTAATTTTTGCTCTGGTTATACAGTAATTAGTATTAAATAACGTACAGGAGGTAATGTACTATTATCATGTTCAATAGCATGGCTTAATTTTCTGCCGGACACTTTTTATTATCAAAAAACTGTTTTCCCATGTTAAACGCCTATGTCAAGATTTGCTTGGGACCCACGGTATGTAATGATACATAAGATCTATATGTATATGCATGTATGTATTATAAATAAATAAATAAATAAATAAATAAGAACGATATGTTCAAAGATCACATTTACAGACTCAGGGCCGGCTCGCACATATTTGCCGCCTGAAGCGAGCGCTCAATTTGCCGCCCTTATATTTATTGTGTGTTTTAGTCTGGACAATAACAAAATAATATAAGTTTTATGTTTTATTATCACATAAAAATAACTTAAAAAATTAAATAACAAAATGAAGAAAAATAAAATATTTCAAGAATAATGAATGTATAAATTAAAAAAATATAAATGAACATATTTATGTTTATATACATTACATGAGTCTAACTTTTCTAGCTTTTTCTTTAGCAAAATCATCAATTATATCATCATAATTAATTAATTTTGCTTCTTTATGCTCAATTGATAATATTGCCAAATCTATGAGCCTTTCTTGGGATATTGACGAACGTAAATATTTTTTAATCAGTTTCAACTTGGAAAATGAACGACAGTTATAGGCAGAGTTATTAAAATTCTTAAAGAAAAAAACAAATTAGGATTTTTTTCTGTCAAAGAATGTTTATCTATATAATTTAAAACATCTAAAGGCGTCATTTCACCGCTTAAAATGTTTCTTATAATAAAAGTTCATTATACAAATTTAAAGGTTCAATATCATCTGTTAAATGAACATGCAAATCTTGACAATTTTTAAAAATATCATCCGATTCTTTGTTAACTAGGGGTGGTATGTTATACAAAAACTCAAAAATATTGCTGTGATTTTCTAGTTGTGAAAATCGTTCCTCAATTGAATTTATAGAGACGTCAATAATTACATTGAAAAATTCAATTTCAAATTTCTTAAGAGGGATCTTCTATAGGTGTATCTCTGCCCTCATACGTAAATGGTTTTAATTTGCGACGAATTCTATTCGGACCTATTTGTTCAAATTCTGTTTCAATTTGTCGCAATTTCTTTTAACGAACGTAACATTTGTTTAAAATCGTTTAATCGATCTTTCAAAAAAGAATGAATGTTTCTCAAAATTTTGACACATTCTGATAAAATTAAAGATTTATTTTGTAATATTTTTGATCCTATGTTAATTTGCGACAATTCATTTCAATTCAATTTATTCAATTCTTTTGATCAATACAATATTGATATAAGAAGCGTCATATAAAAATAGATAAAATAATAAATAATTATTAGTTTATTAATTACAGTTTGCAATAAAGTTAGGACTTATCATAAAGAAAGTCATTATAATAATAATGTTTTTTTTGAAGAGGAAATTTTTTTAACGAAATTTTAAAACAATTTTCAGATTTAATTTCTTTTAAATAATGTGGAAGTTTATTGTAAAACTTTAATCCTATATAGTTAATGTTATTCTTGCATTTATTAAGTCGAATATTAGGGAGATTAAAATTTGATTTTCCACGAGTATCGTATTTGTGAATATCTTTTTGAATTAAAAAATTATGTTCATTTGCTCTAATATATAATAATACACTGTAAACATAGAGACAAGTTAAATTTAAAATATTTTCTTCTATAAAAATGTCTTTGCAAGAGGCTCTAGGAGGCAGAGAAAAATATTTCGAACTGCAGTTTTCTGAAGTTGGAGTAAAATTTAGAATAATAAAAAGTTTTTGCTGTATTTACATCAGACATTAATTTTAACCTTTTTATTAAGTAACATAAAGAGGTTAGCTGGATAGAATTTTTTTCTATATGTGTATCCCATTTTAAATTTTGTTCAATGTGAAGTCCTAGAACTTTGCTACTGCTAACTTGAGGTAGTTGCTGATTATCATGCCAAACTATAACACTACAAATAAACTTAAATTTTGAATTTTTGTCGACCAAACATTTGCTTTTATATATTTTATAGTATCACAATCTGTATGTTCATTTAAGGAAAGTTCTGTCAGTGCATCGTATATTTCTCCGATTTGATACCTGAGATAGCTTCTATACGGCTTTCCCATCGCGGTGCCCAAACGTTAGCCACATTTTGAAATTTAAGACATTTTATTATTGCGTTGTATAATGTAAACTGTAACGAGCAACATGATGTTATTAAAATATTTTTCATCTCAAATGCCGCCCTAAAAAATATGCCGCCTGAAACATTCGCTTCACTGTTTCACCCCACGCGCCGGCCCTGTACAGACTGCATTTTATATAGATTAAATAATGGTATTTTGTACTTACTGGGTAGAGGAAAATTTTCATAACTGATGCCTTCGTTTTAAAAAAAACATTTACACAAATTTTCGTATTTCACTTTAAATGTTAGTTTGTACATATTTAATATACTTGAAATATACATACATCTATCCTCTGCCAAGTACCACAACGAACTAGTATCTTACGATTTTTAACTTGTTTCGTTAGGAATATGATAGCACTGATAATGATGTAGAATGAAATTTCTTTCAAAAAAATTACTATAAACTATATTTTTCTTAATTACAATATTTAACACTGAATTTTTGCCATATTTATGCAATTTGCAAATTTTTACAAAATTTATTGTTTTATGTAAATGTAAAATTTTCACCCTAATTATTTTGGTATAAATTTCCCTGAATTTAAATATCTGAATTCTATATTCAAAGAAAATGAACATTCGAAATTTCGAGTGATATTCAACCGTCTTTTGTATTCATAATAGGGTCTCGAGATGGGAGTTCTTTATTTTTATTTGGAAATAAAATAGAATATAAGAGGTGCAAACCCATATTTTACGTTGGAATGGAACACCGCATACATACTAAAATAGAACAGACCCAATAATACTTCCGTTCCTATATATTTTTTTATTTACAGCGTGATGTTTTTCCGCAATAATTGCATCAGTGATACAACGATCATTAAAATGGATTTGTTGAACATTGCACAATGCCTATGTTATAAGTGGTGATGAAGTTTTAGCATGTACCTTCATTTCATATTAGGTTACACATTATCGAACGAATTGTTCCGTTATTTCATAACGTTTTAAAAAGAAATAATTCGTTACATAACGTTACAAATAACTTAATAAAAAACAAAATAACGTTATGTAAATTATTTGTGTCGTTAATATATTTTTTGCATAGCTAACAGCTGTTAGGACCTCTGGCATGGTTTACATGTTGAGTAATCTTAGCTACTCTGCTTAAATTTGTAATACTGATGATAACTTACTTCTCAAAATACGTATATAGCTTATTTTATAATTTTAAGGTTAAGGGGTAATGGGGTCATTTCACATTTTCTAATTTATTTTTTCCTTGAAAGAATAGGTCAAATTAAATATGTAGGTGTATGTTTCACACCTTACAAGTCTTTACAATCAGAGATATGATTTTTTAAAAGTTGTTTTAAATATCAAATATTTGGACGCTGACATCACGGCTATACGTCACGGCTTGTCGGATGCGGCAGCAGCCCTCTACCGATTGTGTTCGGAACTATGATTGTTTGGGTTATCAATTCTCAGTTTGATTTTGTGGCAGTAACATATTGTTAACGAAAAACATATTTCACACAACTTTTGGTATTTATTTTAATAAATGTTTTATTTACATACCTTTATTCTTAAGTCTGCTGTCACCTGTCACAATTTAAGGTTAGCTTGTTTACAGCAGGAAACGGATACCACGTGGACCGTTGTGTGTGTGTGAGAGGAATGTCTTTGTGTGAGTAACAAGCCGTGACGTCATGAATTTTACAGCCGCGAAAGTTTATTAGCAAATTTATGAATGAAAAGTCGCATATTTCATGTTATTTTATATTACTATATTTATTAAATGAGGCGGATTTCATGATTTTATAAAAAAAACAACGAATTTTTTTTCTTTGAAATGACCCCATTGTATTAGTTTTCGTTTAATCATGAAATGTAATGTTTAACATTTAAATTTGACCCTAGTGACATCTATTTATTATAAAACACGAATAAATTAGTAAACTATACTTTCAAAGGCAAAAAATCTTGTAAAATTTGTGAACTTGGATAACGTTATTGTGAGCAGTTATTTGTTATGTTCTGATTACATAACGTTTATAAATGTAGCGTTATTAAAAAAAATGATACGTTATTATAACGTTATCGGGTATCGTTACGTTACGTTTTTCATCCCTGTAACAAACCAAGGATAAAATCTAGAACGATCTAAAAAAAAATGCCAGTGTAAAGGGTAATAGATTTATTTATTTGCTGTGTGCCATTTTAGTTCACCGCTATTAAAATTACTCTGAGCAATATCTCCACGGTTCTATTTTTATACGCCACGCCGACAACACATTAGTCCAAATTAAAAAATAATCCCAACGTAAGATCGATGTAACACCTTATCGCTATTTTCATCACAAAGAAATTCTTTCCCATCCTTTCGTTCGCACTGCTGACCATTCGAACACTAATTTTCTTCCCGATAATTTTGCCCAATCAAAGGAAACCAACCTAGTGCATGAAGCCCTTGTCTCGTCTTGAGGATTCGGCGGTCGACGATCGGCGATTCAGGATTCGGCTTCGCTCTAGCGGAAAATCGGAAGACGTTTATCGTTGTATGTAAAAACAATTTAAAGCCGAACGCTCCGAATATCGCGCCACACGACTGTTAACTTGGGAAAAGTATACGTAGCAGATTTTACATTTTTTTGTTGGTTTTATGTCAGAGTAGTTTGTAATTACTTTAGTTTGTAGTTTTATTGTAATTGAGGTTTTTAATGTTAAACTCGGAAGTGGGACTTTGTTTGAAGGATAAGCTTTCAAGGTTAAGTTTTCATGAACTAGGTTCTCCTTTTTTATAGTATAAAATTTCTCTAGAGAATTATGCACAGTAATTAAACTATTATTACTACTACTACTACTATCGTATGATAAATGCATTATTTAACTGGATAAACTTTTTACATTTAGGGCCGGTTGTTCCATCTATAGTTAAACATTCGGTTAAAATTTATTCTATTGATAACTTCAGTTTGCGTTGTTCCTCTTATGGTTAAAAGTTACTAGTAAGATAAATTTTCGTTAACGGCAAGATAACTAACAGTCAGTGAAACTACCAGTTAAGAGTTTTATCCAAAGAATATCATACCGAGTGCACACGAATGGAAACACGAAATGAAAAGAAACGTAACATATATGGTATGGAACGTTTGTGTTGTTTTGATAATATAAACCGTTTGTTAATATTAATAATTATTATAATAAATCAGTGCAACAGTAATGATGAAGTATTGGATTTCATTTTTGATAATATTCATTTTTGAAAGCAGTATACAGTACGAGAAAGATGTAATAATTTTGAAAAGTGGGATGATTCAGAATTTTCCGAGGTTTCGAATGTCAAAGAATACATTTCGTTATTTGTTAGATAAAATTGAAGACCAAATAATGTTCTTATCTATTAGGTAAGAAAGCACAATTTGAGAAATAAATACTTATTGTCTACATTTGTTTTTCTGAATCACGAATCACGCTGTATATTCGATATGCCAGGTGTTGATAGCTTTACGATTTTATGTAACAGGGTGTATATCGTGGATACTGGCCACGACTAAAACTAAAATAATTTCTAATTGATTCCAGATGATGTCTTTTTTCTTTCCAAGAGACGGAATCTGTCTTCCTGGACTCAATTATATTTTTATATTTGTCGACTAATTTAATTAAATTAGTTATTTCCGCGCTAGTAAAATAAACTGCTCTTTGTATTTATCTATAATTTTCACCACCCATTTTTGTAAGTCGTATATATCATTTTTTCTAAACGTTCAAACTGTGGTTTAAACTACAACTGCACCAAAACACAGACAAGCGAAAAAGTAACCAAATTTGTATTAAAATTGTTACAGCCAAGTTGCCAACTTTTCAAAAATAACGCTACCCTAACACAATTTTAATCTTTCTAATAGCAATCTGCCAGTTAGCTATCTGGAGAATAAAACATCATGGAGCAACCCAAAAATCTTATTCTCTAGTTAAGACGGTAGAATAAATTTATCTAATAGATAGTAAACTGCTATTTTATCTGAACTTGGAACAATCGGGCCTAAATAAATTATAATTTCTTTTATCCGTATTTTTCGGCGAGGCAGCACAATATTTGGCGAAATCTAGTAGTCTCCCTGTAATTGAAGTAGTTTCTCTTTGCCACACAGCACACAAGTTATGGCCTATTGGGTGGCGTTCGTAATCCGTTACATAGGCGTTTAACACGGGAAAACTGTTTTTCTTGCGCGTTGCTTCCCAAATTATTTTAGAAAAAAATACGTTAAATGCCTATGTAACGGATTTCGAGTGCCGCCTGGTATGTTCATGAAGCTACATACAGTGGCTTACAAAATTATTCGTATACTTTAGTTCAATCAGTAAAATGTAAAATAAAAAGGGTTCTCAAAAAGAATTTCATTAGAAAATTAATTATAGTCTTCTTTTGATTCAAAATAAATTATGAAAGTGAGAAAAGATGTCAGCCACTTGGATTTGAACCAAGGACAATTACTTTGCCAGAGTAACGCTCTACCAACTGAGTTATGGCCGATCTACCCAATGGCTGACATTATCTTCCACTTTAACCGCTAAGTATCTATCTTTTTACACTTTCATAATTTATTTCGAATATATAGACTGTTAACTCTATGTTAACTTCAAAAACTGGACTGATATGGCCATGAGTAATTTCTGACATATCCACAATGATGTTTAAATGTAGAGGTAATTCAACCCCACATCATACAACTTGACACAAACTGTATTTCCCAAAGAGAGATACTTAGCGGTTAAAGTGGAAGATAATGTCAGCCATTGGATGGATCGGTCATAGCTCAGTTGGTAGAGCGTTACTCCGGCATAGTAGTGGTCCTTGGTTCAAATCCAGAAGCTGACATTATCTTTTCACACTTTCATAATTTATTTCGAATATATAGACTGTTAACTCTATGTTAATTTCTTCTTTTGATATTTTAGAATCAAATGATTGTCATCAAATTTAATAAAAATGTTAGTATACTTTGTGTAATTATGCTGAAAACAAATTATACCTAAACAAAAATTGAGACACAAAATTATTCGTGCACCTACACTAATTCTAAATTTTTATATTTTGTGGTGTAACCATTGGCTTTAATTACAGCTTCCAGTAGCCTAGGCATTGAATTTATTAAATTAGATGATATAGAAAGTGGAATTTTTGTCCATTCTTCAGTCAGATTCGGAGTTGGTAAATAGTGGAAAATATTATTTTGCAGGGTCGCCTATCTAATACCGATTATAAATTCTCAGTAGGGTTGAAATCAGGAGACTGGGGAGGTGTTTTAAGTTGTTTCGGTATATTGTAATAATTGCTGTATGTTTGGGATCATTATCTTGCTGGAATATATAATCCCCTCCCAGTCCAAGTTTATCCACAGAAGATTGTAATTTTTCTTGTAAAATTAATAAATAATTATATTTATTCATAGTTTCTTTAACAAAACATAAATTCCTCAACCCGTCAGCAGACATCCAGCGCCAAACAACGTTTACACCGTCGTTTTTATCGTGCCACACAACTTATTTGTATCTAGCTCAGTATTTGATTTTTTCCAAACTACAGGCCTACTATCTTATTCAAATAAATTAAATTTAGAGATAATAACTCTGTTCTAAAATTCAGGGCTGTTATTAACATTTCGTAAAGTCTAGCTTTGTTTAGAAAATCTTTAATTTAGTATCCCATATACAGGGTGTTTGGCGTAAGTCCGGCACCACGAATATTTCGTTTATTTTGAGAGATACAGAAAAAGATGATCATAGCAGAAATTTTGTATCACTTCCGGTTTTAGCGGAAATGGGTACAACTTTAAATCTAGCATAGGGAATCAGTATTTTATATTTTTTTTCAGAATATACATAAAATTAGCTTCACAATGATACCAAATTATCATAGTTTTACTTTAACCATTTCAAAATGGCGACCATTTATTCTTAAAATATGTATTAATAAAATTCCATACAAAATAAAACATAGCAAACTATGAAAACAATTTTATTATCTTATAAAAAAAAGAAAAGAATTTATCTACATTTGTGATAGTGACAATTTCTTGTAATAATTAAATAATTATGGCTCAAGTAAATTACACAAATGAAGAAATGGTTGATACGATTTTAATATTCGGAGAAATTCTGTTACAGCACTTCAACGTTATGGAGAGAGGTATCCTCACTGTTAGAGAAATTAATGAGAATATCCTAGAAAATATAATGAAAGAGTTTTTATTATGTATAAGAAAATGTATAGAAAATAACGGCGGCCATATTGAGCATTTGTAGTTTTTCACATTTACTGTTTCTGTTTTGGTATCGTTGTGAACATGCTAAAAAATAAAAAAATAATACCTCACGCCTAATTTTTTTTTAATTTCTTCGTTTCTTTTGTTATAAGATAATAAAATTGTTTTCATAGCTTGCTATGTTTTATTTTGTATGGAATTTTATTAATACATATTTTGAGAATAGATGGTTGCCATTTTGAAATGGTGAAAGTAAAACTATGGTAATTTGGTATCATTGTGAAGCAAATTTTATGTACATTCTGAAAAAAAAAAATATAAAAATACCGATTCCCTATGCTAGTTTTAAAGTTGTACCCATTTCCGCTAAAACCGGAAGTGATACAAAATTTCTGCTATGATCAACTTATGAGCCCCTTTGTTTAGTTTAACTTTGCTTATTAACATTTTTTTGTATCTTTCAAAATAAACGAAATATTCGTGGTGCCGGACTTACGCCAAACACCCTGTATACCGTGTATGAAACAGAATGTGGCCCGTAGGCCTATAACATGGCTGCATTAGATTTGGTATGCAAACTAATAAACAAAATTAATTTTGTATGCTCTGCAACTGCATACATTAGATATGAAATTACAAAATTACAATTTGATGACACTAGCCGTGGAATGAAAACAAAAAACAAACAACCGTGCGATATTTTGTTTGGTAAATATTTATACATTTTGTCAATATGTGTATGTATTGTTTGTAAATGTAATAATTAGAACCCTCATAACATGATGGAGTGGATTCGAATTTCACTAGTGACAGTGTAGTCAATATATTATCTGCGAATTCTAAGAACAGTCCTCGTAATAAACAAAGTCAATTCTTTAATGCTTTTCTATAGCTCAATTTAAATAAAAATGCTGTAATTTCGGTAGTACAGTGGAACCTCTCTTAAGCGGACAACACTGTTCGTCGATTATTTGTCCGGTTAAACGAGATGTCCGTTTAAAGGTAAAACGGAATTTAGCAGTGAAATTTTCGTAGCCAAAATGTTCCGAATTTTTTTTAGTTTTCGTTCTAATTATAGCTCCGAACAAAGGAATGTTTTTATTTCGTGTCTTAACAAACTATGCACATGTAATTTGTCTATGTTGATGCCTTCTGTTTTAAAAAAGCTCCTCTTCTGTTGTAGATTAACATGTGAATCAAAATTTTCAATAGTTCTGTCCTCTTTTTTATAATTTCACCTGCTTGAGATTTCCCGATATTAAACCAGGCTGCTAACTTATGTACACTGATCTTTATCGAAAATTTAAATAACTATATGTTGTCATTTTTAAAATGTGAATTTAATACAAAACCCAATACGTAGTCGTGCGTATTGAAGTACCTACTGTAATAAAAACAAATCAAAACGACTGCTTGACTCAAGCCGAAATATATCGTAAACAGTGGAATCCGGTAAAATGCTAATAATATTAACTAACGTAAAAATAGGATCCAAAATTAGTGTCCGCGAAATCATTGTAATTCTCAGGGATCTCGCCTTGAACCTCTCCTTATATTATTTATTAATGATATTAATTCCTGTTTTCCAAATTGTAAATTCATAATATATGCTGATGATCTTAAGTTATGAAAAAAAAAAAAATCTCTGACTGATTGTCTTTTATCTTAAGCAGAATGACGTATGCATCAACTACAGTAAATTTTCTATTATCTCTTTGTCACGTAGTAGAAATGTATTTGAATTAAACTACAATATTGATGGAAATGGTATCAGTCGTGTATCTCAAGTCAAAGATCTTGGGAGCATTTTAGATAAAAAAATATTTTATGATGTACATATTGACAGCGTAGTTAAAAAGGCACATAAAACGCTTGGATTTATATTGCGAGTTGGATCAAATTTTAAAAATCCCACCACTCTCGTTCATTTATACTATACTTTTGTCAGATCTCAACTGGAATTTGCTGGTGTATGTATAGGACTAAATTTGCAAAGTTTTCCCTGTTAAATCGCCTATTATGGTGTTATAATAATTTATTATGTTTCTCCGATATACCCGATATATTGAGTTGCACTTTGTATTTATTTAAGAGGTTTGTAAAAAATAGCTTCACTCATATGAGTTTATTTCTCTTTTTCCATGTTAGATATTTCACAATATTTGTTGTCTGTAAGAAGAAAAAAAATTGTATTAATTATTATAATTGTGCTGTACTGTTATTAGGACCTTCTCCTGTTGTATGGTCACATTTGTAAATAATAAATAAATAATAAAAAATGCCGGTTCCCGTAAAACTGTCCAGTTAATAAAGGTGTCCGCTAAAAGAGATTTCACTGTATTCCTAATATATCTTTTGTTTTGATCATTTTATTAGTGTTCTGAAGCAGGATAGATAGATTGTTAGTTTTTATTGCCAGTCATTAAAGAACCAAATACAAACAAAACAGCAAAAGAAAACAACATTCAATTTAAAACCATCTTTTTCTTCCTTCTCATAATCCTTGTTATATCAGTATCCTTCACTAAATAACTTAAACAATGTCAACGCCTTAGTCTCCACTTCGACGCGTGTACGAAACGACGAGATTACAGTACTAGTAGGGAGGCAACATTGAATTCTAGCGAAATCCGGAGGTTGGCGGATGTTTGTTCCTCTACGTCTGCCCCTGCCGTGGCACGTGACAGAGGATCGTTGCGAACTAAATACGACACTTAAAGCCAGGCTCTTTGTTTCACGTTACCAGATAAGAGATTTTTAGGATTTTTGTGGTTATGAATATTAAAGAGTTGACGATAGGGCAGGAATTTAAATTTTGACGTTTGAATAACAAGTAAACTGCGTTTCACCCGCGTTTAATTTAGAGACGAGTTTTATAATATGGCTACGACATACAGAGTGTATCACGGAAAGTGAAACATAGGCGTTTAACATGGAAAATCAATAAAAAAAATCATTTTGGCTACTTCATAACTGCAGAAATAAAATTTGAAAATTCACGGAATTACAATTTAATAGTATTAACCATGGAATTAGACACAAGAGATGAACAAAAAAACATTTTATATATGCGTGAAGCCTTTTTTACACGCATGTAGAGAAACTTCATCACTTGTCCCACAAATGAAGGTACTCATTTTTTAAATAGGTACATAGTACTTTAAAATTAGTGGGCTACTTTAACTGTCTGATTAGACGAGAGTCTATTTTTTTAAAAATATTTTAACTGATTTCATAAAATAATACTTAGTACTGGTACTGTAAGTAGGTAAAAAAAGTACTTAAAGTATTACTTTACTTAGTATTTAAATACTTTTGTTGTAAGTATTTAGTACTTAAATACTTTCGAGTACTGGTCCCAGCTCTGCCTTCTTACCATTCGAAAATCAGTAAATTACTTATTAAAAGTTAGTAAATAAAAGTTACCCCCCAATAAAATGAAACCATACTTGAAAAAGCCATCATCCGCTCGTAAACATGTTTCCAAGTTACCCAACCAAAGTTTGGAACAGTTGGTCTGGACATCGCTACAAGTGTATCCTATCCCTATCGTATAAAATTTCATATGTTGAGTTTTCCAGGAAGCATGACAGTGGCAACATATTGGACAATCTGTTGTCGAGACTGGAACAGTACGCCAACAACCTGGAGACTTTGGTGGAAGAGAGAACTGCCGATTACTTGGAGGAAAAGAGGAAATGCGAGGAACTGTTGTATCAGCTTCTGCCCAAGTAAGTACGGAACGGAGTAGGAGAGTATTTATCTCACTTTGAATGTTTGCATGGAATGGAATGGAAATTCGCACGGTAATGAATGACGTGACAATGCATTGCGGCACAATGTTCTTCTCTTTCTCTGCTTGCTGCTCGCGTTCTCCAAGCAGAGCAAATGGATTATGTTTGATTGACTGATGCGGTTTTCATGGGCTAAGTTACGTTACTCCTGAGAAGTCACAATGAAATAACGGACGGTAACTTTTACCGGGCGATAGGTAATGAGATAATTTTTCTACTTAAAAACTAATGCTCGGTTGCACTAACATTTGAATTGAAAATTAAAAATATGTAACATTTTGTACAAAAGAAAACAAAGACGTTATAATAATGAAATAGACTAACTGTCACAGACACTTGATTTGTTGTGGTAAGTGGTTAGAAACCTATTATAATTTGATTTACCATACATTTTATGAGACCTAACTAATATAATGAGTAAGAATTTATGATTGACTGAAGCTGTGGTTTTCATGGTCTGACTTATATTTCTCTGAGAAATCACATTAAAGTAAAAAGTTTTTGCCGCATTTACGTCAAACGCAATAATGTATGACACAGAATTTAAAGAATGTGATTAACAGGCTTATTCTATATTAATGTATTGTTATAATGAAAAGGATAATTTTCAAAAAGCGTTTTCGTAAAACCAATGTCACTATATTGAAATTGTATTGTCGTTATTTTAAGTAGTTCATGAATGATAAGGATTCACTTCTTATTCAATTCGTCAAATGCTAATAAATTATTATTTCAGCAGGAAGAAATTGAAAACAGGGTGGTGGTAATTAGGGGTGAACATAGGGATTTAACATGGGATTTTTGTTTTATGCAATTTACTGCTCTCCTATTCATTTTATGGCAATAATTGTAGAGTGAAAATTTGTACAGAATTAAAAGTTGTATACAAAACTTACATTTTTAATTATGGTTTTAGTTTCTTAATTTTAAAAAGAAATTTCAAACGGTCCGTAAATTAGTAGCAATAGTCATGACTTATTGTAGAAAACAATATTATTTTATTCATATTTTGGCTTTTTTTTAATAAATTAAATAATGAACATTTATTTGAATAAGCATAGTGTCATTAATATAAACCATTATTGTGATGGAAATAGTTATCAAAGAATACGGGATTTATTTTCCATAAGTTATTGACGTTTGATGATTATTAATAATTTCTGAAAATAAATGTCATGGCTACGCTACAAACGAACAGAAATTTTGAAATTTTAAAATTGTGAAACCAGAAACAATAAAAAATGTAAAAACTGTTTTATATGCTATTTTTAATTCTGCACAACTTTGCATTGTACAGGTTTCGGCATTCTTATTTTATATTAACTTTTTTACTTTTGTCGATGTAGAATACATGGTGAAAGTTTGTCGGTTTCCTCAGTGGACACCTTAAATGCTTAATTTTTGTTTATTAGTTTCGGTGAATTGATTTCTATTGTTTTATTACAATAAAATATGGTTCCAAGAAAGCGAAATTTACTTTATGATAATATTTAAGTAAAAGAATTCAACAATTTTAGGTCCTAATAATATTTGTTTATTCATTTAATGACACGACCAAAGATTCCACTATTATTAGAAGTATTGCTTATTGTTTATAAACAAATTACATATTTAAGAATGCCGGATTTCTATTAATTCATACCAGGGCATCGAACCCTCCAAAAACTGAGTTCGGTTCAGGTTAATTCGTTTTTGAAAAATGGGTTCGTGTGCGATTCGAATCCAAGTATTAATAAAATTTGCGGTTTTGTTTCGGATTCAGGTTTGGTTCGACCAAAATGTGTTTTTGAATAACAATCTTTATTTAGAAATAATTTAAAATGCGAGACGGAATTTCACGAACAATCAACACAACAACGCAGACGCAGAAGGCGTCGATCGTCGATGATAGACTAAAGTATTACGATTATATTTACGTTTCGAACTGAAATTGAACCTGAATCGGATATATCTGAGGTTCTGTTCTGGGTTTGGGTTCGCTAAAATGTTACGGTTTGGTTCCGGTTTCGGTTCGGTTCAGGTTCTGATTGGATGCCCTGATTCAACTTAGAGCCAGTTCAAGTAACCATGGTACATACCCTGGTAATTTCTTATTTAAATAAAGTATAATTAAATTATATTTTGTGTTTCAAAAAATAATTTCTGTGATGAAATCTGCAATACGTTATAGGGGCATTATCCCCTTTCTCCGTACAGCAGATCGTTAGCTACAAAACAATGTGCCTGCATTATGTAGTATTCATGGTCGAATGAAGGGGAGTACCTTTATTTAAAGGAAGGGTTAAAAATTAGTTTAGTTCTGAAGATTCTACTGTATAGCGAAACTATTGTCAACAAAATATAAAAAGTATAAGTGAAACTAAAAACCGTGTAATTTTTAACCCTTCCTTTAAATAATGGAATGCAAGTTTCACCAAGTAAGAGCAGAACCATAGGAGAGTACCTTTCTGCAAAACTTGACATTCTGCGCTATTAATGTGGATTACGCATATCACTAATTTTCATAACCTAGAGAAGGTTTTGGCAAAAAAAAACCATGGTCCAAATATTATAAACAGGAGTTACAAACAGTGACATTTATTAGCAAGGGACGCGTGGAATTCTTCGTAAAAGAAAAACAGTGAAAACTAAAGTAAAATCGTATATTTTAATCCGTATTACGAGATTTTGAATTTAGTTCTTTTTAACTTTTGTTCCACAGTAATGAAATTTGATGCATACTAATTAATTTAATTAAAATTATATCATTCCTTGTTTAATAATAATTCACTAACTTTAATCAGATAAGTTTGAAACAATTCCAATTTCATTTCGTACTAATGATATTAACAAAGTTTGTAAACAAAATTAATTTTATCAAAAAATTTCATTAATAATAAAGAGGGTAAGAAACTTGCAAGATCTTTCTAAATGCAAAACATTAGATTAGTCCAACTAGGTAGTTTCTTATGCAGGAAGTTTGATATACCAGTTTATAATTTTAAATAAGGTGCATAAAGAAAATATCAGATTTTAGCAATGCAGCCCCAAGAATATAACTCGTTCTATGTTAACATAATCTAATCATTTTGGCTCGAAGCCATGGTATTTTGTTGTTTTTTTAAAATAAGATGAAAAATTTTCCCGTAAACAATAATCGCAATTTATATTAAAATTGTCAGATATTTTAAAACTTTTTTTGTTACGTCATACGTATTCCATTTAAAGCAAACGTTTTAGTGATATTTATGCAGCAACTTCTGCAATGAGTAAAAGCTCCATTCTAGTAAAATACAACTGAACTGTCATATACATCATACTGTTATCGGGAACTTTTGTATTGCACGGAGATGAATAGCAGGGTAAATTAAATTAATACTATGTTAATAAAGTTATCTTCTTTATGATTAACTTGACTGTAAATTTGCAGAAATTTAAAAAAATATCTTGATTAGAATATACTCCATTCTGAAATATATTAAACCGATACTAGGTACATTAATTCAATCACTTTGTTCATTTGTTTCAAAGTTGTGTCCTCTTTTCCATTTGTGTCTGGTCCTTTGCTTCCTGAACATGGCTAAATTTTGTGTGAATCTATTTTACCGGTATAATATTGTCAAGTTTGTTTTACTCAAGTCGACCGAATGGAAACTTTTGTGGAATTAATAGCGCATGTCTTAAACTTTTCCTACTCACCATACATTTTACGCACATATGTAAGATTGGCTGCCAACAGTTAGCATTGTCATGAAATACTTTTATTTTTCTTTGAAAATATTTGACGTATTTCAATTTTATTTTCAAAGGCAGATGTTGGCAGTCAATTTAAAATTTTTATCGAACTTTCTGAATTATTCAAATTGTTTGAAACTATTCAAAACTTCTAAGTTATTCAATTTAAATAATAATTTCTCGGAAACCTTCATTAAAGTTTGATAGATTATGTAAACCAAGTTAATATGCACTTCATGTTAATTGCTAATAGAAATATTGAAGAAAGTTTTAAAAAGTAAATAAAAAGAATTTAACTTGATGCAAGTAATTTGCAATATTGCTTATTTATTTTTTCTAGAAATGCAAATTAGCGACAAATAAATTGTCTCCATAAATCACTGCCATTTTTTCTTTTTTACAAAATAGTTGATGATACCGTTAATTTTACATCCAGATGCTACCTCCATTCATATATTAAACAAACTTTCTGCATGGCAGCAATGAGAAACCATGTTATATCTAATAATGTGTTAAGTAGTATGAATATATCATCGTCATTAACAAAATCTGTGAATACAAATAGATTGGCTGGGTTGACATACCCAGAAATGGGTAAAACCGTGACGATATACAGGCTGCAAAGAAACGCGGAGTTTAACATAAGATTTTAAAAATGTGCAGAAATTGGTTTCCCTGTACATTTTAGAGCAAAGATATTTAGAAATTAAAATATGACATTTTTGTCAAAAAATCAGAAAGCCTTGGAAATAAAAAACAAATAAAACAATATATCAATTACGATTATAATACGTAAATATTTAATGCTGAATTATAACAATGTAGAAACAATGATTACAATAATTAACATCAATAACAAGAAACTGAAATGAGGTTTCGGTATATTAAAAAATGACAAATTTATATCAAATACTTAATCAAATCCATTTAATAATGCTTTTATGAGAGAATCAGTTTCTGTAGAAGATAAATTAATAATTAGAGTTATTAAAATATTAATCTCTTCTTTATTGAACGTATATCCGCTTTTACTAATTTTTAATTATATATACACTGCAAACTCTAACAAAACTAATAAATGAAACGACAGAAGCCAGAAATCTACTGAAGCGCCACAAAGTTAAATTCCAACCTCAAAAACATTCATAAAAGACATGAGAAGTTGGTAGTCTTGATTCCAACAAAAATAAATTGATAGAAAATCGTTGTGTGTAAATTCTCAAGATTTCTACGATAAATCGATCGATTTATGGGTCAATAAATTGACCGATTTATTGTTATGTGTAAAACCGCTATTAGACTCATATTGGATTTATACCATGTTATGATTTGTACTTTTCTTCAATTGTATTCCATATGTTCAATAATAAAAACTCCGAAATTTCATTTATTATGTATTTCTTGATAATAATAGTGAGATAAAAATAAATTACCCAATTATACAGTTGACCACACTGATAAACACAAGTGCTCGTATAAATTTCACTCGCAACGTTCGATTAATTATCCTCCTCTAAATAATGAACCTTGATTGCTTTCTCATTACCTAACCCGCAAAAAAATCAATATTCATTTAAAGAGAATAAAACAGCCTAAAACAGTATTTCAATGTGAAGTCTCAGTGTTAGTGACGTCAGCGTCATCTGTCAAACACAGAACCCTTCTAATTATTTGGCATCATTATCAGTCTGAGTTTTTTCTTGTGTGATTTGTCTGCAGGTCAGTAGCATCACAATTAATCAACGGCAAGTCTGTGATTGCCGAGACCTACGACCAAGTCACGATATATTTCAGCGATATCGTGGGGTTCACCTCATTATCGGCTGTGAGCGCTCCACTAGAAGTAGTCGAATTCCTTAACGATCTCTACACCTGCTTCGACTCCATTATCGAAAATTTTGATGTCTACAAAGTAAGTTTCATCATTTTCTACTTACATTGTTTTAAAAGACTCATATTTTTTTATCTGGTAAAAACGCGGTGAAAAAATTTGTAGTAATACGGAAGATATTAATTTTTAAAATTTACAAATTATTTATGACGTCATCTGTACGAGGACATGCCATGCAAACAGTTAATTTTTGTGCTTTATATGATTTTAACATATAGGTGTTTTCTATAAAACAACCAGTGCTTTTTTGGATGAACTAGACTTTAGAGAAAAATATTATATACAAGAAATGATCAGGAATAAAGGGATAATGTACAAATCGAAAATTCAACCAGTCGTTCTGAGATGGTAGAACATAATTTTTTTTTAAACGGGAAGATTTATATTTTTTTAGTCCATTAGATACTGAATATAGGTATAACAATTATTTTGAGAAAAATGGTGTTAAAACAATGTTAGAATATTAAAGTAGGCTATGGAATAAACAAATACAAACAAATGCTACAGTGACTGACAGTTTTGTTACTTATGATATTAATTGTTTGCTTTCGCCACTTTAGATATAGAAAAATAATATGCTGCTTAATTTAGGAAATAGTCGTATTAATAGCAGGGCTGACGATAAGAGCCGGGGGGTGGTGTAAATTACCCGGGGCCCGGCCTCTACCAAAGGGCCCGGAGTCCAGACAAAATATATTTAATAGCAAAAATAAAATATTTTACTAATATTTTTAAGGATGTGGCTATTTATACATACAGTATGTATTTATGCATATAGTATTGGCGTGCAGCTTTTATAAAAAACAGCTGACAGAAACGATACCTAACGCACAGAACTCGAATTTAGGTAGACAGTGGCTTTAAAAAGACAGTGAAGCGCAAATGGCCCACGCAACATGTCTATTTAATCTGCTCCCTACCCACCCAAACTGCCCACGCAAACTGCCCATGCAACAATCTGGGCGTGAATTAAATTCTGCACCCGATTTAGTAATAAGATTTTATTTTTAACATTTAATAACCGAGAAAATCAATTTTAAAGTTTTTTGAAGATTACTGATTTATAGCGATAGCCATGCAACTCAAACAAAATTTGTCCACCATTTTACATTCTGAAGCTTTTCTTCATGAGAAAACTGTTCCATACTCAAAGAAATATGTTATTGAACGAAAATCACAAAACACAAACTTTTTTGACATTTAAGATGGCATACAATTGTTCGTAATTTTGTTTGAGTTCCATGGCTACTGCTATAAATCAGCTATCTCCAGAAAAATTTAAAATTGATTTGCTCGGTTATGAAATCTCAAAAATAAAATCTTATTACAAATTCGGGTGCAGAATTTAATTCTCTACAACATTTATTTGATGTGTTTTTGTCTAAAATAATTTGGGAACTTTTGCGCAAGGAAAAACTGATTTCCCATTTTAAACGCATATGGCCAGATTTTTAATTAGCACCCTGTATATATATATATATATATATATATATATATATATATATATATATATATATATATATATATATATACTGTATGTATAATGTATAAATACCCACATCCTATTTTTAAAGTAAATACTTTCTCAATAAAATATTTTCTTCTATCAAAAAGACAACTTATTTTGCATACGAGTATTTAATTTTATAATAACTATGTTGTAATTGGCGGGGGAAGGGGAATATTGTGTAATATTATTCGACGTCTAGGGGCACCTTCAAACTACCAAAACAAATACAACCCACACATTAATTTTGAATAATGCTCTCATTTGCAATTGAATGTTTTGTAAAAGGGATACGGTGACGTCAGGCATTATATTTCTACCGTCATTTCATTTACCACGCTCGGGATATACTGACGTCAATATACTCCTTCTCAAATTTTTAATATTTCTTTTTTAAACTACAAATAATCGATTTATAAAAATACGGATTTTTTTGGCTAGTATCAAAAATCAAAATTCACATACCCCATTGCAACATTAATATAATAAATCTAAAATAACTGTTTAGAATCTTAATAAAAAAAAATCTTTCACGTTTTTTTACTTTTGTTTTTAATTATAAAGCTTTGATCTAAATTTAATAAAACATCAAAGTATTTTTTTAATATACTTTCCTGAATTTAGTGTTAAATAAATTTACTTACTTGTTCTTTTAATTTGAAACATGTATATAAGGCGAAGTTAATTAAAAAAACTTAAAGTGGTAGTGATTTTACATTTAAAAAGCAAATTAAGGAAAATAGAACTCTAAATTGGTGAAGTAACAAATAAACTAGTTTTAAATTAACAATAAATTTTTATCTGAACTAAATAACTGCTTGAAACTACAGTATTCAAACTAAAATGTGACGTAGTGTGTAAATAACAATTGTTTTGTACAACTACATTTTACTTTACGGTGTGTTTACATCAGAGACTAAAAACGAAAAATATGTCGTTCATTCTTATCCGAACGAAACCGAAAAATTTCGTTTCCGTTCTTAATGTTTCCACCTAAATATTTTCGGTTTTCGTTCACAGTAGTTAAATACCGGTTATAACTATTATTGAGTAACAATTGATGAAAATATAGAAATATAATAAGTTTTTTTTTTATTAAACATGAAAATAAAACATACATATAAAGAAAAGATAATACATATATAAAAATAAGAAGAAAAGCTTATGCTATGGCCTGAATTTTTTACAATAAAGAATAAAACATTAATTACATTTTATTTCACCTAATTAATAGTATGTTTTCAAGCAAATCTTCCTTTATGTTAGTTCTCTTATATAAGTACTTAACATAAATAATAAGACGAACACCGACAGTGTGTGCAAATGAAAATTATCGCAGTCAGTTTTCAATAGATAAAATTACGAGTATACCGTTTAACCTAACACGTAACAGGGTTAACTACGGGAGAGTTATTTTGAAAGTCTGCTTGTTTGCAACTCAAATATCTGAAAATTCAATAATATTTGCGTGTAAAATATTTGCTGTAAATAAAATTAAATATTAAATAAAATAACGGTTAAAACCGGTAACTGATATTAATTATTTTGTTTTCAATCATGAACGAAAAAATATATTGCGTTTTCGTTTCCGTTTTCTGGCGTATAGATTTAACCACTCTATATTCTATTTGCTGGTCTGTACTTACACTTATGTAATTTTTTTTCCATTGATCTAGCAATAGTGTAACAACTCTTCGTTTAATTCGAATTGTAGAGAAGTAATTAAACGTAAGTGATCCATTTAATGAATAAATTTTAGATCCGCTATAAAATTAATCTTATTTATTTGGGGGAAAACGTAAATGATGAATTTAATCATAAAATGTTTGAGAATTGCATGTAAAACAGATTATCGTACACTGTGAGTAATTCGAGTGTATATAACGAAGGAAATTTTCATCCCGAAGCTAAAATCGGAAGCAAATTGATTTTCCATTTAACGCCGCGCTCTGGGAAGCAGTTTTCTGTAGTGCTGCGTAAAAATTCTCTCTGCTTATCAAAATATTTGTTAACGTGATGAAAAAATCTAAACTTTATTTCAGCATCCAATACAAAGGCGATATAGATTTCCCTAACGTCATTTTAAAATGAACTTCATCCAAGTCATGACATCAAATAGAAATATATTTTATATATCGTTGACAACAAATAAAAATTCAATAAGTAATTTCTACTGATGACGCGATGTCATTTTGGAAGTCAAATATTTAAAAAAATCCTTAAAATATTGAAAGAATAGTATTAGTATATTTTCATATTCAATATAAGCATCATTTTTTTCATAACATAAATTAAAAAACTGTATATGAAATAAAATTGTTTCAATCTTTCATTATAATTGAATCCCCTAGTTTCTAAACCCGACAAATCAACACATATAATGTTGATGATAATGAACCAAAAAATACATTGTTTAATAAGAAAAATTAATTAATAATGTCAGAATTTTAATTAAAAAAATTGATTTATCCAGTTTTGATTTTGAAATTTGATTTTTTCAAGTTCATTACCTATTTGATTTCCGGGCTGATTTCATTAAATTTACTTCCTAAACTTCTTTTATTTTCGATTTATAAGATAAAATGAAAAGTTTATTCCTTTATATTGCAAAAATTTGCCAAATTATACTATCGAAAATTGATGACAATCAGACTATTCAATCGGGGATCTAATGAACTGCTTTCCACAAATTGATACTGCATACAGAATCCTCTTTAACTATAGTAGCGTCCTATAGATCATTGACATCTTTAAGTTTTTATTTGTTAGGCTCTAAACCACCTGATTTTTAAATTGTATTATGTTCGACTCTGCAATTGTTTAATTATTATAAATTATTGAAATTATTTGAAAATTTGATGGTTATTAAAATACAATGGACACTATTTCCGTTGTAGTATCAAACTTATTTTTGGGTATTAATGGATTTATCGGGTTTTGAAACTAGATATTTCAATTATACTACCACGCCTTGTACTTTCATATTTTGTAATGAAAATTTTAATGTCTTAAATTCCTAAATTTATAAATCTCTACCTTAGAGCAGCATTTCTCAACTGCCGGTCCGCGAAAAAAATTCACCGATCCGCAGAAAAGTATTTGACACAAAAGTTGAAATATTTTAGATTAAAAATGAAAAAAATACATAATTAAAAATAAAAAGAAACTTTGCAATAAAGAGAATAACTAATGCTCAGTTGTAACCAACAAGGCTTAAATTTTAAACGATCCTTAAATAAAAAAATGCAAATCGAAATTTTGATAGCAATACAAAATAATTCATTTGACATTTCATTAGTGAACCGGTCATAAGTAGTTTTTCGGGAATGTTGATCATAAAAACAATTCTACTTGATATTTCGATATAAATAATAACAATAATAATATGTTTATCTAATTCAAAAACTGTATAATTACATGGTTATATAGTAAAATGTTACTATTAGAAAATAAACATAATTCATAGTGGCATATAATACCGTATAAAATTATTCGAAAATTTACCGGTCCGCCATGAGAACAAAGTTGAGACACAATGCCTTAGAGGAAAAAAAATGTATGCCCATTATTCAATTTACAAATATTATTAAATAATGAAATTTGAAGTTATAGTACGAAAATATGAAAAAAAACGTGTTTCACTTTTATCTCAATATTTTTAATATTTCTAACGTAACATATGGGATATAATGCAATTTCCTGATAATCCTTTCTTTATCAGGAACATGTACAGCATTATCAAGATTTACGACGCATCAGCTAATCACACGTTCAATTAAATTTTCCTTAAATATTCACATGAAATAATTTTGTTTTTGTGATAAACAAATTAATTTTTCGTTCACAGTTTAATCCTGTAATCTTCAAAGGATATTTTATTCTTGAATTTATCAGATGCAGAAAATATAATTAATTACATTACTGCTGTTCGATTAGCGTGATTAAATTAATTTTATTTACAACTGATCTGTACGGTTTCAAATTCTACTAATTGTAAAAAAATGTGAAAATATAATAGGATTATTAATAAAATTTTAAATTAGCAATAATAAGCACAATCAATAATACACTATGACTACGTTTACACCGTGCGTACTATTCTGATACGAAGACTAAGTGTATACTAAAATTTATCTTAGTACGGTATGTTTACACCGGTATCTAAATAAACATACTAAATATTTTGATACTTTACACGCGCTTGCGCAGATTCAATTGCCACAATCACCCTACCTTGAAATTACTTAATAAGGAAAAATAATTGTGATGTATTCGTACCCTCTGAAATAAATATATTAACAGCAATAAAAAATAAATTTTTAGGTTACAATAGTTAAGACTATATTTGGGCATTTTTTATTTTATGTATTAATAAAGTGTACTGGTTTTAAATACAACGTTATTAACTAAATTTCTCATTTAAACAATAATCTACGGGCAAATGTATGACAAAAGACAAGTCCCAAAATTTTTCGGTCCAACAGTAAATAATACAATATTTATGGTGGTATTATCCCTGAGGGAAAAGGTAACTGGCAATATACTCAATTAATTGCCATTTTAAATTTTATTACTTTAATAAAAATTATTTGCGAATTATTAAAGACGAAAATATTTGTCACATACAGACAATGGTTTATTTGCAAATAAGTTATTATTAAACCTAAGAAATTTTATTATAAGCAATGTATTCAAAATTTGTTAAATTGGAGTAATAATCATAGTTTCCAGAAGTTTATTTATTCTTGTTTTTAATATAATTGTAGGTGGTACTTTAATAAATAAATATCACTTTGCAAATAACTTTACTAAAAAAATCAAATTTAATATAGTAATTAATTGAATATATTGTCAGTTTCCTTTAACTTCAGTTTTAATAAATAATACTAACATAAATATTGTATTACTTACTGTTTGAACTAAAAAAATTAGCATGTGTCTGTTGTCATATATTTGCGCGTAGATTATTGTTAAAATGATAAATTTAGGTAAAAACATTATATTTAAATCCAATATACTTTATTAATGCATAAAATAAAAAATTGCCCAAATATAGTCTTAACTATTGTAACCTAAAAATTTATTTTTTATTGCTGTTAATATATTTTTTTCAGAGGGAACGAATACATTTGGGGTTGGGCTCGTATTACTAAATTTATATAATGTCCCTAGGTGTTAGTACACAATTGAATTGAATTAAATATTAAATGTAGACATAGATGACATATAAATCGCTTTGGTACGCTTGCTGCTTACACCGTCTGGTACATCTCTCTTACAACGTACCAAAAATATGTACGTACCAAAGATTTGATACAGAGTGTTTATACCATTCGTCTCCATTTTGTTACGTCAGTTATGCAGACAAATGTTTAGTACGCGCGGTGTAAACCTATTCTATGTATATGAAATATGAGACTTACATTGGCGTGTTGGGCTGGAGCAAATGAGTCGAAAAATTATGGTTTTTTTCATCATTGAGCACTGGAACACTGTTACACACTTCGTTCGCGATACACTGCAATGAAAATAAATTTTACGTACTTTTATGAAAATTACACAAAATTTTATATAGACATAGACTTCACATATCAAATATCAAAACACTATTGTTAGAAAAAGTTGGTCATAACATGCATGAACCAAGCACGATTCTACCGGTATTAATTTTTCAGAGCTATAGGGTTACTGCTTTCTTTATTACCATTATTATAGTATACCGGGAAAATACTTGAAATCCGAACATAGGACTTTAACAAGATTTTGTAAAACTTTTTTATTATAAGAAGTAGAAAAAATGGCTCATATAAAAGTTTTATTTTAAATATACTATTTGATGGTAGATGTAAATATTTTTTATAAAGTTAAGTGTACAAGATACGACTATCAGCTTTTATTTTTTAAATAGCAATCTAAAATTATTTTACCAAAATATAAACCGCCATTTCTTTTGTCTTTTCAACGATGTATTAATTTTTATTAATATATTTGAAAAAATTCGAGAAAAATAAGATAATTAAGAAATATGAGAAATAATTTTTAGTCAAATATTATATGTAGGTGGCTATAAGAAAAGAAACAAAATGTAACAATGTCAATCAGTTAATATCAAGAAAGTATATATTTGTTTGTTACTTATTTATTATTACTTACTATTATTTACGTACTGATTAATTTATTTGTTATTTATTTTGGTAAAAAATAAAAATAAAATAAATAAATATATCATCACGGCATATTCCCCATTGCTGGGTGTGCCAATCTGCTTTGTACACAGATATCGATAATGATGAAATATTTGTACTGTGCGAGCGCTTACCAGGCGTCACCTCACAGGCACTCAATGCTGGCGTGGAGAATGCACCACAGGGGTCAATTTAGTGCCATTAAAATTCGAAGTAATTTTTGGCGTCGGTCGGGATCGAACCCGGCTCCCCAGATTCTCGAACTTTTTCAAATGCATTAATGAAAACTAATACATCGTTGAAAAGACTAAAAATGACGGTTTATATTTTAGTAAAATAAAAGTTGATGTTTTATCGTATAAACCTGGCTTTATAAAAAGTATCTACATCTGCCATCAAACACTATATTTAAAATAATAAAACTTTTATATGAGCCATTTTTTTTCTATTACTTTAATAAAAATGTTGTTAACATTATTAGGTAAAGACGATGTATTAATTGTTGCCGCCCACTGTAAACTGGAAATCGCCCACTGATGGACGGTACGTCGCCCACGTTGCTAAGTTATATACAATTAGTGTAATAAATAAACATAAACACAGAACATAGTTTAGAATCAAATACGTTATTCCTTTTTGCCTGTTGTACATTGCTATATCTCTTCTATTTCTATTCCTGTTGTGGTTTCAGTAAATAATGAATATAAGCTAAGTTACAAAATGATATGGTCAGGGTATTTTCATTACGTCAAAGTTGCATTTAATTGAATTGAAACTTTTGTTTTTCATGTACAGTTTGTGGAAACAGAAGCACTTCTAGTGATGAACAGTTGCTCACATGGACTTATATTAGCTAATTAATTATTCTCTGAAAAAGCTATGCAACTATTTTGTAATTCGATTCTAGTGCATTCAAACGGCTGGAAATGTTCGATGAACAATATGACAATAGAATGACAATGGCACTCCACTAATAATCTATAATTAATTATTTTAATCAGGTTTTGGAGTATGAATAGTCTACTCTACAGTTTGCGTTTTTAGTTAAATTCAAACATTTCCCAGAAGTCCAAATTAGTAAACAATTATAGTTTGTCATTATAATATTAAAAACTAAACATTAGTTTGTAATAATATTGTTATTAGCAATTTAATGTTTCGGAGAAGGGATATGTGACGTCTGCATGGTAGAAACTTGGAAGAAGACCGATACACTGGGAGGAAAAGAGATAGTTATAGATCAGCGTCGCGATTATGTTGTGGTAAGGGCGGATCATGGTATCAACAGTTAGCTATAACTATCTCTTTCCCTCCCAGTTTATCAATCTTCTTCGACGATTCTACCATGCAGACGTCACAAATCCCTTTCCCAAATTTTTTATAATTATTTTCTCGTAAACTACGATTTAAAAATACTGATATTTTATTTTTTTGTCTAGTAGTTCTATACCCCATTGACAATACCATTTATTTATCGCAGGTTTGAAAATTTATACCTCATATTTATTTACACGATTCCGCTGTGCAATACAGAGCGGGCAATGTTTTAGAATGCTCAGGAATTTAACAGGGGTGGTTCTTCAAGTTCTAACAAAATACAGAGACACTAGAATTTATCTGAGAGTTTGTATATTTCTCTAAAAATAACAATAACCTAATCGAACGTACAAAACTTGGCCCGAGTTTTCCAATGTGACTTTTGTATGATAGGTTAGGTTATTGTTCTTATATTTATAGAATATTGAAACCAAGTTCTCAGATAAATTCCAGTGTGTCTCAGAGCTATCAGAATAACAGTAGGCTCTGAATGGGGCCATTTCACATTTTGTAATTGATTTTTTTCTTGAAAAAATAGATCAAATTAAATATGTAGGTGTATGTTTTAAGTTTACAAGTCTTTAGAATCAGAGATATGATTTTTAGAAGTTGTCTTTAATTTCAAATATTTGGACGCTGACGTCATGGTTTAGCGGATGCGGCAATAGAGCTCTCTACCGGTTTTGTTTGGAACTATGATTGTTTGGGTTATCACTTGTCAGTTTGATTTTGTGACAGCAACATATTGTTAACTAAAAACATATTTCATACAACTTTTGAAATGTATTTTAATAAATGTTTTATTTACATACCTTTACTCTTAACTCTGCTGTCACCTGTCACAATTTTAGGTTAGTTTGTTTATAACAGCAAACGGAAACCACGTTTACCGTGAATGTGTGTGTGAGAGGAATGTCTTTCTGTGAGTAACAATCCATGACGTCACGAATTTTACTGCCGCGACAGTTTATTAGCAAATTTATGAATGAAAAGTCGCGTATTTCATGTTATTTTATATTACTATACTTATTAAATGTGACAAATTTCTCGATTTTATAAAGAAAACAACGATTTTTTTAAATGACCCCATTGCGAGTCCCATTGTGCTGGGGTTTGCCTAATGAGAGTTAGGAATCACCTCCGTCAAAGTCTTGAGCGCTTGAGAACAACACCCGCTCAGGAGTATGTTCGCAAATTAACTTTGAAGTTAGGGTTAGGCAAGGGGCGTGATCATTGGAGTTAAGTTCGAGTAACTCATTTTACGAACGATTTAGAGTTTTGTGTAATTCGTGTAGTCAAATATTGAAAACATAACTGATTTTAATGACCATAAACACCTAAAGAATGACAGTATATCTACTTAATTCAACCTCTGCGCATGTCGAATAAAACGTACACACCTCGCTCGAGGCAGGTTTCGAACGCAAGTTATAGTAAAGGTGAAGTTAACTCTAAAATTTCCGAACGTGTGCCTCCACTGTACAACGGAATGCCTATACGCCACCGGGTGTAACACGAAAAGCGGGAAAATAGTTTTGCCTTGCGCCAAAATGGCCTTTTAATTTTAGATAATAATGCTTCAAATGTGTTTATTTTTCTTTTCCAGGTGGAGACGATCGGCGATGCCTACATGGTCGTGTCTGGCCTTCCAGGGCGAAATGGTCGTCTCCACGCTCGGGAAATCGCTCGAATGGGACTTGCCCTTCTCAAAAACGTTTACACCTTCAAAATAAAGCACCGGCCTGATGACCAACTGAAGCTGCGAATAGGCATGCACTCCGGCCCTTGCGTTGCTGGGGTTGTCGGCTTAAAGATGCCGCGATATTGCCTATTTGGCGACACGGTCAACACAGCATCCAGAATGGAATCAAATGGAGAAGAGCAGAGAATTCACGTGAGCCCTCAGACTAAGGAGCTGCTAGACTATTTTGGCTGTTTTGAGCTAGAAAGACGGGGGGAGGTCGAAGTCAAGGTAAGTTTTATGTGAAAATGAAATGGTGTTTTTCATTCATAAAAGTTATTCGTAAATCACGATTTATATTTTCTACAAACAAAATTATAAAACCTATGAAAATGGAGAGAAATTTCAATAAATGAATTACGACTAGTTCCAAATATAGATTTCAAACTTATAAAAACCGAATATATTATCCAAGTATTCAGCCATTTAATGTTAGATTAGGCGCTGTATCCACAAACGTGTACATTTTCATATATATCTTGCAAGGTAGGTTTTACTGTATGCACTGAACATTTAAGTATTTTAAGGCTGTTGGTAGAAGATAAATCTCGACTAGAAGACGATCCTTTATATGCCGGTCGAACTATTACCACCTGCCATTTGGCCTACAGTTTTTGTAAGTTTTAAGTCTATATTTAAAGTAGTAGAAATTTCTCACCATTTATGCAGCAGCGGCTCGTAATTTCAACTTTTGCAAGAATTTTTAATTAATTATAAAAACACTTTTTCGTCATTTTAAATGTTAAGTAACGCCTGCGTATATTTAATGAGTAGAGAAAAATTACTATCCATTTGTTCCCCAACGCAACGCTTTAACGGTGCCAACATACTTCTGGCTCGGTATTTCCTTATGTCGACAGCCGCGTGGTGGTGCGCGTGTAGGTGGGAGACTCAAAAGGTCGCTTTCTGAATGTGCATTTGGAGCCAAACGCTTGCTGGCTCATCTAGCGCGACATGCACTTGCTAGTCGTATTTATCCGACGCTAAGCCGAAATTAACAGGGCTATTCTGTAAACATCGTTATGACATAACGAATCGTTAAAACGTTATATCGTTAAAATAAGCACGAAAATCGTTTCATGGGCTTATTCTGTAAACGTTCGTTATGACATTATGCATTGTTATATCGTTATTATAACGATAATCGTTAAAGTGGTATTCTGTAAACAATAATTAAATTCTACATAACGGAAAAGGGATAACGACATCGTTATTTTTTAACGACTGGAAAAATCATTCGTTACATAAACGTTTTGTCAATAAGTCAGTATTTTTATTCATGTCAAAATAAAATTGCTATTCTGTTGAATAGTGATCTCAAAAACCCATCATATTATAGTTTTTTACAAGGTAATATTAAAATAATTTAATAAATTTTTACTCCTAGCGCAAGCTTCCCAATTTGTCTACAGATGGTAGTAGTAGTTCTAGCGTAGCCCACAAGAAGAAACAGTCTGACAGCTGACAGGTTGACAGCAAACTCCCACCAGAACTGATCTAACCTAGAAGTTTTGTGAGTGATATGAATTATTTTAGTTATTTCATTTAAATTATAATTTGATTTTAGGAAATAAAGTTCTTAAGTTGATCCCAAAGTTATTATTTTTTAAAAAGTGTTACAGAATACGGATACGAAAATAACGATTATCGTTAAGTAGGTGTAACGATTTTCGTGATAACGATTCGTAAAGCGAATATTTTACGGCATAAACGATGAATAAATTTGTCCATTACGTAATAAGCCATTAGTAGATTTTTAAATATATATCTTTAAATAAAACTGTTTGACGCTATAAAACCTTTACTTTACAATTCAAAATAACCTTGGACTAGGAAGATAAATCGTTCTTTTTTTAAAAAAAAAAGGAGGCTGAATGGCTTTACCACGAGCCGCCACTGCATTTATGTAGGTTTTATAGGTAATATGTTGACAATATAATTAGACCAAACTACTGAGCGTCAGCTCATATATTTACTAACTTTTAATAATATAATATTTCAGACAATATGTCGTTTTAGTAAATTACATATTTTTCTTTTATTTATTAAAACAAAGTTCGAATGTATTGAAAACGATAATAACGAACTTGAAAGATACAGTTTGCAAAATTTAAAATAAATTTCGTTTAAATTCTACATTTATCAATGAATAAATGTAATCCTCAACAATTTTCAAATTTTAAATCTTGCATCACATAGAAATTATTTTCCTTTTGTTTCTCGAATTTATATGTAATGAATCTGTAAAATAAATTGTCTTTGTTTAACATAAATTTTATACAATTCTAATTTGATATGAATATTGTTTGCAAACCTTATAATAAAAAACATCACAGTTTTGTTTTTTACAATATCATATAATGTTGACCAGTCCGCGTGACTCATTTAAAATTAATGTACACACGTGTCATGTAAGCAATAAATGTTTTAATTTTACACGAATGAAACTACGATAGGAAAGGAAGGCATCGCCTTCATTCATTGATGAGATTTCAATGAATAAGCATATTACAGGGTTCCTAGTATATAATTTTACTGTTGATATGTACGTATTTTTTTGGTTTCTTAATAATATTTAAGACTAATCATTTTCGGATAGATACTAATATGAACTTTTATTATTGTTTTGACATTTATGTCACCCTAAATTAATTGACCTCTTTTTTTCTGAATACCCTGTATAGAAGCATTAGTATCGAAAAACAGGCTTCAACAGGCTTCCAATTTCTGCACAAATTAAAGCAAATTTTACAAATTAATTTCTGGATATCAAATTTCTGTATGTATATTATTACTGCACATCTCTATTCTTCGGTGAAGGGACCTTTCAAAATCACATTTCATTGCACGTCAATAAATAGCTTACGGGTAATTATACCTATATTTATATGCAATCAGATGCAAACATATGCAATAACACCTATGTTATGTTGAACTGAAAATCATGCTTAATGAATTCGAATTGCAACAGTGTTATCAAGCGATGTAATGTGACCTTTGAAGAAGGCTTAATATATTTTATCAAACACGAGGATAATATCCCCATCCTATGTTGAATTTAATTTCAAATAACTTCTTTCAAATAAACTTTTTGTCAGGTGAATAGTTGAGCCAAATATCATCCATTTTAAAAACAAATGAATAAATTTTCCCAAAATTCGATTATAAAAAAATGATAGCCGTATCCTATATAGAATTTAATTTAAAATAACTTTTTTTCAGTTAGAAATTATCTTTTTTTAAAACAAATATACATATAATTTGATGATTTTAAAAAACTTTACGTTTAAATTAAAAGAATTTAATTTTAAATATCTTTCTTCATATATTTTTTGTTGTCATGTAAATAGTTCAGCTAGAAATTAAAATGTAGGTACACGCTAAAACATCATTACCGCGTATAATGTAGGCATTTAACGTGTACCTCTTTAATTGCTAAAATGGTATATTTTTCTAATAGCAGGTTGCACCAACGTATATTAACAATATCGAAATGAAATGTCAAATGAATTATAATATATTGCTGTCAAAATTTCGATTTGCATTTTAAACTCAGCTTAAAATTTAAGCCTTGTTGGTGCAACTGGACATAAATATAATAACAATTACCTAATGCACGAAACTAACACTATGATTAAATAATTATAAACACTAATTTAAGATTAAGAATATTATTAAATGCTTAAACACTTAGATTATTTATTTAAACAATATTTATATCACTACATTTATTTATGTTCACAACTCATAGACTGTTTATTTATATCACCCACTGTTCATTGCTCGTTGCTTTTATATATCAGACTGTTTTTTTGCTGGCTTTGGCGACGGGTTTATATAGCGCGATGTCCTTGTCGAACTTTCCGCCGCCACAATGACATTGAATACAACGGATTCAGGTCACCGGTGTAATTAACACATGTAGACGTATAGGTTTTTCCGCCGGTGGGGATTACGTCATCGCTCGGGAATATTCTACTAGTGACTGCGCTCGTATACTCTTAAGTCAGGGGCGCACGTTATATTATTATATTTTGGGAGCAAAAAGTCGGTGCGCGTTAAATCTTACATCATAAGCGGTGATGAGGTTTTAGGGTGTACTCAGTGGCGCACTCTCGCTGGGGGTTTCAAGGGTGCACTTGCATCCCCCTTGCAATGGCGGCTCGTGGATCAGACAACTGGGATTTATTTCACCAGAAAATGTCTTAACGGAATTACAGAAAGAAAATGGAATAATGGCTATTTTAATTTAAAATTGATCTTCCCTTTATTTATAATAAATTTGGAAGTCCCCCCTTTAACTTTTTTATTATAAGTAATGGAAAAATGGTTTATAAAAAAGTTTTATTATTTTAAATATACTATTTGATGGCAGATGTAAATATTTTTTATAAAGTCAGATTTACAAGATACGACTATCAACTTACATTTTTTAAATAGCAACCTATAATTATTTTATTAAAATATGAACCGCCATTTTTTTGAGAAATATGGGAAATAATTTTTATTCAAATATTATAGGTGTCTATGTGCAAATAATCAAAATGTATCAATGTTAAAAAGTTAAATTAATATTATCAAAGTATACATTTGTTTGTTATTTATTTATTATTACTTATTATTTAATTATTTATTTGTTATTTATTTTCGCATAGCCACCTAGAATATTTGAATAAAAATTATTTCTTAATCTCAATTATCTTATTTTCTCGAATTCTTTTCAAATGCAATAATAAAAACTAATACATCGTTGAAAAGACAAAAAATGGTGGTTCATATTTTAGTGAAATAATTATAGGTTGCTATTTAAAAAATAAAAGTTGATAGTTGTATCTTTATAAAAACTATCTACATCTGCCATCAAATAGTATTTAAAATAATATAACTTTTACATGAGCCATATTTTTCATTGACTTAAAAAAGTTGAAAGGGGGGGGGGGGCGTCTTCCCAGACTCACTCTGTATGTGCTTATAAAAAAAATATAATTTTAGATTTGTTTTATAGTGCACCGCCCTATCCAAATTCTTGGGTGCGCCACTGCGTGTACCTACATTTTATATTAGGTACACTTTAACGTGTCCCTACACTTCTAATTATAAAAGTAAATTTTTCAACAATAGTAAAAAAATATGCGAAGTAAATATTATAATAAGTCAACTGTATAAAATAACATTATTTTCATGATATTTTCCTGGAATTAAATGCTTTCTTTGTCAACTCTTTCACGGTATCGCGACAACGGAGCTTACAATGATTTATTTTTCTTCCAATTAAGGGGGTATATCACACCTGTGCTTCTACAAATTGTGTTTGTGCTTTTGTTGTGAAATGAAGCTTATAAACAATAAAGTGTAATGATCATTCATATATCCTGTCTTCGTGTTCTCGTAACCGTAGCCCTTTTCTAATTAAAGACTGGATAATTAAATATGGTAAACAAAACCTTGAAATATTCCAGGTCAGATTTCTACCAATATTTGCATAAACACACCTGTATTATTCTAATAAGACGAGCAGACTAGGTATTGATTATTATATCATACCTTCAAATTTCATATAAAATATTCAATATCTTGTAAATGATGTGGATTACATCAGTTTTCCAATATATAACAAGCGTACGTGCACATTTTTCCAAAATATTGAATTTGTTTTAATTTAGCAAAAAATAATTTAATAGAAATTGTAATGGGGTAGTTACCATATGTTAAAATTTAATGAAATTCTTATGTGTTTACAATATATGACTCATAATAAGATATATACTGTAATAAAATTCGCCATTTATTATGTAAATATTTCAAAAAAGTTATTTAAAATATTACATGATTCAAATCGACCTCTTCTCTGTGACGTCACGCTTACATACTTAAAGCCGCAAATGTCGCTAGTGTCGTTGTTTTACAGTGATGGGATGTGATATGTATAAGTAACAGTTGATGGTGATACTGACGCCGTGGACATAACCTTGTTTCTATTTGTTTCTTAGACATTTATTCTATCTTTCTCGTAAGTAAAAAAAATATACATGATTATGGATTATCTTTAAAATAAAATAAATAAGTAAAAATACGTGCTAACTTCACAGCAATCTAACCTAAGAAACAAGTTCCCCTTACCCCGCAAGACATACGTCGCAAAATATCTTTGTCGTACTTCGAGCAGCACGTCGGAACTAAGTAGCAACGGAAACGGCAAGGGTACGGTCACAGTGGCGGGAATAGATATATCCGGTATTTTCAGTAATTTTTTTCTCATTTAAAAACAAAAATTGTGCAAAATAAAAAAATATGGAAAATGTAAATTTAAAAATTCTTGCTTCTAATAAAACAATCAAAAAAGGCGAAACTACCCCATTGTAGCTTATGGAGAAAATTAATTTCATATATCGGTGTTGGGTTGGGTTAAAAATAAGCAGTTAGTTGCGTGATTATATTAATATATGCATCGTATTTCTTGGAAGTAAATGTCTGGTACATGCAATGTAGCAGCAATGCCGCCGTAATGCGGCGTCGACGAGATTGGTAATGATAATTAGAGAATTCTAATAAGTACGTGTACTTATGTGATGGAAGATACTACACGCGCTGCATGACTCTCTTGACTGGGTCGTATAATTATAAAATAATTCAAAGTTTGCCATTTATATCATCAAAAATGGCGATATAATTGAATCGGTGAGTCCAAGAACAGTATGAGTCGCAAAATGACGGTTTTGAGTTGAGATAGCCAGTGTGTAAAATTCGTGTTCCTTCGGACTGTGATTGTGATTTGGTGAATCCTGATTAGTTTCTTCGTAATCCTTTTGAATCATGATTTAAAAATTATATCAAGAAAACAACTTGAATAATATAAACACCACCGTCAAATGTCATATGCAAACCAATGCAAACTAATTTATTTTATTTTATAAATAATCTACTGTCAAGTGTTATAGTCAGCATTAAAAATCATATAGAAGTAAAAAAAATGTTCTTGGCAAGGAATATGAAGTATGTTTATTTAAAACAAATATTTTATAAAACATATTTTCTTCGTTTTCAAAAGTTGCTGGATCATTACATACTTTTGTAGGAAAATCATATTTCCTTTGATGCAACAAAATCCACATTGATAAATTTCTATGTCGTCAGCCATTTTTAAATTTTCTCTGAAATGAATCCGTGTGATCACTCGAAAAGGATAATTCAGAAGGGAAAGGTTGTCTAGTGATCACAAAATGAGAAAGTGGGAATAACGAATAGGAGACGAAAAAACATACTTCTTCTTAGTCATAATCACTTTGATCATTTAGATTGCGAATCACAGCCCGAAGGAACACGGCTTTTATAACACAGTTCGTCTCTTTGCAGCGAGAACAGTATGAAGCTAGGACTTATACTGGTCTTGGACTCTTACGACAAACGTCATTGCCAAAAAGCAGTCGCGTAGTTCCTGTGTTATGTTGGTATTACTGCCTGCTAACTATCATAAATTTTGCATATTCTCCGTAAAAGGGGCGCATTTTCTTAAATTCATATGAGGAATGTACTCCATAGTCTGTTCTGTTTTTGTGTAAATTTGTAACGATTTTCTAAAATCAAACATCAGCTAATTCCTCTCAAAATGAAAAAAAATCTTTCGTGAACAGTACAAGTCAATGATTATTTTTTTATATTTCTCTTAAGTCTTCTGTACATACCAATTTTTTTTCTTCATTTATTATTATTTATTTTAATTGTGCTGTCGTGGCCGCATTCGATCCCGACGACGCCAAATATTTCCAATTTGAAATGGTACAAAATTTACCCCTGTGGTGCACTCTCCACACCAGCAATGAATGCCCGTATGGTGACGCCTGGTAAATGCCCGCACGGTACAAATATGTCATCATCATTACCGAAATCTGTGTTGAAAGCAAATTGGCACGCCCAGCAATGGGTAATATGCCGTGATGACATATGTATTTATTTATATTAAGTTTTTTTTTAATTATCTCAAATCTAACTTCATGGGTTCATCGATTCAATTATTGATTAATACAAACTATGTGTTTCTTACCTTCTCTTTTTAGGTTAGTTTTCTTCATAATTCATAATTCACATTTATAAACAGTTAATAACACATAAAATAGATTATATCGTATATTTCGAGTTCATCGCATTATGATTTACAAAATCACTGAACACAAAACAATAAATGTGGAGCAAAAATTGCATATATAGTTCTGACAGATGGACACTTTTCATCAATGTAAACAACTGAAAGTTTCGTGCACAGACTTCCTAATTTATTAAAAAAATATTGATGTTGTGAAGTTAGCAAAACAAACATAAAATGAAATTTGTTTTTCTTTCAGTAATAACTAACCACCTATTTAGGTTTTTATTTTTTTCTGAAAACGGCCACATTTTTAGCGCTATTGCAGAGTTGCAAAATACTCTTTATAGGTTCATTAGCAACTAACAGTTCTCTAGATTTCGAAAAATCGTTGCATGAACGTCATAATTTTAAAAATCCATTATACAGTCCTATACCTTATAGGGCTGATTTCGGATTTAATGGTTTAATAAATCGACGTTAAATGTCAAAATTACGTAAATAATAATTGGTGTAAGTTTTACGTTTAAAATTAAATAAATACTAATTAAACGAGAAGTAAATAATAGTATTTTAAATATATATATATATATATATATATATATATATATATATATATATATATATATATATATATATATATATATATATATATATAGTTACGAAGTTCACAGGTGTAGCAGTCAGATTGTTGGGAAGGTTGTTAAATTATACTCTTTTAAGTTACATGTCAAGCTTTCGGAATTACTTTATTCCTTCTTCAGGACAGCTACAATTTAGTAACAAATTTCGTATTAAAATTTTGAAAAAATGTTCAATGTAATACAGTACTTACTACTTAGTGAGGTTAAATTGTAAACAAGTCAGTCATCAGAACTGTGATAAATTTAAGCTGATAGTGTTGATACATTTTTGTAGTTAAATTTAGAATAAAGTTGCCAAAAAAATATATATTAGATAATTAGAACAGATTGTTAAAACAGAACTAATCGGTTCAGAAGAAGTCAAAGTTAAAAAACACGTGTTGAATGAATGAAAACTAAACAAGTTCGAACCTTGAGCAAATTTGTAAAACACTGGAGAAGAAAAAGAAGAAAGTAAATCCAACCGGATGTCGGACCGGAAAACAACCAAAATGTTAATTTTAAATTAGTAAAAAAGTACTAATTGACCAAAGAAATTTGTAAAAAAAAAATTATATATATATATATATATATATATATATATATATATATATATATATATATATATACAGGGTGAGTCACCGAAATCGCCGTCTTCGATATCTCCCTTGTCGTTAGAAATACAGCATAACTTTATTAACAGAATTTATTCGTCTACTCAAGGAGCATAACGTAAAATTATTTTCACATATACAGGGTGTTGCATTACGGCTCGGCGAGAATTGATTGTATTTTTTTAAATGGAACACCCTATATATTTTTATATATTTTGAATTGTATTTTATTCACCTATACGAATATATGAATTTTGTTTTAGTTTTCCACGGCGTTGCCAAGTTATTCCGTTTTTTCTCTAAAAAAGACCGAATACACGCATTGCTTTATAAAGGCTTACTGAAGTTATTTTAATAGTAAGAATTAAGAATTTTCTTTTCTGTATAACCGTAATTATACTCTATGTTCTGACATATTTTTTTTTAAATGTAATTATACAGGCTGTTCAATAAAGCGAATCAAATGTGCTCAATTTCAAATAACCATAACTCGTCATTTTCAAATGGAACACCCTATATTTTATTATTCAGTTGTGTGTATTTTTGTATTATCTTCATATGTTATTAAGGGTATCCTATACCTAAAACCAATAATTTCGGAGATTTTCACCATTTTTCTCTAAATTTATATATTTAACTAAAAATTAAATCTAGTATACCATTGATATTGTTTTTTGAATAAGAAACAATTGTAGTAATGAAAGTATTTTCATTAGCCAGGTTATTATTAATAACAGAGGGATTAAGTAAATTAATTTATTAATATGAGTCTCTCGCAAGAACTTACGAATATGGTGTATGCTGGTCAGGCCAGGCGTCACCTCACGGGCACTCAATGTTGGCGTGGAGAGTGCGCAAGAAGAACCTACGAATATGGTGTACGCACTTGAAGAAGCGGCAACAAACCCTCTTTTGGCATCAAGAATTTATGCACAACGGTTTCCGGGAAGACGACATCTAAATCCGCGTTCTTTTGAAAAACTAAGGGAAAGGTTTGAAAGAACTGGTCATGTTCTGTATGACAAAAGAGGGTTTCTTTCCGCTTTTCCAAGTGCGTACACCGTAAGATCTTCTTGCGAGAGACTCATATTAATAAATTAATTTACTTAATCCCACTGTTATTAATAATAACCTGGCTAATGAAACTACTGTTATTACTGCAATTGTTTCTTATTCAAAAAAAAAATATCAATGGCATACTAGATTTAATTTTTAGTTAAATATATAAATTTAGAGAAAAATGGTGAAAATCTCCGAAATTACTTGTTTTTAGGCATAGGATACCCTTAATAACATATGAAGATAAAACAAAAATACACACAACTGAATAATAAAATATAGGGTGTTCCATTTGAAAATGACGAGTTATAGACATTTGAAATTGAGCATATTTGATTCGCTTTATTGAACAGCCTGTATAATTACATTTAAAAAAAAATATGTCAGAACATAGAGTATAATTACAGTTATACTGAAAAGAAAATTCTTAATTCTTACTATTAAAATAACTTCAGTAAGCCTTTGTAAAACAAAGCGTGTATTCGGTCTTTTTTAGAGAAAAAACGGAATAACTTGGCAACGCCGTGGAAAACTAAAACAAAATTCATATGTTCGTATAGGTGAATAAAATACAATTCAAGATATATAAAAATATATAGGGTGTTCCATTTAAAAAAAGAGAAACAATTCTCGCCGAGCCGTAATGCAACACCCTGTATATGTGAAAATAATTTTACGTTATGCTCCTTGATTAGACGAATAAATTCTGTTAATAAACTTATGCTGTATTTCTAACGACAAGGGAGATATCGAAGACGGCGATTTCGGTGACTCACCCTGTATATATATGTCATTTTATTTTTATAATTTTTTTTTTCTTGATGTACCACAAAACCAAAATTTTAAATACAGTGGAATAGAAACTCTGTTATAATGTACCCTTTTTTAAAGTCCCAGTACAAACACGTGAAAAATCCTCGGTTAAAATAAACTCGATTATAACAAACTTTCGCCTATAATGAACCCAAATTCGTTATTTTGTCCATTACAAGCGGAGCGATTCGGTACTTAAAATAAAGTCAAATTAATTCTAGATAAAGATTATATAGCCAAACCGTGGAGCCAAACAAAACTAACCGACTTTTTTCAAAATATGTAATGATAAATATATGCGAGCATGTACATATGTATGTATTAAAATAAGTTTTTCGCTTTTATTTTCGTGCTTATATAAACCTATATACGAGTAGGTACATAGTTTCATTTTGTATCTAGTTTCTTTTTCTTAATAAAAGCATGACAATGAAATAACATAAATAAGCATTTGTTTAATTACTAATTATTCTGATGAGAAGAACACTCAACTATAATGGTCTATTTTCCTTGAAGTCCATTATAAGCGGATTCTACTATATATAATTAAAAATAAAAACAAATTTATTTTTTTATCGATTTCAATATATTATACCATCATCAGAGAAATTTATATATATATATTTGTATTTAAATTTTATATTTATTATACAGAATATAATTTAAATTCATTTTGATAGAACTATGTCATCATCATCACCTTGGGATGAAAAAATGATTGCAGAAATTTTTGAAATTGTATAAACAGTGTTTGCAAACACGTAATTATTAATAATTCGCTAGAGATTTATTTTTATTTGTCGTACCATCTATTTTTTGTCTTCAATTACATTTTCAATGATTTCCAGCAAAAACCTGTTTTTCTCTTTCAGTAAAATTTGTATTTCTATTTCATTTATCCATTTTTTTTTTACTGTATCTCGGACACGTTTATGGATTATGACATTGATATTCATTGTATTGATACTGTTGCTAGAGGCGTATTCCATTTGCCACTTGGATCAGATCCAACTACTTCACAAATATCAGTTCAGTTCAGATAAATCAGTTCACTTGTTTCAGATGTGTAACTAGTAATTGATGTAAATTATGAGAACTAATTTGTATTGAATATTACAAAAGATAATTGATTTTTGTTTAGAGAGAGGAAATCTATACAGGGATTTTCCTTTAAAACAACCAGCGCTTTTTTGGGCGAACTAGTGACTTTAGAGAAAAATTTTATATACAAAAAATTACCAGGAAAAAGGGCTTAATTTATGAGGAATAATAAATAAATAATTTAACCAGTGGTTCTCAAACGAGTGAATTTTTTAAATTACATTGTAATACAATTTCATTATAACTCATGTAATGTAAAGTATACCTAGATCTCGGGTACTTGCTTTACGTTCCAAAGTAGAACATTCTAAATTGTACAGTAAAATAATTGTAGTTGAAGATCGAGTGAAACTTAATATATAACATTCATCAATATTTAAGGATAAATCATTGGAATGGAATGACAAATATCTGAACCGATTCAGAAAGTGCAAGTTAGATCTGATCCAAGTGGCAAATGGCCTTAGGTAAACAATTCATAAATTAAAGAGCCCAATATTTTTTTCATGCAACTGTCGGAAATTTAACGGTTCGCTAATATAGGACCGGTAACTATAGAATCAATAAACTATTTATTGGACAGTTCGAATTTCTATAGTCTGTTTAAACAATCTTATTAAAAAACCGATTATGTATAGTAAGTAAACATTTATAATAAAAAATGTTTTAATACTGTAAAAAAAATAATTAAAATATATACATAAAGAGGATGAAAACATCGAATAGACAGTAATAAGTAAATTTTGTTATCTAAAATTTTCGATCAACTATTTGAGAATACGCGTCGCGTATACATCAATTCAATCTTGTGGATGATGTGGTTCATTTTCAATTGCATGATAATCGATTGCCAACGTTTATCATGTCAAGTACTCTAGTGAATTCTTCTTTTTTTAAAAACTCAGGTCAAAGCAACTACTGAAGAATGTTGAATGTTATCCGATACTTTGAGCTTTATAAAAGGAAAATTTCAATTCAAACATGCTTATATACATAAAGTTAACATAGAAGAGTTGGAGTACACTACATAATAAGCTTGAAGGTTTCCAGACGCACAACATTAAACATTATTAAATCATTGTATTTAATTGTGATTGGATGTGCATATCGAATAGATTAATTTATTATTAATAAGAATTCTGAAAGTTTTTTTGCAAAGCATTAACTGACCAAAAATAATATTTCAGTCGTCTATATGAACGGTCAGGTCGCCCAAAAGCTGCCGGTTTCTTGTCAATAGAGTTCGGAATATATGCAAAATACATATTAAATACATGCATATTTTTAAGAAAATAGAATTATGCACATGCAAAATAAAATAAGAGCATATTTTGCGAATTTTGTCAATTCATAATTTTAAAATACTGGCGGATCGTACTTTATTAGAAGAGGAAAATAAAATTTTATATTAAGCTGGATGATCACTTACGGTGGTATGCGTTTGAGTAATTTGTATTTACACATTTACAGTACCAAATATTTTCTATCTTTAGTACGGAATTTTCCCATTTCCAGATAATTTCAACCCCTCTCTTTGCTATGAATTTTGCAATGCTGTAGCAAATAAAATAATAGAGAGAGAATTGTTTATTAAACAAAAGTGCTGGATATGAAAAACTTATACAAACAAATAAAATAAGAGATGGCTGTTGAAGCTAATATTTATTTGGATTCAAGCTTAATTGCTAATTTTAAATTAATAATAATAGACTTTATTGATATCAGTCAAGGGCGGGGTTCATCCAAATGCTGCTTTTCAACTCAACCAATACATACATACATCATACAAATAAACAATAATCAACGCCGATATGATTATAACTTAAATATAAATACAAAGAAAAATAGGATTAATGTTGAATAGACAACAAATATTTTAAACCACTAGCAAAGCTTCGCAGATAATATCACAAGACAATACTTAATTATTAATGCACACATAAATCTTCACATTGCCTTACGTAGTATTTAAAAGAATTTACAGAAAGAGATTTCACACTGTCTGATAAACTGTTGTATAATGTAGGGGCTAAATAGGAAAATGAGCACTTGAATTTTTGTTTTTTAAATGATGGCACAATATATAAATTCCTAATACGTAGACTATAATTATAAAATTTTGGAACAAGTTTGTTGTACAGATAACGAGGAGTTCTAGTTATTAAAATTTTATGAATTAATGTTAAATACATTTTTCTCGTACGAGATTCAATATTATTCATTTTTGCTAAATTTCTATAGTTTGATATGTGGCCAAATTTACGCACATGAATTTTGAAAAACTTGAATTCTGTGCTTATCTGCTTGTGATAATTCCGGTACAAATAGTGGAAGTACATGCGAATTTATTAAACGTAGTTTTACATCAGACGTTAAGATATCACGAAACTGATCCAAGTGCTTTAATTTAATCATACAGCTTCTTTCATTTTAGCCTGTAATGGAACTTGAAATTAAGGTCTGGATCGAAATATACACCCAGACTTTTGCAGAATGTATCAGGCTGAAATTCCGTCAAGCTTTATCATAGGTAGTTCGCAGTTTCCTATAACTAACATCGTTGATTTGTTTGGATTAATTCTGAGACTATTATAACCCACTGAACTAGATTATTAAGATCAGAATTAATATTATTAACAATACTGGACACTTCTGACGGATGACAAATTAGCCCCTATAACTTATTGCGTGGTTGACAGTACATATTTTCTTCTTTCAAACTCATTTTTACTGGTAGAAGACAAAATCTTAGTTTAGATAATTGAAATAGACACCTAGTTATTCATTGTTCTAATTGTAATATGTATGTATAATGTGTAATATGTATTAATAATAATTAATTATAACGGCATAAGTGCATATTTTAGTATATTTTGATGCATATTTTTAGAATTTTTAGAGCATATTTTCCGAACTCTACTTATCATTGTCATTGCTCCAGCTAGATTCAAATACTGAACCGTAGACATATTAAATGGTATTACTTTCAATTGAATTAACTTAAGATTTCAGTCAACAATATGTTATTATCTTGAGAGTGATTCCTGTGGTCTATTTAATTAATTTTTCTAAAAGAGATTTGCTGTTTTCTGTCAGCGTAGTAATACATCTTCCTGTTTACGATACAGATACAAAGTAAATAGTGTAAAGCATTTAATTCTCTCATCGACATTTATTTACAAATCCTTCGACAGTCGGAGACAGTAGAAAGCAGCGATGGCGTAAACACGGCATTTTCACGTTCACGCAAAAAAAAACTAACGTCGCTTATTGTACTTTGCTTGCTTTCTTCTTCCACTGTCCCTGATGTTTTCTGTATTTACATTTTTTTGCGATTATGCCTCTTTCCGCAATTTAATTTTTTGTTCATGAAAATGTCAAGAAGTTTTATTATTTGTTAATTAAAGTACAAAAAGTCTGTCTACTCGTTTCAGAGAAGATATATATTCAAATCATTTTCAAGAATTAACAAGACCAAGATAATTACTAGATTTAAAACTATTGCGACGTCAATTTAAGGATATTCAATTCTAATAATATGAACATGTTTCATTAAAGTTAAAGTTTTTATTAGACGATGAATTGATTTGATTCCGGATTGATAAAACTAAAACAAGCATTTTATTTTTATGTAATTTTCTGCTTTCCTGTTCATTTTACGCAAAAACTGTAGAGTGCAACTGTTTTTACATTTTTTATATTTTTGGTTTCTTCTTCGATTTCTTCACAATTTTTAAAAGAAATTTCATAAGTTCCGTTAATAACAATAGGCATGACTTATCATATTATAGAAAACAATAATATTTTATTTATATTCTGTCAAAAAAAAAAATTGAACCAAGTAAATTAAATAATGAATGTTTACTCGAATGAAGAACGTATCTTTATTATAAATAATTATTATGGAAGAATACAGGCTTCAGTTTCCATGCCGTTTATAGATACTTTATGAAAACCAGACAAAAAAGCATATACCATGGCTAGTGCTACGAATAAATCGAAATTTTGAAATCTCTTTTTATAACTGTGAAAAAGCTAAAAATATAATAAAAAATATAAAAACATTTATACACACCGACAAAATTAGAGGAATGCCAAAAAAATTACATATGTATTTCAAAAATTATGAACTCTCTTGTCTTTCATATTTGTGTTGGTAATTCTACATCTACAACAAATAACAAATGACGATATTAACACCTAAATATATCCACCTAATAAAGATTGATTATCATTTATTGAGGTGTTAAGTATTGCTCGGTCTTTAGTTTTATTAAATAAGAGTGTTTAATTAGTGTTCGCTATAAATCCAGGGTTAACATTGATTTCTGTTTTAAGGTATTTGAAGTAAATATTTAAAAAAAAAATGGAAAATTATTATTTTTAAGTAACAATTAATAATAATTAACAATTAATAATTTATAAATAATGGAAAAATTAGTTAAAATAAATATTAAATTTTCCATTATGTATAAATTATTAGTTATTATTAATTATTACGTAAAAATAATAAGAAGACCAAACTCCAAAATTAAATATTAAACGACCTATCTTAAATTATTATGAAACCGGAAATGAATATATACTGATAATTTTATAACACTGTGTATATTTAATCTTTTTCTTATTTTACATTGAAATGAATTTAATAGGATCCGAACAAGTATTCGTTCAGTTGAATAAAAGTTTATAAGTTTCTCTCTTTAAATAAGAGCATGGTACTCATTTTAACTTTTGTAACTTTATTTAACACAATAGTTTAAAAGACAATAACACTGTTCTCTCGGTGTAACTATGTTTTTTTTTTGCAAATTTCCTTTTAATTTCCAAAGAATTTATTTGTTGTATTTCATTTCGGTCATTTACACGAAAGAAGCAAAAGTTGGTAACTAGATTCAAAACTAATAGTGTCGTACTAAACTTAGCTTATTGTTTACAAGAAAGATAAAAGTATTATTGCAATTAGAAACGTCATTACGAACTTCTGTTGAAAATTATTTTTCTCATTTTAAGTTTTTCCTGTGTAGAAAGTTTGAAAATATCACAAACTAAATTTCAAGAACAGAAAATGGGCGACAAAATAACAACAATATAACATTGCAGTTCAATAATTTGACAGCTTCTAATTTATACAATAGAATTTAATTCTACCACTTTTAATGTTAACTAAACAAATGCAATTTTTGCAATTCTACTACAGGAATTATTCTGACACATCATTTAATTTAAAATATTTTCGGAAGGCCTTTACAATACTTTCATTGTTATGCCGTCGCGCAATAAATCATAAAAAATAAAAATATTTCAGCATACAGAGTTATCCGTTCTACCTCTACCAAATGTCACCATATTTATATTTCATCTATTATAAATATGACAAATGCATAAATATTTTTCTACAACAAGAAATCATTTTATAGGATGTATAATTTGTTGAAATGTAAGCGTATTTATAACAGGGCATCGAAACCGAACCTGAACCGAACCACAACAGGAACCAAACCGTAACATTTTAGCTAACCCAAACCCAGAACTGAACCCCAGATATATTTTTCAATTAAACCCGAATCGGAACTGAACCGGGTATCAAAATTCTGGTCCAGGGTTCAGCTCCGATTCAGGTTCAATTTCAGTTCGATATCTAAACGTAATCATAACACTTATAGCCGATCATCGACGATCTACGCCTCCTGCGTTTGCGTCTCTGTATGTGTTGATTATTCTTGAAAAATATGTTCATGTTCTTGTCTTACGTTGCATTAATTATAAATTCCGCATTTTAAATTATTTCTGTATAAAGATTGTTATTCAAAAAACATTAATTCAGTTTTCATTAGGTCGAACTAAACCTGAAACCGGAAAAAAACCGCAAATTTTATTAATTCTTGAACCAGAACAGCCCACGAACCCATTTTTCAAAAAAACGAATAAACCTGAACCTGAACCGAACCCAGTTTTTGGCGGGTTCGATGTCCTGTTTTATAAGTAGTATTTTTTCATTCCATCGTCTAATCATGAACAAAATTTTAATTCTTAGGGCAAAGGCAAGATGGTTACATACTGGTTAAACGGAGAAAAATCATCTTCTACTGAACCACCATCACAACGACAGTCACAGACACAACCATATCCAGCTTGTCCAATGGCCAGGATACCACCACACATGGTGACCACCTCTACAAACACGTCACCTTCCTGTACGTCGTCTCCTGTTCACGTCCCACATCCCCAATCGCAACCGAAGGCTGCTGTCACGCCGAAAAATGGCCACGCATTAGCTAAGTACGAAAACCCAACGTATGTAGACGATGATTCGGCCAGTACAAGCGCTAATGTACCACTATTACATGTAACCTCTGAGACAAACACTGAAAAAGACTCATAAACTGAATACGTTCACAAGTTCTCGTCATTATGGATGATGAACATCACCTATAATGACACTTCTCACTTACCCGTGTTATAAGCGAAATTTTTATAGAGGGATTCGGACGAGATTGAAAATTAAGGACGGAGAAATATTTTTCATAAAAAGGGGAAAGATGTATTATGTATTGGCACTATTCCTTTATTTAACCCACCGTCACTCGCGCTATGTGTTAGAACGGCATTACTGACATGTTAGATTTTATTTAACACACGAGTTTTTTAACAATAATTAAACAAATGAAACTAATATTTGAATAGGGTAAACAAAAGCAAAAAATAGATACGTCAAAAATATTTTATACAGGATGTTAGGGAATGCTTTGGCCAAAATTTAAGGACAGCACTATAATGAAAAATGCAACAAAAAGTTCCTTAGCCATTTTTTATTTTCGTATATTTTTACATAACATTTACCACAAATAACTGCTTTCTTTTTTTATTATTTATGCAAACAGTATGGGTGTTCAAGTTTTATAAAAACAGCCGACAGAAACGATACCTAACGCACAGAACTCGAATTTAGTAGCTTTAAAAAGACAGTGAAACCCAAAAGGTCCACGCAACATGCCCATTTAATCTGTTCCATGCCCACCCAAACTGCCCACGCAAACTGCCCATGCAACAATCTGGGCGTGCATCTTTTATAAAAAAAAAACGGACAGAAACGATACCTGGATTGGGTGGGCAACCTACTTCACTGTCGTTTTAAAACCACTGTCCACCTATGTAAATCCGAGTTCTGTGCGTTAGGTATCATTTCTGTCAGCTGTTTTTATAAAACTTGCACGTCCATACTGTATGTATAAATATCCACATTTTATTGTTTAAATTGTTTAGTAGGCATACATTATTTCAGTAGTACTTAAATCTGGCATATTTATAAAACATTTATTTTTTAGGAAACTGTTAACCGGAGAGAAAAATATCTCAGGACTTTTAACTGCATTTTTCATTATGAAGTCCTTCAATTTTGGCCAAAGCATTCCCTAACAGCCTGTATACACAAAAAGGAACATATACACGAAAAAAATATTAACATTGAAAATTTTAAATTTTGTCATCTGGAACTTCGTTTCCAGAGATTCCTTGTTATAAATAGTTCGGTAATTTTGAAATTCATCACATTCTGTACTTGACTGGTCGGTATCCGTGTTACATAGGCTATCTTCCAATATCTTCTTCTAATTTATTACTTTCAAAATTAGACAATGTTTTAAATTTTTTCTGTAAAGACAAAAGCCGTTTTTGCCCCTTTTCGAACGAAATTTTCGCGTGCTACAATTTACCTATCATTGACTAATATGAACAATATTACTTAGGGCACGATTAAGCAAATAGTAACAGGCTAATTCTACGTCCCCTATATGGCACTACTCGAGCCACAATAACCAACACACTTCTCCCAATTTAAAAGGGAAAATTCTGAAAATGTTAGATAAAATTTAACAACGCGAGTGACGGCGGGATAAACATTTTTGTTACACAGTCCTTTTTTGTTCATAACCTATGTACATTTTTTTAATATAGACCCTTATTTATGCCAGAACAAAAGACAATAGAAATAAGAAAAACGTGCGCTTATATTTATATATTATTTATTGTTTGTTTTAATTTAGATTAATAGTAATACATTAAAAATTGAATGAAGATTAAGAGAAATGAAGAAAAAACCTTGTTAGTGTCCCATTTTCAAGCGGTTCGAATCACTGGTAAAAAAGCTTTAACTCTTTTTATACTTACCTATTTCGTGATGATGTTCCATTTTGTTCACCTTTCACAAAATGGCATTTTCCTAATACTGTAACTCACGTACCACAATTGTATCTAGAAGTCCGAATCTAGATGGATATAAATGGTCGGTGTTTGCGAAGAATAATGGCGAATTTACTGATTACTTTTCTCCGCGAACAGAAGATAGAAAACAGAAAACAAGGGCAATACCAAGACATAATGACATTGTAAACGTATTCAGTAATTATCGCGTGTTCCTTACCGTACAGTATTACTATTAAGTAAAAATAATATCACTGTAGTACTGCTTGTTGTGCTGTTACAATCTCCGTATTACGCTGCGTTCTGTACATTCGTCGACCAATAAACATTACATAGGTTAGGTTATTTCAATAGCAAGTTGAAATTTAACCCAGCAGAAAACTTCACTAAGTTTTTTTAATTATTTACATAATACCAAAAGTTTTATAACTTTTTGTTGAAAATATCGCGAAATTTCCAGGGTAAATTCATTAATTTTCATGGAACACTATGTTTGCTTAAGAAATTCGTAAAGCTGAAATTTAGCTTGGCATAAAAGTTTTTGTTTTCATACCATTACTTCGATAGAGCTAATGCATAATTCCAATGACATTTTTGCTTGAAGTTTTCAATTACTGAAAATAGCTCTCTTTTTATTTTAGTTAATAATAAATAATCTCCTTAAAATTCAAGTAATGATAAGAAAACAAAAATTAGAAATATGCAGTTAAACATCAAAAACAATTAAATTTCTTTTCTGAATTTACGGCATCGTTCCTTGAGACGTACTGCAGTATCCCAAACGATAAAAATTTGATTGCTTGACGTTATAGTAAATTGGAAGTACACTGCTTGTGATTCGAGCAGTGTCGATATATTGTTGGCGCAGTTTTCAACGACACTGTTGAAATAAAAAATAACTCGGTAGCTTCACATGACGGAATGCAGAACAAAGCGCTCTAACGTATAAGTGTGCGTGCATGCATAAGACTATTTGTGTGAATAAACTTAAGGAACATCCAGTATTTTATAGTCTAATTTACAGAGATAATTATATGCAAAATTATGTATTTTAAAGTATATGTATATGTCGTGTATGTTCCAGTAAATGTAAATAAATCGGGAAATGTTCATAACAAACCTTTTCATGAGGGTAAATGATAATAGCTTTGTTCCAGCCTGTCAGTACTGATAGTTTGTGACTGGAACAAAATACCGTTGTAACCGTACCACTGACAAGTTTGCAACTACTGATTAGGTGTTCTAGCGCGTACTGTTTGACTATTATAAACTAGTTGCTGACAGTGACTAAACAGTCAGAACTTCTGCTGACTGTTAATCAGAGTTTGCGTAGATATTACAAATTGAGTGTTGGTTTTCATATTTTCCATCTGTCAAGGGAAGATGAAATCTATACTTATTAGAATTAGATTATTATATAACTATAAAACATATTTCATGTTATTATATTTAGGCCCGGTTGTTCCAAGTTCAGATAAAGTAGCGGTTTACTATCTATTAGATAAATTTATTCTACCGTTTTAACTAGAGAATAAGATTTTTGGGTTGCTCCATGATATTTTATTCTCCGGATAGCTAACTGGCAGATTGCTATCAGAAAGATTAAAATTGTGTTAGGGTAGAGTTATTTTTAAACGGTTGGCAACTTGGCTGTCACAATTTTAATAGAAATTTGGTTATGTTTTCGTTTGTCTGTGTTTTGGTGCAGTTGTAGTTTAAATCACATTTTGAACGTTTAGAAAAAATGATAAATACGACTTGCAAAAATGAGTGGTGAAAATTATAGATAAAGAGAAAGAGCAGTTTACTACCGCGGAAATAACTAATTTAATTAAATTAGATGACAAATATAAAAATGTAATTGAGTCCAGGAAGACAGATTACGTCTCTTGGAAAGAAAAAAGACATCATCTAAAATCAATTAGAAAATTATTTTGGTTTTAGTTGTGGCCAGTATCCACGATATACACCCTGTTACATAAAATCGTAAAGCTATCAACAACTGTTATATCGAAGATACAGCGTGATACGTGATTCAGAAAAACAAATGTAGACAAATAAGTGTTTATTTTTCAAATTATGCTTTCTTTAAACTTACCTAATAGATAAAAGCAATGTTTGGTCTTCAGTTTAATCTATCTATCTATAAATAACTGTATTCTTTTATATTCGAAATCTCAAAAAATTCTGAATCATCCCATTTTTCAAAATTATTACATCTTTCTCGTACTGTATACTGTTTTCGAAAATTAATATTATCAAAAATGAAATCCAATACTTCATCATCACCGTTGTACTGATTTATTATAATAATTATTAATATTAACGAACAGCTTATATCATCAAAACAACACAAACGTTCCATAACATATGTTCCGTTTCTCTTCATTTCGTGTTTCCATTCATGTGCAATCGGTACCATATTCTTTGGATAAAATTCTTAACTGGTAGTTTGACTGACTGTTAGTTATCTTGCCGTTAACGAAAATTGATCTTACTGGTAACTTTTAACTGTAAGTGCAACGCAAACTGAAGTTATCAATAGAATAAATTTTAACCGAATGTTTAACTATAGATGGAACAACCGGCCCTTAATATTATATTTTTTTTGTATCATAATATTATTTTCTTTTTAGAAAAATGATCGACGAAGACATGTGTTATGTGTTGTTACATAATTTATTTACTTTTCAAATTAGCTAGCTTGTATACAACAAATACTCACTTTGGTACCGTTACTGTATCATTCGGCGTTCCAACATTTAGGTGTTTCATACTTGTCAGTAACTAGTTTATGTACACGTATGCGCATTAAAAAAATCAGATACATGTTGCAAACTTGTCCAAAATTACCAGCTAGAACAAACGTAATAACACCGAACTGAACCTAACTTACTTAATTGGTACGTTTACTTTTAGTTACATTTTTCATGTACTATGCAATACGCCTTAATTTATAAAACCACTAATTGAAGCATTAACTTTAAAAAGATTTAAATGCTATTTTTATATTTTAATGTTATTTAAAGAAAGTTTATTTATTATTTTATTTCTACAATATTTGCTTGGCACATAATGCATCAATAAAAATCAAATTTTGTCATTTCATCAAATTTTATGAATTATTGCAAAAATTATTATACATTTTGTAAAACTGAGTGTTCCTATAGTGTGAATGAATTAATGTAAGTATTACCTGACCAAGTAGTCTTGTATACTGACAATGAGTTTTGTGTTGTCTCCATTGTACTTTCGAATATGTGTTATTTATTTTTTAGAATGTTGTGAGACGTATTGATGGACTTGGAGTATTTATTTTTAAAGTTTGTACAATTGATATTTTGATAAATAGCAGCTATGTTTTTGTTTTTTATTTATTTTTAGACAAAAATATTTTTTTGTGATTATCACTTAAAATGTAAATATTTAATCTTTATTTTATATTCTAGTCTAATAAAAAAATTAAAATTATTTTACATTTTGAAGCATTTATTAATAATTGCCAAAGTAGTTCATACTATACAGGTGTCCCAGATAATATATACATATATTAAGATCTCAAAGTAGTCGTGAAGCCACGTTACAGCTTATAATATTTTCTTCAATTTTATCCATTATACAGGGCGTTAAAGAAAAAGGGTAAAAAAAATCAGGGTTGTATCACGGAAAGTGAAACATAGGCGTTTAACATGGGAAATCAGTTTTCCGTGTGCATTGCTCCCCTTATTATTTTAGACAAAAAGTTTCAAATGGATGTTGTAAAGCAAAAATTTCTACATCCATATCAATAAAACAAATTCATTTTGGCTACTTCATAACTACAGAAATAAAATTTAAAAATTCACGGAAATACAATTTAATAGTATTAGCCATGGAATTAGAAACAAGAGACGAACAAAAGCGTAACGTTCTATTACGTCAGTGTCAGAATAGTAATTGTCAAAATAAGTATTTTACGTAGTAAGTATTAATTTGCACTAATATAATCTCGAATTTGCCGTAAACTATGGCCAGAATAATGCCATTTAATTATTTGTAACTTTTCTTCATTTGAATAATTATTCATTTTTGAAAATAATTAACACAATTTTTCAAAACAAATACTAATAATTTGAAGTATAAAACGTTACGTTTTTTTCTAATTCCATGGCTAATACTATTAAATTGTAATTCCGTGAATTTTCAAATTTCGTTTCTGCAGTTATAAAGTAGCCAAAATGATTTTTTTTTTATTGATTCGGGTGTAGATTTTTTGCTTTACAGCATCCATTTGAAACTTTTTGTCTAAAATAATTAGGGGAGCAATGCGCACGGAAAAACTAATTTCTTATGTTAAACGCCTATGTTTCACTTTCCGTGATACAGCCTATATACATTTCGATGTGCTGAATCTCAATAAAAAATTATGGATATTGTTCTTGAAGTGTACATTTTTAGTGTCACTGGTCTACACAAAATTTGTTAATAAAAATAATACATTATTTATTCATGTAACTTATGTTGAATAATAATTAAAATATTGGCAGTGGCACTAAAAACCATGCACTTATTTTTCTGAATTTTGGAAAAATTCTTTTTGACTGAGAATCAACACATTGAAATGTATATACTCTCAAAAAAAAATTATCCTTTTTTATGTACATATATCCTTAAATCTATTTTAAATATCTTTCCATAATTATTGTATTAGTTTGACATAATTATATCTAGTGTCGCACATATTTGCAAGAAAATAAATACATCACCAAAAGGGCCTCATAATGGGGCAATTTTTATCTGATTTAACAGATTGTCTAATAGCTTCCGAGATCCCAATATATGTTCGCATTTTTTGAGACAGCCTATATATATTTTTTTTTATTTTGATTGTTAGAAAAGATATATGTGTATTTATTTTTGATACCGTTAACAAATATTTAAATATTCCCAGAGATATCAAATGTAAAATGTATCTCAATGTTGCAATTTTTTTTTAATACACCCAACTTTCCACATAAATTAGCAAGGGCTAGACTACATCATTTTGTAATTAACGCACTTGTTAATGATAAAATATTCTACTGGCCTGTAGTTTCGCCTATGTTAATTCATAATTATTCCCAAACGCAATGTTTGCCGCATAGATATGTTATGTGACTTATTGTTAACTGTGTATAAATGTTGGATTGAAGCCGAACGACAGGAATTATTTTTGTTTACATAGATTTTATTTTTGATGCTATCTATAAAATTCTTCTGTGATATTAAATAATTATTTTCTGTTCCTTGTTATTCAAAATATTTAATATGTAATATGCCAATTTCAGGGAGAGAAAGAGTGATATACAAAGAAAGTATTGTTATGCTTATTCTGTATTATGTATAAAATATTTTGAATTGAACTACTCATATGTACTATTATGTAGTTTTATTTATTTAACATTCCCCTAGAGCCAATCAAAACCAAATGGCTATCTTAAAATAAAAGTATGTATACTATACAACTCGACAATTCTAACTAGATTTAACAAAACAATAATGCGTAAATATGTAAATGATCCGAGTTTATGCATTAACTAAAAAAATCAAACCATATGTCTCTGCACGCTTATCTTTTCTTTTTGTTTTATTGTTTATTAGTTATCTAATGTAACTACATACTTTGAAACTAAAATGTTTTGAAAATTAATTTATAATCAATATATAAAATATGTAAATCAATGTTAGAATTTTGGAGTTGTAGTCATGGTTTTATAAAAATATACATTTTGCAATTATTGTAAAATACAAAATAAAACCAATGGTTTAAAACAATTTTATATGAAAGTATATAGATATCTAAGATGTACCTATTGTTTCAAAATGAAGTAAATTCTATAATAATTTTTCATAATCAAAAAATAATTTACTGTCAAAACAGCAAATAAATTAGTTACCTATATATATGTAAATGAGCTCATACAAAACGACCATAAATATAACTGATATTGAAAAATTAGATAAATATTATATATACACATAATTTATTATATGAAATATATATATTTGTTAAAATATATTATTCTGTTGTTACTAAATAAAAATCTCTGTACCTCCTATTTAACATGTACTTCATTTATGACTGAATTAAATGTAATAAAAAATACAAAATGTTACATATTATTTTTCGATTGAAATAAAAACCTTAGGTATATTATTTTGTTTGTAAAAGATAGATATTGAAATATACGAATAATCAAAAATTATTGTTCTTTTACTCACCAACAATTCCTCTACATATGAATTAACGCAGGTTTCAGGCTACAGGATAATATCCGAAATAAAATGTCTGGTACGTAAGTAAATGTTAAATATATACATATGTACCGAAAAATTATTCAATTTTATAAATGAAAATTTTTCAAAATTGATTGGTTTTTCATTACTAAAATAATAGTATATTATGTTATTAGGAGTAGAAAGCCGTCTTTTTGTGTTGAACCCAGCTATTGCGTCCGAGGCGCTAGCCGAGGCCAGGCAAGCTGGGTAAAACAAAAAAAGGCGTTCTGCTCCAAATAACATATACTATTTTTTCTTCAAGTGTTTCAAAGAAAACTGGGAATTTTTTTAAATATTTTTATAGCATTGTTTTAATTATAGCGTTTGTAATTTCAGCCATAGTTGGTTGTGTACACTACAAAACACAAACGATACAACTGTCAAATAACAATTTTTCAATATAGAGTGTGTTGCTGTGACGACTGCTGCCCCCAGCAGTGAACTAAGAAGCTAACATTTTTTTACTAGTACAATAATGAACAACATTGTTGTACTAGTAATAAAATGAATATCTTCTATAGTGTGTGTATAGTAGCATAATATGAATATTATAGTACACTTGAAGAAAAAATTAATTATGCAATTATACTTTGGTGTGCATCTTACTTCAATGGTTTGTATCGTACTTGAATGACAGGCAGAAATGTGTGTCAATTAATGGATACAAGTCTGAATATTTTCCAGTCACTTCCGGTGCCCCACAAGGATCTCATCTGGGTCCTCTCCTTTTTATCATCCTCATCAGGGCCGTGCGGTGATGTAGAGCAAAGGAGCAATCGCTCCAAGTGCCTTTTGTTAAAAGGCGCACACAGAATTGAAATGATAGATATATTCTGATTGATACGCTCTTGATAATCACCCAGTTAAGAAGCCAATTCGTTCTATATTCTTTTGTATTGAACCAAATGAATGAAAAATTCACTCTTTTATAAATAAATATTGTTCTTAGGGCCTGTGCCGCTCCGTGGATAAAAGGCGCCTTTGTTCAAAGTTATATTTCAGCGCCCCCCATAATGTGTAATTTGCAAATTAACAAACTCTTTAAATTTTAAACTCTATTTTTGATTCTTCGAATCGATTTAAAATATTGATGAAATATCCTTTGTTAGATTCATTCTTGTAATCAAAATTGTTCCTTGTAATCAACAATTTTATAGTTATAACAGTATCAGAAAATTATCCGTTTAGCAGGATATTAATTTTTTTTTTTATTTCTACAAATTCATTGTTAGTTTCATTCTTGTAATCAATTTTAATGTGCCAAAATATACATTATTGTAATCAACAGCTTCACAATTATTATTTGAATATAACAATGCTAGAAAAATATTCGTTTGGCAGGATAATTATTTTTACTTAAACTTAATTAGATTTCTAATGCAAACAAATTAATAAAAAATATTGTTCACTTCTATCACCTTACTATGTAAGTAATATAGGCATTTTTTTCTTTACGAATAAGAGTAGTTTGCTAAAAAAAAAAAAAACTATTATTTACTGTCATGAAACGACGCCCATCAAGGTTAGGCGCCTTTGTGCGGGGCACAACCTGCCCACCCGCACGGAGCGGCCCTGCTTAGGGCTGCAAATTGAATATTATGTGCTCCAGGCGCCGAAATACCACCGCAGTGATCCACATTAATGATGTCAAGGAATGTTTTCAATCCTTCAAATTTATTATGTGTGCTGATGACCTTACGATTTTTAATGTTGCCATACAATCTGCTTTGATTGCATTGAGCATTTACTTTAGACGTAATAGTTTGTATTTCAATTTTAACAAATGTTCTACCATTATATTTATTCGAAATAGAAATTGTATTGAATTTCGTATAACTTAAATCGAGTGAAGCATTGAGGATCTTGGGGTTATCTTAGACAAAAAGCTGATTTTTGATGTTTATACATTGACTTTATCGTGAAAAAAGCATTTAGAATATTAGGTTTTATTTTGAGAATATGTAAAATCTTTGTTCATTTGAAGACAAGACTTGTCTTGTTCTTCTGCGTTTTAAAAAAATTCTTCGTTGTAATAGTCGTTATTTAAATTTTTGAGTGTTTCTTTGTTTTTTTGTTAGCTTAATGTAAGTGTAATATTTTCCTTTTATAATTTGTACTGTATGCTGGGATGAATTTTCATTTTTGTGTAATAGTGCCGTGCTGTTATTGGTTGCTCGGCCTCTTGCTAAATAAATAAATTATATGAAAATGATAAAATATGACGAGTTATTTTTCGTGCCCATTTATTACTTTGAACAGTTTTTCATATAAATTATTCATCTGGGAAATTACACTAATATTAATTTCGTGCAAAAATGTTAATTATAATTATTTCTACTTTTTAATAAAACTCATTTTAGAGAGAGACCCTATCCATTACCGATTACCCAACACTAAAATCCATATCTAATCCATTTATCTTGTACAGTGATAGAATGTAGCATTAAAACAAGGGAAACAGGCAACAGTTAGGTAAGATATAACTATATGACCGTATTGTCTACAATCCAATTGAGGTATTTGTTGACCCGAGTGTAGACGCCTGGGCGACCGGGTTCTCCGCATCTAATCCCCCAGGATACTACGCCGATGTTCACCCACCGTCCGTTGGGAAGTTGGTATTGAAGTGGGCCACCCGAATCACCCTACAAGTAAGTGGAAAATACGACATAGATACTAGATGGGGGAAAAAATAGCAAGGCAGTTTACAGCTAGCGCAACAAGCAATGAAAAAAAAAATGAATAGGATTAGGAATTGTGATAAGGACATGTTAATGTGTATCTAATATAAAATGTTTTAGAAAACAAATATATAGGCGATTTTTCGCGAGTATTGGTTAACTGTAGTAATATGTGGTTAACTATGGTTTGATATTTTCGCGAGTAAATAAATTACAAAATCGTAAGAGAAAATTATGAATAATTAACCTGATATGCCATATCAGGTAGGCTGTGATACAAAATTGATCATTTTTCTGTAACAAAATATGAAACAATAACTTACTAATTAAACAATTAATTTAAATATTACCTAACATTATTTATTTATTTATTAATAAATTGATCCAACAGGATACAACAGTACATATAAGAAATTTAACAATAACTTAATCCAAAAAATATTTTGTTAACATACTCTTAAATTTAGATAAGGAGTCGCCAAATATGTCAATGTCAATAGTACATGATACACTGTTATATGCTACACAGAGTTGTCTTATTGGAGATTTCAATTCATAATTAGTCCTAGGTGTTTTACAATGAAATGGTACTTTATTTCTTGAAATGACGCATGAAATGTTTTCTCAGTTTGCCTGATGTAATAGCTTAGCAGGTTAATTATGCATCATTTTCTCTTACGTTTTTGTAATACATTTCTTCAATAAAAATGCAATTCAAATATAAGGTTGAATTCGTAATTTTACGTAGATTCCAAATATATAGGTGTCCCATACGAAATATGAGAGTTAATGTCACTTCCGGTCGAATCGGAAGATCTACCATCATGCCAAATACCGCATGATTTGTGAGCTCCTAAGCCTAGTTTACAAATATTTAAAGAGAATTAGAAAATAATTATAAATAAAAAAGTTCTGTTGATTGGCCCATTATTCAGTGTCATTCTGTATATATCAAAACGTAACCTAAAGTTTTGTTTTGATTTTTTTTTTAGTTGTTCTGCGTGGTTCTTTGGTATTGGCATGAAATACATTATGTCATGAACAATAAAATGTACTTTGAATACCACCAAATTTAATCTATCTGCAGGTGATATTAAAGTACCTACTTAAGTACTACTACTAAAATGAATATGAGCTATTATCCCATTTTTAGTGCTATTAAGTCACTCATAAGCTGCGGTTTTATCAAATTGTATTGCATTTTCGACCTTTATTATATTGCTTTATTACTTTTTTATATTTATAACTTCTAATAGTTATTTTTCCATAAAAATTTTATTAATGCTGAAGATGAACCACTTTGGTTCGAAACGTCCGATGTTCTGAAATAAATAAAGAATATAAAAATCTGGATCACCAAGGCCTTACTCTATACTCAACGAAATTTCCAACTGATCCTTCTCGACACAACAAATTCCATAAATGACTAATTTCATTTAAAATTTTACGGAACGAATCTTTAGACATTCTAAAATATAAATAAACCATTCACTAATTATTTGGTAATTCGTTTCACATTCAAATTCAGTTTATTTCTGACGAATGAATTAGGTATTATAGATGTTGAACTTGATACAACTATTTCTATTTCATCCATTATAATAAAATATAAAAAAACTTTTTCATTGTTACTCAGATCCATTTTTAATTTTGGTAGCTACTTCGTTCAATGCTATTAACCACACAATTTTTCTCGAAATCCTTCACCATACATAACTTATGACGTCATTATCCTAAACGCTAGTAAAGCGGGATAACTGTGGTATTTGTCGCGAAAAATCGCCTTATGCTTTTGGATTTTTTTAACATTTTAGCTTTAAAATTGCTAAAATTAGGTTATTTTAAATATACAGGAAAATGGGTTCCAATTTTGATCGCCCTAATAGAATCTGGCGTATCTTACTGCAACGAGCCAGGCACGTTGTCCCAAAAATGCGAAAGAATGTATGGAAATACAATACGATCAGAATGTGGAAAGTGGAAAAGAGATTCGAGTGAAAAATAACCTATTGTGCGACAGCAGATTGAAAAGATTGTAGAATAAAAGGTTTTGAAATCAATACAAATCTATAAATATAATTTAGAACCGGAAGTATCAATCAAGGGGAAAAGTACGTTCTTGGTATTTTTTTTTTATAGTAATTTACATATAAAAAGATTTTATTGATTATACGGTCAAAGTAATAAAAAACGTAAATAAATACATACATACTTTATATGTAAACTACTAAAGTCATCCTAGAAGTGAATGAAAGAAAATATATGGAAATGTAATAAAACCAAAATATGAAGAAGATGGAACAAGATAACAGAAAAAATATGACATATAAGCTAAAAAGCTTCATAGTTATCATTTACAGTGTGTTTGAAAAAACAGATACACCCTTTTTCTAGCTTATTATTGCAGATACACATATTTCTTATAGGACATGATTTAATTAGTATAATATTTGTTACTGAATTGTGTAAAAATTGTGGAACTTCGAGAATAACCGGACGTCAACTTGAATTTAAATTTAAATACAACCTATATTATGTTTTTATAAATTTGGAATGCATTTTTTGTTGTCTCTCCGACCATACGAAATTTATTAATATTAACGTTATTCATTTGTTAAAAATAATTACTTTCTTTCACTCGATTGTTAGCGTTAAAAGGTGTAATATAATATGTGAGAAAGCTATGACAGTCATTGAATTTCATTTATTTTTAATTTAATGTTAGTATGAAATAAGAAATTTACAAATAGGTAACAAAACATTAATTCAACATACCCCCATTTACAGTAATATAATAATTACTGTCATAGCCCTCTCACATATTAAATTACATCTCTTAACGATAAAAGAAAGTAATTATTTTTAACAAATAAATAATGAATAATACTACTAAATTTGATATGGTCGGAAAGAAAACAAAAATTCATTCCATATTTATAAAACAATAGTATAAGTTGTATTTAAAATTATAAAGTTGATGTCACTTTCGGTTATAAATATATAAATAAATAAACTTTATTATTATTATTATAATAAATAATATTAAAGTAAATTACATGAAATGAGAACATAGTGAATAAATATTAAATACATTATACAGTAAGGCAAAAAAAAGACAAAGAAAATTACAAAAATATGGAGTTAATCTGTTTTGAATTCATTCAAACTCATAGCAAAATCGGATGTTGCACAATTGTTCTTGTAAAGTCGGCACATATTATTAATTGGTGAATTGAAAGAATATTTAGTTCTACACATATTTATGGAAAAGGTGTTACAGCATCTGGTATTACATAAATTGACGTAAAAATTAAGTTGACTTAGCAGAAAATCGTCATGGGTAATACTGTTAACTACTTTGTAGAGAAAAATTAGCAAATGTTTATTTCTCCGTGATGTAACTATCAATAAATTGTAAAGGGGTTTAGTCAGGAACTAATGGCACTGTAGTGACACATTTACCACCTTCACAAATCAATCTGACATATAACTTCTCTGTCGGTATGTTACATAACCAAAAAAAATGCCGCACTATTGTGAAAATAAAATAGGGCATTCATTTACAAAAACGAAAGTATAAAATAAGCATTTTATCTAAACAAATTAGATTGAAGCAATAGGTCAAGAAGAATGGGAAATAACGATAAATTAAAATTAAATATAAAAGACGTTTTTTCTTCATATTAATCCTTACTAATTGAGTAGTAGTGTAAGTACAAAGTGTACATTTTATTATTTTTTGTTATGGTGGCGACTGTAGAAAAAATCTTGTGTGTGTTTCGAGCGCAAATGGACATTGTCGACCTCGAGAGAATGCCGCGCGACGCAGGAGCCTCTCAATCGACAATGTCATATTTTGCGCTCTTAATACACAAATAGCTATTGTAATGTGTCGAAAGATTAGAATTCAATTAATAAAACGTTGAAACATCTAACTTCATTTAAATGAGTGCATAAATGGCATTTTATAATTCCATTTACTCTGTTTTTCACTTACTAGAAAACATTTATTTATTAATAAATCGATCCAACAGGATTCAAGATCCCAATTACAGGACGATCATATGACATACAAATACAGAAACGAATGAGTTGAACAGTAAATACATACAAGAAATTTAACAAGTGACTTATTACAAGAAATATTTTGTTAATATATTCTTAAATTTAGAGAAGGAGTCGCCAAATATATCAATGTCAATAATACATGATACACTGTTATATGCTACACAGAGTTGTCTTATTGGAGATTTCAATTCATAATTAGTCCTAGCTGCTTTACAATGAAATGGTACTTTATTTCTTGAAGTGACGCGTGGAACGTGAAATGGTATTAGCTCAAGACTATATGGGTCATCAATACAATTATTAATTAATTTGTATAAGTAGAGAGATAATTGTAAATTTCTTCTGCTACTTAATGGCACCAAGTTCACTTCAGGCAATAAAACAGAATAATCGTGGGTAAAGATAGGATATTGTCCATGTATTTTAAAATAACAATCTTTGATGAATTTATGCTGGACAGACTCAATCTTAGATATATATTTATGATATATTGGATTCCAGACTTGTAGACAATATTCTAGCTTAGAGCGGACAAATGCATAATACAAGCTTTTGAGTGTAGTTATTTTACAGAAAGACCGACAATTTCTAATTACAAATCCAAGATTTTTGTAGGATGATCTTACAGTAGTCTCAATGTGTACATTAAATGCTAGTTTTGTGTCAAATATAATCCCAAGATCCTTAAACTGAGTTACTTTCTCAAGCGAATTAGTTTCCATGTGATAAGCATAAGTGTAAACGTATTTTTTAACAAAGTAACTCATTATTTTACATTTGCTGTAATTAAGAACAATTTTGAGTTGTGGGACCATTTTAAAATGTTGTTGATGTCGTTTTGTAAGAGAATACAGTCATTAATAGAGTTGATGGTTTTATAAATTTTTATGTCATCGGCATACAAAAGTATTTGAGAATGTTGAACACAGTCCACCACGTCATTAATGAAGAGGTTGAATAATAGTGGGCCCAAGTTTGATCCTTGTGGGACCCCAGAAGTAGTAGTGAACGGGTTTGATTTAAAGTTATTTAGATGCACGGTCATTTCGCGATCTCTGAGGTAGGAGTTAAGAAAATGAAGAAGGTCCTCAGTAAAGTGAAAATATTTGCTGAGTTTTTCCAGAAGCACATTGTGATTTACACTGTCGAAAGCCTTTTAAAATCTGTGTATATCACATCTACTTGAGAGTTGTCATGACAATATCAAATTATTCTAACCTCATTAGCTGTTTATTGTAATAATTACAATGAAAACATGATACAAACACGCACAATCTAATCTCCAAATACACATACCATTTATCACTAATTAAAATTTCACTTTTAACCCCCTATCAACACGGAAATAATTACGAAAATATATACAATGTTATCGTTTTCGTGTTCTAATTTGCATTTGTGTCTACGTTCAGCGTTGGGTGATGGTGAAGCGAAGCTGAAATGAAATTTCAGTGAGTAGGCTCGGCGACGCACTTAACGTAATTATGACACTTCAGATTTTTAAATCAATTATATACCCGTGGATTGGAGATTTTATTTTCAGGCCTTCTTACTTCTAAATCCAGATAGATGGATTGCAATTCTCATGGAAAATATAAAACAGAATTAAATATATTTGACTTTTATAAGTTATACTAGCCTAAAGCAAATTTAAGAGAAACTTTTTAACAGTATGAATCAAACAAAAAAGGATAACAAATAATTATTAATAATTCTACTTTTCACCTAACGGCAATTTGTATAATAAATTTGTCGCCTCGAATGTCAAATTTTATATTCGTTTTTCACTCATGTTCCATAAATAACTAACTAGGTACTTATTATTAACATGAAATTCAAAACTTTATTTGAAATATAATACAATATCTCATAATAAAAAACATTCACGTAATTCGAAACTAGCTGCATGTTTGTTATTTCAAAAGTTACAAACTGAAAAGTATTTTTTAAATGAACTTCAAATTTTCTGCTTCATAGTCTTCCTTTCTTTTTATTTACTGTTCTAAATTTAAAATTAATACACTTATGAATACTAGTTTTTTTTTAATATTGAGATGTAAACATCTGAAACTTTATGGCACATTAAAGTTACGAAGTCTTCCTGCCATTCATATTCATCTATGTATATTGCTACAAAATGAATTCAGATCTTTTGAAAAACATTTTGCAGGCAATGAACTCTGTATTCATAAATTGCAACCAAAATTTATACTTTAAAAACAGGATGGAAATATGTTGCTTACTTACAGATAAAACTATATTTATGTTCGGAATTCCTTTTATCTGTGTCCTGAAAATATGAAAACTTGGATCTAGTTGAACAAGGTAAGCAGTTTTATTGGTAAAAATTTATGGAGATAACCTAAGTTACAGTGAATTGCATAAGTTTTTATTACTTGTGAATTTGAGACAGTGGGACTAGTCACTGGACGGCAATATTTGATTGGTAACTTCTCAAATGGATCAAATAATTAAACGTAATTTTTGTTTACAAATTTTATACCAAAGAAAAAATTTTTAAAAAATCTTTTTAAGTAAGTCAATGATCTGAAGTGTTCATATATTAAAGTAGACCCTAGTTCAATGAATAGACATATTTTTACCCATACTCGAATTGATATATTCAGTCTCTCTGTGAATCGCAAAATACAGACTCATTTATTCTGTTGGCGTAAAGTAATTATTCATTTGTACAACCTTAAAATAAAGAAGCGAAGTAAGTGCTCCAATATATATGAATCATCATTAGTCTATTTCAATGGAAATGACGAACTTCTCATATCTTTTCTCATGACACCCACAAAAGTGTTAAATTTCACAAAAAACATAGTCACTTTATTGTGGTTTAACCCTTAACCACCAGGGTCTCAATACGCGTACGTATGCATAGTATGAAAAAATTGTATTAAACATTTTATAAGAAATCAATAAATCTTAAAAGTGCAAATCAAAGTTTATTATATAGTACGACGGGTAATTTATGTTTCCCGTAAAATAAATAAATTTTAATGTTTTTTTATTAGTGTTTTTTTTAATCTAACTTTTTTTTCACGAGAAGTATAGATAACCTATCGTACTACATAATAAACTTTGTTCTGCACTTCTAAGATTTAGAGTTTTTTTAGAAATCATATATTGCTCCGTTAATATATCAGTTTCACGTAATACTATGTGCTTCAAACTGATTAATATTTTTATAAAGATTGTTTTAAATATTAAAATCATGTAAAACCGATTTTTAATTTTTTTATTGAAAATATAAAAATATTTCGTAAACGTAACATTTAAGAAAAACTATTATTTTTGGTTATTGTTATATTTTAAAAACAAAATAAAAATTATGATTTTCTAAAACAACGTCCTTTTCAAAAAATTTCGATTCAAACATTATTTGTGCAATCTAAGCATACGGATTTTTTGCAGTTGTACAAATAATAAGTAAATGTAAAAATAAATGTTTTTATTATAATTTTTTTATTTTATTTTTATTTATTTTTCTCACTACGTTTGCTATCTTCATTAAATGAATAATAGAAAATGAACCATATTCTCTTCCTATCTAATCATTTTCGTCGAAACTTGAAACATCATTTTCATTACACCGCATAACTGTCAAAATCTTTGTTTTTCCGCCATTTCATAACCACCCGGGTCCGGTCACAGAGACCGCTAATTTTTCAAATATTTTTCCTGTACCTATACTCCAAGTGTTTGACGGACACTATACACTAATGCAGCATGGTCTATAGAACGATTAAGGATACTCTGAAGTGTATAGATATATTGAATTTGTAAAACCGATGCGGTCTGACAGACCGAACCCTGGTGATTAAGAGTTAAATATGTCATTATAAAAACCTTACAGCGAGAATACAAACACTGACACCGTATTATTTTTTTCTTTAACTAACAAGATAACCTTCACCCACATCCGCTAAGCACGTACAACTACAAGACAAGCTTCAAAACTTATCAAATAGCGCCGCTGTCATCATATCGTCGATTTTCGGCACTTTTTTCAATTTCATTTAAGACCAATCATTATAATTGAATTTAGAAAACAAAAAGAACAGAATAGTAAGAAGTAGTAAATATCGATTATTTTATCTGATCATTTTTCCTTCGTCCGTCACAGGGGATAACTAGCGGAAGAAGAGAGAAAAATAGCAAACGGAGTTATTATATTTTTATCAAATCGCCGCACGTGCGACACGGAAAATGAGAATTGGTTCAGTGCTACCAAATTAATCACATTTGAGCATACTACATGATGAATACGGATTTAGATTGTGTTGATGTGGGTGTTATGGAATCTGGTTATCATTTGTTATTAATGTTAATATGAGATTATCCACGGCGCTAAGCTTTGTAGGTTATGTTGGCATGAGCTTTAGTTCACAATATTCATTCTACATTTACGTTTTTTAATCAAAAAAGTTTTTTACTATATCGTAAAAGTAAATTATACTAAAAAGTATTATTTTCTTTACGATTACAATGCAACGAAAATTGATACCTTCTAGTCTACAAAACCATATCAATAAATAAAAATAGGTGAAATTAATTTTTGTTTAGAAACATAGTAGTAAATTGAAACAAATATAAAGTATATTATAAACATTTCAACATATATGGATATAACGATACATTTCATAAATAGAGTAATTAAGCAGGACCTCAACATTATTTATTTATGGAAGTTACACCACTTTTTCACCTTATATTCGGTGTTCACCTACTTTCAACCTTTCGAGTGTACGACATATTTTAGTAACATGTCGTGCACAATGAGGTCTTTATGACCCCACTGATATTTTAAGAGTTAATTATACTAATGGAAGATTTACGTAGGCATTTAGCGGCCATTAAATATCCAGGCATAAGTATTTCGCAGTCTCAAAATGGCACTTAGATTCCTTTAAATTTATATACCTTAATTATCTAACACACACAATAAATTTTGCCAAATACTTAAGCAAAATCTTAAGACATCTAGAGAAAAACTTTAACAGAAGCTTTATTCAAATTTGGGCCAAAACTACCCCTACATTACTACTCACATTAAGTGGCATGACATTGGTTGATTTTGCATGAAACTACAGATTCAATTGACGAGATCTTAGCAGAGACAACCTTAGTCCATTTTTACATTCCGTCACCTCTATTTAAAGTAAGGAAGGTATTGTCTTTGGTCAAAAAATTCGGTGGTGAGTTTTCAATGAATAAGCACGTTTTAGGGTCTCTACAATACGATTTTACGACTATGTCTGTATGTGTGTGTGCGTGTGTATATGGCAGCGATATCGCCCATACTAGAATTCCAAAATTACAATTCTTACGTATTCCTTTTCCTTACATTCATATGCAGACTTGATTAGATTTTGGTTAAAATTGGTCAACTGAAAGTACCCACATTTGAAGATTTTAACAGTTTTTCTTGAAAAAACACTGTTAAATATTATTTATACATTTAATGTTATTATAAATACTAAAAATTATTCTATTATCTATACGATTTAATTGCATTTTATTTTTCATATTCAATTAAATTAAATTTCATAAATCAGCCAGCTATGCTATAACCATGGTAACAGCTACAATATTAAAAAAAAATTAACTGACAGGTGGTGGACAAATGTCAGTGTCAATCAAAAGAAAATTAATTTGGCAGAAATGAGGATGTTGAGATGGATTTTGGGGAAGAGAACGAAAAGATACGGAAAGCAATGAAAGAATAAGGGAAATAACTCGAGTATAAAAAGTTTCTAGAAAACAAGAGAGACGATTACATTGGTTTAAACATGTCATGAGGAGAAATGAAAAATATGTTTGAAGAAGAGTGAATAGCTTAGTAGACAGTGAAAGAAACAGAGGAAGACCAAGGATAAGATGGAAGGACTGTATTGCGGCAGGCTTCAGAGAAAAGCAACCGAATGAGGACGACCCGCAAAACAGAAATGAATGGAAGAAGAAAATAAAAAATAGCGACCCTAACGAATGAGAAAAGCTATAGAAGAAGATGTCCGTGTCAAGTGTCATTTGCATAGTTTGTTTATGAAATAATTTTACTGGAAATTTAGAATATTTTGCAAGAAAATTTATGTATGGATTTATAAATAATACAGAGGATTAACGGAAGGTATTGTGCTCGCCACATCAGATTTTTTTTTAATTTGAGATAAAGAAACAACTGTCTACCTTCCTTACTGTTAAAGATTTCTGTAATATAATTTAATTCAAGATCATATTTAAATATTAGAAAATTATTTACTGGGGTCTCGTGGCCGCGTGCCTGAGTGGCTGGTCGCAAATCTGGGAAACCGGATTCGATCCCGACCGACGCTAAATATTTCGAATTTTAAATAATGGCACAAAATTGACCCATGTGATGCATTCTACAGCAATGAATGCCCGTGTTGTAACGCCTGGAAAACGCACGCACAGTACAAATATGTCATCATCATTGCCGAAATCTGCACACAGCAGACTGGCACACCCAAAAATGGGTAATATACCCTGATGATATATTTTATTTATTAAGTAATAGAAAAATAAATATTGATGAGCAATTACATAATAATTAGTCATTTTTATAGGACTTTAAAATGTAAATACTTACTTTTGAGAGAAACAGCATCCTCAAAAGTAGTTGTCGCCGTATGTAACTCATATTTACATTATGTGGACTATAGTTATCAATCTATATTATTCTCTTTGTAGTATAAGAGAACTTTGAAAGTAATATAAAATGCATTGTTTCGTATGCAAAACCAAAATGTTAAATTCATAAGTTTCCCTGCATTTTTTTCCATCTTAAAGTTATTTATATGAATAAAAGGGACATGATAGCTTAACAAGGATATTGTGTTTTTTGCATCCTACAATGTTTTTTGTACGTGTCCTAAATCTCAAAATTCGTTTCAATTTTGATCAAGGTGAAATCTTTTACATCAGTTTCAGATATACCCAGAGTTTTTTATCAGACTTCGTTTATCTCGTACTATATTATCCACTTAAATACTAACCCGCTTGAATTAAGCAGGTTAAACGTGCGAAATAAACAGGTTAGTTTAGCGCTAAGTGAAGTAACTTAAATGATGGGTTGGGTTAACTAAACCTACTTGAAATTTTGCGAGATAAACGATTAAGGCTATAGATTAACCTCAATTTTTTTAAAACTTGTAAATAATTTTTAAAAATCTGTTGTGGCCATCACAATACCTCTCGCGCCCTTCCATTGTGGTATATAAAGTATTGTATTTAACAGTTCTTGTACACACAAAAAATTCTAATTACACCTAATCTTTATATTTACGTATTTTCTATAATTTTAAATTCATTCTATGAGCAAGTTTTCTCCATTTCTTCTAAATGTTCGAGGTTTTTCCAATTCATTAACGGGATTGGCGGTATTTCTGAAGGGTTCATGTAATATACCTATAAATAAAACGTTTTTTTTTTCGAGATTTGCTTCAAGATCGTGAGTGTTTTGGTATTATTTTTATTATAGTAAATTGATGCGAAGTCATCCGCAAAATTTTCTATCTGTCCTTGTTTAACAGAAGTGGATAAAAAATAATTATCTTGTAGTCACTTTAAAACATGCGATATAAACGTGGAGTTATGAGTAAGTTTTAAGTCACTACATTTTTAAACGGGTTATACACTGCGAGATAAACGTAGTCACTAAACATAGGCACATGGCATTACTATAGTTACTTAACATAGGCAGTTCTCAAAGTCATCAAACTGTCATCTTCCAAAATAATGTATGAAGAAAAAGTACAAATCATAACATGGTATAAGTTCAATATGAGTATAAGGCAAGTTTCCGATTTAATTCCTGCTACTTTCAATAAACGACACAGCCCAGTAACTATTAGAAAATCTTAAAATAATTATAGAAGTACAGGATGCGTCAATGGATTAAAAGATAATCAGAATAAGTAAGGTAAGTAAACGCCCGCACGGTACAAATATTCCATCACTACCGATATCTGTACAAAGCAGATTGGCACACCCAGCAATGGGTAATATGCCGTGATGAAATATTTATTTATTTTTTATTTTAGTAATAATAAGAAACAATAAACTATACCGTTTAATGAAAATGCCAATACCTTTTCGATATAAAACAGGGCATCGAGCCAAAAACTGGGTTCGGTTCAGGTTCAGGTTAATTTATTTTTTGAGAGATGGGTTCGAGTGCGGTTCTGGCTCAAACATTAATAAAATTTTCGGTTTTGTTCCGGGTTCAGGTATTGGGTTCAGGTTTGGTTCGACCTAATGAAAATTGAATTAATGTGTTTTAGATAATAATCTTTATATAGAAATAATTTAAAATGCGAGCCAAAATTTATGCAAAACAAGAACACGATCACAATTTTCACAAACAGACAACAGGCGTCGATAATTTGCTGTATTACGGTTACGCTTAAGTTTCGTCCTCAAAATGAATCTGAACCGGAGCTTAACCATGAACCCGAATTTTAATACCAGGTTCGGTTCCGACTCGGGTTCAATTAAAAATATATTTGAGGTTCGGTTCCGGGTTTGGGTTCGCCAAAATGTTACGATTTGGTTCTGGTTTTGATTCGGTTCAGGTTCGGGTTCGAAGCCTTGATATAAAAAGAATTTCTTAAATTGAAACACGACAGTTTGATGACTTTGACAACACCCTATGTTCAGTTTAAAGAAAACGCGATAATACATTGCTGTCAATAATTTTAAACGTAACTAGGGTAAAAATATACTCCCGGTATTTGTAAGATGATTCTATAACTATTGTCTGAATGTCTGTGGATATTTGAATAGCTGTCATAACCAAATTGTGAAAAGGAGTATAATATATTGTCTGGATTTTACCCTTAGATAACTGCATCTATGATGACGTAATTATAATATGTTGTATTAAACAAAAACTTTATCATTAATTATAAAACTAGTGCCCTAACAATAAATTTATTTATTTGGCTTCCGTAGTTATATGGTTTCGTATATCTCGTTTCAGAGGGAAATCAAGGAGCCGTACGTTTACATTTAGTATTTGATAACTACTAGGCATTTAGGCATTAGCGAATTATATTAGTTATAGAACCACAAGTTCTGTCGCGAAGAACAATGTACTTGTATTACCTAATCAAATAGCTAGTTACGCAACGTTGCAAAGTATCTGTTTAATTATAAGACGGACTCAACAAATCCCGTAAACCCACCCACATTAAAACCCGTTACCAGACATTTACACGTCATAAACTGCAGAACACAAATAATCGCGAATTAGGTGTCGTTATGTAATTTAAGGATCTCTATCTGTCCCGTAAAACATATATTTATTATCAATCTGACCTACAGAATATAATATCCCAATTACAGTTAGATTATACAAAAAAAAATACCTTAATTATGACAAATAGCAATGAATATCGGTTTTCATAGCACACATACAACAAAATATTTCAAGCATTATATTTCATTGTAACAATATACTGAGTTCTTAAATTTCACAAACAAGCCAAAAAAAGATGTCAATGTAATGTGGCAGGGTATTAAGATTTTCACATAATATTCTAACTGGTGATTTTAATTCATAGTTAGTACGCGCTATACTGTAATGAAAGGTTCTCTTAATACGCGAATTGTGCCTAGGAAGAAATATGGATATTTTTCAAGTATTCACTACGCAGTGTAAAATCTTGACTTTTCTCCGCTTCTTGAGTGACACTATGTTAATTTCTGCAAGTAAGTTGTTGTAATCAGTGTTAACAATAGGATCACAAAATTTCACAAATTTTTGTAAAACGACTCAAGTATACATCAGTATTTATTACAGATTGGACTCCAAACTTGTAAACAATATTTATGCTTTGTTCTCTCAAACGAGAAATATGTGTAGTTTCTTCAAATAGATACATAAAGTTTTAGATAATAAAATTTCGAATTTGAGATGCTTTGGTGATATTTCAAAAAAATTCAAGATATGTCTATATTCCATATCGAATAAAAGAACCAGGCCTAAAAGGAATGATGAAGAATCCACGTTTAATATTGTATTTCGTTAATAAACTAAAGCCCAAAATAACTTGGCAAAAAACAGATAAAAAATAATTAATTATTTTCAATGTTATTTTTAACGAAATCAAAATACGATTTCAAATAATTAAATTTGTTGATACTCAAGCACTCCAAATATAAAAATATTCAATTATAAATGATCACAAAAATCTCGGATGTAAAATTAGACATTTAATTATTAACGTTATTCCAATTAATTTAACGTAATTGATAAATAAACATACACAAAATAATGTTTAATTTTCAAATTTATTTAACTTTAGTCATAATAATTATGAAAAAAATTAAGACGTCGTTGTATTTCTTCCAAGGCTATATTTTACATCTCTACATCACAATATATCTGTATAGGAGCACTGCATGACTAATAGTTGCATAGCATTAGTTTTGAAATTCATGCTGAATTACGTGAAAGCAAATGTATTTAATAAAGCTCATTGTTGAAAACTGCATTAAAAAGTAATAATATAATATATGAATAATTCCTACCTGGCAAGAATCTTTTCCTCCTTCGTAACTTGCAGCACACATGACATTTTCTGTGATACTTTGTGTGAAACTCTTCTGACATCTACAAGACAGAAAACACGATCATGGTTTTTGCGATTTTGAAAATTACATACTGTGTAAAACAGGGTTTTTCAAAGTGGGCGATTTTCAATTTTTAGTGGGCGGCAGAAATGATTAGTATTTATCTGTTAATTTGAAAATTGAAAAAAGAGCATATCATCGATTTTTTTTTTAACTAAAACCAAATTTAAAATATTTTCTCACTACCGATATCGCAACTCATAAATAGGCTATTAGGACGTTGTTTGTAAGAATGTATGTTTATTTTACCGCCAAGGTATTGGCTTCTACTAGCTCCCTTACTTCCCTAAGCAGCGCCCTTACTAAGTCCGTATTTTATTATATACCAACAATTATACAGGGTGTTCATTTTAAGTGGTACACTATTGCTATCTCGAAAACTATAAGAACTACGAGATCAGTTAAATTAGCAAACAATTTCTATATTATAAGACTATTAAAATGAACGAAACAAGAATTATTTTAGACCAATGGTTCTCAAAATGCAACTATAATGGCAACCTATTATTTTTAGTTGCTTATTCGATCCATATATAATACCGTAATATTACAAAATATTTGAGAAAAATTAAAAATGGATCATTTTTATTTAAATATGCCTATACAAAGAGTGCTATGGCAGAAAACAAATAAATCAAATGCAGAAATAATTGCAAAACCTGTAATAATTTTCTTTAATTTGTGAATAATTATTAGTTAATAAACAAGATACAATATGAAGACAAATAATTTATAAGAAATGTTCAAAATTGCAACCATTGACATGAATACAAAGTTCTAATCTTCTTACTATTTCTCACTAATCGCAGTGTTCTTCAGTCAACATTATTAAGAACAAATTCAATTTATTAATTTGTTTGTTATCCTTTAAATATTCCAACCTCCGAAAGTAGTTATGTCGCTCAGGATACAACTCACTGTACATGTTTACATCTGCATTCGAATTTTTTCTACATAAAATGTATACTTCATACATGTCTACTTTCTCATTATGCGAATAATTATTCATTTTGTTGTTATAATACAGAAATACAGCAGTACACTTCAAATGTTTGACAAAAATAATATTAACAATTCGAATAAGAAAATAAAAAAATATGTTGCCATTTAAAATAAGAAAGTTGCATCCCGTATTTTGAAAACCACTGGTCTAAAAAAATTCTGTTTCGCTTATTTTAATAGTCTTATAATATTGAAATTGTTTGCTAATTTAACCGACCTCGTAGCTCTTATGGATCTCGAGGTGGTAAATATCTTTGATCAGTCTCGAAATGAATTGCCAGCCTTCGCTTCACTGGGGTGACATCGTCGACTGGTAAATTCTATTTACCTTCCTTGTAGCATAAATAACTATTATTAATCAGCATCAAACACAAGACACTCATATTTTCTTTTTAAATTATTTATTTTTAGAATGCAGACTTAGTTTTTGTGTCCCATTAATTAGAATAATTTTTATATTTTATTTTAACATAAAGTGCATTAAAATTATCGCGTGACACAAAAAGGTTGAGAAACCCTGGTGTAAAACTATTTTCATTTTACATTAGTAAATCTCCCTACCTGTCATTATCCCATACTGGCATAGAAACCTCCATCAACAGATTAGTGGTGTTGGGCCCCCCGAACTCCTGTCTACCCCATCCAGTGACCGTGGCCGTTACGTTGACAAAATCCATGTTAGGGGGAGGGAGACATATAGGCCAAATGTACGTGTTGAAGGTCGTGCGTCGGTTCAACTTGATCATGGCGATGTCGTTGTCATAGGTGATGGGGTCGAAATCGACGTGCTGGGTTAACACAGCCACCGTGAAATCCGCGAAACGTGTCTCGGATGGAATAGACAGGTCGTATTCTCCCAACCGAACTCGGATGTCCTCCATTTTTCGCCTGGGATATAAATAATACTTTTATTAATTTAATGATTACACAGGGTGTTGACCGCGACATAGAACTTTAACATGAACAATCATACATTCGTAATTTCCCGCTTGCCTAATTATTTCAGGTAAAAAACACCTGAAATAAATGTTGCAGAACCTTACAATTAATAAACAATTGAACAATAAGAATTGAAGTGAAAGTAGTTTTGAGCAAGTCTCTACATTTACTGGAAATGTTCACATTATCCCACTATACAGGGTGATTCAGGACTAATGTTACAAACTTTAACAGCTTATTCCTGAGGTCATTTTATGCATAAAATTCTATATAAACATAGGTCCTATCTCTTCTAGTTACCAAAATACACGAAGTTAAAGTTTTATAAAAAACCTCACAATTTTCAAATTTTTGTAATCAAGATACTTCTGAAAAAGAAGAGTTTTATGGAAAAGTCAAACTTTATTTGTCATAAATATTTTTTATTTTGTTAAAATAAACGTGTATTGCTAAAAAGTATGGAAATAAAGAATATAATTAGGACAACAAAACACAAGATGACGCAATTAAACAGACAGATAAACAAATTCTAAATACAGAACAACATACCAGACACAATATGAAATAAGACAACAAATTAAAAATATTTTATAATAAATGCTCAAAATGAGCGCCTTGAGTTCGTAAGGTTAGCGTCTATGTGGGTGTCATGGTATTCTCTGCACGCATGACGGGTATTACCATTACAAAATCCATAAATATAAATTATATCTGCATATTTAGCAGTACTAAAACCATCCATTATTACACAAACAAAGGTATCATTTTTAATTAGGATAAAGAAGGTATGACTTTTCAATAAAACTCTTGTTTTCCAAGATATCTTCATTACAAAAATCTGAAAACTTTGAGCTTTTTTAATAAAACTCTAACCTCTTGTATTTTGGTAACTAGAAGAGATAGGACCTATGTTCATATAGCATTACTTAAAATGATCTCAGGAATATGCTGTTAAAGTTTGTAACATTAGTCCTGAATCACCCTGTATACTTTTACTGTAACATATATAAACGTAAAAGATGAAACCCAAAATAGCTTGTTCTTATGCGCACATCTTGTCAAGTTTAATAAGTTTGGAAACATTTTACCGTATTCATTTTTGTGTAAAGTTAGCTTTGTCGATTATTGACGCATAGTAACACGTCGGTAGAACTTGTACGGTATTAGCTACGTTCCAAATGACTAAATGTAATTGACATGACTTCCTCTTCCATTCATTACAGATGCAAACTAGGTAAAATTTTGATCGAAACAACCTCCATGTGGCCTGAAGTAATTGGCATACGTCCGTTCAATTACAGAGGCAAATTAAGTTAAATTTTTGATCGATACAAACTAAGTTTCCTGCAAGTGCAAGTGCTAGTACTTCAGATAATAACAAAGTTCTTTTCTATGTCACAACTGGCTCACCAAAAAAGGCAAGTACAAGAATGAGAATTTCTAAGTCTTATTTACCATCTAAGTATTACAATTTCGTTTTAGAAAACCATATAAAATGATAACCTACTATATCTTGAAAGAGCTATGTTTACGTCTTCATTCGCAGTTTGTCTAAATATAAAATAGTGTTATTAAAATGTTTTTCAAATTAAATGTCATTTTCTACAAACACTTTTAAGATATTATGTTTAAAACGTGTTATTTTTGCTGTTCACTGCTTTCAATGAGATTTTTTTTCATTTCTTTGCACAATTTTTATGTCAATATTTTTGTTGACAACTTTCTTCATCAGAGTATTAATACCAACGAAAAAAATTACAAAACTTGTTAATTAGAGACGATATTTTTTCTTATTTCATAACATTTTTCCTTGTTCACATTATCATTCTGACGGAGATATTGCTTGTTACGTAAAATATTCGCACGTGCTTATAAAATAAAAACATATTATCTAATTTTGTTTTAAACAAAACTATAAGATAATAATAACATACGTAGTAAAAATAGATAAATAAGGATCTAATATTTTTTTTTACAAATAATGTACAATTAATTGTGGATATTTCCAATTAGAGTAGAACCATGATAATAATTCGGCACCGGCACCATTGGAAAAAACGAGAATGCCGGATTATCAGATACACCGGATTAACTAGGTAGTGTTTTATAAGTTTGTGAAAATGGGAAAAAATAATATACAAACTGTATTCAAAAGTATACAGGGTGACACTGAAAAACAGACCACTCAAAATAACTTATTTGTTTATTATTATTTTCTAATTCTCTTTAAATATTTGTAAACTAGGCTTAGGGGCTCACAAATCATGATATATGGCATAATGATAGCGCTTCCGGTTTGACCGGAAGTGACATTAACTTTCATGTTTCAAATGGGACATCCTATATATTCTTATATATTTGGAATCTACATAAAATTACGAATTCAACGATATGCCGGAAGTCTATTTTTACTGAAAAAATAAATTAGAAAATCGTAAGGGAAAATGATGCATAATTAACCTGCTAAGCCATGATATCAGACAAACTGTGAAAACAGTTATGATAATATTAACTAATATTTAAGTTAATTGTTTAAATAATAAGTTTTTTCTGTAAGATTCCATATTTTGATACAAAAAAATTATAAATTTGTTTTCACAGCCTACCTAATATAGCTTACAAGGTTAATTATTAATAATTTTCTCTTACGGTTTTTTTTAGTTATTTCTTCAGTAAAAATTCATTTCAAGCATATCGTTGAATTCGTAATTTTACGTAGATTCCAAATATAAACATATAGGATGTCCTGCTATTTGAAATATGAAAGTTAATGCCATTTCCGGTTAAACCGGAAGCGCTACCATCATGCCAAATACAATAATTTGTGAGTCCCTAAGCCTAGTTTACAAATATAGAAAGAGAATTAAAAAATAATTATAAATAAAATAGTTATTATGAGTGGTCCGTTTTTCAGTGTCACCCTGTATAATTATATAGTTTATTATTTAAAAATTATATAATTTTTGAGTTATTTTAAAGTACACAGTTTAGTCTGATCAGTGTCTCTAGTCCGAAATGTAATACGAGTAACACCTGATGACATAGATACAGTAGATCATGAAATACCAGCATTTGACGATGCGTGGGCAAATTGCGAAGCTATTTTAAACATAGTAGGGATGCGAACTTGTTTCTTACACAGCCCGCTTTTTGAAAACTACCGAGCGAAGCTAGCTCAAGCGAATGCCGGACTATCAAGTGGGCCGAATCATCAAGAGCCGGATTAACGCGGCCCTACTGTATAATGAAAACTGAATTTAATTTTCTCTGTCGACTATATCACTATATTACGTCTTAATATGCAAATTTTCCTGGGCTTCCTGTAGTTTGACAAATTTTCTACGCACGTTAACCTACAAAATTTAATGGATTTCAAACTACACAAAAATAAAAATCGAAATTTAAATCACTTTTTATTTATTAAGCTGTAACAAAAAAGTTATATATTGTTTGCAATTTTAAACAACGAAATACAAAAGTTGAAGAAAAAAGAAAAATTTGTAAAGGTTTATTTCTACGGGATCAGTTTCAAATTTCATCATGTATATGAATACTTTTATATTAAAAAGTTTTAAATTCACAAGTAGCATGTTTGTGTAAAATACCAAATGAAAAACGTTCGTCTTTGTGTAACAAAGCAAAACACTGGAAAGTTAAAGAACAAACAAGAATTTTTTAAACAACGGTCAACTTTTAACAAGAAAGGAACTGTATGCGAAAGAACACAATATACTCAGTGGCGTAACTAGCTATTGTCAGAAATTTTATAGTGCAATAAAACTATACGTATAAATCAGACAAGTTTCTGTTTTTTACTTTTATTTTTTCGACATTTTTTAAATGCCTGTGACTAATTCTGCACTACCGAAACGTCGACAATTACATAAAGCTAAACTACGTAGATGGCTGCATCCTAGCTATGTACTGCTGCCGCGGTACATGACTTCACTAACAGTGACAATTTTTCAATGTGTTTCTGTCCTACAAGTATAACAATTATGAAGTCAAATCCAATGAAACAACTTTAAATACTAGTTTTGTATTTGAACTTAAATTTTATTATTCTTTTCTTTTTCATCTGGTAAACTATAAAGAATACTTACACTTTGGCATATACATACAAGTAACAAACTATCTGTCACTTTTAATACCGGATTGTCCAATTATAAGTAGGTACTTTGTGCTAGCGCGCGCCTACTAAAGTGCACAAATTTTATTACATATATCTAGAAAGTAGTGGTAGGATCCGGATCCGGACAGTTTCGGTTTCGGATCCAAAAATATCCGGATAATTGAATCCGGACCTCGGATCCAAATCGGATTTTGGATCCAGATCTGAGTATCGGATTTTGGATCCGAATCTGAGTCTTGGAATTTGGATATTATAAAATGTATTACTGTTTGGTTACTAGTGTTTACAGACCGCTGTAAAGATAAACAGACCCACTTTAACGGTTTGAAATTTGATTTGAACTCAATTCCAGATGTTAACCTTCACATTCAAAATGAAGAATCGGATTCAGAATTAAAATTTGGATTCGGATCCGTAAACAAAACATCGAATTCGGATCCAAGTTCAGATCCGGATTCAAGTCCAGATCCGGATCCATATTCGAATTAAATTTTCGGATATTCGCTTCAATATTAGAACATCGGATATCCGAGGATCCGGATATTTTGAAATCTGGGTTCTCGGATCCAAGTTTTGTCGGATCCTCACAGCACTACTAGTACTAGTACATGGCTAGTGTGGCTCTCTTTAATTTGTTATAAATCAACGGCATAGTTAGTATAACATTATTATTGCAACACTCATAAATTTTTCTTCTTATTAAGTCTTCATGAGTAAGAGTAAATTTTCTAAATGAACCCTTGTCGCGCCTTATTTTCCTTTTTGTTGCTCCACATTTTACCGCTCTCCACACTGTAATCTTCGGTATTCCAGTTATTTCAGCGGTTTTTTCCACAGGTCGCTTTTCACCTTCACTTTTTATTCGGTGAAAAATATTTACAATAAATTCTTTCTCATCGTAAGAAAGAAATTTACGTTTCTGTATTTTCGATGTCGACGGCTGATTTGCTACATCTTCTGCCGGCTGTTGAACTATTTCTTCACCATCACTTTCGTCCACAAAATTATATTCCCAGGGTCTCCACATATTCACAATTTTATTCAAACACTAGAAACAAGCAAAGAAACGACGTTTCGTTTTGATGATTCTTTCAACACTGAAAAAGATTTTTGCATGTACCTCAAAAGAAAATTTCAAATAACAGTTTTTTTTAAAATTACATAAGAATTTATTGTAATCCCTAAACTATTTTAATCATTTAATCTCTTTTCAATTTACTAATTGATTGTAGAAGAAGTGTATTTTAAACGCATTGTTATTTGAATACAGATTTAAAACTACATGATTAGGAAACATCTTATAATATTTTAATCTCTTTTCACTTTACGCATTGACGTTAGAAGAAATACACTTAAAACGAATTATTATTTTAATACAGATTTAAAAGTATGTACATCTTGAAGCAAATTTCGGGTACGGCCCAGGACAGAAAACTCTACCTGGCTCCGACTACCATTACCGCAAAGTCCATAAAGTTTTATAACGACCAATTGGCAGTATCTATAATGACTTCCAAATACAATCCATACGATGTAACTTGGGAAACCAAAAGAATGTAATTCAGTTCGCTATTCCTAAGTTGCGTTTTGCCAAATATTTACTTTTACTTCGATGCCGCACAGCTTCAGAAGTGAAATAGTGATTTTACAATGTTTTATTGCCTTACACAAAGCAAATTTCACCCTAATACACTCAAACTCGGGGTGTCAGGTACTTTTCAACCCAAGAAGTTATATTCATACATAAGCGTTGGTGCATTTTTTTTCAATAGCAATAGAAATTTTATTTTCTTAACTTTATTAATTTAAAAAATAATTAATTATAATATGATTTATATAATAAGGATGAAGCACGAGAAGGGTATTTGTGTGGGAGTGTAAGTGTAAAGTTTGTCAACAAACACCGAAAACTTACTCGAAATACCGGGGGTTATCGTGCGAGTGACAAATAGTAGTGAACCATAAGTGTAGAAGAGTAATAAACACAAAAAAACTTAGTGAATAAACAACCAATAAAACTTTTAAAGACATATAAAAATCAAAGTGTCAAGTGCGAGGTTAAAACTACACGTGCTCATTTGGCAAGCGCAGCGCGTGTGCGGTGGCAGTGCGGCGGCGCGAATCACCAGTGGCGTAACAAAATTAGACAATTTGTTCATATAATTTACTAACAATAATAAAAATAGTTAAAATCTAAAAATAATTACATAAAGATAGGGTCATAAGTAGTAAGGTGGCATGAGTAAACGAAATAGAGAATACGAACAAATATTCACAAAAAGCAAGAAGGTATTAAGATCACCGGAACAAAGAAAAATGGAAGAGGAAGCCCGAAATAATTTAAGGAATAGTGAGGTGGTGGAAGAAGGCGACCTAAAAATGAACAACATAGAAAAAATGTTCAAAACTATGATGAAGCAAATGGAACAAAACACAAACGAATTAAAACAGGAAATAAGAGAAATTAAGCTAGAAATGGAAAAGAAAGAAGAGGCGTGGAAAAGGGAAAGGAGTGCTTTAATAGATAGAATTGAGACATTGGAAATCAAAGCAGAGAAGGAAGATAAACAAAAAATAAAGAACAACTTAGTCATAAAAGGACTAGAATTAGGACAAAACCCGGAAGAAGATATAAAAAAATTGCTAGCAGACCAACTCCAAGCCAACGTTAAGATAAACAAAATAAATATAAAAAATAAAGGAAAAGGAAATGAAATTGTAATTGTAGAAATAGCGAACTGGGAACAAAAACAATTGGTCATGGCGGCAAAAAACAAACTAAAAGGGTCAAATATATATATTGAAAATGAATTAACATGGGAAGAAAACAAAATTCAACGGGAAATAAGGAGCATAGCCAAGGAAATGAAAACGAGCGGGAAAAGAGTCAAAATAGGATATCAAAAATTGATAAGTAATGGAGAAGTATATATATGGGACAAAAAGGAAAAGGGGGTTATCCTGAAAGTGATGAAAGGGAGCGAAAATGGGAAACACCCTCCAAAAAACGACTAAATAACCAAAATTAAAGGAAAATTTCCACACTTTATATAAAAAACATAAGGATGAAACCCATCTAACGGAATTTCGTCGTTTACGAGCTCTGATAAAAAAGGACATCAACACAGCATATGCGAAATACATGGCCAATGTAGAGAGCTCTATTGTTGCGGATCCAACAAAACTTTGGTCCCATATTAATAGTAAACGGCGAAGTTCACGTATTCCTGGACGTATGCACTTAAATGGTGACCATAATTATAACAGCACACAGGATATTGTACAAGGCTTTGCAAATTTCTTTAGTAATGTATACACTAATAATTCTGACCCATCCGTTCCCAATTTAAATGTACCCAGTAATCACGAATGTATAAACATATCCCACATTACTGAAGATGATATAGTTAATGCAATTAAAAAACTTAAACCCTCCCGAAATCCCGGTCCTGACAAAATCCCTTCCTATATAATCAAAGGCTGTTGTGAATGCTTTCTAGCCCCCTTGCATTATTTATTTAATTTGTCATTACGTTCACAAAAATTCCCGACATCTTTAAAAATTTCATTTATCTGTCCAATATTTAAGTCTGGTGATAAAACAAATATTGCAAATTATAGACCAATTGCCATTTTGTCTAATATTTCTAAAATTTTTGAGTCGATTATTTATAACTATATTTATAATTCCGTTTCCCGTAATATTACTATTCGTCAACATGGATTTACAAAAGGAAGATCAACTACAACTAATTTAATAAATTTTACTGAGTACACATTGAATTCGTTACATGACAATGCACAGGTGGATGTAGTGTATACTGATTTTACGAAAGCGTTTGATCGTATAGATCATAGTATTCTCATAGAAAAACTGAACTCTAATTTCCATTTTTCATCAAATCTCATTCAGTTCCTGTCATCATATTTAAAGTTTCGCAAGATGCGTGTTCATTACAATAACTTTAATTCTAATTCATACTTTGCAACCTCAGGAGTACCCCAAGGCTCTAACTTAGGCCCTTTACTATTTCTACTTTTCATTAATGACATTGTCGATTCTGTCAAGCAATCTGAAATATTACTCTATGCAGATGACTTAAAGATTTTTAGAACTATAAATTCATTGCATGATTGCATACTTTTGCAAAAAGATATTAATAATCTTATGAATTGGTGTCACTCCTCTAACTTATTTTTCAATTTTAGTAAGTGCAAAATAATGAGTTACCTTGTTAAAAAATTTGTTTATTCTTATCATTATAATATGGAGGGTAACATTTTAGACCGAGTAAAACAGTTCAAGGACCTTGGTGTTATTTTTGATGAGAAAATGTCTTTCAATGATCACATTATTTATATAGTTAAATCTTCCCATAAAAACTTGGGATTTATTATAAGAAATAGTAGCTCTTTCAAAAATATATATACATTGAAAAGTCTATATTATGCATTTGTAAGGTCAAAACTGGAATACTGTATGCTGGTTTGGAATCCTATCTATTCTAAGTATATTTCTGACCTAGAATCTATACAAAGAAAATTTTTAAAATACTGTTACTTCAAATCTTGCAGACAATATCCCAGTTACGACTATGACTATAATGACTTATTGTGCGAGATGAATATTCAGAGTTTAGTCTCTCGTCGAAAATTACAAAGTTGTCTACACCTACATAAACTACTAAATGGTCTAATAGACGATCCTGTTTCTCTTGCCTTAATACCAATAAATGTTCCACGCGTCACCAGTAGGAAAAAACTACCTTTCAAATGTAATTATGCAAGGACCAATTACGAACTGAAGTCTCCATTAAGACAACTTTGTAGTATATTTAATAACTTAATTCATGACAGTAGCACGGATGTTGACATATTTAATGATTCTTTTAGTAAATTTAAAAGAAATGTCAATAATCTATCAATCTTAGATTTAGTTTAATTTTTTTTTTATTGTTTGTTAAGTATTGTCCATCATGTAATTCTCTATTGTCCTCATTTGTCTATTTGTACCATTTTGTAAATTTATACATTTTGTATAATCGTCCTGTAATTGGGATCCTAGATCCTGTTGGATAGATTTAATAATAAATAAATAAATAAATAAATAAAAGCCAGAAATTTACATGGAGACGATCAGGCAAACGAACAGGACCATTCGATTGGGAACATGGAACATCAGAAGCCTAAATGGAAAGGAAATAGAATTAACAGAAGAATTTGAGAAAGCAGAATTAGAGTTATTAGCCATCACAGAAACGAAAAAGAAAGGTAAAGGAATAACAAACTTATGGAACAATCACATACTACTATACAGCGGAGTTGATATTAATGAGAGAGCATGTGCGGGAGTAGGATGTATAATAAACGGAAAATTGGGACAGTCAATAAGAAAGTGGGAATGTATAAACGAAAGGCTATTAACAATACAAATAGAAGGTAAGGAGAACTTCACAGCTAGCATAATGATAGTATATGGGATAGACGATAATGAGAGCAAAGCAAACAAAGATGAATTTTGGGAACGAGTACAAGTGGAATATGAGAAATTAAAAGAACCAATTTATTTAATGGGAGATTTCAACGCTAGAGTCGGAAATAAAAATAAGGGTTTGGAAGAAATAATGGGAGTCCATGGGGAATCGACAAAAAATAACAACGGAAATAGACTCATAGATTTTTGTATCATAAACGATTTAACAATATTAAATACTATCTTTCAACATAAAGATATACATAAATTCACCAGGGAAGTAAAGAGTAGAGGAGAAAAATCGATAATAGACTATTTCTTAACTAACAAGGCACAAAGAACGAAAGTGAAGGACGTAAGAGTGAAGAGGGGTAGTGAAATAGGAAGCGATCACTTCCTGGTAATCGCGAAAATAAAAGCAGAAGGAAATAGGAATGGACAAAGACAAAAAGTAAATAATAAAGATAGAGAGATAGTAAAATTTAAAATAGAAAAATTAAAAGAAGAACAGACAAGAGAAAAGTATCAAAAACAAATCAACGAGTTAATCAAACATACAACCAGACCGAATTTAAATAATATTGAAGAGATGTGGAGCACCTTCAAATACATAATAACAGAAGCAACAATAAGATCATGCGGTATAACTAGAAATACGCATAACAAAAAACATACACACTGGTGGAACGATAAAGTAAAAGAAGAAGTAAAGAAAAAGAAACAAAAATGGAAACAATATCTAAACTCCAAAAAGCAAGAAGACTATGAAGAATACAAAACACAAAGAAAACTAACAAAAGAAGAAATTAAAAAATCAAAGCAAAGGACATGGGAACAATTTGGAAACAGATTAGAAGAAAATTTCAAAGAGAATCAAAAACTATTCTATAGTACCCTGAAAAGCTGCAATAAAGGAAAACAAGTAAAATTGAAGCAGCTGTTTGACAAACAAGGAAACATAATAAAAGACGACAAAGAATTAATGGAAAGGTGGAAAGAACACTTCGAAGAATTATTAGAAGAAACTTATACTAACAATGAAAAGGGAGAAGAAGAAAATACAGAACGGGGGAACACAGAAACAGAACAAGAAGAAAAAATTACGGAAGAAGAAATGAAGACAATACTCAAAAAACTAAGGAACGGTAAAGCACCAGGACATGACGGTATAAGACCAGAACAACTGAAATACATGGGTGAGGAAGGAGAGCAAATCCTGTTAGTAATATTAAATAAAATCTGGGAAAAGAGACAAGTACCAAAAGATTGGGAAAAGGCAGTGATATTACCGATACACAAGAAGGGAGATAATAGAATTTGCAGCAACTATAGGGGTATATCATTGTTATGTACAGCCGCCAAAATTTATGAAGCAATATTGGAAAACAAATTGAGAAAAGCAACAGATGCATCAATGGAAAACGCACAAAGTGGTTTTAGAAAAGGGCATTCGACACAGGACCATATCTTTACAATAAGAAAGCTCACAGAAAATACCTTAAGACAAAACAGTAAACTATTCATGGCATTTTTAGACTTGGAAAAAGCATTCGACAGGGTACCGCGGGATAAGGTGTGGAAAATATTGAAGGAAAGACAGGTTAACAGTCACCTAATAGATGCAATAAAAAGTATTTATGTTAAAACATCCAACTACATAAGAACAAGAAATGAAACTTCAAACGAATTCACCACCTCACAAGGACTAAGACAAGGAGGAGCATTAAGCCCGTTGTTGTTCATAATATTCCTGGACAGCATTATGAAACGGATTAAAAGTAGGGTCAAAAAAATGGAAGTAGGGTACCACAATCTAATCCGAATAACAATAGTAGAATGTGCATTCGCAGATGACCTTGCAATATTGGCAAACAATGAAGAAAATCTACAACATAACATTAACTTGTGGAATGAGGAATTAATTAAACACAATATGACCATAAACATTAACAAAACAAAAATAATGGTAATATCGAAAGAAGAAGTAACAACGAACATAAAAATAAATGGAAAAGAAATTGAACAGGTAGAAACATTTTCATACTTAGGACACACATTGAACAACAAAGGAAATTTAGAACACGAAATAAACAACAGAATACTGGCAGCGACTAAAAGTTACTTCGCAATGAACAAAATTATCCTAAGCAATAAGGAAGTAAGTAAAGAAACTAAAAGGACACTGTACAAAACAATATACAGACCAATCCTATTGTACGGGAGCGAAACATGGACTACAAACCAAAGAATAAAAAGCAAAATACAAGCAGCAGAAATGAGATATTTGAGAAGAATAGAAGGGGTAACAAGGATTGACAGAATAAGAAACGATCAAATCAGAACAAGACTACAAATAGAAAGTATCCAAACTACCATAGAGAAAAAACAACTCGCATGGTATGGCCACCTGTTAAGAATGGCAGAAGACAATCAAACAAAAATGGTTTGGAATGCAAGAACGACAAAAAAGAAAACAAGAGGAAGGCCACCTAAAACATGGGCGAACAACATACAGGAAATATTAAATAAAAACAAAATCAGCTGGCAAGAAGCAATAAGGATAGCACAGAACAGGAAAGAATGGAAAGAGTTAATAAACAAAATCGAGAAATAAAAAAAGAAACTAATCTCGACACCCGAAAGGGTATTAAAGAGATTTAAAATGATTATATATATATATATATTATATAATAAATAATTCATTCCAATATTTGTAATATTTATTTTTGTATAAATAATTTCTTTTTTTTTGTAATATTCGTAATTTTATTGAACTTCATTCGTCTTCGGTACGCCTATGGATTTTATAACTTCCCCATTACCGCAGTGATAATGTGAATTGCCCCAACTCGCCAAGTTACATCGTATGGACTGTATTTCTTCCTCCATCTGTGGAATCAGGTTGGCAAATTGATTCCCATATAAAAAAAAATCTGTTGTGACTAGCACAATACCTGTCGTCATTTTAAATTTATATTATGTAAGATTTTGTGACTGAAGTACCAGCAAGGCATCAGGCACCTTAGGCATATCCTAATTTTCTAGGGACAGCAAATTAAGAAGGGCGTCAACAATTGAGAACTAAAATATATAATTTGAATGTTATTAGGCATTTTCATTATTGTAATCAAATTTTCTTTATTGTAATTAATAATTTTATTGTAGTAATCAAATCTTTCTTTCTATAAGCAGAAGAACTTAAAGATATAGGTAACTTCTGCCTTAATATTTTAAAGAATACAAAAATATTGAACTACATTAATTTATTTAATAGGGTTTCGCGGCCGTGTGCCTGAGTGTCTGGTCCCTTCCACGCTAGCAATGAGTGCCCGTGAGGTGACCCCTGGTAAGCGCCCTCACGATAGAAATATTTCATCATACAAAGCAAATTGGCACACCCAGCAATGGGTAATATGCCGTGATGATATATTTATTTATTTTATTTATTAATTTATTTAGTAGTAAATAAATATGAATTGTTTACAAATCGCGGGGGCCTTTGAAGAGCGGGATCTGGTGCGGCTACACCGTTCGCAACTGCCTCAGGCCGGCCCTGTCTGTGACGTATGTATGACATCAGAGCTCTGCGTAATACAAGCAACACGAGTGAAAGAGAAGTACAGTAAAAAAACTAAACGAAGACAAAGATAGTAAACAATGTATGAGAATGACGTGGTTTATATCGCCCATACTCTTTCATTTGAAACTCGTAAATATCAGCGCGTTTAATTTTTTTATAACCATAGTTTTTATTACAAATGAAAATTGTAATGATTTTAAATTTCTGGTTCGTTATACAAATTAAACGATTTAGTAATTTATTGTTAAGTATAAAATCGAATAAATTTTCCCGAAATAACGCCTATGGCCAGCATTTTACAAAGTTACACATAAACTTTCTTAACTGAATTTAAAACTTATTTGCATTCAAATCAAAATGAAATGCTAATTTCGTCCACAGAGCGAAACATTCCCTCTGCAAGTATTATTATATGTACAAAACGAATTTCCGCAGATGACATAAATTCTTAGCTTAAACAACACTAAACATTATACCAGACAAAACCACCATTGCGCCGAAATATGAAGTTATGTTACTAGCAGACTTGATTAATGCTTAATTTTTACACTTTATTAGCTTCACAAACATCTTTACTAGAAAGGTAAATGGATGAAGATAAATTTCTGAAATGCAGTTATTACATTTAATATTTTAATTTTCAGCCTCAACTACTTTCAGCACCACATGCGCCTTCTTTTGGAGTTATAAATTGTACGAAAAACTATTTAAAAAAAAACCTTACATGAAAATACAAAATAAAGTTTTTCGTATAGAAAAAGGGAAATTACAGAATAATAAATTTCGTCACTTCTCTTATTAAGCCGTAATTGTTATATCTAAGTAATTAGAAAAAATCGTTTCAGAATTTCTATATCGTAAATATCTACACACAGATAACTTATTTCAAAATCTTAAATAAACATTTCATCTAGTTTTCGATTATTATCTGATTTTATGGTAACAACTTGTCCAGATTATAAAATTTAATAATAATTAGTTGAATCAGATAATCCACTCACGTATTGGTGCAATGAGCCGCGGTGAGTACATGTTGGTCGGTGATCAGCACTCCTCCGCAGAAAAGCGTGTTGTAGTTCTCCAATAAAGCAGCCATCCATGGCCATTCGTTCGGATCCGACTTCCTTGTACCAGAGTGACTTCGCTGTACGTGAGTTAACATACCACAACCTGAAAGAAGAATTAAAAAATATTAGTATTTTTATTATTTTCGATATTATTATTAGGCATAGACATGTAACTATTAAAAAAATGAAATTTAAGAAAACATGGCCGATATCTAGTAACTTAATTTAATATTTATGGAATGAGGCCTATCTAATATTAAAAGACAATATAAAGATAACTTGCAAAAAATTAGCGGGGATGGTAATCAAATAGAACACTATTTATAAACTTATTAATACGTATTTATGTTTTATTTTTTTTTCTTACATAGCCTACTGAAAAAATTGTAAAAATAAAATTTATATTTCAATTGAATTTTTCTCAATATTTTTATTGTATGTAAAGATGATTACATGGTTTAATTCAGACAAAAATACTCTATCGAATGAGTCCAAAAATATATACCATCCCATTTAAAAAAAATATTACTCTAAGTTATAGTTTGAGAACCGCTGGATAAAAAAATGTTTTTCTTCAATAAATGAATCTATGAATGAATTGATCTACTACAACTTTTATTTCAATGATTGTCTTCTATTTCCAATAATAAAGAAAATAATCGAGGTATCCCGTATCCGGGAAACATTCTGTATATATCTACATATACCGGTGTCTACTTTTTTGTGGACCATAGGAAATACAATGGTAAAATTTCCATTGCTGTAAATTCTTCCTTATTAATTTTAGAACAAAAGTGTATATACAAAACAAGTAGATAAATATACAGGTGATACTGAAAAACGGGCTACTAAAAATAACTTATTTATTTATAATTATTTTCTAATTCTCTTTAAATATTTGTAAACTAGGCTTGGGGCTCACAAATCATGGTATTTCGAATGATGGTAGCGCTTCCGGTTTGACCGGAAGTGACTTTAATTGTCATATTTTAAATGGGACAACTATATATTTTTATATATTTGGAATCTACGTAAAATTACGAATTTAACAAAATGCCTAAAGCAATGATCAGGCAAGCTGTGAAAACAGTTAGGTTATATTAAGCAATATTTAAGTTAATTGTTTAAATAGTAAGTTATTTTTATAAAATTTAATATTTTATTACAAAAAATGATCAATTTGTTATTACAGTCTACCTGACATGGCTTACCAGGTTAATTATTCATAATTTTCTCTTACGGTTTTGTAATTTACTTCTTACATAAAAATTCACTTCAAGCATAACGTTGAATTCGTAATTTTACGTAGATTCCAAATATACAGGATGGTTTTGAATTTAATGTCATAAATTTAAGGGTAAGTAGTATGACATGTGTATTTAAGGGTAGTTTTCATGAAACAAACTGGCAACGCATTTGCATTATTTTATCTACACAATTATTTTCGTTAAAAATGCTATTGTGACGTGCGCCCCTGAGAGAAAAGTATGCTTGCGCCGCTACTGATAGCATGTTCGCGAACAATGACGTAATCCCTTCGAAAGAACGTACCAGAGCAATGATGCAATCTCCGACGTGTTGAGACATGTTAATTACGCCGTAACCTGATTCTTTTGTATGCAGGTCACTGTCGCGTCCGAGGCTTCTAGAAGGATATAGGGTGTATAAATACCGTCGGGAGAACAGCGGGAGGACAGTCTCATATATACAAGCAACCAGAAATGAACTCAGTGATATAAATAAACAGTTTACAAGTTGTTAACATAAATAAATGTAGTTATATAAATAAGTGTAGTGATATAAATGTTAGTTAGATAAATAATCGTAGTGTTTAAGCATTTAATAATATTCTTAGTGTTTATAATTATTTAATCATAGTGTTAGTTGTTTTTATTATCTTTTAATATTTAATCCTTAATAAACGTATTCTTTTAGTTAATAATATTTGTCTATGTTTTACACTTCACCCATATAAAAAAAGCGTTCACTATGTAATTTAATTATTAAGAATATTATCTTATACAACTAATTTTGAATGTATTTTTGATAACCATATTTTTAAAAAATCTAATTTTCCTTTTTCGAATTTTAAAAAAATTCTTCCTGTTTTGTAATCTACACATGTCATATACATAAGTTTGCGCAAGTTTGAAGTGCAAATGTGCAAGATCTGTTTTTCAATATCTATTTGTTTTTCTCTCTTTATAAAGTATTCATCGCATATAATTTTCTTATTTTTTCTTGTTTAATTTTTTGTACATGTTTTTATGGCCATATTTTAATTTAAATGTTCTCCACCATATCATCCACGTGAACTAAAAATCTTCTTTCTGTTTGTAAAAAAGTCCATAGCAAGTAAAATTGTTACTGAAATAGACTGAATTCCTGTTTCACGTTCCACAAAGGAGCTAATTAGTTATAAGGAAAATGTTGCAGAACATATGGGAAGAATGCAACGACTTAGGGTAGGTATAACAATGTTTCACCCACTTTGCAGATTACACAAGAGAATTTTAGATGAAGCTAGTTGAGGCCACACGAGAATATAGGCCTGAATGCTTATCCCCTCTCTATACGTGACGTCACAGCGTGAGACTAACCTTGCGCTGAGAAATCATTCAACCATTCAAGTTGCAACTTGTAACAGACAGCGTGAGTGGAGTGTTACTGTATGGTTTTGCTTATGCGGTATATTATAGCGATTTTTGATGTGAAATATCTAATGGCCCGACTATATGGGTGTAAGAATGGCTCCTATTAACAAATATCTGCTTCGTTTTAATTTAAGCTCAACTGTTTTTTATACATAGCTTACTGAAAAAATAAAAAATCAAATTTATTTAAAATTCAATAAAGTTTTTCTCAAAAATTTTGTTATGTTAGGATATAAAATAATTACAGAAAAAAATACTCTGTATTTAAAAAAATATAACTTTGGGTTCTAACTTGAAAACCACTGGCTTAAAAAAATATTATTTTCTTTAACCGGATGTCCCCCTTGGTGTTCTATAAGATTGTCTTATAGTGTTTTATTGTATCTTCAATAATATAGAAATTTTTTGAGGTAACTCGTGTAGCTGTTACACCCCGTGTATATATATATATATATATATATATATATATATATATATATATATATATATATATATATATATATATATATATATATATATAGAGTAGTGACCGCGACCCCGGAACATAGGACTTTAATATGTAAAATTAGATTTTCGTAATTTCCTGCGTCCCTAATTATTTTAGGTAAAAAAGCTTCAAATAAAAGTTGTAGGGCATAAAATTCTTCATCTGAATCATTAAACAAAATTAATTTTGTATGCCTTGTAACGTCAAAAATTAGGTATGAAAATGTCGAAAATCACCGCAAAAATAGCTATAGCCATGGATTTGAAACAAAAAATTAACAAAAGTTAACGATTTATCTGTCAAGCTAGGTTAATTTAATTTCATTATTATTTGTAAAATCTGTTCAAGTGAACAAATATCAATTTAAATTAACAGATAATTGTTGATTGAAATAGAAATTAGAAATAATATCTAATAAAAATAAATTACCCTACCGTGACAGATAAACCGTTAGACATTTGTTATTTATTTTGTCACAATTCCATGGATATTGCTATTTTTGAGGTGATTTTCGACATTTTCATACCTAATTTCTGTCGTTACAAAGCAATAATGTTGCTTATTGAGTCAAATGCAGAATTTTATGCTCTACAAAAGCATTTGAAGCATTTTTACCTAAAATAATTAGGGAAGCGTAAAATATAAGTTGTATTCGTATAATTATTCCATTTATAATTTTTTTTTTTTTTTTTTTTTTTTAGATATGTAAATAAAATGGTAATTATATGATATTTGAATAGTCATGTACGAGTTGTCTACATTTATAAATCTCATTTTACAAGCCTATTTGTTTAAAATTTCATATATTTTCTATGCTTGTAATGTAGCATTTAGGCCTTGAGCTTGCAAATATTACAAATTTCATAAAAATGAGCTAAATCTTTGTTGGTGTGATTTTTACGCGCAGGTGTCAATACCATAAGCTAACTTTACTTTCTGTGCACAAGCACACAATACACATTGTATTATGCAAGCCAGAATCCCGTAACTTCTAACCACTATAAAGGAATCTTGCGTCATATTTACCACGTTTGCAGTCACGTACATCGTACATCTACATACCTCGCTCCTGCTCGTCGTTCTCGCTGTTCGGGTTCTCCAAGCCATCCGCGGGTAGGTTCGGGACTATGTTGGCGCCGGCAGAGGGTGCTCCTATTATTAGATCATCAGGGCAACACACCCCCACCACCCTGGAATTAATTACACACTCAAACAAATTCAAGCTCTAATTACATTCGCGTCGCTTCATGTTTGTGAATTCATGGAGGTTTTTAATATTAGGTTAGCGAATATTAGGTTCCGTTCAAATCATGCCTTTAGCCCTTCAGCGCCAATTTCATTTATCAGTGTTATTAAACTGTTGGTGTTATGTTTTAAGCTTTAAAATTTCATCATGTTTTCGTTGTTTATTACTTTTGACGGTTTTATTACGGATACGACAAATGATCGAATCAGTAAAATAGCAACTTAACGAACTGTCATATGCAGGCATCGATATTACACAACTTTTAATAAAACGCTACAATCAAAAGTTTTTTTGCTGTCCTACGGGTTATTTTAATAGGATTTTCTACAAATAAAATCTTAATTTTGTACAGTATTTTTAAAATAAAGTAAAAGCACCGGTAGTTGATATAGCTCTAGTAATTGATATTTTTTAGTTTAAATTACATTAAATACACAAATTTGACTGTTTTTCAATCTATGTTGAAAATGTGTAACATTGACCACAAATTGTCTATAATATTTAAGACTGGGGACTGTGGAGGAGTTTTTATTACTTTTGGGCAATTATATAAAGAGTGATGCCTAAAATTTGAGACTAGGCATTTTTCAAGACCGAATCTAGCCTAGATTCTAGAGGGGAAGGTTGAGAGACTAGGATTGCGAAAAAAACATCGCTGTGCTCCATCTGATAAGAAGATCGATTGATCGATCAAAATGATCACAGACTACATTTAATCGATTATAGATCTCATCGTTATGAATCACAGATGATCGATTTTAATCGATCAATCGATAAGACCGATCAAAATTAAGGAGCAAAATATGATCATAAATTTTGAAGAACAACCTTATTCCGTACCATATTTCACCCCCCTCCCTTACCCCGTCGTCAGATTACATTGCGAGGTAACATTATTCCTGGCTACACCCCTGTTCTCTAATTATGTATTTTGAAATGTTCTAGTTTTGAAAATTAGCTCTTAACGAAGTAGGTATACATGTTAGTTTTGTAGAAAGAGCAATCGTCCTTCTCTTTTTTCTGAGAGAACAAGTACATCACTACAATAATTTTCTAATTTTGATTAATCCAACTACCTTCGTAACTTTTAAGTTTGAGATTCCTACTTCCAATACGTGCCACGTTCCCCTTGATAAATTTTTGAGTGTAGTATCAGTGTTTTACTCAATACTTACGAATTTTGTATAACGCATAAATAATCCACAAATCTGTAGTTTCTCAGCCATCCACCTTCCATGGGACAAAAACGAAGATGCCTGCAGTGGCCTCTTTTATCGCCAGGGGCAGTGCAGGCTTGGTATTGCTTGTTGAGCTATAAATATTGCACCTCTTCAAATTATTTATACCTCATACTACTTTACTGCATCTCTTCATCATTTATGAATGCACTTCCATGCCATGGAACGCTTTTTTAATAATTTAAAGTGGTCATCCTCATCATACGTTTACTTGCCAGCGTTTCAACACAGGAAAAACTCATATTTTTCAGAGGAAATATTTCTTTTTGTTTAAATTAATAAATACACAACTTCGCTCTAATCAAATACGATTTTCTCTTTCAATGCATTACAGTACTGTAAATTTGGTTGCATATATACATGGGTAATTTAGTATGATAGATAAATTTATTTTTTAAATATATTTTATCATCATTTTCTTATTTTTTTGCAGAGTAAAGAAAAATAGACTTATTAGGTACATATGGTTATGGTTATAATGTCAAATCCATTTTTTTTTAAATAAGTAGTGTTATATACCAGGGATCTAAAATTGAAACCGAACCTGAACCAAAACCCTGAATTTACCCGAATTTTTTCTTGAACCCAAATCAAACCTTTATTTGTCAAGGTCAATAAACCAAAACCGAAATGAAATACTTTTTATTTCAGAGTGGGTTCAGGTATGTTAAAAAAAGGGTAAAATATTTTGAGTGTATATAATATAGTAATAGTACTGACCAAAATGAGTAAAAAAACTTAATCAACATAGATCTAATCTTCAACTGAAGAAAAACGAAAAATCGCACAAAAACTGACAAGATAGTAATCGAACAAAATGTTATTGAAACATTTTTCTCAATTTCTAATAGTTACGAAGTTATTTGAAAATTAAATATTGGCCAAGATCGCTACAACATTTAATTTAATAAAATTTATTGAGTTTTTTTAAAAAAAGTCTCATTTACTCGAACTCGTAACTCTTATAGTTTTCGAGATAACAGAGGTAAACCACGTAAAAACTTATTTTTCATTGTCTTATATCTCGGAAATTAATAAATATCGGACCTGTGTTTATTAAGTTTTTTTACTCATTTTGGTCAGTACTATTTGCCATTAAAATATTTTACCATTCTTTTAACACCCCCTATATCTATAATTAAACATGGTAAATTATATTAAGTTTAATATGATTTTAAAATTAATAAATATCACCTTTTGTGCTTGTAATCTATTAACACTCTGAACCGAAATTCGAACCCAAACCGTTGTAATTTTCATTTTCTTGAACCAAAACTGAACCTAAACCGACATATATTTCCTGAACCTGAATCGAACCTTAACCATAAATAAAATTCGGTTCAGATCCCTGTTATATTGTACGTATCTATGGACATGTTAATATGTATCTATTAATATTGTATGTAGGTACATTCTAAAACCACCGCTTATGATGTAGGGATTTAGTCAACTTATTGTGCTCAAAATATCCAAAAGTTCAATTAATGAGCTTATGTTTTGTGCGTTAGGATCAGTCTATAAATTAACGTGTATGGTGTAAATTTTGTACATGTTAAATGCCTACATCATAAGCGGTAATGAAGTTTTAACGTGTACCTATCTAGATTTCATATTAGGTACACATTAACGTACCCCTGGACCCAACTTTTAAAATAAAAAGATGTTACTTTTATTTAGTTTCAAAATGTAGACTTAAAATTTAATATTACCTTAATATTGGCAGGTAAGTTACTTATTTGTCTTTTATATCGCAATTTGCTGTGAACTCCATTATATATTTTTGTATTTAGCTCCTTCCCGGGCAAAATGTCGTCTATAAAAAAAACAGAATTATATTTTTCTTTTATATTCTATGTTATGAGGTATTCTAACAAAAAAAAATTAACTCATTTAAATATAACCTACAAAACTTTTAATATATTAGGATATTAATTTCTTCATGTTCAGTACTAAAATGGCTTCTTGGTATTGTTCTAAAGATTTTAATTAAACGTACAAAGCATATTATTATTACATTTTAATTTCTACCATAAGAAACAAATATTTTACATGATATTATATTACCTACATACCTAATTATACTATATAATCTTGCAACGCAATATTTTCATATATGTTTACAGTTTTCATTAATTGTTTGGCAAATATTACAGTATAAATAACAATATTTATAGAGTATTGTTTTTTAATAACTCAGTTATTTTAAATGTTATGGAAAAATACTTCAGGCAAAGTTTATTTTATATTAAAATGCCTATAAATTAGCAGTAGTATATTTGCAGTCCAATAGTATAAAAACAATCTATGTTATGTTATTAAAAATACAATTTAAAATTAATTTAAATATTACTTTTTTATTAAATACAGTATGCTTTGCTTCACATTATTTTAACATTACCCCTTTCAAATTTAAAGAAAATAATAATTAATTAAAAATTTCATCTATTCATTATTACACCTGATATTTAATATTTTTAAAAGTCTAATTTAAAAAATATTATTACAAAGCCTTCCGTATTTAATAAAAATGTAATATTTTAATGATTCGCCATTGTATTTTTTAATAACATAACATATGATATTTTTATACTATTAGATAGCAAATTTCATGTACTTTTGAATAAACATATAAGGTGTTCCATTTAAAAATATAGTCTACATACCATTGCGTAGAAGTGGAACACTTGTAAAAAAAATATATTGCAAATTTATAGACATTTTAATATAAAATAAAATTGGTTTGTAATTTTTGTCCATAATATTTCAAATAATCGAGTTATTAACAAAGAATAAGCCAATGAAACACCTATCAATTTTGTTTTATATCAAAAATAAATATTTTGCATTTGACAGAATTATCAACTAAGCAAAAAAAATTCACAAATATATTTTAATCTTGTTTGCAAAATAGCGTGTTCTGTAAAGTTACTGAAATTAATATTTATTATTATTATTATTTATTTTTTTGATAAAGGTACAACAGTTTTATAAAATTATTGTAATTGTTATTATTATAATTATTACTATTATTATTTTACTATGTAATTTGATATTGTTGTAATCTAATTTGATCGTATAGCTCAAAAATGAAAAAAACTGGGAGAAATAAGGTGATGTAATGATGTATAATAAAATAAAAATCTTATTTATCATATATTTAAGTTACACGTCACAATATTTAATTTTTCAAAAGGAAATAAATATTACTTTTTGATATCCCTTATCGCTGAATATACAAAAAATATTTTGACAAGGTAAAGAATATACCCTGCCTCAAATGAGATCTATAAATATCCCACATACAAGTTCATCTAAAGTTTAATTAAAATACGTGCTTTAATTACAAATAATTAATCACAAGTCTGAAAGATATTTATCGCTCGACATAAAATGACTCACTAGTTTTTACTTCTGCGGATTTTACTACTGAATTCACGAAAAATAATACGAAAAACCATGTGAGATACATTTTCACTTGTTACTACAATGAATTTTGAATAGACACTGTTATTTTAAATGTTTGTATATGCTATTATCAACATTTTTTTTGATACGAAATCATCTTACTTCCTATAGAATTGATAAAAAGGAAAAAATACATTTTTTTATTATATGTATGAATTATTGTATTACAACTTTCCCGTATATCTATTGACAATGCGGTAATAATCCATTACATTTATCATATTAACATAAAATGTATTTAAAATTAATTTGTAAATAAATACTATTTAAAGATTAATAACCGTTAACTAACTAGATGTGGTACTTTCCTGATAACAATTTAATGTGTATTAAGTAGCACGTGTATCCATTGTAAAAGATGCAAAATATAACAGACCATGAACCATAATTAAAACCAAACAAATTCGTATATTATTAAAAATTAAAGTAGAAAACGTTTAAAATATTACATTTTTATTAAATGCAGGTTGGCTACCGAAACTAGCCAATGAAAACAGATTGGTATTCTTATTAATAATATGTATTAGGTATAGTGATGATATTATTATTAATATTGATATGTAAAATAAGGATTCAAATATTATTATAAAAATTTTAATATTTGAAATAAACATATATGAAAGTTTTTTAAATTTTTAAATACAGTCGCTCAATAAAAAATGTTTTAGTAACACATTTTATCCCAATAAAACAAATAACAAGTATAAAATTTTAATTTCTCTCTTATTTTCCATGTTAATACAAAAAATCGTCTCGACCTTGTGGAATACCTACATTTCAAGTTTTCAATAAAATGACTAAATAAAATACTCATAAACATTCAAAAACAACTAAATTAACTAAAATCCTTCAAATTTCTCTAATTTCCTTTGCGGAACGGTATAAAACATTCAGAAGTGTCATTTGAAAGTTTTAGAAATTATAAATAAAACCTGAAAATTTTCTATGTCATTTATATCAGACAAAATCTAATTCCTTATTTTTCTTTTGAGATTAGATGTATTGAAAGAGTGCAGAATGAAATGTGCGAAATGTCCATTTTAACGCAAAATAAGGTTACGGGGTCGCCGTGTATATATTAAAGAAAGTGTATAAAGATTGCTTCTTATAAGAATTTGAGACATCCGTGTCATATTTTCGTCTATGCTGTTAAATGACTTTCAAAAAATTATAAAAACTACGCAAAACATAATCTGCAATGAATAAATTTTCACAAGAACTAAAATTTAACGGGATATGTTATTGTTTAACTACATGTTCTATTGTTTCAACTAATGTAGCTTGTAAATTATAATTTATTTGTTATTATATTGTTTTCCAAGTGAATTAATAAGAAAGTTAGTACAATATTTTTATTTGCATTAGTAAATATGTATTTTAGTTTTTAACGTATCATTGTTATTTTGTATACTTTGCCACATTGTAGAAACATCTTTCAATGCAGTATTTATTATTTAAGTAAATAAATAAATAAACAATTAATAAACTTATTATGGCGACATATGAAGCATTAAATCCTTTCTGCTTTCTCAGTGTAAAAAGTTTGGATCGTATCAGATGTTTACATATCATTTCAACTCTAAATATAACTTCAAAACATAAACACTAAATTTTCTCCGATTATTTCGTCACATAATTTCCCTCAAACATGTTTATAAACAAATTATTCTTTTCAATGTTGCTTGTATTTCTAACCAAAAATATGAAACTGCAAACGTAAACATGTATATAAATAAAACACAGAAATTATACTATACAAACATAACAGTATAATTTGTGAAGTATAAAATAGTTATTTATGGAATTAGTGCAATTTTTTTAATCATTTTTTGTACGATCAGGACCATGGGCGCCGACTACACCGGGGCATCGGGGCTCATGCCCCCAACGAATTCTTTCCTTGGGCTAATGCCCCCCAAGGAGACTTTTCCCTGAGCGCAGTAAATTTTTATCAGTAAAGCGTTTATTTAATAATATACAAAGTGTTGACCGCGACCCCTGAATATAGGACTTTAAAATGTAAAATCATATTTTCGTAATTTCCTGCTTCCCTAATTATTTTAGGTAAAAATGCTTTAAATAAATTTTGTACAACTTAAAATTCTGCATTTGAACCAATATGCAAAATTAATTTTACATGCTTTGTAACGGCAGAAATTAGGTATGAAAATGTAGAAAATCGCCCTAAAAATAACGCGATAGCCATGAAATTGAAAAATTTTGCCAGTCAAGTTAGCTTAACATATTTTTATTAGATATTATTTGTAATATCTATTCAAGAGAACAATTATCTATTAATTAAAATAAATAATTTTTCATTTTAACAGGCATTGCAAATAATAATAAAAATAAATTAACCTAGCTTAACAGATAAATCGCTAACATTTGTTAATTTTTAGTTAAAATGCAGGCATCTGTATTTTTGGGATAATTTGAGACATTTCCATACCTAATTTCTGCTGTTATAGAGCATGCAAAAGTAATTTTGCTTATTGTTTATAATGTATAATTTAATGCTCTACAACATTCAGGGAAGCAGAAAAGTATGGTTTTACATGTTAAAGTTCTATGTTCCGGTGTCGCGGCCAACACCCTGTATAATTTAATGTAATATTAATAAGTATATACCTACATTACAATAAAGTTAATTTAAAAATGATTTTCATTGAAAATTAGGTTTTTACTTTCCATTAATCTCTTTGCAGTTTTTACTTTCCATCACCTCTAGGTAAGGAAGGTATTGTCTTTGGTCAAAAAATTCGGTGGTGAGTATTCAATGAATAAGCACCTTTTAGGGTCCTACAATACAATTTTACTATTTTTACGATGATGTCTGCATGTGCGTGTATGTGTGTGTGTATGTGTATGTGTGTGTGTGCGCGTGTGCGTGTGTGTGTGTGACCGCGGTTTCGACCGCGATATTTCCAATACTACTATTCCAAATATTCCTTTTCCTTACATACATATGCAGACTTGATTAGATTTTGGTTGTAATTGGTCAACCGGAAGTACCCTCATTTGAAAATTTTAACCTTTTTCCTTGAAAAAAACTGTTAAATATTATTTGCACATTTAATGTTATTATAAATATTAAAGAATATTCTATTATCTATTCGAATTGATTGCATTTTATATTTCATATTAAATGGATATAGAATTAAAGACTTATAAAGAAATTAAATTTTATAAATCAGCCAGCTATGCTATAACTATGGAATCAGCTACTATATTAAGAAAATTCTAACAGACAGATGTCAGTATCATTGAAAAGAAAATGAATGTGACATAGAGATAAAGATGATAAGTTAGAAATAACTCGAATATTAAAAGTTTCTAGAAAGATACAAGAGACGATTACATTGGTTTAAACATGTCATGAGGAGAGATAAAGAATATATTGGAAGAAGGGTGAATAGCTTAGTAATAGAAGATAGAAGAAACTGAGGAACACCAAAGATGGAAGGACTGTATTGCGGAAGACTTGAGAGAAAAGAAACTGAATGAAAACGACATGCAAAACAGAAATGAATGGAAGAAGAAAATAAAAAATTGCGACCCCAACGAATGGAAAAAGCCAAAGAAGATGTCAGTGTCAAGTGTCATTTGCATATTTTGTTTATGAAATAATTTTACTGGAAATTTAGAATCTTTTGCAAGAAAATTTATGTATGGAATTTGTGCATAATACGCAGGATTGACGGGAGGTATTGTGCTGGCCACATCAGATTATTTCTTTTTATAATGTATTAATGGTAAATTTTATATTTTGGTTTTGGTCATTTTTCAAAAGGAAATTTTGAAAAGTCGGCGCCCGTGATCAGGATCATGATTAAATATTAGAAAATTATTTAATGGATGTGAAGAAATAGAAAAATAAACATTGATGAGCAATTTCATAATAATTAGACATTTTTATAGGACGCTCATACTTTAAAATATAATAACTTATGACTAAAATATTTTTTGCGAGAAATAGTTTTACCAAACTGTTTGGCATCTCATATTTACAATATTTGGACTATAGCTGTTTTAGCCAAGAGCTCATTCATCAACAATTGTAGACGTCATAAATAAGAATTTTAAAGTTTGAGTACTACTGATGTATTGACAAAGTTGCTATACCCAAATTGAGAAGTGGCACGATGATACATTTATATAAAGGTAAAAGCAATAAAGTATGAAAATAACAAATGTAGTTAACAACAAAATATCTCAAACAGAATCCGTATCCATTTGTCTAGCATTCCAGTGGTAGTGGTACAGGTACGTGCCGTAGAATAAACAACTACCTGTGCCTGCAATACTGCACTTTTATGCATAGCTCGATCTCGATCTGGATTTACGACTGTGCATATAGCCTTCCCTGCCAGATGTTCATACATGAGTAATTTTTTTATTCTGAAGCGTAAGTGCACGGCTATATCGTGGGAGACATGCCAAAAATAAGTGACACGCTGCTTTTAGAAGTCCCCACTTGTCTACCTATCTAGGTATTTTTAATCTATCAGTGAGGTGTATAAAATATTGTAATAACTCCTATGCGAGCACAGGCTGATAATAGTTTAACCGGTTTACATTTTCAACAAACAAATTATAAAACCTTTGGAAATGATGAGAAATTTCTAAAACAATATTTCGACTAGTTTAAAATACAGATTTTAAACTGAATATGTTATTCAAGTATTCCGCCATTTAATATTGGCTTACACCGCCTAGTGATAACAGCAATAAATCTATTATATTCATTTCATATTTTACAATTTACATTGTTTATAGCACGTCCTTAAATACTAAAGTACGTAAATAATTTATTTTAAATTAATTTACTATAAAAATTGGTTTACATACCTATCAAATCATTTCATTTATTACATTTATTTATTTAACCATTACAAAGAAAAAAAAACAATATTTTAGACAATATTAAGCAATGCCTGTTTCAACAATGTTGGACAAATATTCTTCAATTGAATAAAAGCAATGTTCAAGAAGATACATTTTAATTGTCCTCTTAAAACAATTATAGGATAAATTTTGCACAGAATCTGGTAGAGCATTATATAGATTTAAATTTAAGGAATTTTGTTGAGACCTGGCTAATCTGAATTTAGGTACACGAATTAAATTGGAAGATCTTGTATTGTGACTATGAATATCAGATATCAAGGTAAAATTATTTATGTTATTATGGATTTCTAGGAGAGTGTGGTAGATAAATAAACATGGTAGCGGCATAATTTTTACTTTTTTGAAAAGTGGTTGGCAGTGCTCCCTTGCTCCAACACCTAGGATTATTCTAACTGCCTGCTTTTGTAATTTGAAGATCCCAATAGCGTGAGGAGAGTTGCCCCATAAAATAATTCCATAGCTTATGAGCGAGTGAAAAAGGCTGAAGTATGATAAGATTAGTGTTTCGAAATTTAAGGAACGCTTTAGATTTCTCAAAGGTTTTGTATCCAAAAGCCATCTATATTCTTCTGTTACAGTAATTGTCCCATATGTCTTGCAATGTAGGTTTTGCTGAATGCACAGAATTTTTACGAATTTTTCATATTGTACCAAATGAAAGGGTCTCGACAAAAGATAAATCTGGACTAGAAGATGATCCTTTAAACACCGGTCGAAATATTTGACCCGTGGTTTTTACCTCCCGCTACCCTTGATAAGGGAGGTGTAGGGATCGTGCTAAAAATCGCATATCGAGATTTTGGTAAATGACGACGTTTTAAGGTCCTTAGATTCCATTTTTAACATTTTCACGATGATGTCTGTGTTTATGTGTGGATCCTCTTTACGCTCTAACTCAAATACTATCGTTCAGAAAATTTTGAAATCTTGTATCTACTATATTCTAATATGGAAAGAAGCCCTTAAATTTGGTGTCAATCGGATAACCGGAAATGGCAGTTTACTTGAAGCCCAAAATAGTTTTTCTTCAAAAAATACCTTTAAATGTTATTTTTTCGCAATCTGTTATTAGAAAACTTAAAGATTATTTCATTTTCTACAGGTTTGCATTAATACTTTTTCTATATATTTTATGGATAAATTTATAAAATAATATAAAAATTATATCTCGGAGCTTATGCACACAACTCCATGGTTACACAGTTCAGCTCAAATGTATGTAACTGACAGATAAATGTCATTGTCAAAAAAATAATCATTTCAAATTAATAACAATAATGTTTTCAAAAGAAAATTGTAAATAGAACAATAGTTACATGAAAAGGAACTTATACATAATTTCAAATTAATAATAATAACGTTTTAAAACGAAAATTGTAAATAGAACAATAGTTATATGGAAAGGAACTTAAGATACATAATTTTTAGCATTAGTAAATATGCAGATATGAGGATCCGTATCAGAATGACAGCTAGTATTTATTTACATAGATGTCACAATTGTCATATGTCATAATTTTTCATTCAAAATTTCAAAATATTCTGATGTTTATTTGTCATCAATAGTATGGAATATACTTGTCGAGCGATTTAGAAAATCATTATTTGAATGAAAAATTATGATACTTGACACCTATGTACATTATTACTAGCCGTCATTCTGACACGGCCCCCCATATCTGCTTGCCAAGACCAACAAAGACACATGACTGCTCATGTCCTATGCAACATAAAATAAAAATGGCGAGAGGTATTGTGCTGGCCACAACAGATTTTTTCCATTTGTGGCACTCTTATTAAAGCCATATTTTAATCAAATGAATATAAAACTTTATATCTATTTTAAAAAAAAATGTAATGTAAGGGTACAAAATATTATATCACTGAATTGATGAACAAATAAAAAATATATATTCTCATTTAAAATAAAAAAAGTTATGTCCCGTATTTTGAGAACTACTTGTCGAAAGAAATATTTTTTCTTGTCTTTTTGCCTTGCGAAATAGAAATTGTTTACCCATTTGTACCTTTTATAATTTTCGAGACAGAAATGGATATATGTTTAAAATAATCACCCAGTATTTAAATTAGTCAAAAGAATTTTGTAGAAATTTCTCACCATTTGCGTAGGTGATACGTAAAATGTTTTCTACAGCTATGGCTGTACCTACTTATAGGATATAAAATACATTATTCTCTTATATAAAGACACTGGTAAATAAACTGGCGAGAGTGCAAACACCCTATACCTAAACAATTAAACATGAAATGTTGAAAATTGCAAAAACTAGAAATATATTCATAAATGAATATATAGAATGTCCCAGATAATGTTTGAATACATTGCAAGCCGATGAAATAAAAATGAAGTGTGGCCAAATTTTGTTTTAATTCATAATTATATTTTTCTAAATTTGTTAAATATTATCGTCCAAAATTAATAGGCCCCTTAAAAAACTGTTTTCCATGTTAAACGCCTATGGTCCAGTAAAATTTTGAAAATGAAACACATTAATTGAAATTGGTACACTATTTGGAATATATAAATAAGTTCCATAAAAAAATGTAATGTTTTGGTTTCATTAAGGTTATCTACTCTAAATTAAATTTTATATTGTTTAAAGTAAATCAACTTATTGAAAACAAACCGTAATTTATTGAAAACGTTTCAAATAAGGGAATGTATTAAAATTTATTACTTAATTCTTAATAGTTAATTGTTCAACAAAGATTTTATTGCTAATTAAAATATGCTAAACACTTTACTTATTAAGTAAGCAAGTAAATGATATAAATAAATTTGAGAAAAACAGTTTTATTAGCAATATTAAACACGCGTTTCTGTATTTCAAAATGCATAAACTAGAATTATTGTCAATTTAGAAATGTCGTTAAGTACTTTTTGCGCCAACTCATTTTTGATTGAGTTTGTGCATGATTTCAATACACATTATAATAAACAACGGCAATTATTTTGAAATCTGCAGTGATCAGTCGAAAAACGTCAACAAAAAGGCCATTACTGCATGATTATCATCTGTTTCCACACTAAGACGTCATTCATTTGAAGCTTCTATCAGGAAACAAGTTTTTTTTAATGAAATATGCATTTTTCAAAAGTTATCTATTCATGTAAAATAAACTATTAAGTATTTTTGTATTGATCAAAGCGGTTATTTATTACTCAAATACTCAGCTGCAATAATATCAAAACCGTTTAAAATATATAACCCGGTTGGTGTTTAATTTCAAAGATTTGTTTATAATATTTTCATGCTCCTGCTGATAAACATATAAGTACACGTCAATAAATTTTACCCTAATCTTTTCTATATGCAAACAAAACAATGTAAAACAATAGTTTTCCTTATTACTAAAACCTAGAAAAAACCAACTTCATATTTATATTTTTTGTACGCAACAAATATAGGTTGACCTATAAATTTGAAATTTATTCCTTGATTTAATTATGAAATCATGTTGTTTTAAAAAAAGCAGAATAAATCCATAAAAATATATTGGTTGTGAAATTTTCGAACGATAATAAAAATCACTACGTAAAACAGGTTTAAAAGTCTTTATTAATAATGATTAAAAAATAAATAATTATCAATGAGAATAATTTGGAATAGTTGAGCAGTATCTGAGTAGATATTTTGTACTTCATATATGTAGCCATTTCTTTATTCCTATGTAACCAGTTCGTTTTTTCTGAACCCACGTACGATCCAAGTCAGCTTCGGCTCACACATGGTACATTTATTCCACCTAACGTCTTTGTGTCATCATTTTTAAATCCAATTACTCGTTGAGGTGGTAGAGTTCGTCGCAAAGATTCTATAACAGTAGCCTTTGTCGTATTCGCAACATTTTTACCTAATTTCGGAGCGAAATAATCACGACGTGTGAGCACGCGAGGCATAAAATTTGTGGGCGTGCGAAACATAGGCTTTTGATCTTGTTATATTCAACAACATTGATACCACTCGCGGTGTTTTCATTTTGTTTCTTTGCACCTGAAGTGAGACAAACACACCATTATTCGGTCGCTGCCTGCTCGTGATAACTAATTTGCTATTTGACTTTGCATCGCCTAAGCCACCAGACCTACTTTTGCAACTCATTTACTACTCATTTTATTATTTATCGATAATTTTAGAAAACGATTTATTTGAATGCAGAGTACCTTGAACAATCAAAAACATTGATAAGGTAGACGATTTAGTAAACAAACTTCATTTGAATACATTAACAAGATGATATACTTTTTATTTTGAGGTTAGACCTTTTAAAAAAACAAATTGATTATATTATAGGAAAAACAGTTTTGGTTTTATTTTTGACATTAAATTCAAACCACGTTCCTGTTTTATAACTGTTCAATTCTTTTCTGAACGAACAAATCGTGGAAAAACATTTCGACCGTGAAATACTACTGATCTTTTTTAAAATACCGTAACGAAATGCAAAATTTAATAACATTGTTATCATACTTTTGGTGTATAGTATGTCTAACGAATGAAAGTTGATGTTGAAATTATTTTATAATTGTGGTTTTTTTTCATAACTTAATGAAGAATAGAATTGTACGAAATATTGGACTAGGAAATCTCACAAATACATTACTATATCTTACTTAAAATAGATGGATGGCTACAGTACCTGCATAATAGTAGAATAACAAAACAGGGGTGCATTTAAAATATTTTAAACATTTTTCGTTCATTTTGATTATAACAAAATATTTTAACTTTTAAACTATTTATAGGGCTATTCTGTAAGCATCGTTGACATAACGAATCGTTAAAACGTTACATGGTAGTAGTAGCTCTGGCATAGCCCACAACAAGAAGAAGAAAGAGTCTGACAGCTGACAGGTTGACAGCTGACTCCCACCAGAACTAATCTAACCTAGAAGTTTTGTGAGTGATATTGAAGTCTTTTAGATATTTCATTTAAAATTAAATTTGATCCCAAGGTTATTATTATTTAAAATGAGTTACAGAATACGGATACAAAGATAACGATTATCGTTAAGTAGATATAACGATTTTCATAATAACGATTTCGTTATAACGATTAGTTAAGCGAATATTTTACAGAATAGGCCTGTTAGTTTGGCAATTTTAAGTGGATTATTTTAAATATTTTCTAACAGTAGTTCCAACGCGAGGGTTGCTTACACCTGAGACCAACGAGTCATAATTCGCGGTATTAATATTTTTAAATACATCCCTGATTCGTGTTCTAAGGTCATTTTAAATGCCTCCTAGTATTCCAGTGATATTGAATACAATTCTAATTTTGTTACAAAAAAATGATCAATTTGTTATCAGTCTACCTGATATGACTTACCAGGTTAATTATTCATAATTTTCTCTTATGTTTTGTAATTTATTTCTTCAATAAAAATTCACTTCAACCATATCATTGAATTCGTAATTTTGTGTAGAATCCAAATATATAAAAATATATAGGATGTACCATTTATAATATAAAAGCTAATGTCATTTCCAGTTAAACCGGAAATGCTACATCATGCCAAATGTCATGATTTGTGAGCCCTAAATCTAGTTTACAAATATGTAAACAGAATTAAAAAATAATTATAAATAAAAAAGTTATTTTTAGTGGCCCGTCTATATAATAATAACGCTATCAAAAAAAATAAGAATAATAAACTTTTATGAGACAAAAAAATATTCATATATTCTACATTCTACACAATATTGTCAATTTCTGAATAGCTCTATTATTTATTCAGTATATTTTTAGCAATATTTTTATCAGCCTGACCACATGTTTCTATGAAATGTACAATATTTTTCTTACAATGGATTGTGTTCGATTGTTTAATAAATAAATGGCTACTACTGTCATTGTCCTATTCGTATGCAGACCACAAAAAAATTGCGACGCCAAAATCGTAGTGTTACGAGTTGTGTATGTTGTTTTTAGTAGCCACACCTTAGACTCGTGGTGTAACCGTAGTCCGCTAATGAACCGTTCGGTTTGGTTTAGTTCAGGTGATTTTAAATGCAGTTGAAGCAGTGTTTTCGTCTACTTCCACCGGTAAGTTGACGGCGGTCGGCGACGTTCTTGGTACGGCACTAGACAGACGCCGGTGAAGTCTAAGAACCATTTGTCATGGGCGTAACAACATTTCTTTCTCCTAACTCATTATATCATTTTTTATCCAATTTTATAAAGGCTTTCACATATCGTGCTATTAAATAAACATACTTGATTCCCGTACTTCTTACTCGAGTGCAATTAAATGCAGTAAAAATTTAAACCCCACAATAAATCACTCATCAACTAGACTCTATAAAACAAAATAACAAGAGGAAGTTTCTTAAACAATTGAATTTATTTGTCATGAACTCAATTTATCTCGTTGTATCTAACATATCTTTTAAGACCAAATAAAATACATTCAACAGCAATTTCAAATAATAAATGTTGTATTTGTAATATGATTAAAAAGCTTTTATTTTCATAATTCAATTTTCAATTTAATATTTTAATTTACTTTATTAGAATATAAATAATAATATTAATTTCAATAATTTATTTATTTTAAACTAATAAATATTATTCCAATGCTATTTTAATATTACTATTTTATTACATATTTTTATAGCATACATATTTAACCTTGAAGCAATTCTTGCCTGACATTTCAAGGACATTCATGGATACATATACAGGTGTTACAATAATCTTGCTCACTATTGATAACTTTTTTTATTTGAAGAGATACCAGTTTGGGTAAACGAGCAAAATTGTGCCATTTTGAATTACAAAATTGGTTCCAAAATATGCAACTAACTTCTTTTTTTTAAATTGGGAACATATATTTTTATTTGCTTATTCCCTAAAGAATTTAATTCTGAATTCAACGATGTAATCATCACATAGAAAAATCCATAATAAGTTTTATATTATTTTGATTTAAATATGACTATAACGGGAGTGCCACGATTGAAAAAATGAATGCATGTTATATTTTTATGTAGAATTACAATGCCATGAATGAAATTAGTGAATATTTTGTTTCGTCACTTGCTCGTATTTTTTTTATTAAGTGTCAACTCATATGCAATACTTATTCCATACTTGGCAATCTTTTTATACACACGTATAAAGAAAATTAATTTAAAACTTAATATGGATTTTTCTCAAAAAAAAATCGTTATGCATGAATATGAAACGACTATATCATTGAATTTAAAATTAAAGTTTCTAGCGAATTTTTACAAAACAACTATTATAGGAAAAAAGGTTGGTGCATATTATAAAGAAAAAATTCCGAATTTTTTGATAGCAAAAATGTTGCATTCCTGTTTTATATAAAGCCACAAAATAAATTTGAAAATTTACAAAATTAAGAAAAATTCGTTATGCATGGATATGAAATGAAGTTTCACGGCTTGACATTCAAGATACTTGACTTGACTTGACGTGAAATGAAGCCAAGCTCAAATCAAGTAATAGTAGCCGAAAGTCAAGTCAAGTCAAGTAGTTACAATTTCAAGTATCCATTCATTATTGGATTATATACTAGAATGACCCGAGAATATGTTGACAAAATATGAAGTCCCAATTATTATTCTTAATCCGAATGGATCGAGTATAGCTTTTTGGGCTTTTGTGCGATAGTTTAACCATCTACAGTTATCTTAATAATAATGATTAGGAAATTTTGTCGACATATTCTCGGATCATTCTAGTATATATTCCAATATTGAGTGAATTTTTTAAACTTCTGCACAGTTTTTAACTTGCAGTAGTGAATCAGCACAGCATATGGCGCGCCATGCCGTACCACGATTCTACTTATTCGCACGTTTTCGTACATAATCGGTTTGTTATCAAGTAGCTTGAATTTGCTTGAAATTACTTGATCAAGTCAAGTAGTAACGATAGAAAATCAAGTCAAGTCAAGTAATGAATTGTTGAAAAGCTTGATTTTCAAGTCAAGTCAAGTAATTTACAAAAACATCAAGCTACTTGACTTGATGAAACCCTAGAAACGATTGTATTATTGAATCTAAGATTAAATTTTCTAGCGAATAAGCAAAATGAGCCTTATATTTTGATAATCGCTAATATAAATATATTTTTACTGATATCACCAATTTTATAAATCAAAATGTCACAATTTTGCTCATTTATTTGGATCTCGTATCTCTTCAAATAAAAAAGTGAGCAATAGTGATCAAGCTTATTGAAATACCCTGTATGGAAAGTAGAAACTGTATCACCAAGAATTTTTACAAAACAACTGTAAACTTCGATTTTAAAATATATAAACATACATACAGAATACACATATTCCAAGAATACATAACCAAACTTAAAATTAAATAAAGCATTTGTAAGATTTTATTTACTTGTTTTAGCTTCTTAATTTAAATTTTAAGTTTAAATGTTAAATCTTAGAACACCTTGTCGATTGCCATAACTTATAATAAATAATGGTGAACGAACCCATTCAAAAACACTAGCAAATGAATAATAAGTTAATAAAAATAAAAAATAATGATTGTTCTCTTGCTAACACAAAGAGTAGCATTAAATACCACCTACAATCCATATTTTGAAATACAAAATGGTAACTTCCTATAATTTGATTCATTCTTGTCTGTATCTTCCTATAGTAGCCGAACATATACAGGCATCCCAAGGCCTTCCTTCTAATTTTCTTGAGTACAATATAACCATCAAAGTAATACAACACTACACACTCAAATCATTAACATATAACACAAGTTTCTGCAATAAAATTAAAATATTTCACTTTATGATTCTTTATACTAATTAGTTGGGAGAAGTATCAATGTTGCTTTATTGCAAGATGAGCGTAGGAGAAGACAACGTAACATAAACGTTACGGAAGTGTAGGTGAAGATGTTTCTCTGCAATGCAACTCAACCTCGCACGGTGTTGCAGCCATATAGCTCCGGACATCCTGTTGCCAGAAAATGCTTATTTTTGCCTTTTTAATCCTTATTTGTATAAAAAATTATTTCTAAATTTAAATTTTAATAATACGATTTCCAAATTTATGTTTCGAAGTTACATCTAACATATGGTTTTGGCAACCCGTCTTATACAGAATAAAACTATTATAACAGACAAACCAATGTAAATGTCATATTTATTTATGGAAACTAGAAATTATGTAAGATGTTGCAAACTTAAAATCAAAATCATCGTTTCGAAATTTATGTTTCCGTTATATTATATATTTATTTAGCCTAATCTGTATCTGATTATACAGAGTGTTCATTTTGCTATCTCGAGAACTATAAGAGCTACGAAGTCGGTTAAATTAACAAAGAATTTATATTTTATATCATCACGGCATATTACCCATTGCTGGGTGTGCCAATCTACTTTGTACACAGATATTGGTAATGATAAAATATTTGTACCATGCGGGCGTTTACTAGGCGTCACCTCACGGGCACTCCTTGCTGGCGTGGAGAGTGCACCACAGGGCCCAATTTTGTGTTATTTAAAATTCGAAATGTTTGGCGTCGGTCGGGATCGAACCCGGTTCCCCAGATTCGCGACTAGATAAGTATAATTTTTTTCATCCAGTGCTTTTCAAACTGTTTTATTTTATATGGGACCACATATTTTTATTTACTTATTTATTAGATAGAGAGTTTTACTCTGAATTCATTGATATAATATTTGCATATCCTTAGATAACATTTTTCTTGAGAAAAATGCATATAAAGTGTTATATTAATTTGATTTAAATGTGCATATAATAAGAGTACCGCGACTGAGAAAAATTAATACTTGTTACTTTTTTCTAGAATCAAAATGCGATGAAAGAAATAAGTGAATATTTTGTGTATATTGACATTTAATAAAAACAGTATCATCACTTTTTTCTTTCATGGCATTCTGAATCTATGTAGAAGAAGTTAACATGTATTCATTTTTTCCAATCGCGGCACGCTTATTACAGTCTAATTTAAATCAAATATCACTGAATTCAGAATAAAAATTTCTATCATATTTAAAATAACAATGACAATGTTTTGTTACTATCAGTTTCGTGGTTAATGAAATTTTTTCTTAATTTCGCAAATTTTTAAATTTATATTGTGGCTTGAAATATAAATATAAACTTTTAGTATCTAAAAAACTATTTTCTATGTTATAGCCATATGACCCGTTTTAAAAATTATACCTTTAGAAACATACATAAGTAGGTTTATTTTTATTCTATTAATAATAATAATAATAATAATACTAATAATACTTTATTGACCGCTGCTGCTATGGCAATGATGGAGTTCAGCCATAGGCTGTTCTTCCACCCAACCAATACATTTATAATTACAAATAACCACCAGTTTGCAATGCCAATACAATATAAAAAAGAGAAAATAAAGGCCAAAATTCAGAATCCGATATGTACCTATACAGGATGGTTTTGAACTTAATGTCATAAATTTAAGGGCAAGTAGTATGACATGTGTAGATTACAAAACAGAAAGATTTTTTTAAAAAAATCGAAAAAAGAAAATTTGACTTTTCTTTAGGAAACTTTTTTTTGCTGCCTTAAATATGCGAATTTTTAAAAAAATCTTTCTGTTTCGTAATCTACACATGTCATACTACTTACCCTTAAATTTATTACATTAAGTTCAAAACCACCCTGTATATAAAAAAATAATTATATGTTACCAATATTCAAGGGGAATATTGTGAGATACCCAACACAAATAAATAAATATACAAACAGAAATACATAGAAATTATAATAGTCACTAAACAAACATCTTAATTTTGTTGAAATTACAGACAGTGGTTTTTAATTCATGTGGAATAGAATTGTAATAAAACGGTGTCAAATACGAGAAAGAATTTTTAAATTTTGATTTGTTGTAGATTGGTATTTCATATAAATCCTTATTAAATTAGGTTCTTCACTTTTGAAATTACTACTATACCTTATAATAACCGAAATCTTAACTTCTAAATAGTTTTGTGATTTTTTTTATCTACACGTGCGAATTATTGGAACAATATCTAAATAGATAGTAAATAAATAAATAAATAAATAAATCGTCATATTTTCTACTGTTATTACACGTGTACCAAACATACACTAAACTTATATGATATGAATATTTTGAGCATGAACCAGTTCATAATGTTCACAGCCGATATTTCAAGGACCCTCATATATGGAAAGTGAAAAAATGTGCATACCATATGGTAGATTTGGAAGCAATTTTAATTATTGATTAACAATATAAGTAAAAAATGTTAATAAATTAATATATAGTTGAAGCATTTAATTTCAAATAGATCTAAGTGCTAGTTGTACATTTAAAAGTTATTTAAAAAAATGACACATTTTAGTTTTGAAATTTTTATTAACTATGTTTCAATACAACGAAAATAAAACAGGCTTTAAGAACCATAGCTTCTATAATCTATTCTGATTCTCCCACACCGCCGCCACTGGGTTCACCTTAGCTAGACTACGCTAGGCACAGGTCCCTCAACATCAACAGCAAGCAGACAACCTCCAAGCTCTTGCTGTTAGCTTGGCTCTATCTCTACTTCTACCTCGGACCTGGATGGCCACTGCTGTCGGCTCGGCTACGATCGTGGATCGTGCATCGTGTTCAGCCTCAACCAGAGAGGTATAGTGCTCATGCTGTGCCATCCTACCACTATGCTATAGCATGTTGACGGATTTGTGGAAGAATAGGTTAAGATGATATTTTGTGTTGAATAATCATTATATAATGCCATTTGTTTTCTTTCTTGTTGCAAATATACGAGTATTAGAAATAATATTGTTTTGCTTGTACTGTAATCATACTTACCTACTCAATAAATAAAATTATTAAGTCTAATCAGTTCCACTATACCGTTACCGTTAATTTGTTGACACATAATTTTTTATTAATATAGTCGTTTAGAACAACTTTATTTGCAATACACAATAAAATAACAAATAACCACAAAACAACAAAGAAAACGAATAAGTTTTAAATATTAATAAGCACTTTATAGGTTCATGACACCAAAAAGCTGTATAATTAAGAAATAGAAAATGAATACAAAAAAATACAATACTATGTTTGGAAATGGCACCATATGATATAAAAAAATATCTCTAATATAATTTTTATGTTTATAAATATTTTGTTTTGAATAGAATATTATAAATATAGACAATACATGTTATTTCCACAAGAGATAACAAATAATAAAATAATCGTATTACCTCTGATATTGTTATGTATTTCATTGTTTAAACTAAATTTATATGTTGGTATAACTGGAAGTAATAAACGTATTGTTAATTTGAACGCGACAATAACTCAATAAATTTATTGTTGAAATTAATTTACCTGCATTAATTTAACACCTGCAAATAACAGTTTATTGTTAAAATGTTAATTCTACCATAAAACATAAGGTATTATTTATTAATCATTTTAATAAGTGTAGTCCAATTTTTAAGTACGTATTTTTCTATATGAAGATATCAAAAAAATAAACAGTTTTATCTGCAACATTTTATTAATAATCAAGTTGTAAATAAGATATGCAAAAAATATGAATGTTTATTATATTTAAGCATTCAAATTCTAATAAATGTAGCAGAACATATATAGCAAAACTAATAATATATAAATATAAATTATACATATTATTAATTACGGTGTTATAACGACTATACTAAAAAGTTATTTATATGAAACATATACATACGTTCACTAATAGTATAAATATAAAAGTTAGAGCAACAGTTTGTCAAACCTTCCAATCAGTGCAAACATTTATTTTTTAACAAAATATACATATTGTTAAAGGTAAATTTATTTTAAAATACATGTGCTAACAATATATTTAATAATAAAAAAATGCAATTTAAGAGGTACCTATTAATAATCAATGTTACCGACCTTTTATCTACGATCTTGGATATGAGTTAAAACTTTTTTTTTAGAATTTCATTTTAAATATATTCAAAGTCGTTTCCATCATCAGTAATACACTTCACTTGTTTTTCCTTCTAATTTTGAAAAGCTTCCAACCAATCTTGTTTGAGAATAATCATGGATTGCATTAGCACAGTATCAATTTCTTCTTTAGACAAAAACCTTCCACCCCATATTATTTAAGATCTAAAATAGCTACACTTTGCCAAAGCTAATTTTGTTTGAAATAATTTTCCTGCAGTTTTTATTCCCTTAAGAAAAATAGCTTAAGTTAAAGGAAATTATTTTACTATACACAGTATGCAGGGAATCCAGTCAATGCATGGCTTCATTTCAACAGGCACTATGGTACGACTATAGCGAATGAAAGTTGACGTTTAAATTATTTTATAGATGTGGTTTATGTATTCCATTAGAAATATTCAGGTATGAAAATTATTGCAAGTACCCATTTAAATACTGGACTAGGAAATGACAGAAACACATTACTGTCTTGCTGAAAATATATGGATGACTGCATAATAGCAAAATAACAAAACAAGGGCCCATTTAAAATATTTTAAACATTTTGATTATAACAAAATATTTTTACTTTTAAACTACTCAGTTTGGCAGTTCTATGAAATAAGATTATTTTTAATTTCATTAAGCTACGACTAGAGGGTTGCTTGCACTTGAGACGAACGAATCATAATTCGTGGTATTAAATTTTTTAAATACATCCCCGAATCCTATTGCTAAGATCATTTTAAATGCCTCCTACTATTCCAGTGGTATTGGACGCAATTCTAGTCTTTTACAACGGAAGACATGAAAGTCGGTTTCCTTTAAAATTCAAATCATAACACAAACTTATGAGAAGAAACCACATCTATAAATTAATTTAAACGCCAAGGTTCATGGCACGTTGACATTGATATTTATATTTTAATTTTTGGACTCGATAGAGTCAATTTTTGTGACTATAGCTCTGTATAATTTTGATTTTGTACGTATAATGAATCTGATAGACGAAGTAAGTAGCAGCTAGTAAGATAAGCAATGTCGATAACCGAACCGATGGAGTAGTAGTAGGTAGTAGTACTACCAATAGCAAGTGGAACTGTGTGTATCTCCGCGATCGCAAGACTATACGACCTGCATGCTGAGCCAGCATTCAGCGTTCAACCTCAGCATAGTCGGTGTTCGGTGTTACCTCTGCTATAGTGACTTAAGCCAGAGTCGAGAGATCCGTGTGAGTGTGTATGTGTCGTACTCGCCAAGGTCGTTCACTCAAACGCGACTATTTACAAATTTCTCTGAGATTTTAAATGTCTTTCAAACAATTCACGTCAGATGTAAAACACTGCTGTGATTTTCCGGTCTCGTCCTAGCGAAATGAGCGTGATTATTTGGTTTTTCAAAACATATTTGTGTGATTCGGCGAGAAAGTGGTGTAGCTGTGGATTCAGATTCAGCTGTGGACATAATGTTACTACGTTCTACTAATTTTACTTGGTAAGTAAATGTATAATTGTGAAAACTTCTCTTTTATATTTAATTTGCAGTCTAACTTATACTTTGCCTCGGGTGGTTTGTATTCTTATCTCGTTCCAAGTATTTCTTATGAATTTTAAAAGATTGACATGGAATAAACATTTTCTTATCTGTATAAATTTATTGAGGCAAACATCTCGCTATTAAATAAATAATTGTCAAAGATTTTTTCTCCGTACGCGTAAACGGGCTTCCAAGATTTTATTGAAATCTAGCAGGTACGATAATAGAAATTTAGACGCGTCTGCTAGAAAAGTCGTTTGTTGCTACCTATAAGTCTCGTTTCCTTCCTTTTATTCCTAACTTTATAACTGTGCTCGTGATTAGCAGAAATTTGTCGCAGAAATCAGAAAATATAATCATTACGTCTAATCAAATGTTAACGTGATAACTACTGCACATTTTCTTTCTTTTATACTAAGGTAAACAAGTTGAAAAAATCATATGCGCAACGCCCACTTGTTTGCAAAATAAAGAATACTACTCATACAAAACTGCAGCTTTCTATTAAGTTTGTAACGAAATATAACCACATAACAACTTTTATTTACTATAACAATTATAATTATTTTATACTGCCATAAAACTTTCTCGTAAATAAATAAACAACAATAAAAACCTTTCAATAACTTTTATACAAAAAAGCAACACAGCACAAGGTTGCGAAGTAAGAGCAAATCAGAAATCCATAACATTAAATTATAGCCAAATCGAACCGAAATGAAGATATGAGGAAGTTAATAATAAAGTGAGGTTATGAAACGGTCTCTTAAACCGCACATTGTGGTTATGAGGTTAATATCTCTTGAGCTTCGCAAAATGATGCACTATTTAACTAAATTACAGACGCATTCAGATAAACAAATATACTCGTATTATTTCTCCATTCTAGGACAATCCAAGTATATTTGTTTATCTCTTTTATAGCGGCTTAAGTAAACACGCAGATATGAAATCTCGAGATAATTTTTTGTCTTATTTAATAAAATTTGTTTCATTGACACATTAAGTAATTTACTCCGACATATAAAACGCCGACATTAATTTAGTAATATATTTATAAAATATATTATAAATTTCAAACATGCGATAAAACTGGCATTTTAACAATTTTATGGTATTTTCATTTCCGCGTGTTCGTTAATGTGTAATAATAACAAACATTATTTAGCTTTGCTAATTTACACATCTTAAAAAAATTAAATAAAAAAACTAACATGAAACAAACAACAATTGACATTTTGTTTATTTATTTACATGATTGAGAGATGCTGTCAACAAAATGGAAAAATATACTAATGATGAATTAGTTGAAACATTTTGAACATTTTTTTAAGTTTTACTCATACAAACAAAACATTTTTATTAGCAAATATTTAGTTAATAATTAATTTCGTTCTTTATTTTTGTTATTTCCATAGCAACAATGTCATATTTGTATTAAAATAAGAAATATAATATTTAAATTTCAACTTAAAATAACTTTTTTTAATTTTAGAGGTATAGTGATAATGAACTTTTATATTCAGATAAAAAAATATTTTAAATGGTACCACTTTCAATATGGCATTCTATTTGAATAAGTTGCATATTTGATGTTCAATTGTTTTGCATTTTTTACCGTTAAATTTGTTATATAATATCGCCCAACTTTGTACATTTAACCGTCTTTCTATCTCTTCAAATAAGAAAGTTAGTAATGGTGCCCCGCTTACGGCAGACATCCTGTACATAGCGATAATTCATTTTTTTTTTGATAAACAACTTAAAAAATACTATACTTTTTACTCATGTACTATGATCTACAAATTTGTACAAAATACGTAGTATTATTTGCTAAAGTTATTGTTTGCGCAATTTTGTAAATAAAAATTAATATGGCATAATATTTGAAAAAAAAAATTCCATCCCAATGAATAAATATTTTGTCATCAATAAATAAATTTCATATTATTTAAAAATGATTTTATTTTATATGACAAGAACAACAGTAGCGTAAAATATATTTAAAAAGTCATATTGTGTACTTTTGTATGCATACATACAAATAAAATATAGCATTTATTTACCTTGGATCTCAAAGCAATTTCATTGGAATTTTTATGTAGGCGCAGTATCAACTACCTACTTTTCTTATGTTTCAATTTTGTTTCTCTAATTAACATGATTTTAATTTTAATAAAGATGCTGCAGCCAGCAGCCTTGAGTAACAGACGCGTATTTATAGATGCCGTTAAACTGATATAAAACCTATTTACTGATACTGAAAATAAATAAAGCCAAGAAATATTTAAATAAATTCTTATCAAGTTTTTTGAAAAATCGACAGAATTTTGTTTATCTTTCGTGGTGTGATTATTTTGTTTATGTATTGATATTTGTTACAGATATTAGAATTTTTAGTTTTTATTTTTTATGAAAATTTCAACTTATCGTCAACATTTGTGAACTGAATAACAGAAGTATTACAAAATAGATAACGTGTATATTTGTAAATAAACATTCCTCAAGAATTTCTAAATATATCGCACCTTACACCCAAAATAGGAATACCACCTCTGATTTTAACACTTCAATAGGATATTATTTTTGTTATACAATACAAAATATCGCTAAATCTTTTTCAAAAAAGCATTCACTACAAAAGTATTTTTATTCAATATATTGTGCGTACATATGTGGGTACTATGCTATTATGATAAATGCCAATAAGATTATTTTTGCTTTATAATAAAAAAGAATTTCAATGAAGTAAAAAAAAAAACCAAGAAGTGTTCTGAAAAATTTATAAATTAATGTTCTTGTATGATGTAGCAAGATACCGAGTTTCATAATTTTCGGGGTTTTTTTATCTCTGAATTTAAAACCAATATGTCATATATTTTCTATTATAAGATCATGGAGGCAAATAAGGCGTACCTTAATTTAAAAAATCTGACGTGGCCAGCACAATACCTTCCGCAAATTCTGTGTACTATGTACAAATTCCATACATAAATTTTCTTGCAAAAGATTCTAAATTTCCAGCAAAATTATTTCATAAACAAACTATGCAAATGCCACTTGACACTGACATTTTCTTATTTGGCTTTTCCCGTTCGTTAGGGGTCGCTTTTTTATTTTATTCTTCCATTCATGGGTCGGCCTCGTTCGGTTGCTTTTCTCTGAAGTCTTCCTCAATACAGTACTTCCATCTTTTCTTTGATCTTCCTCTGTTTCTTCCACTTTCTATTACTAAGCTATTCATTCTTCTTCCAATATATTCTTTATCTCTCCTCATCACATGTGTAAACCAATGTAATCGTCTCCCTTGTATATTTCTAGGAACTTTTAATATTCGAGTTATTTCCCTTATTCTTTCATTCCTTACCATATCTTTCCGGGTCTTCCCCAACATCTATCTCATCACATTCATTTTCTTTTCATTGACACTGACATCTGTCAGTTAGAATTTTCCTAATGTAGTACATAGCTGGCTGATTTATAAAATTTAATATCCATAATATGAAATATAAAATGCACTCAATTCGTATAGATAATAGAATATTATTTAATATTTATAATAACATTAAATGTGTAAATCATATTTATCAGTGTTTTTTCAAGAAAAACTGTGAAAATCTTCAAATGAGGGGGTACTTCCGGTTGACCAATTATAATCAAAATCTAATCAAGTCTGCATATGGATGTAAGGAAGAGGAATACGTATGAGTTGTAATTTTTGGAGTTCTAGTTCTGGAGAAATTACACACACACACACAGTCCATACGATGTAACTTGGCGAGTTGGGGCAATTCACATTATCACTGTGGTAATGGGGAAGTTATAAAATCCATAGGCGTACCGAAGAAGAATGAAGTTCAATAAAATTACGAATATTACAAAAAAAAAGAAATTATTTATACAAAAAAAATATATTACAAATATTGGAATGAATTATTTATTATATAAATCATATTATAACTAATTATTTTTTAAATTAATTAAGTTAAGAAAATAAAAATGCACTAACGTTTATGTATGAATATAACTTATTGGGTTGAAAACTACCTGACACCCCGAGTTTGAGTGTATTAGGATGAAATTTGCTTTGTATAAGGCAATAAAACATTGTAAAATGACTATTTCACTTCTAAAGCTGTGCGGCATCGAAGTAAAAGTAAATATTTGACAAAACGCTACTTAGGAATAGTGAACTGAATTACATTCTTTCGGCTCGCCAAGTTACATCGTATGGAATGTACATACATCATCGTAAAAATAGTAAAATCGTATTGGAGAGACCCTAAAACGTACTTATTCATTGAAAACTCACCACCGAATTTTTTGACCACAGACAATACCTTCCTCACCTAGAGGTGACGGAAGGTAATATTTATTGAAAAAGTTTTGTTTATATTAAACTTTAAAGTTCGAAAATCATCATTTAAAAAAAAATGCATTCTTAAAAAAATGAGCTTTATTAACTATGGTAGTATAATAAGGCCACTTGCGATTTTTTTTGAGAAAAATCAACAAATATTAATACTCTTACATAGGAGCTAGATTTAGGTAAACTTTTAGCATAATTTTAACCTAAACCGAGGCAACTGGGCATTCAATTTTTTTTCTTGTAAGCCTTAACATACTCTTCTTGGTGCCATTTGAGACACCTTGTGCATTGTATTACAAATATGGCAAAACCATATCTCCGATATTCTTTTCAGAATGTTATTTTTTTAGTTTAATTCATATTTTTTGGCACCAAATTTACTGAGCCTTATTTGCCCCGGGGTAGTAGGATAAATAAAGCTTATGTTTATTAAATATTTTCTTCTCAAAACAATAAAAATGATATTGTTTTACAAAATTATAAGGTTCAGAGTAATTGAAGCACATATATAACAAAAAATTAAAATAAAATTTACGAATGTTGGAAGTTTTTTTATATCTACCACAATAGGGCAGTGCAAACGAGGTGACACTTCTGGTACTGTATTCAAATCATGTCTAATTATTAATGTCTGAAAGAATTTATGATGGTTATCTATTTATAAAATGAGATATTATCGGAGAAATAAATAATATTTGTGCATACGTCCAACACGTGTTTGTTATTTGCCTTATCATTAAAATCGAATTATCCAATTTTCCTTAATCTTGTGTTCCGACCCTTATTAAAGTCACAGCATTAGCATCGGTTGCATGTACCCCCTGAAGTGTTAATGGAAATTTAATGCCAAAACCTCGAATGAAATCAAAAAGACTCAAACAAGAAATTTTGCAAATGTTCAATAATTTTTATTATTTTTTATATTTATTAAAGTTTTCATAAACAAATTCCGAAAGATTTTCTCACCTTGAAAAAGTTTCCCGCTAGCAATTTAAGGACATTCATATAAATTACACGGTTATACATCTATAATTTCCAGAGGTACTACAAAAAATGCTTAAACAATATTTCTATAATTTTTTATCTAATGAAGTGGTTACACAATTTATAGATGGAATTATACATAGATATTATAACTATGTAGTACTGAAATTATTAGTCGCTCCAAGGTTTTCCTTTTTTTAACTTCCTCAAGTGTAATGTAATCATCACAGTAATATAATAATCTAGTCTGTCCAGGTCAATAACGAATGATATCAGATACTTTTCTAAATTAAATTAATGAGAAATAACTCAATAACTTGTCTGAACATTTTTCTTGATATTATTTAATCAAGAGTAGTTGTCCTATATAGTTTATGTTACAGTTTTATTAGCAAGTTTATGTAACATAACCTTGGTTTATGTTTTATAACAGTAAAGTAAAATGAACATACAATATACGTAGCAGAGTGCACCAGGGTTTGCATCTGTCCCGATGTACATTTAAATTTTCTATCCACTATTGTTTGTTTCATTTCTTCTGCTTCTGTTTTCTTGCAATCATGCCACTTTAGCACTTTACATTTGAATGGTCAGCAGTCTGGCTTGACCATACAGGAAGTGTAAGCAAGCCTGTGTGAGGTGTAAGGTGAGCCTAGTGCCTAGTGCTTAGTGCGTGCAGTGAGTGACATTGACACTTGTGTTGTTGCAGATCCACTGAGGATGTCTTCGGCATGTCGTGCTTACCTGCTCGTGCTGCTGGCGGCTGCAGCAGGCCCTACAGCAGGAGCTGCGACGGAAAATGATTTCAGGTTCATTTCTTTTCAAGGTAAGGAACAATTTTACAATTTATCATCACTTATCTGCTTGTTAGTTATGCCCTCGTTAGAGTTATTCTGATTATTTCTGTCAAAAATAATCGGTTACTCCAGTTTTTACAAGATATAAAAAATCGATTGAAAGATTAATCGGATGAACCATTATCGGTAAAGTTCATAAAAAACATTTGTCATTTCTTCACTAATATCATTCATAAATATAGTGTGACGAGCAATAATTGTAAAAAATATATTAACCGCTTGTTTATTGAGTAGGAACACACACACTTGCACTTGACTATCTAATACCGACTACCTAAAAACAAACGTTATCTTCTTCGTGAGAGGATTATCTGAGGGGGTGCAGAGTGTAAGGCAACCATAACAAAATATCAACCCTGCACGTATGCTTACAATAACTTCTAGATTTAATTATCAATAAATAAATGTCATCACCGGTAACATCTAGACTAAACACAAATGACAATTATTTCTAAACAGAATTTTTACTAAAAAAGATAACAAAGTTGAAACTATAATTGAAAAAATCTGATGTGGACACCACACGACTTCCTTGTACGATTATTAAACTATACATATTTTTTTAATAAATAAATTACAAAATATTAATTTTAACTTCGAAACAGTACGATATATAGCGACCATAAAGGGAGTTTTTAAAGAGAGTTTTGATTACAACAAAGAAATATTTGATTACAACAATGAATATGACTAATTTCACAATAAAAATATAATATTTGTTATTGTACGAATCATAAAATTGCACGTATTTAACGTAATTTGACATGAATATTTTTTATTTTTTATTTTTTTGTCCTAATCCATAGCAAGCTTTATTACAAAAACAAAAAAGTATATAATTTTTAAATTTACATATCTCGCTTATACAAAGGGCTAATTTAATAATACTTGATGTGCTAGACGCAGAAATTAATACTCTAAAACTTTTATTTGACGCATTTATTTCTAAAATCAAAATAAAATCATTTTATTCAAGAAAAACTGTTAACAACTTCAAGTAATGTACCACTTCCGGTTAGCCTATTTTAACCAAAATCTATTATGTTATTTCGATTGACATAAAAGTCTTGTATACCAAATTTGAAAAGTTTTGAATTATATTTTAAAACAGTTTCTCATTAAAATCTATTATAGGCTTCATGTTATAGCAGTCCTAAATACAAAATTTCAACTTTCTACGGCTTATACCGTTTTTGAGTTATGCGAGATACGGACGTACGTACAGACGTCACGCCGAAATTAGTCAAAATGGATTCAGAGCTGATCAAAATGGATATTTCCGCTGAAATCTGAAAACCGAAATTTTTCGCGATTACAATACTTCCTTTACTTACGTACAAGGAAGTAAAAAGACTATAAAAAAGTTATATATTTGTACTGGCCATATCACAACATCAGTACGTTTAGCAAATCTCAGTAGAGGACATGCAGCGTCGTGAAATTAATTATTAAAAGAGTCATAAATAATAGTCACGTGAGGAAAAACATTTTCCGTATAAATTCCACGAAGGAAAACTCACCATTTTAATATTTTTTGTTATTTCTGTGTACAAAATCCTTATTATGAATTCTATTCTCTCCTCAAGCTCCTAACCATCGTCGTTTTATATGCAATAAAATAATTTATTACTATAATATAATGTAGCAATATATTATTGTAAGTGAAACCATTTTAGACTACATCTGTAATCAATTACACCATATATTCGTGTCTGTACATACAACTGTCCACTCATTCATACTCATAATATTTGTAATACAATCCTTTGCTCGAACACGTTGTATATTCTCACAATCCATAATATTCATTCACTAAATGTAAATATCGAACAACGTGCAATCGCTTGCGCTCGCCCTCATTTTATAAATTGTATATTTCATTAAATTGTTTTTGAAATCGAATTACGAATAAGCGCACAGGTTTTACAAATACACTTCATATTCCATAAATCTGTTATTAAATACTCGAAATAGATCATTATAACATTCATTGGTATTTCAATAAAAACAATTTGTAATATTTTTTTTAAAATATATGACATCCAGTTTACAATAGGTATAGTAGGGGTGTGTTAACAAAAAATCTGCACAAACTTACAAAAGCCAACAAATTAAAACATGAATAATAATAGGAGAAATCTAAGGTTAACTTATGTACCATTCAATCTTTATTAGTTGATCCTAAAGATAAAATAGATACTATCCGGTATTTATAAAATTAGCTGTAATGATTGTAATAAAATTTACATCGGGCAAACTAAAAGACAAATTGACACTCGGCTTAAAGAACATTTTTATCATCTAAAAAGCGGTAATCCTGAAAAATCTAACGTAGCTCAACATATGTTCATTAATAATCACAAAATTCAACTTTTAAAACATATTAATAATGACTAGTGATGCCGCGAGACGAGAAACGGCGAGAAACAGTACACTCTCGTCTCGTCTCGAAAATTCGAGACGAGATTTGTTTTCGTCTCGTCTCGTCATATTTTTCATCCTCTATTCTCGATCTCGACTCGAGAGTCTCGAATTTCTCGAATTTATAATTAGCTGTATGGGTGTTCCATAAGTTGGCAGATCAGAGCGTGTTTGTATGGTTGAAGGTAGCAAGCAGTGACGCTCTAATTATTTATTATTTGTATATGAATACATATAAAATAAATTCATAAAATATTACCCTTACATGTTATAATTTTTCTATACTTACATCTATCAGGAAAATAAATTAACATCAACTTGGACGTTATAAAGGAGTAAGTAGATACTACTGATTAAAACTTTATTTTTACTAAGTCTGCCATTTAACTGGTAAGTAAAAAAATACTGAACAAATATTATTCGTAGCAAGGGCATTTAATACTAGCGTGGAGAGTACATCACAGGGAACACTCTTGTTCATATTCTTTGTACTAAAACCCTATATCTTTAATTATATACATATTAAAAAAAAATTCGTGCAATCCAGATCTCGAATACCTACTCTCGTCTCGAGCAAATCTCGAGGGCATTCCTCTCGTCTCGTCTCGATTTTTCGAGACGAGACGAGACTATCATAAGTGTCGTCTCGAAATACACGTCAAACAGCCAAACGTCAATCAGTCTCAACAAATTTGACACATAACTTGCCTGCTGTTACAGGATTAATAATTTGAAAAATATCAAAATTGGTTTTGTCAAATTTTTTTTTTCGAAACAAAGCGTTTTTTCAAAAATCATCAAAAGACAAAATATTCTTAGAATAGTCCAGGGAATAACCCTTTGAATTTTTGCCGTATGTTTAATAAACACCCTGTATAATCCCAGTTCTCTCCCTTATTTTTTCAAAGTTGTTAGGACCTCTGGCATGGTTTACATGCTGAGTAATCTTAGCTACTCCGCTTAAATTTGTACTACTGATGAGAACTTAGTTCTCGAAATACGTATATAGCTTATTTTATAATTTTAAGGTTAAGGGGTAATTGTATTAGTTTTAGTTAAATTAAGACATTTTTACCCTTATATAAATTACAGTTAAATAACATAACCTGCACAAATATCCGCCGCAAATCTCATTTATTTTTGAATAAATTAGCTGAACCAGCTAATATTGTCAAAAAATTCTCATTTTTGAAGTGATGGAGTTTATTTTTAATTCTTTATGAAATTTCGTAATTCGATTAAATTTATATTTCGTTGGACTACGAATGCCTTGTTTATAAAAATAAATTTTATTTCCTACACAATCAATCACTATCATCTGAAATAGAATCCGGTATTGGTAATTACAAAATTCTCATTATAAGGTTTCAGATGCTATTCACGCAGCATTTTTTCTGATTTATTAAAAATTGCATTATCCTATACTTTGTTGCAGATTTTCTGTTCCTTATTATTATATTTCCTTCATATAATATACATGTTTACGTATATACAGAGAGTTTATTTTATCAGGAAACAGAGTAGTTTCATTATCATAGTCACAAAATGACAGCAATGTATTGAAGCGTTTATTTTATGAGTAAACATAGGGAATAGTTGTCAGACTCGTCAAACTGTCACATATCAAAATGGTTTTTTTTATAAAATTGCAGATTATAACAGGTATAATTCAAATATAAGCCTAAGATAAGTTTCAGATATATTTTTACCCTTTACCATTTAATAATTATACCTTGCACCAAAAGATTTTTTTCTTTGAGGACACTTAAAAAATGTGTACAATGGTGAGAGAATGAACACTGAACAATTGAAAAACAGAATTAGTGCACCCTTACAAAATATTGCTCCCCAGCAAAAAACAAATGCTATTAAATCTTTTTATAATCGTTTAGGATATTGTTAGTATTTGATAAGTTAAAATAAAAATTCCTCACTAGTTTAATGTAGTTCTTAAGTGTATAAACATAAATAAATAATTTCTAGTTTCTTTAATTCATCATTTAATATTTATTTTAGTCTATGTTCATTATCCCTTTGTTTACTTACAAAATAAACGCTTTAAGACATTGCTGTCAATCATTTTATACTGTAACTATGGTAATGAATGACATACCCAATGTTTAATAAAAAAAAATAAACTCCCGGTATATAAAATTTTGTATTTTGCCTAATTTTCTTAAAGATTGTTTATCTTTCCCAACAGATTCCGTCTGAAGCTTCTTTCTTTGTTTTCATCCATTTTCCTAGCGTTTCTTCAACTACCTTTGGCTCTTTATAGTTATTTTACGCTGTCAACTCTTTTAATTATATCATACCTAGTCTGCCGTAGTATTCCCATTAGAGCAAAATGATTAATGGTGAACGATTTTTATCTATGTCTCGTGGCCGTGTGCCTGAGTGTCTGGTCGCGAATCTGGGGACCCGGGTTCGATCCCGACCGACGCCAAAAATTACATCGAATTTTAATGGCACAAAATTGAACCCTGTGGTGCACTCTCCACGCCAGCTATGAGTGCCCGTGAGGTGATGTCTGGTAAGCGCCCGCACGGTACAAATATTCCATCATTACCGACATCTGTGTACAAAGCAGATTGGCACACCCAGCAATGGGTAATATGCCGTGATGAAATATTTATTTATTTTATTTTAAATAAAAATCGCCAAAGACTATTTTTTGTTATCACACCCTTACATAGTACATACATCGATTTCTTTGTTACTTATTAAGAAATTATTCGTAATAAACTTTCGAATTATGTACAAGATAGATAAATATATGAATAATTGAAATTAAGCATGAAATATTCGTGCTCATAATTATTCTGCATATAATAAAAAACTAAAATTTTATACGAACCATAACTGACGATTTGTACATTTATACGTATACTGGGTTTGACCGCGGCACCAAAACATAATACTTTGACATGTCAAATCATATTTTCTTAATTTCCTGCTTCTCTAAGTATTGTAGATAAAAATGCTTCAAATACAAGTTGTAGAACATAAAATTCTACATCAGAATCAATAAGCGATAGGCATGGAATTGAAACAGATATATTAACAAATATTTGACGTTTTACCTGTCAAGTTACATATAATTTTATTACGTACTATTTGTATTTAACATCTACTCAAGTGAATAATTAATTATTAATTTAGATCAATAATGTTTCACTTTAACAGAATTACAAATAAAACTAAATTAACTTATTGACGAATAAATCGCTAACATTTGTTAATTTTTAGTTTCAATTCCATGGCTATCCCTATTTTTGGAGTGATTTTCAATATTTTCATGGGGTCTCGTGGCCGTGTGCCTGAGTGTCTGGTCGCGAATCTGGGGAATCGGGTTCGATCCCGACCGACGCCTAATATTTCGAATTTTAAATGGCACAAAAAATACTCCTGCGGTGCACTCTCCACGCCAGCAATGAGTGCCCGTGCGGTGACGCCTGGTAACGCCCACACGGTACAAATATGTCATCATTACCAACATATGTATATAAAGCAGATTGGCACACCCGCAGCATTGGGTAATATGCCGTGATGATATATTTATTTATTTTAAAGGGTTTTTCAATAAGGGCGGGTCGATGTTGAAATGGAATAAAACAAGCTGTGTGTGAGGTATTAACGAAATTATTTTTTTATTTGAAAGGCCCATGTATGCCATTATTTATGGAATATAACATCGTTCAAATGTCCGCCGCGGCTTCTCACGGTGGCACAGATCTGAGTAGTCCAATGACTCTGCCGCATGGATCCGGCTGAATTTGAGCGATGGCATTGCTTATATTGACTTTAAGGGCATTGGTCGATTGCGGCTTATTGGCATAGACCTGCGACTTCAGAAAACCCCACAAGAAAAAGTTTAGCGGGGTCAAATCGCACGATCTTGGTGGCCAATTCACGTCACTTCTGCGAAAGATAACCATACCCTCAAATCGTTCATGCAGAATGTCCATCGTGGTGTCCGCTGTGTTGCATGTAGCGCCGTCCTGCTGGAACCACATGTCGTCTACCTCCATATCGTTAAATTTGGGCCAAAAGAAATCAGTTATCATCGTTCTATAGCGCTCGGTTGACGGTGATGGCCTGACCAACGTCGTTTTCAAAAAAGTACGGATCACTGACGCCGCCGGCCCAAAATCCGCACCAAACAGTAACTTTTTGTGAATGCATTACCACCTGGTGAACCTCGTGTGGGTTGACATCGTCCCATATACGGCAATTGTGCTTGTTAACATAGCCATTCAACCAAAAATGCACGTCGTTGCTGAAGATGATTTTTCGGCCAAAATTGAGATCCTCTTCCAAACGCTATGAAGCACAGTCAGCGAACAAACGGCGTTGTCTATGGTCATTAACTTTGAGCTCCTGGGTCAGATGGATCTTGTACGGGTGTAAGCCCAAGTCCCAACTCAAAATTCGCCAAGTTGAAGTCTGGAAAGGCCGAGTTCTTGTGCACGGCGAGGAATTGACTACCTCGGGTTCTCCTGCACACTTTCACGGACCGCGGCAATGTTCTCGGCTGATCTGGCGTTCCTTTGACGTACTGGTGTTGGCTGATTGATTACCGAACCGGTCGTCTCCAATTTGGCCACCAAACATTGGAGAGTCGACTTTGAAGGGCCACCGCGTCTGCCGTAAAATGGGTGTAACACGTACAACGTTTGCACTAACGAACACTTATTTTGATAATTTTTTTTATCATTTGGACGTGCTGCTCAATCGTGTAACTTGCCATGGTGATTTGGCATCAGTGATAGAATAATGAACAACACATTAGACAGACGCCACCAAAACAACATGGCCGCCACAGGCTGCCAACATCGACCCGCCCCAGTTGAAAAACCCTTTATTTATTTTCGACATTTACATACCTAATTTCTACCGTTATAAAGTATGCATAATTAATTTTGTATGTTGATTCTAATGTATACTTTTATGCTCCACAACATTTATTTGAAGCCGTTTTACCTAAAATAATAAACAAATGGATAAAGACACTATAGTTATTCGTAAGATTTTAGAAATGAAAATTGGTTGATTCGCATTAAATAATAATAATAAATAAATAATGATATAAATATATAACTATTCATATTAGAAAATCGTGTACCAATTATAATTTTTAATTTGTTCATTTTCTGTTCATTGGTAACTAATTATTATTGAAGGTACTTAAAACTATAAATTTTAAATATGTTAGCCGCAATATAGATTGAACTAATTGCAAGATGTTGAATCCTCGCTTCGTTCATTAATAAGAAAAAATGAACAGTAATAAAATTCAAATTTAAAAGCCAGTTCCATCGATTCTTATAACTATATTACACCAACGCTCTTCTTAATATTCTTGGAAAAATTTGGCGAACTGTGCGCTGTATTAGAATTTTTAATTTCTACGTGAAAACATTAACAAACATGCAACCTACGACTTCTTGGAAACTGATTTATTGTTAGTGTTATTTGTGTACGAAATAATATTTTTAATTAATCCCAAAGTATCTCAAACCGAATGTAGGGAAATTCGAAGCGAAGCATTGAATTATTGTGCAAAAATGCACAATGCAATTATGGATTGAGTTGACAAACTGAAAAGTCACGTATTGGACGGTATGGTGTGTGGTTATCAATGTTTTTATTTGTTTCACGTATGCACTATATTCTTTACATTAGTATTCCATTCTGATGTAGAATTATAAACCAACATGATTATTATTGCATATATTTAACACAGATGCATAACAATGCAGACGAAGCCAAAAATAACTTGAAATTATTTTTATAATATATGCACACATTATTTTACCTGAGTCTTGTTCCAACCATGGTAGGAGACGGACGTGTTTAATTGAGGTCCATAGTGATTGTATAATTTTATTATATTAATAATAATATGAAGTGACATGTAGTGAAAATGTGTAATAATTAATATATACACGGTGTGGTGACCGATACAACCGAACATAGGACTTTATGTAAAATCAGACTTTCCTAATTTCCTGCTTCCCTAATTATTTTAGGTAAAAAAGCTTTAAATAAAAGTTGTAGCACATAAAATACTGCATCTGAATCAATAATCAAAATTATTTGTATGACTTGTAACGGTAGAAATTAGGTATGAAAATGTCGGAAATCACCTCAAAAATAGCAATAGCCATGGAATGGGGAAGTTTAGCGTGATTGAAATTACTTGTGAAATATATTTTAATCGTAAATATATGAAGTTAAAATGCAATTGAAAGTTAAAATTATGTACCCGTTTATTTATAATTAATTATTTATCATCGAACTTTTGTGACGTCACAAGTGACTTATGCGCATGCCTAGAAAGGATGGTGAGACCTGATTTTTTGAACGTATATTGAGGCATTACACTACATACTTCTGGCTAGTCCACGTGGGTTTGTTTACATTTTCGCGGAGTGAAGTTAGGATTTTTTACTTCGTATTGGAAATGGAATTGTATTTGTTTTCAAAACTATTATACGAGACTTAATTTTTAATATTGAATACAATAATACACAAGGAACCAGTCGTTTACACAAAAATAACAAAACTAAAATAATCACAACACAGAACTGTCACTGCTTATAAACGTCAAAACATGTGGATGCCATTTTTAAAATTTCCTATTGCCATGTGAAGCCAGCGCGCACTTGTTTTAAGGTAGACTATACGTTCTCCGTGAACTTCTGTGACGTCATTATTTTAGAAAATTTCATTTTTTGAGAAATCTTTGAGTGAAATACAATATCACTTTTGAAAACATTCTTAATAAAATAAAAACGCTAAACTTCCCTATTGAGACAAAATAAATAACAAATAACTGTTTATCTGTCATAATAGGGTAATTTTTATTCGGTATTATTTCTAATTTCTGTTCCACTTAACAATTATCTGTTAATTTATATTGATATTTGTTCTCTAATAATAAAAATAAATTAACCTAGCTTGACAGATAAATCGTTAACATTTGTAAATTTGTTGTTTCAATTCCATGGCTATAGCTATTTTTGGAGTGATTTTCGACATTTCCATACCTAATTTCTGCCGTTACAAGGCACACCAATTTAATTTTGTTTATTTACTCAGATGCAGAATTTTATGCCCTACAACTTTTATTTGAAACTAATTGCCCTAATGCGTAGTACTCTGCATTTCACTAAATGATGGATCCTTTTATTATAAATATTTACCACACATCACTTCACGATATCCAATACTATTTATATCAGTCGATAATGAATCTGGGTTGCTTGAATCGCAACCAGTCGCTTACTGCTATATTCACTCAAACCGCAATGTCATTATAATTTTAACTGTATGCATTTTCACAATGTACATGCATGTTCTATTACAGAATGTAATATGCATTTCAAAAATTTCATGCGCAGCAAAGGAGAAAAAAATATATATTAGATCGCAATTTTTCTTTTTCAAACAAATGAAAAAAAACAAAAGAGAGATGCTACTTGCCCGCGTGAGACAGAGCAGTCAGCAATATAATAAAATAATAGTCATAATTTAAGTTTTGAAGAAGAACATGAAAATTTGTTTACTCCATTATGTTGAGACAAGTAAAAGACGTCATCCCTCTTCAGTCATCAGGGATTTACCAGATTCCATATGTCTGCGGAAAAGTGTACATCTTCATCAGACTTGTAGAACTATTTCTACAAGATTAAATGAACACCAACGATCGATCAGATTGAACCAACCTGAAAAATCATCAGTTGTAGAGCATGCCTCAAAAAAATTTGAAGATAACAGAATTATTTCAAGATATATTTTCTTGTGAAACTAAACCGAGTGTTATTATTAAAAAAAAAATCAATATGTTTCAGCGAGCGCCAACCAGGGACTAAAAACGAAATGGAAACGAAAACGAAATAACGAAATAAACCGAAATTATTAAAAAACGATTTGTTTTTTTCGTTCATGATTGAAAACAAAATAATTAATATCGGTTACCGGTTTTAACAGTTATTTTATTTAATATTTAATTTTATTTATAGCAAATACTTTACATGCAAATATTATTGAATTTTTAGATATTTATCTTAATACAGGGTTAGTCACAGGAGGGTTACTTTCAAAGTTCGTTTGTTTGCAACCCGTAGTACAATTTATAACAGAGTCTAGCTTCCACTCTTGAAAAATGGAATATTTAATCCTCTATTGCTTTGTCTGTCTAGTAATGGTCCTGTCATTTTGACATTAATTAATTAAATATGGTATCAAGTGTCTGTGGTCATTAGTATTTTTATTTTGAGTTGCAAACAAGTGGACTTTCAAAGTAACTCTCCCGTGACTAACTCTGTTAGGTGTTAAGTTAAACGGTATATTCGTTATATCATATATAGTGTGTTCGAAAAGTCAACCGCGGTTATCGTGGTCACTTTACACGGTAACTGAAAGGTTACGGTTTTCGCGGTAAGCAGTCGAACGCATTGGTATTCATAGTTATTAATAACTGTCAAAATCATTTTAGTTTACATCGCAGGATATTTTTGTTCGATACTGTTTGTGTTTTGTACCAAGTACAGTACTTTGTTGTTTATAAACACAATTTACCTTTAAATGATGTCAAAGAACAACGTGTGTATACAAAAGTTAGGTTAGACTATAAATTACCACACATTTCAGTTATCGCGTTTGAAAATACTGCCGGTAACCTGAAAAATTTTACCGGTACCGTCGTGGTTCAATTTTCGAACATACTAATAGTGAACACTGACTGCGATAAATTTCATTTACACACACTGGCGGTATTCGTCTTTTTAGTTACATTAAGTACTTATATACGATAAAAAATTGTATTTGTATTCAATGTCATTGTGGCGTCAGAAAGTTCGAGAAGGACATCGCGCTATATAAACCCGTCACCAAAGCCAGCAATCATAGTCTGGTATATAGAAGCAACGAGAACAGTGGGTGATATAAATAAACAGTCTGAAAATAAATAAATGTAGTTATATAAATAAATACAGTGATATAAATATTGTTAAAAAAATAATCTTAGTGTTTAAGGATTTAATAATTTATTAATATTAAATTTGTGTTTCTATTTTTTTAATCCATAGTATTAGTTATTTTTTTTATCTTTTTAATATTTATCCTAATTATTTATCATTAAATAAACGTATTATTTTAATTAATAATATTTCTTTGATTTTTACACTTCACCCATATAAATAAAAGTTACAGTATTATAAATATGATGTGTGCAATTGTTTTATTAATCAACAATTAATTTAAAATATTATATTAGCTATAAATTAGAAAGAAAAAGGACTAACTGGTTTTAACCGGTTTGCATTACGATTCACAAAAACGAAAACGATTTTTTTTTAAAATAAAGAACAAAACGAGTGGAAACGAAATATCGCGTTTTCGTTCCGAGTGAAAACGAACCAAATAATTTTCGTTTTTAGTCCCTGGCGCCAACAGCTTCTTCCATCGAATTTACCTTATTTTCATTTTGTTGCATAAATAACTATATACATATGTATATTTAAATAGATATTTCATGTTTTTTTTTTGCTATAAAAAGAAAAGTTAATTATTATTGTTGTTTAAATAGAGTAACTAAACCTATGTATAATCTCATTATTGACAGATACAATAAATTTAATAAAGCGTGATGCGAAACACTGAAAACATATTAACAACAAAAACCATACTATTGGATATCTGTAAACTCGGTCAATATCCCCATTACGACATGAAACAATTAACAGATTCATTGAACTCCACAAACTATTGAAAATCCCAAGTTATGTCGTGTGAAAATGACACACATACACATATTTTCTGTCGTCGAGATAAAATCGGCAAATAATATTTCCTGTGTTCAGTTAGTCCTATTCCTACAGCCATAGCGCTTAGCTTCCAGGTATCCGGTATAAATGCACGATGATTTGCATTACATGAACAGCAAAAATGGTGTCGACAAGACCGTTCGAGAAATCAGTATGTATTATCAGTGATATTGTGTACAGCGGCTATCATAAAATATAATACGACGTGGTTTGCGCATTCAAACGTCAAATTTCTATCAAGAAGCATTCTATATTCTATTCGCATCACATCATTTTTTTAAATCTTAGCATGTATAAGTATCACCACTTGAAAAGGAATACATTTAAAGGAACTTTATATGGCATTGATTTGTGAAAAAAATAACAAATAATTCTCATCTATTCATTTATTTATTTTATTTATCATACGTATCAGACAGAATATTAAAAAAAAACAGTAGAATACATTACCAGTACCTAATACTGGGTGTTCATTCAAACAATTTCTATTTCACAAGGCAAATAAAAAGAAACTTTGTTTGTCTACAGTCTACATAGAAAGTAGCCATTGGCACTCTCTTTTATCAACGCAAAATGTCACTTTGCCGCTCTAGCACGATAAAGTAGAAAAAACGCCCGCTGTCCAAATTTCTAACTATACAATGTTGAGAAATGTCACTTGTCTACATTGGAGAATCGACTTTGAAGGGCCACCGCGTCTGCCGTAAAATGGGCGTAACGCGCGTAACGTTTGCACTAACGAACACTCATTTTGATATTTTTTTTTATCATTTGGACGTGCTGCTCAATCGTGTAACTTGCCATGGTGATTTGGCATCTGTGATAGAATAATGAACAACAGATTAGACAGACGCCAACAAAACAACATGGCCGCCACAGGCTGCAACATCGACTCGCCCCAATTGAAACACCCTTTATTTATTTTCGACATTTTCATACCTAATTTCTACCGTTATAGAGTATGCATAATTAATATTTTCTAGTCTACATAGAAAGTAGCCATTTGCGCTCTCTTTTGTCAACGTAAAATGTCTCTTTGCCGCTCTAGCGCGACAAAGTAGAAAAATCGCTCGCTGTCCAAATTTCTAACTATACAATGTTGAGAAATGTCACTTGTCTACATTCTTAATGGAAACGTTTACAAATCAATCTGACATATAACTGCTCTGTCGGTATGTTACATAACCAAAAAATAATAAAAAATGCCGCACTATTGTGAAAATAAAATAGCGCATTCATTTACAAAACCGAAAGTATAAAATGTGTAGATTAGATTGAAGCAATAGGTCAAGAAGAATGGGAAATAACGATAAAATTAAACATAAAAGACGTTTTTTACTTCCTTGTACGTAAGTAAAGGAAGTATTGAAATCGCGAAAAACTTCGGTTTTCAGATTTCAGCGGAAATATCCATTTTGATCATCCCTGAATCCATTTTGACTAATTTCGTCGTGACGTCTGTACGTACGTACTCAAAAACGGTACGTCGTAGAAAGTTGAAATTTTGTATTTAGGACTCCTATAACATCTAGTTGTGCACCTCCCTTTCTGATTATTACACAATTTCCAGAAGTGGCACTTTACATGAAGCCTATAATAGATTTTAATGAAAAACTGTTTTAAAATAGAATCCAAAACTTTTCAAATTTGGTATACAAGACTTTTATGTCAATCGAAATAACATAATAGATTTTGGTTAAAATAGGCTAACCGGAAGTGGTACATTACTTGAAGTTGTTAACAGTTTTTCTTGAATAAAATGATTTTAGGGTGCAATCTTTACTCTTACAGAAAATTTATTCACTGTCATAAAAAAATAATTACTAAATGTAATATTAATTTTTCTAAACCAAATAAATATATTTTGTAATATAAATAAAATGTTTTGTTAAATTTTTATTCTAAAACAGAGAATTTTATTTTTAAAATAGTAATAAATATTTGTAATGCAATAATGTGGATAATATTTTCTTAGAAAATTATTCGTTAGAAATAAAAATTTGTTCTCAGAGAAATCTTCGTAAATTGAGGTAAAGGAAAAAATTCTACTTGAGTAATTTTATTATCTGATTTCAATAAAAAAATATTAGGGAATAATTTTTAACTATAAATATGAACCTATTTTCTTTCAGTGTATACAGGTATGTATTTAGGATATTCTCTTAAGTATTCCGGGAATTATTGCGATGGTAATAAAGAATGTGGTTTTTTCTTCGTAGATAAATTCTTAGAAATTGTAATCTTGTGACATGTTTAAGAGCATATCACTAATTAAAACTGCACCATACGACATTCTATATTAATTTACTTAAATCACAGGGATAGTTAAGAGTAATGAAAAACACTAGGTCTATTATTTAGTAATTAAAATATCGCTGGTGTCAAAAATCAAAGAACATTAATTTATAATTGTATTTTTTTTTTTGTTTAATAGGCGATACAATGGTAATTTTCTTATTCGGCGATATGGCCCAAATTGGTCAAAAAATAACTGACTTACTAGTTTTTATACAGGAAAACATTTACTATTTATATTTCATAATTCATATTTTTAAATCATTACATCAAAATTTATTGTTTAACAATTGTTTTTATATCATAATAAGAAAATAATTATTCTTTGTTTGGTACTATTTCAAATCCGTATGTAGTAATATTAACAAAAAATATATTTATATGCAGAAATCTTCGAAGGTTACAATTTTTCCAATAAAAAAACTTTTACACAATCAACTGTCCTACATCAATTCATCATCAGCGAAACGAGATTTGTTTGTCTTTAGAATAAAATCAAATTGTCCGATATTTGAGTATAAATATTCATTCAATTGAACAAATATTGACTCAAAAGAGTAAATATATACAAATGTTTGAATTTACACATGAATTAACTACAGCATTTGTTGGTACTCAATGTATTTAATTAAAGGTGATAAATTATGCTACAATGAAATAAATCAACCAATTCTAATTCAGATTTAGGATTAATACGAAATAAACAAATGATGACCTATAGTGGAATTTTTCATTTGTTTCTTAAGAGGAACGGTTACCTATGTTCTAAAATATGAAGCCAAAATTCAAATAAATTGTTCCTGTACTAGAACTATTCACTTTTTAAAAAAATCAATACTAGACATACATACTGGCGATATTAGCCTGCATTTAAAAAAAATATATTGAAATCTATTAATATTGGACTTTGATTCTAATGGAAAAAACAAATTTCAGTAGCATTTCTCGTTTTCCATTAAAATCAAAGTCAAATACTAATAGATTCCAATAATACTTTTTTTAAAAGGCAGGTTCATATCAGCTGTATGCACGTCTAGTGTTGATTTTTTAAAAATGTTAATAGTTGTAGGTTGTAGTATAGGACCAATTTATTTGAATTTACGCTTTATATTTTAGTATAACGGTAACCTTTCCTCTTAATAATATTAATTTTTTTGTTTCACCCCAATAAATTAATAATTCATATTTTATTGATGCTTAAAACATAATAATGTAGACTTGTTAAACATAATTGAAAAGCTTATGAAACAAAGAAAAAGATGAGGCTATTTTCAAAATTTCAATTTTTATAAATATATTTTTCTACAGTCTACATAGAAAATAGCCATTTGCGCTCTCTTTTGTCAACGCAAAATGTCACTTTGCGCTCTAGCGCGACAAAGTAGAAAAAACGCTCGCTATCTAAATTTCTAACTATACAATGTTGAGAAATGTCACTTGTCTACATGTTTAATGGAAACGTTTAATCAGGAACTGATGGCACTGTACTGACACATTTACCACCTTTACAAATCAATCTGACATACGAGTATAACTGCTCTGTCGGTATATTACATATCAAAAAAAAAAATGCCGCACTATTGTGAAAATAAAATAGGGCATTCATTTACAAAAACGAAAGTATAATATGTTTAGATTAGATTGAAGCAATAGGTCAAGAAGAATGGGAAATAACGATAAATTAAATATAAAAGACGTTTTTTCTTTATATTAATCCTTACTAATTGAGTAGTAGTATAAGTACAAAGGGTACATTTTATTATTTTTTGTTATGGTGGACGACCCCACTGTAGCGACTGTAGAAAAAATCTTGTATGCGTTTCGAGCGCAAATGGACATTGCCGATTTCGAGAGAATGCCGCGCAATCAACAATGTTCTATTTTACGCTCTTCATATATAAATAGCTATTATGGGCCAAATTCAGAGACACGACTCACACTCCACTCACACTCACCTTACACTTAATTAATCAAAATGTCATTATTTGGATTTCAGAGACCTTAGGCCAGTCGAATTTCAGTGACAAGTGAGTTGAAATTAAGTGTCAGTTGAGTAAATTTTAAGTGTGGTCTATAGCTACCTTACATATATCTTACTCAAATCAACAGAAATATATTTTAATAAATAATTTCATTGTCGAATTGTTGTTATTTTGTAGTCTGAAACAGAAAGTATTTTATATTAAAATATATTACAATTTTTTTGTAATTTGTTCAGAACGTACAAGATGAACAAACCTTCCACGGGAGTTAAAATTACTTCTATATTATTCTATTATTTTTATTTTTCATTAATTTCTTTCGTTTCAGTTAAATTTTACGAGATAATGATAATCCTTATAAAAATATGCCAAAACAGAATTGATACAGACTGACTCATACGTTTGCTGTATTGAATTCGAAATTGAGTAAGAAGTGATTTTTACACTCAAGTGAGTTACAAGTGACAACTGAGTCTGCGTTGAGTGGTCATTGAGTAACGTCTCTGAATTTGGGCCTATATCGCGAGAATTAGTAAGTTTTGAAAAAATCTAATTACACCACGTTATTCTACGTAAAAAAATTGATGTGGCCAACACAATACCTCCCGTCATTTAATTTTTATTAATATAAATACATATAGCTACATATTTACTTATACTGGAAACTGTATTAAGTTCCTTTTCATATAACTATTGCTCTATTTACTATTTTTTCTTTTTTTAAACGTTACTGTTATTAATTTGAAATGATTAGGTTTTTAATAGTGACATTTATCTGTTAGTTACATACATTTGAGAACTAAACTGTGTAACGAAGTAGACTCCGGGATTTAAATTATAGATAATTTTATAAATTTATCCATAAATTATACAGAAAAAGTATTAATGCAAACCTGTAGAAAATAACATAAATTTCGAAAAAAATAACATTTTTCGAAGAAAAACTATTTTCAGTGACATTTCCGGTTATCTGATTTACACTAAAATCTAACGGCTTCTTTCCATATTAGAATACAAGGTTTCAAATTTTTCTCATCGATAGTATTATCGATATGGAGTCTCGTAGCCGCGTGCCAGAGTGTCTGATCGCGAATCTGGGGAACCGAGTTCAATCCCGACCGACGCCAAATATTTCGAATTAAAAATGGCACAAAATTGACCCCTGTGGTGCACTCTCCACGCCAGCAATGAGTGCCTGTAAGGTGACGCCTGGTAAACTCCCGCACGATACAAATACATCATCATTACCGAAATCTGTGTACAAAACAGATTGGCACACCCAGCAATGGGTGGTATGCCGTGATGATATATTTATTTTAGTATTTGAGTTACAGCGTAAAGAGAATCCACATATACACACAGACATCATCGTGAAAATGTTAAAATAGGATTCTAGGTTATGGATCTTATGCGATTTTTAGCACAATCCCTATACCTAACCAAGGGTAGCGGGAGGTAAAAACCGTATAAAAATTATTTAAACATCTTTCCTATAGTAAACACCCGTAGGTATAAGTGGTAAGTTCACATGTCAGTCATAATAACTGCTGTAAAGCTAAAATTTATCATCTTTCGTCTTTCGTGATATGCTTAGAACAGAAAAATGAGACGTGATGATAACTTTATTTATTTATTCAACAAATCGTGCTTGCAGCATCCAGAAAGCTGCGATTCGTATTTCATGGTTTTAGAAAGAATTCTATTGCCTTGTCATGTAGACATAATTATTACGTTCTCTCATGTTTAGCGTCTCTATTTACAGGTCTGTATGTAACACGAGAAGAACAGGTATATATTTCACTAGAACTCAATTTATTTAAATAATTACCCAACAGGCAATGCCCAATAACAGGATAAAAAATGCAAGCACAAAAACACAAATATAAAAATAGACATAAATATACGAGGGTCATTCAATAAGTAAAGAGAAAAATGGCTATAGCTCAAAAACGGTTTATTTCAATCTTTCAAAATTAAGGCTATTTTTCAACATAATCACCCCCCACAATTATGCACTTGTCCCATCTTTCTTGCAGCTTCCTAATTCCCTTGGCGAAGAATTCTTTCGATTTACCCCGACGCCACTTTTGCACCGCTTCCTTAACTTCCTCATTGTTAGCAAATCTTTTTCCACGTAGGGCGTCTTTGAGTGGTCCAAACAGGTAAAAATCAGATGGGGGCGAGGTCGGGACTGTAGGCAGGATGAGGTAAGACCTCCCAACCCAATTCTTGAAGCTTATCACGAGTCAGCTGGGCTGTATGAGGGCGGGCGTTATCGTGCTGATGAATGACTCCTTTTGACAAGAGTCCACGGCGTTTGCTCCTGATAGCTGGTCTAACTTTGTGTTCTAGCATCAGTAATTCTTCTGTTATCACGAATAAGTCCGTCAATCCTCGATTCCAACGAGGGACCAGAAACTTCCACTGGACGTCCACATCGGGATTCATCACCTACACTTGTTCGGCCACTTTTAAACCGATCAACCCACTTGTAAAAATTCGCACGGTTCATACAACTTTTACCGTACTATATTAACATTCTAGAAAAAATTTCACTTGGTTTTACACCTTCTGCGACTAAAAATCTAATGACTGAGCGCTGCTCTTCTAAGGTGCAATCTTCTAGTGGACTTGCCATGGTGAACTGAAAAATTTGAGGTTATGTTGACATAAAATGATGAAACAGCTGATCAGAGCATATCCCAAGGTTGCCAACTAACACCCCTGAAAAGATTGTACACATTCATTGAAAAGTTTTAAAATTATAGAATTTGTCTCTTTACTTATTGAATGACCCTCATATATTACAGTTAATTTGTACTTTTACATTATTCGGAATTGGTCTAAGGGTGGTACGAAAGGTATATCCACCCATGCCCGCAGGTTAAGTAACAATAAGTAAGAAAATAATTAAATTGATATCATCTAAAAGTTACTGGAGCGCCAATATCCACACTGAAAAACGGGCCGCTCAAAATAACTTTTTTATTTACAATTAGTTTTTAATTTGCTTTATACATAGGCTTATGGACTCACACATAATAGTATTTGGCATGACATTAGCACTTCCGGTTTAACCGGAAATGACATTAACTTTTATATTTCAAACGTAATTCCCTATACAGTTTTATATTTACATAAATTATGAATCCAACAATGTGTTTGAAGTGCATTTTTATTGAAGATATAAATTACAAAAACGAAAGAGAAAATTATAAATAATTAACCTGTTTAGCCATTATATCGATATATCAGGCAAGCTATGAAAACAATTTTAACAGCCTTCCTGATATCATGACTTAGCAGGTTAATTATTCATAATTTTCTCTTATGATTTTGTAATTTATTTCTTCAATAAAAATTCATTTCAAGCATATCGTTAAATTCACAGATTCCAAAAATATAATAATGATGACATGTTTGTACAGGCATTTACTAGGCATCACCGCACGGTCACTCATTGCTGATGTAGAGAGTACACCACAAGGATCAATTTTATCAAATTCGATATATTTGGCGTCGATTGGGATCGAGATTGGTTCCCCAGATTCGCGACCATACTCTCAGGCACGCGGCCACAAGACCCTGTATAAAATATATGTTTATTTGAAAAATGAAAGTTATTATCACTTCAGGTTAAACCGGAAGCGCTATCATCATGCCAAATATCATGCATTTGTAAATCACTAAACCTCATTTACAAATATATCAAGAAAATTAAAAAGATATAAATAAAAAAGTTATTTTGAGTGGCCTCATGGGATTATAGTTTTACAATAAACTTCCACATTATTACAAATTAAATCTGAAAATTGTTTTAAAGTTTCTTTTAAAAAATTATATCACTTTCTTGGTGATAAGTCCCAACTTTATTGCAAACTGTAATTATTAAATTAATATTTATTTTATTCTATTTTATATAGCGCATCGAACCCGAATTTGAACCGAACCAAAACCGGAACCAAACCGTATCACTTTAGCGAACCCAGAACCGAACCTCAGATATATTTTTCAATTGAACCCGAGTCGGAACCGAACCGGGTATCAAAATTCTGGTTCAAGATTCAGCTCCAGTGCAGGTTCAATTTCAATTCGAACCGTAAACGTAATCGTAACACTTATAACCGATCATCGACAATCGACGCCTGCGTTTGCGTCTATGTGTAGATTGTTCGTAAAAAATGTGCTCATGTCCTTGTCTTGCATTGTATAAAAATTGTTATTCAAAAAACATTAATTCAATTTTCATTAGGTCGAACCGAACCTGAACCCGGAACAAAACCGCAAATTTTATTACTGCTTGAACCACAACCGCACACGAACCCATTTTTCAAAAAACGAATTAACCTGAACCTGAAGCGAACCCAGTTTTTGGCGGGTTCGGTGCCCTGAATGTATCATCAATATTGTATTGATCAAAAGAATTGAATAAATTATTATATCTATTCCGGTTTGGTAATCAGGGTGTAAATACTAACATAGAGAAAAAAATTCTCTGGGCCGACTCTGCCTATTGACGTTTAAAATGAAACGCTATAATTAAGTTCAGCATGCGCTTTAATCATAATTTCATTTTCATAGTTTGTTTTTGTAGGCAAATGAAATCTAAAGTTCACAGTTCATAAGTTTAAATTTCTAGAATGTAACCTCCTATTCAATTTCTGCAATTTATATTTTAATTAACATCCTGTCTTTTTGCGATATAAGCAGTTCAAATTTGTAAACATAGTTAGTGGTTTATAGTAATTTTAATGCATTGCAACGATATCTTTCATAAACATAATTTTAGAATGATGATGTCTAGAGATTTATTCTGTAATTAAATTATAATTTTCACCAAATTGTTGTCTGCAGAAAATTGACAATAAAAACAGATTTTGATTAATTTTATTATATAGCATGAAAGAAGAGACGAGATTATAAACCAAAACCGGAAACTTCAAGAAATGGACTAGTTCGATTCTTTTGGAAAACCCCTAAAAGATACAATTAAAAACCGTTTAAATAATCTTAAAATTATTTTTTTCTACATTCGTTATATATACTTAAATTTCGCTTATCTGTATAAGTTTTCTAAATAAAAAAATATTAAGTATCGGAAAACTTAATAACTAATTGAATTGATTATTATTAAAAGAGCAATAATCTACAAAATCATCAAATTGAATTAAGGTCGGTACGACCCTAAACGCGTGTTTTGTGATGAAAAGATAAACTTGTAAATATATGGTTGTGCAGAACATTTAGTTAAGAAACGGCATTTGTCCGGGACTTGTGCCTTTACAATGGCAACACTATGCGAATAGGTGCCATTTTAATTCAAGTCACTACGAGTACTTATACATTAAATTATTAATAATTTTGATTGTTTTACTTAATTTTGAATTTTGTTCACTGCCAGGTAATAGTTTAACGGGTATTGGGAAATTAAATCTGCATTTATATTTATTTTTTGTTCCTTTATAACAAGTGTGCGTGTGTATGTTTTTGAGCGGCCATGTATGATTCTTCAGGATCATAATAGCGAGTTATAAATTTGTCAATAAACGAAATACACTCCTGGATATTAATTTTGTCAAAAGAATGTAATTTTGGAACATCTTTCGACCAAAGGACTACATGCCCATGGGGTGATTCCCGCATTTGAAATTCCACCCTCTCATGACTGTCTTCCACATAATAATTTTGCAAAATAGTTGAATTTAATTTATTAATTTTAAAGTCAAAATATCTCGCACAAGTAACTGGATCGTTTGATATTAATTCCGTTCTTATTTCTAAATTTAGAGCTTCGTTATTAGAAATAGTTTTGGTGTTGTTTAATTTGTATAAAGATTTTATTAATTCCGGTCACCATTTTTCAGGGGATAAAAGAGTTAAAAATATTGTTGTATATTATTTATATATAATTTATATCCAGTGCTTTATTTAACTAAACATTTATATTTTTTCACATAATAAAAAAAAAGCAAAAGAAACGCGGATAGGAAATTCTTAAACTATGATAGTACGAGCCCAACCCCAAATATATTCCTACCCTCTGAAGAAAATATATTAAAAGTAAGAAGAAATAATTTTTTAGATTACAATATTTAAGACTATATTTGGGCAATTTTTTATTTTATGTATTAATAAAGTCCACTGGATTTAAATATAATGTTATTACCTAAATTTATCATTTTTACAATAAGCTACGGGCAAATATATGACAACAGACACGTACTAATTTTTTTTAGTTCCAACAGTAAATAATACAATATTTATGTTAGTATTATTTATAAAACTGAAGGTAAAGGAAACTGACAATATATTCAATTAATTACTATATTAATTTTTTTTTTTTTACTAAAACTATTTGCAAAGTGATATTTATTTATTAAAGTACCACCTACAATTATATTAAAAACAAGAATAAATAAACATCTGGATGCTATGATTATTACTCCAATTCAACAAATTTTGACATGATGTATTAACAGAGTATAAAGAACTTGAATAACAAAATTTCTTAGGTTTGATAATAATTTATTTGCAAATAAACCATTGTCTGCATGTGACAATTGTTTCCGTCTTTAATAATTCGCAAATAATTTTTATTAAAGTAATAAAATTTAAGATGACAATTAATTGAGTATATTGTCAGTTACCTTTACCCTCAGTTTTATAGATAATACTAACATAAATATTAAAATATTATATTATTTACTGTTGGAATGAAAAAATTTGGGACTTGTCTTTTGTCATATATTTGCCCATAGGTTATTGTTCAAATGAGAAATTTAGTTAATAACATTGTATTTAAATCCAGTACACTTTATTAATACATAAAATAAAAAATGTCCAAATATAGTCTTAACTATTGCAAACTAAATATTTATTTTTTATTGCTGTTAATATATTTATTTCAGAGGGTACGAATACATTTGGGTTTGGGCTCATATAAAATCAAATTCACCTTCAGTTACTTTTACTTGTTAGACTGTGTAAAAAATTCTTCAGATACAATGAGCTCTTTAAAAAAATAAGCACATTTTCCCTTGTCAGGCGTGTTTTATTAAGATTTATTCGTAGCTTGCTAATTCTCGTACTGCATTCCACAAGTTTGAGTACAAATTCCAACGAAACTCACATGTTTGTCAAAACTTTAATTACTAGTTAATGAATTATTTATTCTGCAGTCATTAACCTACAAGTTTATAAACAGTATAATTTTAAACTATTTATTTTTTTAAACCTAGCAAGAAATATAGTTTTATTACCGCAAAAAAGTTAATTTGTGAAAGTTCTAAAACAAACATTTTTATTTACTTTAACAGATAAGACTGAAAATACATTAAAATAAAGTAGGTTATTATGTTTTATTGTTTTATTTATTTAATCTATATTTAACAAGACAGATAGAAAACAAAATGCTTCTGACATAAAATGATTTTCAGCAGAGACGTAAACTTTTAATTTTGGCTGTGACTGCACTATTTTTATTTTAAATAAGGGTAGGTATATGTTTTTATAAATTCAAATAATGTACTCAGTAACCATAGACTCCTGGGCCCAAAATAATACAATTTAACTAAATTTACTGAAAGTGTACCGTTTAGCCAGTATTCTGGTTCAAAGTTCTAATATAAATAATTTTGCTTATAATAACAAAACGCTTTAATCGATTTGAATAAAGTTTGGTATGATAATTCATAAGTATATAAGTGATCTTTTAAGATGATATTTGTTATTATTAGTATTTCACTAGTGTATGAAACTTTTTAAAGGCAACGTTAATAACGAAAAATTGTTTTTCACAAAGATAAATGCAATAGTATACTTTTCTGTCTCTACGTAAGTTGTGATATCTTTATCTCAGTGGCCATGTTGAAAATGCTAAGTTAAGAAGAAGCGGCAACACCACATGGCAAAGGAAAGGGTGCGGGGAAGGGAAAACGTTGAGCATCATCCATACTAATTTGACGGCGACTATAACTTTTAATGACAGTAACAATTGTTTACAGGTTGTCAAAAATTTCCTTCGCAATATCCTAAAATTCTATTAAACATATCTATTTATTCGACTTAATAGTAGTATTTTACTGCTACTTAATAATAAAATTTGCTATAACCTTCATACAAATTATATTTTGTCTGTTCTGGTTTTTATGACAAAGTGTGAAGATGTTATTAAAAAATCCAAGAACGACATTGTTAATGAGAACGCTAGTAAGGCTACGCCATAATTTCCTAACTTAAATTAAACAAAAAACGTTTTTATGACGATTTCTAGGTACTGTAACAAAGATTAAAGCAAATCTCAACACTACTACGTGATTTTCTGCATGTTTCTCTCAAAATATTTGCGGATAATTCGCAATTTTGACCTTGTGAAATTAAAGTACATCGTATTAATCATATTTAAATAAAATAAAAGTCATAGTGTCTGATATGAAATAATATTGATAATATTTAAGATTTGATAAAGACTATACTCATTTTTATATTTTATCTTCAAAATACGTAAATAAATAAAAGTCAAGTTGTTTACTATTATGACAGATGTGTAAATTGTTATATATAAACTGTTTGGCGAACTTTGGAATTTAAAAAGAACCGTGCAATCTAAAAGATAAATATGAAAAACACAAAATTTACAAATAAATACCTTCAAGTATGTATATTTCTTACTTACGACGATTATGATTTACCTAGATATGAAGAAAACCACTTTAAGCTTGTTAATCATTATTCTTTAGTACTTATTTCACTAAATAACATAAAATATTATTGACAGAGCGATAAGGAAATAAACTTTTCCAAAAAGTTATCTAAAAAGATATTACTCACGTTGAAAATACGTTTTTTATTACCATTTAACATTTTAATAAACTTTCTCAATTTTTTCGACACGTTAGCAGGAATAATGATTAAATTCTAATTTTGATTCAGACAGCTGTCTTCTACTAACTTATAAACATTACAGCCTCAGTGCATTAAAGTTTCGTTCAATATACATTATACTTATTTATTTTTAGTAACTAGAGTTGTTATTTTAGAACAGCACTTTAAGTAATGAGTCGAAAAGAAAGTGATCACAACTACACATCCTGAATTAGACGAGAATTTCTCAATTATAACCATAATATTTTGAATGTTTTTAGAAAATATTTTTTATTTTTAAATACTAAGAAACAAGAAACTGTACAAATGGAATACTGTAAAATAAAATATTTATGACTCCCCATTTTACAAAATAATTACATAGGTATAAATATCCCCATAAAATAATTTTATAGAATATCAGAATTAAATTTAAGTGCATGCAAGCATAGGCGCCGACTATGGGGGGCAAAGGGGGCCTTACCCCCCTTCCCCTATACAATTTTTAGCGCTTTTGCTTCGATCTCATTAATTTAAACATCAACAATTTTCATTTTAGTTTCACATTCGATAATGACGACAGGTTAAATCATGTCGCTATACTTGTCATGCAAAAATTAAAAATGAGCCCGATTTAAATACAATTTCAAATAGTTTTTTTTTTAAATAGGCGTAAAATGTTTAAAATAATATTCATTCATTCATTAAGGTGAGGGCTTTTGTAACTGCGACCTATAAGATCTGTTGTAACATGGCCCTATCTTAGTTTTCTGGAAGTAGTTCCAGAGTTTTTAAGAAGTCAATTACTGCTCCAGGAGTCAATTTCCCGATCTCATTTGCCGCGAGGTACCTTTTACCAAGATGATTAAGTCTACTTACAGCTACAGCTAAACATTCATATATAATGTGTTCCGAAGTTTCTTCGTCCTCTTCGCAGAGTCGACAGATATTGTTTTCATACCAATCTTGCATAGATGGTAATTCAGAGGACAATGACCAGTAAAGATACCTGTCATAGTTCTAAGGTCCTTCTTGCTGAGAGCTAATAGCTCTTTGGCGATTGTCAACGTGAGTGAAATGAATTTCTTCGACTGACTAAAGCCCGGGATTTCTCTTAAATATGAGGCTATGGCTGCTTCCTCCCAGTTTTTGATTTCCTTCTTTATATGGCTTTTCAAGAGTCCACAAGAAGGTTCAGTCCCGTAGTAGTTTAGCTCCCTTTTTAGCGAGCTCATCTGCTTTTTCATTACCTAGGACTCCCTCATGCCCCGGTACCCACCACAAAGTGACGTGCAATTCCAGACTAGCTTTGACTCACAAGTGAAGGCACTTAGTGCCTTTAAAATACCCCGGCTGTCTGACAAAATGTTGATTGTTGCTCCTTTGAGACCCTTGTTCAGGTTTATTTGAGCACAGAGATTTATTGCGTAGATCTCTGCTTGAAAGATGGTGGGACTGGTGCCTGTGGATTCCTTTATTTGGTAACCTGGGCCAAATACACCCAATCTAGTTTCTCCTGACTCTAGTTTTGAACCATCCGTGAACCAGGACAAGGAGTCCCTTGGGAAGTGTGGCCCTCCTACTGTCGCCCTCCTACTGTCCACTGAAGGCGATCACATCAATATAAAAAGACATATGATTCGTAGGTCAACTAAACTGTATTTTATTTAATTTTTCTGTAATTATTATTAATATATATATATATATATATATATATATATATATATATATATATTTCATGAAATAAAAAAATTCTTGAAAACAATAATAAATTTTATTTTTATTAAAAAAAAATTGGCCCGCCCTGGGTAATAAAAAAGTCGGCACGTATGCATGCAAGTAACAAGTAAAACATTTTACTTATAGAGATATTTCGCAAAAAGCACGGTAGCTAAATAAGTGAATGAGATTCTTGTGAATATAGCGGTAACAAGTAGTAAACCGTATCTTTGTCTTTATTATAGACTTGCAGCTATCGTTTGATCGTTTCTCCGAGCCTGGCGTCATTTCATACTCTGAGCTGTTGTTCGACGTGGCCGGCAGTCAGCTTTTAGTTGGGGCAAGGTGAGTTATCTTCTGTTTTATTGTTTTATTACATGCTAAAAATCATCAGGAAGTGAGATACTGCGAATCCAAAGAAAATATTCCACATTATAATAAACAAGTTTTCTTGTATATGTTGAGATTTCTCTTTTATTAATAGTAATAAATGGACAATAAAATAGATTATTACTATATTTGGTGAAATTGTTCTAATATAATATTTAGAAAAAATACACTTGACACGTTTCACAAGATTTCAATCAATCAACCTCGGTCATTTATCAGAGACTGGCTCACTCGATCAGCACCACAGACGAGTTTCGCTTTTCATATTCATATTCATTTTAATGGAGCTCATCAGTGTGGTACAGATAAATGACCGAGAGGTTGATTCAGAGATTAAAATCTTGTGAAACTTGTCTAGTGATTTTTGTTTAATATTAGAACAGTTTTACCTATGAAAATTTATACAAAAATTTCTTTGTTGTTTTATAGTACATGGGCGTGTCATCGTTTTAAGCCGATCCTTTGAGTTTATATAAATAAATTATGCATATAATAACATTCGCCAAATCGATTAACCCCATGAACCAAAAAGTAAAGAGAACTGAGAAAATAATAAAATTGTTTTTAAAATATTCTGTATAGCAAAATAATCTTACTGTTCCTTTAACATAAATGCTATTTTTGTTTGAAATAATTTCTTATGGAGGTGAAAACTGCAGTTCCTATATACTACTATATTATAGACTATACAGGGTGTTATATTTTAATGGACCCAGCAAATATCTCGCTTATTTATTAAGTAATTTTTTTCATATAACATGATTTATACAGCAACATTGTAACACGGTAAATGTCAACCTGTAAATATTATTTCGTTTAATAATAATAATTACAATTGTTTTTAGTTCATTGTTTTATTTCATGGCTCACTATACTCTTTTCGACTAGGTGTATAAAAAAGTGCCCGCCATTTTACTTTTTAATAATGTAACATATGGATTATTTTAGATGATTGTAAAACAAATTTGATGTACTCTTCAAATTTGTAGAAAAATATAGTATGTTCCATTTGAAATTTCAAAGTTGATATTAATTACTAATAAACCGGAAGTGGTATCATGAATGTACATCCGTCATCAAGTAGCTTACATGTTGCTGTATAAATCATGTTATATGAAAGAAATTACTAACTTAATAAATAAGCGCGATATTTGCTGGGTCCACTAATACATAACACCTGTATTTGCGTATATTTGTTTTTTTGTTTTTTCTTCAGCAAACGTAAATGAAACATATACTTATCTGGTTTAATATTTTCATATTTTTCTTTTGCCTCGATGTTTTGATAGTATATAATTATAAAAATAAGTAATCTGTAACACGATTTTTCTTTATTTTCACAAAAAGTACAATTTGAATTTAGAGACGACAGAAATGCTGTAGATATGAAAAATGTTCTCACTTCCTGATGGTATTGATTGATTATTTATGTTGGTTTTTTGTTGGTGTGACTTAGAGACGCGCTGTACCGATTAAGAGTACAGAACTTGAAGCTACTGGAGAAAGCAGTGTGGCCATCGCCAGAAAACAAAACATCCCTTTGCCTTGTCAAGGGCCAATCGGAACAAAACTGTCACAACTACATAAAAGTGCTTTTATCACACGGAAAGAAAATATTCGCTTGTGGTACTAATGCGTTTTCACCACAGTGCTCGTGGAGAGGGGTACGGATATTATACAGGGACGGATTTGCCCCAAATTTCCTTTTCCAACTAACCTAACATGTAAATTATTTAAAATTCATAATTTATTTATTTCTTTCTTTATTATTAAATCTATCCAACAGGATCTAGGATCCCAATTACAGGACGATTATACAAAATGTATAAATTTACAAAATGGTACAAATAGACAAATGAGGACAATAGAGAAATTACATGATGAACAATACTTAACAAACAATAAAAAAAAAATACACTAAATCTCAGATTAATAGATTATTGATATTTTTTTTAAAATTTACTGAAAGAATCACTAAATATGTCTACATCCGTGTTACTGTCATGAATTAAGTAATTAATTATACTACAAAGTTGTCTTAATGGGGACTTCAGTTCATAATTGGTCCTTTTATAATTACATTTGAAAGGTAGTTTTTTCCTACTGCTAACGCGCGGAACATTTATTGGTATTAAACCAAGAGAAACAGGATCGTCTATTAGACCATTTAGTAGTTTATGTAGATGCAGACAACTTTGTAGTTTTCGACGCGAGACTAAACTCAGAATATTCATCTCGCACAATAAGTCATTATAGCCATAGTCGTAACTGGGATATTGTCAGCAAGATCTGAAATAACAGTATGTTGAAAAATTTCTTTGTATTATAGATTCTAAATCAGAAATATACTTAGAATAGATTGGATTCCAATCCAGCATACAGTATTCCAGTTTAGACCTAACAAATGCAAAATATAAACATATATTTTTGAAAGAGCTACTGTTTCGTATAATAAATCCTAAGTTTTTATAGAAAGATTTAACTATAATATGATCATTGAAAGACATTTTCTCATCAAAAATAACACCAAGGTCCTTAAAGTGTTTTACTCGGTCTAAAATATTACCCTCCATATTATAATGATAAGAATAAACAATTTTACAATTTTTTTAACACGATAGCTCATTATTTTGCACTTACTAAAATTGAAAAATAAGTTGGAGGAGTGACACCAATTCATAAGATTATCAATATCTTTTTGCAAAAGTATGCAATCATGAAATGAATTTATAGTTCTAAAAATCTTTAAGTCATCTGCATAGAGTAATATTTCAGAATGCTTGACAGAATTAACAATGTCATTAATGAAAAGTAGAAATAGCAGAATAACCGCTCATCCTTTTCAGAACGTATTCTAATATACAGGGTGATTTTTTTAGCCTCGTTACAAATCTAGGCAACGGAAAGTAGATATATAGTGTTGCGTGCAAAAGTTTTGAACCAAACTTATTTTATCTCTTATAAAAGAAAATGAATATAATTTTTTGTAATAATTTTATATATCATACTACTGTTAGGAATGTTAATTATATTATAATTAGTAAAGTTGACATGTTTTAAAATTTATTTTCTTTTAATTTATTGTATAACGACAAGGAAAGTTTTCTCGTGAGATAGCAGAATTGCTAATGATACATAAAAGCACAGCAAATGAAATTATTACCAAATATAAGTCTTTAGCTTACAAGCCAAGATGCGATAAACCCCGAAAACCAACAAAACAAATAGATAAAATAATTAAACTAAAATTTATAGCATATCCAAGAAAACTACTGTGGATAATTCGAATTCGAAATTCGAATAGATAACTTTGCCAATGTTAGCCAAAGTACTTTTGTCTCGACGTCTTAAAAAACAGGACGTTTGGGACATGTCACTGTTAAAAAAACGTTTCATTAGTAAAAGAAATATAAAGGTGAGACTAAATTTTGCAATAATCAACATTGGAATGTAGTCGACCAATGAAAAGTGCTATTTTCGGATTATTTTATGGAAATGATATGAAGTATTTTCACCGGCCAATAAGTAATATAAATCTAGATACCAAATACCTTTAGTTAGGAATGGCTGAAGAAATGTGATCTTATGTTCACAAAGCGATGTAGGTCCATAAGTCGACATAATAATAATAATCTTTAATGTATCGAACCCACGACCCCAGGATCCGAGCGGTGATGGTCGCTTTGAGCGCCGTCTGAACACGCTGCCTCAACACGCTTGGACATAAAGGCAACAAGTCGACATAAAGAGTACCATGAATTCTCTAATATATAATAATAATAAATCATTTATGGCAGACGTTAAAAATACGCAACGGAAAAGAAAAACAAGCTTGAATTATGAAACCATTTAGAAAATGAATGGAAAAATGTACCACAAGACATTACAAATTTAATTAAATCAATGCATCGACGGTGCTCTGCAGTGATTGTATCAAAAGGAATGATGATAAACTATTAAACATGGAATACAAAATCACAAATCAAAAATGATTGAACCGATTTTTAGTAGTTTTGATATACGTATATCTTTGGCGCAATAATTTTGCACTGCACGACAAATTATTTTGTTACTATACTCAAATCGGACATGCAACCAATGCACGTCATCACTTACGGGAAAAACCTGACTGCATTAAAATCACTAATATGGAAAATTGAAATAAAATTTCAGTCATTTTTAATTGTCAAAAAGTGTATGACCTTATAGAATTATTATTAAGATTAAAGTTCATTATTTATCGTATATGAAATGAATAATAATAATATAAATGATATACATCTACCTTATATTATTCGTTTGTTTGTTGCTACACTTGGCAAAATTGATAATTTGTATGTTTATACGTTCTTCCTTGGTTTATACTTTCAAGGTTATTATTTGACAATTTAAATTGTATCGTGTTTGAAATATTTTTCTTCGTTGTGACATTTTATTTCCATTCTTGTTTATTATAAATAAGTCTTTTTCAAGACTACCAGAGTTCAGAGATAAACTGCTACCAAATTTAAAAGAGAAATCGATAATAACAATGGTATTATAATATTATAGATCATATTATATATTTTTATGGATTGTATAATATTTGTTCAGTATTATATATTATAATTCAATTTTGTATATTTTTTATGTGCTCGTATTTATATGCTGTTTTAGCTAAATAAAACTATTGTTATTATTTAGATTGCCAAATAAGCTCAACTTTCATGCAGATATAGTAACACGTTAGTAATTTATAAATAGCAGAATATATAATGTCAACTTAAGTTCAGTTGGAAAATATTATATGAATAATACAATATTGAACTAAATCACTCGCCTTTGGTTAGACTTTTAACTATTGTATTCTAAATAAAAGCTTGATATTAGTAATGATATCTTCATTTTACTTTTATTCTTTAGACACAACATTTTTTTCACGACATGTTTCTAAAAACGATTTGCTCGGACCTTAAATACACTTTAAGAAAAGATTAGTAGAATAAGGGTAATATTTTGTTTATTTGATTCAAAATAGTTTATATTGACATGACTAGTAGAATAAGGGTAATATTTTATTTATTTGAATCAATATATGTTATTATTTATAATCTATATTTACACTTTGACAACACAACACACAACTGACACGTCAAAAGTTAGGTTATCAGACGCAAGGCGGTGTAACAGTGTTGCCAATGAACCAATCTTAAATCTAAATTAAAGTTGTCAAATTGTGATTTAATCTAGAAAAAGAAAAATATAAGACGTAATTGTAAGATAATTTAAAGTATATATAACTAAAATAAGGATTTTCAATAAAATTAGGAATTTATTTATAATTTTTACAATATATTTTTTGTAAATAACATTCATGTTGGTAACACTTCTATATTTTCCTCTCTAGAGAGGAAAATCACTTTTTCCTCACTATTTCGGGAGAAGAAAGTTCACCTTTCTGTGCATGTCGTGAAAAAAAATATTTTTCGAAAATATCACGAATGTTTGAAATACAATTATATACAACCTGTATAACTTTTTTCATTACGATTCTCAAACCTCTGTAAACGTACCAGTTCATGGCGTCACACATCTAGTTACTTTTATTAATGACGTGCATTGGCTGCATGTCCGATTTGAGTATACATGATTTTATTTACATAGTTTCTAGTTTATAACATGGAAATATTTTATGCACAAATGCATATGTGCATTAATATGAGTGTTTGATTTCTGAATCACCTTTACATTATATGGTTTAAAAATATGTTTGACTCAAAACTTTTGTACGCCACTGTAATTAAAAAAACTCCTAAAGATACGACTGATTGTATATTGTATCTACTTCTTATAATAATCTGTAATGCTTTTAAATCATTTTAATATCTCATAATTGGACTTCACTCGTTAGAATCTCTTTTTAAAATCTCTACTATATATAACGAAACGACTAATGTTTCATATATCACAATGATAAATGAATCTCAAAATTCTCATTTTTTTTTTATTTCATATCAGCAACCTGTTGTTCTTATCGCATATATCCATATACGTAATATATACTTTATATCGTTGTAAGTGTATAAACTTATAACCATATACAATTTAAAATGAATGTCAAATTTTTTTATGCAAACATATTTCAGAATTAATATCATCTCCTTTCTTCCTCCCTAAAATTCAAATCTCCTCTTTCCGCTTCGGGCGCGTCCTCCCCTGGTTATATATCAAACAAAACAAATCACACCGCGTTTTTATAGATTGAAAACATAACCGAAGTGACAGAATGGGTCGACGGCATCGCAAAGAGCCCCTACAATCCGCACGCCAACATCACCACGCTGATTTCCCATTCTGGGGAATACTACCACGGGGGCCCTACAGACTTCTCAGGCTCCGACGCGGCCATCTACCGCAGCAGCCTTGGCGCTGCGGACAAGAAGCATGTCCTCAGGACCAACCAGTACAACAGCAAATGGTTGAACGAACCTCAGTTCGTTGGCAGTTTCGAAACAGATAAATTTGTTTACTTCGTCTTCCGAGAAGCTGCAGTAGAGTACATTAATTGCGGAAAAGTGCGTTTATTTGTTTTAAACTTAAATACTAGGCTAGATATTTGTAGGGCGATAAATAAATACAATAACAAACAAAAGCGAATAAAGTGGACTCTGTAATTTGATCATTATCAGTATCATATTCACTCGAACAGAAAGTACAAATAATAATAAAAATAGACTAACCTAACTTGACAGATAAATCGTTAAACATTTGTTAATTTTTTTTATTTGAAACAAGTTTCCCTAAAATAATTAGGGAAGCAGGAAATTACGAAAGTATTATTTTAAATGTAAAATCCTATGTTCAGCAATCGTAGTCTCATTACACTGTGTCATTAGCTGTGTTCCTTCGGACTGTGATTGTGATTTTATGAATCCTGATTAGTTTAATCGTGATCCTTTTGAATCATGATTTAAAAATTATATCAAGAAAACAACTTTAATAATATAAACACCATCTAGCGTCAAATATCATATGCAGACCAATGCAAACTTCCACTATCGAGTGTTATATAGTCAGCACATTAAAAATGAATCATATAGAAGTAAAAAAAATATTCTTGGTAACATATGAAGTATGTTTACTTTAAATAAATCTTTTATGTAACATATTTTCTGTTTTCAAAAGTATGGTTACATGCTTTTGTAGGAAAATCATATTTCCTTTGATGCAACAAAACCCACATTGATTAATTTCTATGCTCGAAAACCTATTGTCGTTAGCCACTTTTAAATTTGCTCTGAAATGAATCTGTGTGATCACTGAAAAAGGATGATTCAGAAGGGAAAGGTTGTCTAGTGATCACAAAATGAGAAAGTGAGGATAACGAATAAGAAACGAAATAACATACTTCTTCTTTATCATGATCACTTTGATTATTTAGATTTAGATTGTTAATCACAGCCTGAAGGAACACGGCTATTGTGAAATACTTTGTTTCATAAAAAACCTATGGATTTCATAAACCACCAAAACCAAACCAACATGGGTACTGTGTACTTATAATGTAAAATAGTTCGTCATCTGTTATGCTATTCATGAAATGGCCAGTAAATTTTGTTTTGTATATTAATTTTTATTAATTTACGTATTTAATGTAATCGTCAAAACCTGTTTAAATAACAATTATGTTTCATGAAAACCCTAAACATATCGCGTAAAACATAAATAACTAGATTTTTTATGAAAGAATTTCAATTTCACAATGACACTACGACACATGTGTGACATAAAAGTAATAAATTAGAACGATAATCTATGTAAGGGGATAAGAGAAATTTAGCCTTCAACGACCTACAATTATCTAGTTTACCATAATTATTAACTACATTCATTAGTAAATACTTTTCCTGTCTGAATGTGGCGACACGAATTGAAAATATGCAACTAATTTTTATATCGATTTTACATTAATTGTTTACATTTCCTTAAATCCGTTAATAATTAATTAATTAGTACAATTCCATCACAATGTTATTAATTTGTCGCTTGCTTGAATGTTTGAAATGTTTGTGCCTTATCTTTATTTCAGATACGTCAAATAAAACTCATTTATTTTTCGTTTCAAAGCACGAAGTGTATATTATAACTACGTTTACAAAGTTGAATTCACAAAAGATTTTTTTCAATAACATGGAATATTACTATTTATCTTTTTGTACTTTCCTCTTTTTTGCTAGGCACGTTTTCCAATAGAAACCCCAACATTTTAGCTAGAAATACCAAATAGATTATCACGACTTTGGCCTGCTTTGCTTCTTTTTTGATTTTGCAGACTGTACAAATTTTGGTATAGTTTATTGAATTCGTTCAAAACATCACCAATAAAGTATTTTGGCTATGTATGTAGATGTTACAAGATATATTTATGCATTATCAATAAATAAGAAAAATTTCATTTATAGAAAGCATTTTATATAGATCAAATGATAATATTTTACTTAACGGGTAATGGAAAATCGTCAAACACCTGATGTCTTCGTTTAAGAAAACACATTTATACCAGTTTTCGTATTTCACTTTAAATGTTAGTTTGTACATTATCATTTAATACACAGAAATATACGTCCACCACAACAAACTACAAACTTGCGATTTTTAACTTTCATTCGAAACACGATAACACTGACCATTATGTAGAATGATACTTTTTTTAAAAATAGTGTAATATTTTTTACAGTTTGTGAGGTTTTTCGAAATTTAATGTTGATTTCTACATAAATATATTTCACCACTTACCTAATCGGTTTTACATTGCAAAAATTTCTTTGAGAGTAATTTTATTAACTTTAAAACAGAAAATAAAAATAATAAATTAAATATTATTGGATAATTCGAATACGGTACTGTTTTGTACTAAAGCTAGACTACTATACAGGGTGAGTCTGGGAAGACGCCCCCTCATTAAACTTTTTTTTATAAGTAATAGAAAAAATGGCTCATATAAAAGTTTTATTATTTTAAATATATAGTATTTACTGGCAGATGTAGATATATTTTATTAATGTATTTGAAAAAATTCGAGAAAAATAAGATAAATAAGTAATATGGGAAATAATTTTTATTCAAATATTATAGATGGCTATGTGAAAATAAATAAAATGTTACATTGTTAAAAAGTTAAATTAATATCAACAAAGTATACATTTGTTTGTTACTTATTTATTATTACTTATTATTTATTTGTTTATTTATTATTTATATTTCATATATCTCAATTATCTTGTTTTTCTCGAATTTTTTCAAACACATTAATAAAAACTAGTAGGTACATCGTTGAAAAGACAATGCAGTTTATATTTTAGTATTGTAAACCTGACTATAAAAAATATCTACATCTGCCATCAAATAGTATATTCAAATAATAAAACTTTTATATGCGCCATTTTTTCTATTACTTATAAAAAAAAGTTAAAGTGGAGGGGGGACTCACCCTGTATTTTGTAGAACATACTATGCATATACATTTACAATAATTATTACAGAATCCTCAAAATATTCATAATAACGAATTTAACTTTTATATTATTATTTCAAATGAATTATATATTTGTGATTATAATTATTTTTAGCTGACATTTAAATAAAAAAAAATACATTTGACCAAATTTAATCTTTTTAAGATCTAGTATTCTAATTTGTAGTAGAAACCAGATCATTAATTTTTTTTATCTTAAGAAATATCTTTTTAACCGTAAAGTCATTACAAAGATTCAAAGAAAACTGTTATCTGATTTTATTGATCAGTTCATGTTTTTCTCTTAGAATTTAATAAAATAAATGATTTTTGCATGCGTAAACACATTTTAAAATGTTTTTGCTTAGTTTCTCTTCAAAAGAAATTTATTTGAATAGCAAGTCGTTATAATATTTACTTTATTACGATGGTAGCTTTTGTTGATCGTTCGTGTTTATCTGTAGTTCGTCAGTAAGATTTTTTTTTATTGTTCTGTAGATATTTATGTTATGCTTTTCACTTCAAAGAAATATATTTTAATAGGATTGCATGTTGCAACATATGAAACGATATAGTACTTAAAAAATTTGTTGTGACCAGCACAATACCTGTCGCCACTTCCTTTTTTTGGTTATATAAGTATAGGGCGCGAACAGTCATATTACATTGTTGGCCTTGACAAGCAGATGTGGGGGCCCGTTTCAAAATGATAATTAGTAATTATGTACATAGATGTCAAATGTCAGAATTTTTCATTAAAAATTTCAAGCTTTTCTAAATTCACGTAGTTAATTTGTCACCAGGAGTGTGGAATTTACTTGTCGAGGAAAATAAATCATATGGAATTGGAAAAATCACTAAATTTAGAATGAAAAATTATGATATTTGACATCTATATACATAATTACTAGCTATCATTCTGATATGGGCCCCCATATCTGCTTGTCAAGGCCAACAAAGTCACATGACTGCTCGCGCCCTAATGTATTTAACATTTCTTCATACATACACACTACACCAAAAATTCTACTTATGTCTATTCCTCATATTTAGATTTTTTAAATTTAAATTCATTCTAAGAAGAATTTTTTTTCCTATTCTTCTAATTTTTCGAAATGTTTCCAATTCATTGTCAGGAGTAACAGTATTTCTGAAGGGTATGTGTAATATACCTATAATATTAAATATTTAACTATTAATACATTAAGAAATAATATAATGTATGTACTTCCCAGAAAAAGAAATATTACCAAGAAAAATTTTCAAAAAATAATATTTAGAAGATTTTTTTTCAAGAAACTTCTACTTCCGGTTATCCAATTATTACTAAAACCTTTTCAGATCTTCCCATGAATGTCCGATTGGGAAATACGTAGTTAAACAAATATAAAGTCTTATAGTTTTTGAGTAATTGTCCTTCCAACATCCCACATACACACACACACACACACACATACACACACACACACACACACACACACACACACACACACATCATCGTAAAAGTGTTAAAATCGGATTATAGGGACCTTAAAACGTGCTTATTCAATAAAATCTGGATATGCGATTTTTAGCATGAATCCAATACCTCCCTTAGCGAGAGGTAAAAATTATGATTTTCATGGTACACATTTATAAAAGTACACGTTAGATGCCAACGTCATAAGGGATGTTGACGGTTTAGCGTGTATCTACATTTCATATTAGGTACACATTAACGTATCCTTAGACACGTTTTTAAAAACTAAAATATATGCGTTTTTATTTTTTATCAACTGATAACTAATCATACAAAATATACGACTAGCTGAGATCAATAGTATGTACTTGAATAAAAATATCTGCGCAATAATTCCATTAATAAATTAACCCTAGACTGGTACTCCAGGGTCAATATGACCTCGCACAATTTTAGTTCGCTAATTGTTTATGCATCTTACACTCTACCGAATTGATACTGCATGTAAATTCGCTTCAGTGAAGCGACGACTATAAGCATCAACGGCTGCAGACTTTCTCAAATAAATACATTACAGGCAAAATATATCTAGAAAATATTTGTCAGAAAATGAACTAGCCGTTATAATAATAATAATAATAATAATATTAATAATAATGTATATTGTTCAACAGGATATACATACGTTTTACAGAATAATATCAACAAAAAGGTTTTACATAAGTAAGAATAATACATTTATAATAAAATACAGACAGAAAATGCTACATCAAAAGAATCAATTTATCTTTAAATTCCTTATAATTAAAACAAAAATTAAGTGCGAAATACACTGTATTGTACGAACGACACATTTTGTTAATGGATGAATTGAATGGTAATTTGTTCTTGAAAAATTACAGACAAATGTGTTTTCATTTCTAGTGTTACAATTGTTTACAAAGAAATTGAGTCATCAATCAAATAATTTACAATTTTATAAACGCCTGTTTTCAAGAGATTCTAAATTAAAATGGTTTAACAAAGAATTGTAGTTACATTCGGGTCAGTGGTGGAATAATTTATAATAAATAACTTTACAGTACTTTTATTTATTTATTTATTTATTTATTTATTTATTTATTTATTTATTTATTTATTTATTTATTTATTTATTTATTTATTTATTTATTTATTTATTTATTTATTTATTTATTTATTTATTTATTTATTTATTTATTTATTTATTTATTTATTTATTTATTTATTTAAATGTACACTGTCCAACAGGCAAAGCCCAATTCTAGGACAGGATAAAATATTAAATTAAGAGGAGATATACATTTGTTAAACAATATACAAAAGTACAATCAAATTAATTTATATACTAATAACAAGAAAAATACTTGGAAGTAATTAAGAAAAAAAATAGCCCCAATTGAATGAGTTAGGTATTTAATAATTCAATTTTCTAATAATAAGTGAATTAAATTAGGTGTTATAAAATATATTTTTGAAATCACGAGCAGACCGAAAAATTGCTGGTACATTGAAGTCAAACTATAAATGTTTTGATATCTATTATTGTAGCTATTTTGTACTCTCTCCTGTAATCAGTTTATTAAGTAGGACTTTAACATATAAAATCAGACTTTCCTAATTTCCTGCTTCCCTAATTATTTTAGGTAAAATACCTTCAAATAAAAATTGTAGAGCATAAAATTCTGCATCTGAATCAATAAGGAACATTAGTTTTGTATACCTTGTAACGGCAGAAATTAGGTATGAAAATGTCGAAAATCACCTCAAAAATAGCCGTAGCCATGGAATTGAGACATACAATAATAAAAATAAATTAACCTAGCTTGACAGATAAATCGTTAACATTTATTAATTTTCCGTTTCAATGTGGTGATTTTCGACATTTTCATACCTAATTTCTGCCGTTAGACGGCAAATAAAATTAATTTTGTTTATTGAATTAGATGCAGAATTTTATGCCCTACAACTTTTATTTGAACCTTTTTACCTAAAATAATTAGGAAGCAGGAAATTAGGAAAGTCTGATTTTACATGTTAAAGTCCTATGTTCGGCTGTGCTGGTCACCATCTTATATATAGGTTGTTATATTTTAATGGACCCAGCAAATATCTCGCTTATTTATTAAGTTAGTAATTTCTTTCATATAACATGATTTATACAGCAACATGTAAGCTACTTAATGACGGATGCACATTCATGATACCACTTCCGTTTTATTAGTAATTAATATCAACTTTGAAATTACAAATGGAACATACTATATTTTTTTACAAATTTGAAAAGTACATCAAATTTGCTTTCAATCATGTAAAATAATCCATGTTACATTATTAAAAAGTAAAATGGCGGGTACTTTTTTATACACCTAGTCGAAAAAAGAAGAGTGAGCCGTGACTATGGCTTGAAGTAAAACAATGAACTAAAACAATTGTAACACGGTAAATTATTACTGTTACAATTGTTTTAGTTAATTGTTTTATTTCAAGCCATAGTCATGGCTCACTATTTTCTTTTCGATTATAGGTGTATAAAAAAGTGCCCGCCATTTTACTTTTTAATGATGTAACATATGGATTATTTTACAAGATTGTAAAGCAAATTTGACGTACTTTTCAAATTTGTAAAAAAATATAGTATGTTCCATTTGAAATTTCAAAGTTGATATTAATTACTAATAAACCGGAAGTGGTATCATGAATGTACATCCGTCATCAAGTAGCTTACATGTTGCTGTATAAATCATGTTATATGAAAGAAATTACTAACTTAGCAAATAAGCGAGATATTTGCTGGGTCCACTAAAATATAACACCTGCATACAAATTACGTGTATATTACTTGTTGCTGCCATAAAAAACAACAAACATGTATAAAAAACAAAAAATTCTCATTGTATTAATGATTTTTAATTACAGGGTTCTAATGACCCTGGTGTACCAATATCGTAACTTTATGGGGTGTACTAGTTGAGGGTTAATAATGTATTATTTTATTATTTATTAGCTTGTGTAAAATACCGTGTTAATATTTTAGCATATTTTCTGTTTAAAGTCGTCACAATGTTGTAGATTTTATTGATCATTGGACTTTTTCTGGATGTTTGTGTTAGAAACTAACTTAATGTAATTAGAACAAAGAATGTAAAATATTTGTGGATGTTCTGTTTTATTGCAGATAATTTATTCTCGCATAGCACGAGTTTGTAAAAACGACTCGGGCGGTCAAGTGATGCTGAAAGACAACTGGACGACGTTCGTAAAAGCGCGTTTGAACTGCTCCATTAACAGCGAGTATCCTTTTTACTTTAATGAGATTCAAGGAATGTCGTACATTGAGGAAGAAAACATAATGTATGCAACGTTCACCACGCCAGCAAACGGTATCGCTGGGTCTGCAATCTGCGCCTTCAACATGAGTGCCATCAACGAGGCGTTCCGCGGGCCCTTCAAATACCAGGAGCACCCCGGAAGCACCTGGGAGCAACATACTTCACCGCACCAGCGACACTTCGAGTGCAAGGCTGACTCTCCACGGTAAGACAAGACACCTAATAACGCTTGCTTACATTTTACACTGCACTACTCTCATATACAGAATGTTCATTTTAAATGGGCACCATTGCTATCTTGAGAACAATAAGAGTTATAAAGACGGTTAAATTATTTTACAAGACAAATTTATAGAAAAGAAAATATTTTTTCCACTAAAAAACAGGAACTAACATTTTTATTTTAAATGAGAACATTTACTCATTCGTTAGAGAATTTAAGGCGGAATTCATTGATATAATATTTTTATACCCTTATATAACGAATTTTTAAAGAAAAATGCATATAAAATTTATACTAATTTGATTAAAATATGGCTGGAATTAGAGTGCCCTGACAGAAAGAAGTGAATATTTTGTTCTTTTAATTTATCACAAATGCCAACATACATACATAAAATCACACGTGTCCCACTTAGTGGGTTAGCAAAAACCCGAAAATAATAACATCAACATCATGCAACACATCCTCACTCTTAACATATTAAAGTGACCGATTTTCGGTAGCGAAATATCGCATCCAGATCACAATAATAGTTACGAAACAATCATCCTTCGCCACACATTCCTGTCTAAGCACACTTCTTTCGCCTCGACCACACTCATAATCGCATTCATACATGCTCTTCTTCTCTTCCAACATGGAAACTTTCTCTCTTTAAGCACCCTACCAACCACATCCATCCACTTATACACTGGTCGGCCACACAATCGAAAACCCTCAACCAAGATATATACGCTTAACAAGCCGTTCACTCGCCATTCTCTCCACATGACCAAACCGCTTCAACTGACTCACACCAACTCTTTTAATAACATTGTTTCTAACCATATATTCTTCATACACCAAATTATTCTTCACGCGATCCCGTCTTACATACCCACATACACCATGTAAATACCTCATTTCCACGGCAGTCACTCTCTTTTTATGCTCTTCCGTCCATGCCCAACATTCGCTTCCATACATCAAAGCAGGCACTAGCATTCCATTATATACACCCATTACCTTACATCTCGCACACACTCTCCTTTCTATCTCTCGATCAATTCGACCATCCCTCGACATCATGCTACCCAAATATACAAACTCATTTAGTTGCTCCAGTTCAATCCATCCACCAACACATTGCACTCAGTCACCAATTTACTCCTTTCAAATACTAACACCCTGGATTGAATAAATGTCAACACAAACAATATATTTACGTATTATAAGGGTATAAAAATATATCACTAAATTCAGAATTAAATTCTCTAACGAATGAGTAAATAAAAAATGTATGTTCTCATTTAAAATAAAAAAAGTTAGGTCCCGTATTTTAAAAACCATAGGTCGAAAAAGATAACTTTTCTTTTCTTTCAATTTGTCTTGTGAAATAGAAATTGGTTGCCCATTTATTTAACCGTCATACCTCTAATAATTCTCGAGATAAAATGAACATCCTGTAGATAACGGAATGACTTCTATTTGTACAAAACGCAGAAAAATTTGGGATACATATCTCATATGATTACTACAGCTCCTCCAGCTCAGTCGAATTAAGAGAATTTGATAAAACAGCGAAAGTACGAGGGTGGTTTGAAAAGTCCGTGCAAAGTTCGAGAGATGGCAACACTGGTACGTATCGAGGTTATGTTTAGTTAGTGACATATCTTGGAAGAACGCTCACCAAGTTTCAACCAGATCGTTCTATTTCTCTGTATTTGACGTTCGTTTAAATTGAGAAAGTCGAGTGATTTTCAAAAAATGGAAGAAAAAGAATTTCGTGCGTTGATCAAACATTATTTATGGAAGACAATTCGCCTCGGAAGACTAAGAAGAAGCTTGATAAGCATTATGGTGAATCTGCACCTTCGATTAGAACAGTTTATAAGTGGTTTCAAAATTTACGGAGTGGGCATATGAGCACAAGTGACGCTGAACGTCCTGGACGCCCTATCGAGGTCACTACTCCAGAATAATCCTCATCGACTATTTGGGAAAGGGTAAAACTATAACAGGTGCATACTATTCATCGTTATTGGACCGTTTGAACACCGAACTGCAAGAAAACGTCCACGATTGGTCCACAAAAAAAGTCCTTTTCCATCACGACAACGCATCAGCTCACTCATCTGTGATTGTAGCCGCAAAATTGATGGAATTAAATTTCCAACTCGTTCCATATCCTCCCTGTTCTCCAGATTTGGCTCCTTCGGTACTTGTTTCCCAATATGAAGAAATGGTTAGCGGGAAGAAGATTTTATTCAAACGAGGAGGTGATTGCAGAAACGAAAGCCTATTTTGCAGAGTTGGACCAATCTTATTTTTTGGAAAGGATCAACAAACTGGAACAGCGTTGGACGAAGTGTATAAGTCTAAAAGAAGACTACGTTGAAAAATAATAAAAAAATATCCCGAAAAATTAAGTAGTTTTCATTTTTGCACGGACTTTTCAAACCACCCTCGTATAGGAGTATATGCTTTTAATAATGAATATTAATAAAAAAAGGTAATGAACCCCTATGTTTCGATTGTTGCTTTGATTCAGGCTGACAGTGGTGAATGTGAAAATTTCTGAATTTCACAAAATTCCTATAAATGCACAGACACAAAATTGTCATTTCTGCGTAACATAGATTGAAAAAGTTCAATCCCTTTAGAAAATACAATACTAACATAAAATCTACCTATTAAAACAATTGATTGCTATGCGTAGTTTTCCGTATCCTGTATCCCGCATCTGCAGTATGCAGCAAATCCTCCTCAAATGCTAGTATTAGATTACACCTTTTCTTATGTAAATTTCGCATATTTGCGTGTCATTGCTACTCGAAATTCCAGGCGTTAATTTATGACCATTTCATCATCGCATAATTTAACAAAAATAATGTATTAACAGTTTGATCGATCAGAACCAGGGTTAATTTTAGTCGTGTTCCTTCGGGCTGTGATTGTCTTGCTTTTGAATCATGATTTTAAAATTATATTAAGAAAACCATTGCAAACCAACATATTTTATAAATAATCTACTGTCAAAGTGTTATAAAGTCAGCATTAAAAATGGATCATATAGAAGTTAAAAAAAATGTTCTTGGTAAGGAATATAAAGTATGTTTACTTAAAGCAAATCTTTTATATAACATATTTTCTTTGTTTTCAAAAATATGGTGGGTCATTTTTTAAATTTGCTCTGAAATGATTCCGTGTGATCACTCAAAAAGGATGATTCAGAAGGGAAAGGCGAAGGTTGTCTAGTGATCACAAAATGAGAAAGTGGAGATAAAGAATAGGAAACGAAAAAACATTCTTCTTCTTGATCATGATCACTTTGATAATTTAGATTGCGAATCACAGCCCGAAGGAACACGGCTTTTTCAACGAGGAACACGCTGTAAAATATCGTTTCCTCGTCGATTTTGCATGAACGATGTTTTATAGTAACTGCGAAATGTGTCATCTATCCGCCATTATATTGAAAATTAATAGAATTTGGTATATATACTTAATCTTTTATATTTAATGCTTTCATTGTCGTCATAAATTCATAATTTGTAATTACTCATAAACATCAAGATTTTATTTTTATTATCAACCGCTCATTGACTTTTATTTGGATACATAAATTGTATCCAGTATTAATTACTTATATTTAAGAGTTATTATTTTAGAATACAGCTTACACCATTGTTCTAAATAAAGTTTATGTTATATTTTGCGAGGTTTTATGATACTTTAAATTTAAAATACAAATTGGTCATAATTTATAATTTATGCATTATGCACAGATAATAATCTACAAATAAAACAATATGTTCCCATGTTAATCATTTGTATACATGCGATACATCATTACATGATACAAACGATAATGTTAAACTACCGTGCATTTTTTTAGTAAAACAAAATTTCATTTATTAAAAATAACAGTTTTATTTTTATTGATTTATACATAAATTTCTGTATATTTCAGTGTAACTAACATAATTTAGCTTTTAATATTAAATTGTATACCAGCATACATTAAAAATGAACTAATAATCACCATGTACAGGCATGCTTCGCTGAACCTCCACAATACGAGCTGTTAAATAGGGTGTTATGTGATTTGGACATTATTAAATCATTATATCATTATTAAACACTTACCAAAGCCATGTGGGACACTGAGCGCAGCTTTGTTGACCAATTTTTTTATATCTTCCAAAAATTGATATCACCTCTACCTCATAATAGTACTCACATTTAATAATTTTATTCCGATTTTTAGAATAGTTTAATAAATAAAATAAATATTTCATCACGGCATATTACCCATTGCTGGGTGTGCCAATCTGCTTTGTATACAGATTTCGGTAATGATGGAATATTTGTACCGTGTGAGCGATTACCAGGCGTCACCTCACGGGCACTCATAGCTGGCGTGGAAAGCGCACCACAGGGGTCAATTTTGTGCCATTAAAATTCGATGTAATTTTTGGCGTCGCTCGGGATCGAACCCGGGTCCCCAAATTCGCGACCCGACACTCAGGCACACGGCCACGAGACTAGTTAACTTTATAAAAAATACATAAATAAGTACAAAACAAAAACAAACAAGTAACCAAAGTAACAATTTATAACATGTTTGTATATGAAGCCAAGCTCGGCTAACTCATATTCGTGACGTCACAATTTTTTTTAATTCATATAGTCAGATGAAATTATAAAAATATCGTCCATTTTATGAATTAGGTACCGTTTCTCCACATGTACAGTATAACAAGGATGAAATAACGTTAACGAATTGGTACGTTATTTTATAACGTTATAAAAAAAACGTTACATAACGTTATAAATAACAATAAAAAACAAAACGACGTTATGTAACGTTACAATAACCGTATTTTTGTAATAAAAGTTCATTAAAATTTAAAATAATGTTACACACTTTATCTTATTCTAGAAATTAAATAAAGTGTTCAACGTTACAGTGAATTATTATTTATTATGTTACGGTTACATAACGTTATTTTGTAATTGTAACATTATTAAAAAAAATTAATAAATGAAACGTTATTATAATATTATACGATACCGTTACGTTACGTTTTCCATCCCTGATATGAAATACAGGAGTGTAGGTTGTCAACATGTATATTATCTACCAAAGGAAATGCAGCCTATAGATACTATATTCAAGTTCAAAGTCAGTCAGAGATTGTTTTATTTGCATCTGTATTCATTATATATAGAATTAATACCCTTAAGGTAATTCGGCGTCTATAGATACCATTGGGAAATTACTATTCGTAATAACTGTAACTAAACAGATGATATTCCAAACATGAGAAAATATGGAACATGAAGTAGCAATTATATCTTTTAATTATTGGCTATAGCTACAATCAATGACCTGAACTACGTACAACTTTATAGGCAGTTTAGAACCAGACACAAAAATAATATTATGGTTAATAACTGTTCATTACAGTATTGAAACCAATGACCTTTTGTTTATTAAACAAGTGCGCTAATGATTGAATTATTACTTCCTATATTTATTATAATATACATATAAACATATAATAATCTTAATCAGTACCAATAACTATTCATTACTGTGTAAACTGTAACTAAGGTGGCAACAAGGATCTGTGCAAGTGCAACTATACTACTTTCGTAATTTCCTACATCTCTAATTATTTTAGGGAAAAGCGATTCGAATAAAATTTGTAGAACATAAAATTCTGCATCGGAACCAATAAGCAAAATTAATTTTGAAAATATCGAAAATCACCCCAAAAATAGCGATAGCCATGGAATTGAAACAAAAAATTAACTCTGTGCTCAAATTTTGTACAAAATTATAAAGGTACACGTTATACAATGGCGTATTAGGGCCTTCTTACCGCCTAGGCCAACGAAACTACGGGCTAGGGGCCGTTTTAATATGGGGTTCACAGATCCCGGTTGCTATGAAATAATTTTTAATTTACCTACTGCATTTTGCAATTTTGATTTCTTATTATACCAAGATATAAAAGATCTACTTCTTTTCTAACAAGACCAATACAATGTATAATTTATGCAGATATTATTTCCTAGACCTATAAGCTCGGCTCATACGTCGATTTTTCGAAATCATATAGGCCCCGCACATTCAAATATCTACGAAAATTTGACAATAGAATCTGTTTTTACAAATATTTTGAGGTCCCGCTAATAATATATTCTCGAGACTCCGCAAAATCGCCAACCGGCCATAAGGAGGAATAACACCTTCACCTTCCCAAAATATTCTGCCAAGATTTCACCTTAAACTAATATCGAGCATGCATACATACATACATAAAATCACGCATGTCCCACTTAGTGGGTTAGCACAAACCCGAAAATAATAATAACATCAACACTTTCAACATATTAAAGTGACCGATTTTCGGTAGCGAAATACCGCATCCGGATCACAATAATAGTTACGAAACAATCATCCTTCGCCACACATTCCTGTCTAAGCTCACTTCATACATGCTCTTCTTCTCTTCTCACTTGGAAACTTTCTCTCTTTAAGCACCCTACCAACCACATTCATCCACTTATACACTGGTCGGCCACACAAACGCAAATCATCAACCAAGATATACAGGGTGTCCCTTAACTTGGTGCACAAACTTTAAGGGCATATAATACTGATCAAAATGAGTAAAAAAAGCTTAGTCAAAATGTGTCCGATCTTTAATAGTTTCCCAGATATAACGCAGTGAAAAATGAGTTTTTACGAGATTTACCTTTGCTATCTCAAAAACTATAAGAATTACGATTTTGATTAATTGAGACTTTTTGTTTACCTTTGAGAGGTAATCTTAGATGGCCTTTTGTTATTTTATAAAAATCAAAAGTGAAATGTTGTGGCGACCTTGGTCAATATTTAATTTTCATATAACTACGTAACTATAAGAAATTGAGAAAAATGTTTCATATAAAATTTTATTGTTTTTTATAGTCTTTTTACTGACATAGACAAAATTTTATTCGATCGTTATCTTTGTCAGTTTTTCTTAGATTTTTCGCTTTTCTCGGAAACAGTTGAAGATCATTCCTATGTTGATGAAGCTTTTTTATTCATTTTGGGCAGTACTATATGCCCTTAAAGTTTTTGCTCGAAGTTAAGGGACACCCTGTATACGCTTAACAAGACGTTCACTCGCCATTCTCTCCACCTGACCAAACCATCTCAACTGACTGACACCAACTTTCTTAACATATAGCAAATTATTCCTCGCGCAATCCCGTCTTACATACACCACGCAAATACCTGCGGTACTATTTAATTAATCAGCTTTTTCTTTTGTAGATATTTTTATTTTTTACATTATAAATAAAGATGTGTACTTGTTTTTTACTATAAAGAGGGAGGGGGCCCGAAAAATATTTGGCCTAGGGCCTAAGGAGCCCGGGCTTCTGGCCTAAAATCCTACGACCCCAGGATTCACCGGCCGCGAAGAGCTAAACAAATACAACAACCGAGACGTATCCACGGGGGCGCAAAAAATCAAGGGTTTCTGGCGTCAACTACGTTAATACACCCCTGACGTTATATATTTACCTACCTACGTAATTATAAAAGAACAGAAGTAAAACACTGACCAAATAATTTGTTGTAGAAACAACCACCTGGTAGACAGCTCGCGTTATCAGCTAATGAACAATGCAGTGCAATCCACGTCTCTCAACCCTTTGCATGTGGCTGAGCTCGAGCGCTTCACACATATCACGATTGACGTACTGGCAACCAAATTACACACTGCTGTGCATGTTATGTACGTTGCAACTCTATCCGGGTTGGTGAAGAAAATTACTGTTTTGCCGCGAACACAAGAAACTTGTGTTGTAGAGGTTTGGAGTCCTGTGCCCTTTGACGCCCCAGGTTCGATCAAGACGCTCAAATATCTCAAGGACACGGTAAGTAAGCTTGCAATAATGACAAATGATATGGGTTAATTTTTTTTTTAATTCGGATCTTAAGTAAAAATGCCGCGGGAATACGAATATAACCCCCATGTATTTCTCCGACTCCCTCTTTACACAATTTATTTCATATAAATATACTTAAAGGGCCGCGTGTACCTGTAAAAAAATTAAGAAACCCTGGACTAAAGTAACTTTTAAGTACAGACAGGGTATTGTGGTGTTGATCGCGACACCGGAACATACGACTTTAACATGTAAAATCATACTTCCGTAATTTCCTGCATCCCTAATTATTTTAGAAAGCTTCAAATAAAAGTTGTAGAGCTTAAAATTCTGCATCCGACTCAATAAGCAAAATTAATTTTACATGGTTTTTAACGACAGAAATTAGGTTTCAAAATGTCGGAAATCACCCCAAAAATAGCGATAGCCATGAAATTGAAACAGCTGTCAAGTTAAATTAGTATATTTTTATAACGCATCATTTATAATATCTGTTCAAGTGAATAATTATCTATTAATTTAAATAAATAATTTCTCACTTACCAGAAATTGCAAATAATAATAAAAATAATTTAACCTAGCTTGACAGATAAATCGCTAACATTTGTTAATGTTTAGTTTCAATTCCATGGCTATCATTATGTTTAGGGTGATTTTCAACATTTTCACACCTATTTTCTGCCGCTATAGAAGATGCTTATTGATGAATGTAGAATGTAGAATTTTAAACTACAATTTTTATTTGAAGCTTTTTTACCAAAAATAATTAGGGAAGCAGGAAATTACGAACGTATGATTTTACATGTTAAAGTCCTATGTTCCGGTGTCGTGATCAACACATTGTATATCGAGTATAGTGCTTTAAGAGTAAATTTTACACCTCAGAGTTATAGACAGTTTGAATTTTTTCTCTTTCAACTATTGCGGTCCGTATACATATAAAAATATCTTTCTTAGTCTATAATTCAATACAGGAAGATTGGACGTAACCTTTACGAACCATATCGTCCAAAATAAACTAAAACTCTAATTTTATTGCGGGAGTAGAACTTCAATGTAACATTTTTACGTGAATAGCCATAAAAGCGCACCTCAATTGAATACATATGAATTCAGAACTCCGTATACATCGGATCGGACCACCATTTGCTACGCATCGATGCTCAGCACTGCAGAAGGCATGTCTCGCGAAGTAGCTGCCTCAATGCAATGGATCCATACTGCGGCTGGAACGAACTGCAGGATCTCTGCACTCCTGCTCCGGATGGGGATCCTCTAGCCAGATTCTGGAAGCAGAGCGTCACTTCCTGTCCTATTCTCGACGCACCGGGTAAGTTACTAAACTATAATAACTTATCAGATAATATACGTACTCGTACAGTAAAAATGCGTTAAGATGGTAGGTACTACCATGGAAGCATTTACATTTCTTTCTAACATAACCAATACAATGTTATAATGGGGTCATTTAAAAAAAAAAAAATTCTTATAAAATCGTGAAATCCGTCTCATTTAATAAATATAGTAATATAAAATAACATGAAATATGCGACTTTTCATTCATAAATTTGCTAATGAACTTTCGCGGCTGTAAAATTCGTGACGTCACGGTTTGTTACTCACACAAAGACATTCATCTCACACACACGCAACGGTTGACGTAGTTTCCGTTTGCTGTTGTAAACAAACTAACCTAAAATTGTGACAGGTGACAGCAGAGTTAAGAGTAACGATATGTAAATAAAACATTTGTCAAAATGAATACCAAAAGTTCTATGAAATATGCTTTTCGTTAACAATATGTTTCTGTCACAAAATCAAACTGACAAGTGATAACCCAAACAATCATAGTTCCAAACACAACCGGTAGAGAGCTACTGCCGCATCCGCCAAGCCGTGACGTCAGCGTCCAAATATTTGAAAGACAACTTTATCTCTGATTCCAAAGACTTGTATTTAATTTAATATTTAATTTGACCTATTCTTTTAAGAAAAAAATAAATTAGAAAATGTGAAATGACCCCATCCATGCAAACATTTCCTAGACTTATTAGTGAAAATGATTGTTGGAAAGTTGGGCTCAGGCGTAGATTTTTCAGAATTCTGTCCGAGGCCCCGCGCTCACATGGGCCCTGCACATTCACATATCTAAGAAAATTTGGTAATAGAATCTTTTTTTATAAATATTTTGGGCCCCGTTAATAATACATTCCCGAGACGTCGCAAAAACGCCAGCTGGCCCTAGGGAGGAGTAACACCTTATGAAATATTCTATTAAGATTTCACCCCAAACTAGTATTGAGCATGCGGTACTATATAATTGATCAGATTTTTCCCTCCGTAGGTAATTTTATTTTTTCTATAATAAATAAACTTATAAATATATAAAGATGTGTACTTGTTTTTTACTATAAAGAGACGGGGGGGGGGGCGAAAATCTGATTTAAATACAAACAGATTGAAATGAAATTTAAATATATTACTTTCGTGGTTTTTTATCAGTTCAAAACGATTTTCCAATGTTTTAGTTGCTACATCCAGTGGAACATTCTAAAAATGTATCTCAAATTGGTTGGCCATAAGCCATATAACGACACTTGACAAAATGAATCCGAAAATGCGTCCCTAAATTCTGTGAAATGAGGCAGTCGCCTCTCTGCCTCGTGCCACCGTCCGGCCCTGAGTCTAGCTGTCAGTGGTCTAGACATTTAAAGTGTTGACAATTAAGTCTATAGGTTATTGCAGGCCTATGTATAGGGTTGACAGTTGGTTATGGATGCCATATGATACCCTCACCCTGCACCCTGCATCCCCCAAGACGTCCTCTTACGAAGATGATAACGTTTTTAGCTGTTTTTAATTAGTCTGGTTTATACTCTAATGGAGTAAACATTTAAAGTCGGTATTTGTCTCTCATAGCAAAAAGTCATGTAGAGTATGAATTTTGGCTCGCGTTCTGCGAGTATTTCGCCCTAAGAATGCAACATCTTTAAGATTATGTTTAGTTTAGTTAATAATAATAATAAATAACTTTATTGACAAACGTCAAAGGCGAGGTTCAGCCAAGGCTGTTCTACCACCTAACCAAAAGATTACAAAGAAAAATATTCCAAAAACAATTACATAATAAAGGTTCAAAAATTCATACAATAATTTTAGTAATGTAGTATTACAAAGAATAAACTAAAACAATATATGTATACTGAACTAATTATTAATTTAAGCAAAAATGTACATAAATATATAAAAACTGTAGAAGATCAAATCATATAGTTCAGCAAATTTCAAAATAGAAAAACATAGAAAAAAAAAATTTAGGGCAAAAATAGGAGTTATTATTTTAAGGTACGGAGCACCTCTTTTACGTTATTTTTAAAGGAATCGTAAGAACATTCTCTAAGGTTATATGGTAACGAATTATAAAGTGTAGGAGCCAAATAAGAAAAAGAGTTTTTATATTTTACCTTATTATAACTCGTTGCCTATTAGAGTATATAAATTATTCTTAAATTTTAATTTATTAATTAAATATTGTGGATAACCCGTAGTTCTTATTTTGTGTATTAGACAGAGAAGTAGCGTTTTAAAACGGCCATCAATCAATGTTCGCAACAGAACGGTAGTGTGAAATGTGATCATACTTTCTCACATTAAATACAAATCGCAAACAACTATTTTGAAAAAAGGTTAATTTTTTGCTTATTGCCTTTAGTCAAATTGGGTACATATACACAGACAAGGTAGTCAAACAAGGGTAATATAAGAGATTTGATAAGACGCAATTTGACCTCCGGCGATAAGAAATTTCTGAATTTATAAAGTTGTTTTAACTTTAACTTAGCGGCTATTAATTTCTTAAGTAAATGTGTCGAAATAGTAGTTTTTCATCAATCAGCATACCAAGACTTTTAACTACATCACTTGGTTTAATTAGTGTTCCATTTAATATTATATTATGCGTTAATTTGGAGTCCATTGTTATGTACACAAGCGCAAAAATTTTCAAGATCCTCATTTATAGTTACTGATTTATCATGAATTTCATCTTTATTAATTGTTGCAACTAGTTGCGTGTCACCTGCACAGGAATGTGCACTGCAAAATTTTAATGAGTTTGGTAAGTCAGCTACATACAATAAATAGAATAGAGGGCCTAAAATAGATCCCTGAGGTACACCTCGAATTGCAGGAAAGACATTAGATTTAGAAAAAGAAGATATGGATAATGTTAGTGCATGTAAATAGTTTAAAATCTCAAGAATGTCCGTGTCGCTGTGTCCGTAATATACAATAAATATCCAAGTGTGTATGTGTGTGTTCCTCCTCAATAAAGTGGTCATCGGCGGTAAGTGCAAGAGCACCAGCATCAAATTATTTATTTAAATTTTGTTAAATATATTTCGTCGATCGCAAAATTAAAAAGCTCCATTATAAAAAGTGTAAATAGATATAATCAACAGTACGAAATTTATTGTATTATGTTAATAACAGTATTGTGTTTCATTTGTTTACATTTGAATCTGCCCACCTAAAACTTCAAGAATTCATATTTTTCTTAGTTAAAACTTTACAGTAGTATCATTTAAATTGTAAATGAACTAGTTATTTATTAATGATAAGATTTGTGTTGAATTTATTAATTCACAACGACTTCTTCATAAATTACACTCATACAGGATTATTTATCACGAATGAAAAAGTTGGGATAATTATAAATATCCTGTGAAGTTAAAAGAAAAGTGAAAAACCAATATACATTCGCAGACATATTCAAATCACTTCACACTTGTAGAGACATATGTATTACCGAAAAAAAACGTGGTATAAAGTTTTGATTTACAATAGAATATATTACATTACGCATAGGTCACTTACATTGTCGAACTTGACATTGAAGTTAAATTCAATTACGCGTGGGACAGATACACAATCAGTGGTACATACAGTTGATAGGAAGTTAGATTAGTTGTAATTCTAATTTAAGTGTCCACCTAGGTGTCCACACAAATTCAGAAATTCTAACTGACGGCTGACCACAATCATAAAATTATCATATCTGTATACTTTTTATCATTAATCTATAGTGTATAACAACACTTAAACTGCATTCACATAAAAATACATGCGCAAATTTTAAAAGCAGTAAATACGAACTTTAAAGAATGAATACTTTCATATTAAAAATTTTGTCGTTGTGACAGGTATATTTGGCATCAAATAAATGCAAGACAGATGGTTCCGGATTTATGCCAATTTATTCCGTGAGAACCATTCCCGGTTTGTAGTTTTGCTGGGCCGTGGACAGAAAGCAGAATAAAATCTGAAAATTCCTGAAAGTGAAAATTTTAAATAGTGATGCTGCCGTTCTTTTTTTTAATTTTTCAATAAGTAGTACCTATCATATAATATGTACGTTATCGTTTAACGCTCAACAGGCAAAAAACAGTTACAAAACGTTGTGGATTTATCTAAACTTAAAAAGATCGAAATTTATTTGTTATTTTTTAAACAAATTATAAAAACATAACTTAATCTAACAAACAAATGTAGGTATATACATAATTGCAATCCTCCGCCCCCTTCAGAACGCTAATAATAAAAATTGACAGATATAGAATGAGAAAATCATTCATTTCTTACTACTATTATTTAGTTAGCATTATTTTAACCAGGGCATCGAATCCGAACCAAAACCGGAACCAAACCTTAACATTTTAGCGAACCCAAACACAGAACCGAACCTCAGATATATTTTTCAATTGAACCCGAGTCGGAACCGAATAGGGTATTAAAATTCGGGTTCGGTTCAGGTTCGTTTTGAGTTCGAAACGTAAGCATAATCGTAATATAGCCAATAATCGACGCCTTCGGCGTATGCGTTACTACCTGCGTGTGTGTTGGCTGTTCGTGAAAATTGTGTTCGTGTTCTTTGCGTAAATTCGGGCTCGCATTTTAAATGATTTCTATATAAATTTGTTATTAAGAAAACATTAATTCAATTTTCATTACCTGAACCCGGAACAAAACCGCAAATTTTATTAATGTTTGAACCAAAACCGCACCCGAACCCATCTCTCAAAAAAGAAATTAACGGAACATGAATCGAACCCAATTTTTGGCGGGTTCATCACCGCTTATAACGTAAGCATTTAACATGTACCTACCTTTATAATTAGATACAAATTTACGCCATGTACGTTAATTTATAGGCTGAAACCGCTGAAATGGTATACTTTTCTAAATATAACAAGAATGACCTAACCGAACGCACAAAACTTGGCCCGAGTTTTCCAAGCGTGACTTTTGTGAACTTAAAGAAATATGCTAGTCAGATTGTAAAATATCGCTAAGTCAACGAATAGTAGGATTACGTTATAAGCGGTGATGACGTTTTAGCGTGTACCTACATAGGTACACATCAACGTGTCCATAGACCCTTCCTTTTTAAAATCTAAAATTTATATTTTTTTTCCACCTAGTTGATGGAGGCTGGAGCAATTGGGCCGATTGGTTCCTCTGCGAACAGAAGAACACCAGCGACATAGACTCTTCGGACAAAGACCACTGTCTTTGTCGTACCCGCACTTGCATCAATCCAGCCCCTCAAAATGGTGGCTCCGAGTGTACAGGTGTCTCAATTATGGTCACTAATTGCACCGTTCATGGCGGCTGGACTCCTTGGTCAGCTTGGTCCGCCTGTAGTCAAACCTGCGGCATGGCTGTGAAAACGCGCCGGAGAACCTGCGCTAACCCTGCACCAGCTCACGGAGGTCGAATTTGCGTGGGGTACGACTACTCGGAAATCTATTGTACCAATTCGCCGCCATGTCCAGCACACCAACAACCTCCTAGAGATGGTCAATGGAGCGCGTGGACCCCATGGGAGGAATGTTCAGCCACTTGTGGAGGTGGATATAGGATAAGGAGAAGAAGATGTGATAACCCACCACCTCAAGGTGGGGGCCAAGAATGCCAAGGAAGTCACGTTGATTACGAGTTGTGTAACACTGAACCATGTCCAGAGTTGAAAAAGATGAGCCCGTGGTCGCCTTGGATGATTTCTTCTAATGGTTAGTAGATAACAATTATTTTAATTATAAAATAATAGAAAATGTTTACTTAGTTATATATTTTCGCAATTCAAATATTAATATTTGTGAAACATACTCAGTTGTGTACTGTATAATCTTATCAGTTATTACCAGAAAGATAATCGGTTTCTTATAACGACGAATAGTTATTCATTTGTTAAAGGAAATAATAAATTCTGTAATTTTTCTGTGCGTATCAGTTAATCATACATAATTCAATGTTGTAGCCAAAGTTTACATATTGTTGATTATTGCATCCTGTATTATGGTAGAGTGTTAGTGTCTGAGCGCATAGGTCGAGGGTTCGAATCCGGGTCAGGGAATTTTCTCGTCTGGCTTTGATCAGTATCCATTCCCGTTACCTTTCCAAGTTGGGATTTGGGATAGCATTAAGGTAGTTGTCACTCGAGTATACCTATTCAAAAACTTGTTCTATGTTCAAAATAAAAATTAAGCTAATGCAGTTTATATTTGCAATAACTTATATTTTTTAACATTATATTATACACACAGATTGCATCAAAATAGTTAAAAGCTAATATCAAACACTGTAACAGATTAATTTTCTTTATCGTAGAAAAGTTTTTTTTTTTCAACTGTACCACTCGCACTAACACATACACAAGTGTCATACTTCAATATACTCACACTACAGTATGAATGTTGAAGAATAACTATGGCAACGTCGCACCTAGATATTTACTGGTACATTCGGGTATAAAAGTAAAAAGATATTTTGAGATATAATACTAATTCTAAACTACAAATGGGAACTGCAAAACAAATTAATATATTTCTTTCTTAAAATTACAAAAGTAGTATTTCCTTCGAATGTACGTCTGAAATTCTTTTAACCAAAGATCACTTCTTATTCGCTAATACCAAGCGGGCGTTGTTAACTTAACTGATACTCCATCTGGAACGCTTGTACATGGTTGTCAAGTATAATTCTACCTATTTATCGTATCTTCAGATTATATTTTTCTAGAGGCAATAAAATTAAATCTGGATGGTAAATAATTTTCAAATTTTTACATAAAATCCGTTAATTAGTTTTCTATAACATACTAGTTTTTTGATTAAATGTTTGTATGGATATAAAAGTTATAATTTAAAATGTTGTGTTTATTTTGCCATTTTTTATTCTTCACGTGTTAAAAAGGCCAAATTTAATTGCAAATATTTCAACTACCGCGTGGTCAATTGTTTTAAAACTTGGAGAGCAGGTAGATTATACTTTAGTTGAGATGTACTTTCATTTAATTCTGGGTAAAATGGTTTCACGATATAACTACCTTAAGTTGACAACCCCCAACAATCGGGCGCTGCCTAGGGGTCGCAACATTTTTATCATAGAGTCACCCTAGGGTAGTTTTTCGCAAGACAAGATGTCTTGTCTTAGTAGGCTACTTCTTGTATTGTCTTGTAAAACAAAATTATCAATTATTATTAATTATTACTTAAAATTAATAATTTTCCATTTTTAAATAAATATTTTTCTACTAGAATTGAAACGACAACAAAAGCACAAATGATTGTTAACCCTTGATCTATAGTGAACACGAATTAAGCACCCATATTTTATAAAACGAAAGACCGAGTAATATTTAACACCTCTATAAATGATATTGAATCTTTATTAGGTGGCTATATTTAGGTGTTATATTGTCATTTATTATAAATATAGAATTACCAAAACAAATATGGCATATGACTGAGGGTTCATACTTTTGCTGGTGTGTGTATATTAATATAAAAAAATCTGATGTGGACACCACACGACTTCCTTGTACGATTATTAAACTATACATATTTTTTTAATAAATAAATTACAAAATATTTTTTTTAACTTCAATACAGTAAGATATATAGCGACCATAAAGGGAGTTTTTAAAGAGAGTTTTGATTACAACAAAGAAATATTTTATTACAACAATGAATATGACTAATTTCACAATAAAAATATAATATTTGTTATTGTACGAATCATAAAATTGCACGTATTTAACATAATTTGACATGAACATTTTTTTTATGTTTTTGTCTTAATCCATAGCAAGCTTTATTACAAAAACAAAAAAGTATATAATTTTTAAATTTACATATCTCGCTTATACAAAGGGCTAATTTAATAATACTTGATGTGCTAGACGCAGAAATTAATTCTCTAAAACTTTTATTTGAAGCATTTATTTCTAAAATCAAAATAAAATCATTTTATTCAAGAAAAACTGTTAAAAACTTCAAGTAATGTACCACTTCCGGTTAGCCTATTTTAACCAAAATGTATTATGTTATTTCGATTGACATAAAAGTCTTGTATACCAAATTTGAAAAGTTTTGGATTATATTTTAAAACAGTTTTTCATTAAAATCTATTATAGGGTTCACGTAAAGTGCCACTTCTGGAAATTGTGTAATAACCAGAAAGGGAGGTGCACAACTAGATGTTATAGGAGTCCTAAATACAAAATTTCAACTTTCTACGGCTTACCGTTTTTGAGTTATGCGAGATACGTACGTACGTACGAACGTATGTACAGACGTCACGACGAAATTAGTCAAAATGGATTCAGGGATGATCAAAATGGATATTTCCGCTGAAATCTGGAAACCGAAATTTTTCGCGATTACAATACTTCCTTTACATGGATATATGTAATATAAATAGTTTATTGTTATGTTAGTTAAATATAATTAAATATCGATCTTTGTTATAAAACTAATATCATTATTAAATATTTAATGAAGCGATAAAGAAACAAACATTATTCTCCTAGTTAAACTAACTAATCTGAAAATTCCTTGTTGTAGGTTCAAGCCTAACCGACGGCTATATCGAAAAACGCTTCCGGTGCGCCTGTCGCGCCCAAACCCCAGACGCATCCTTCATCAAGGTCAGTATCGCTAAAGAAGAAGAACGTTTCTGTCGCAACGACGGCAGCTGCACACGCCGAGACCATGACGACTCTGAACACAAATGGTCCGACTGGAGCAGCTGGTCTGAATGTTCTTCCCCGTGTGGCGGCGGCTTCCAGTTCCGTACTAGACAGTGCGAAGGCCGGCAAGAAGAATGTGTAGGGCCTTCGTACATGTCTAGAACTTGTAATTCGCACAGATGTAGAGGTGAATGGAGCTGCTGGACGGAATGGTCGGTTTGTTCAGTTACTTGCGGGATTGGAGTGAAACATAGAAAAAGGACTTGTTTGAGTGGCAAAAATAAGGATATGGTTGCGAATAACTGTGAAGGAATTAATATTCAGGAAGAGCCATGCGAAATGCCCTCTTGTGCTTGTAAGTACAAATATTCCTAATAAATTTAACCGATTAAATAGTATTATTTTGATGCAAATTATATTTTATAATATGGAATTCTTTGATGAATGTGGTTGGTAGTGGGCTAAAAGCTAAAAGAGAGAAAGTTTCCGAGTGGCAAGAGAAAAAGAGCATGTATGAATGCGATTATGAATATGGCCAGACGAAAAAAGTGTGCTTAGGCAGGAACGTGTGGCGAAGGATGATTGTTTCGTAACTATTATTGTGGTCCGTATACGGTATTACGCTACCGAAAATCGGTTACTTTAATATACCGGATGTCCCGAATCAAAAGTTTGATGGTTCATTAATTTGACGAATTTCAATAAATAACTTGAGGTCATCAGCGTACATAAGGCAATGTAAATATTTAATAACAGAAACTGTCATTTATAAAAAGATTAAACAATAAAGGGCCTAGTAATAAACCTTGTGGTATGCCAGAGGCTGCCAAAAAATTGAGGAAATAAAGCCGAATTGATTTCGGTCCTGAAGATATAATCCTAGTAAATCAATTAAATTGTGTGAAAATCTTCGTTTTAATTTAAGTAGTTTATGATTAACTGAATCAAATGCTTTACAAAAATCAATATAAATAACATCTAGTTGATTTTTATTAGCAATTCTTTTAAAAATGTGCTGGCAGAAATTCGTCAAGTTATTTTTCGACAAAGCCATGCTGAAAGTTTGTAATAGAATTTTTACATTAATACTTGTAGAATTAATGAAATGAAATTGGGTGATAGTTATTTATTTTATTTCTGTCACCTGATTTGAAATAATATAATAATCCTCACCTCATCGATAACAAACTGATGAATTGTATATAATTTGCATTAGGTACATTTTGCCTAAAATGATTTAATTTAAATATTCTCTTACAAACATCGCGTGGATAAATCGCTCCCTTTAAAATTAACTTAGTAAAATGAAGATTAATGAACTTGTCATGAATAATTACATTGGGCGTATTTATTTAAAGCTTTACTGGGATGGGAGAAATGGACAGCATGGTCACTTTGCGACGAAAACAACGAACAACATCGCAAGAGAAAATGCAGAACTTCAAATCCTGGACCACATCTCTGCCAAGGTGACAGTGTAGAAACTAGAATGTGCCTTCCAGATCAGTCCAATGGTAAGAAAAAAATATTCTTTCTAAATTACCTTCAATATTATTATACAACCTATACAATATTTATATCGTTGAAATCGGAAAAAAATTAAATAATGTGCCTATTTCACATTTTCTGATTTTTTTTTTTGTAACTTGTAAGGTGCATTCACCATGCACCTTACAAGTTTTTAGAATCAGAGATATGATTTTTTAATAAATATTTCAACGCTGACATCACAGCTTCACGGATACGACATTCGCGCTCTACCGGTTTAGTTTGGACCTATGATTGTTTTGTTTTGTAAGAACATAACATGATTACATGGTTGAATTCAGAAAAAATACTCTATCGAATGAGGCTAAAAAATATATCCAGATCCAAAACCGACCACCGCCATTATTTTCTTTATTATTATAATTACAAAAAAATATTATAGAACGAAGTTGTAGGAGACCAAGGGGGACATCCCATTAGAGAAGAAAATATTTTTTTAAATCAGTGGTTCTCAAGTTACAACATAAAATTATATTTTTTCAAATGGGATTATACATATTTTGTATACCTATTCGATAGCGTCTCTTTTTCTGAATTCAACCATGAGATTATTTTATATCCTTACATAACAAAAATATTGAGAAAAAATCAATTGAAATTTAAATAAATTTGATTTTTATAGTTATTTTTCAGTAGGTTATGAATGAAAAACAATGGAGCTTAAATTAAAATAAAACAAATATTTGTTAAAAACGTTATAAACAGTGTTCTATTAGATTTCTATCCTAAATAATCCAAATTGACAAATAGCAGTTTTTGTTTTTCATGCATAGCCTACTGAAAAATGACTATAAAAATCAAATTTATTTAAATTTCAATCGCATTTTTTTTCTTTAATAAGTGAATATTCCCCTTGATTTACTACAACTTTTATTTGAATGATTTTCTTCTATTCCTAATAATAAAGAAAGAATCAAACTGATCACTTTTCTTGTGTTTCAAACGACGTTGAATAATTAGAATTTTATTAAATGATTTCAGATCTGACTGCCCTGGGCGTACAGTACGATAAGAACCTCCATGTAGCATCAATTTCAACGGGCGTGGTGCTTGCCTACTGTTTTGCTGGTTTTATCGTCGGATTGGCCTGTGCATGTTTCCTATTTTTCTTTTACATGCGTCGGAAACGCCCGCGACTACCCAGTTCGCCTCATTATTTGCCATCAAAACAAAATCCTTACATAACTGTGCCACTACAAGAAGTTCCTTCTAAACGACATGCATATGGTTCACCATCTAGTAGTAGTAATGGTTCTATTATAATGCATAGTCCTAGTAATAATACAGGCACGCTAAAACTTTATTCGAAGACTATGGCTGATTATGATACGGCAACAATTAAAAGAAATTCACACAGTTTAAATAATGGACATACTAAAAATGATTCTGAAGTGCTTGATAAATATTATTAGGTTCCTAACCTAATTTTAATTAAAATTTATTCTCCCAGTGTCATATTTTCTTCCTGTGTATTTATTTTTTAATCATTGCATTTTAAATACAGACAGAAAATAATTGTTCGCGATAAACACTACCCAGTAGAAAGAAAATTATAAGAAAAACAAGATACAGAAGGGTCCAATGCAAAAAGTGGACAAGTCCACTTTTTATAAAAAATGGGATAGTGTTATGGATATGTACTTTGACAACCGAGTGAGTTTCTTCGCGTGAACAATATATTCATATTTTTACAATCTACTAATTGAAACCGATAACATTTACTCATTACAAATTGTACATATTAGGAGTATTTTATCATTAAATAATTATGTATTTTACTCATAATTGTATAACTACAACAGTATAACTCATATTGAGTGTTTTGTAAATATTTTTTATTCAATATTTGGATTAAATTATGTATTAACACTTATTTATAATATTTTAATTAATCATCCCTTTCTTTTCCAATTCCATGACGTCACACTCCAAAATGGGTAGAGATAGGAAACTGCCATATTGATTTTTGAATTCTACGTTTCAAGTCACATATATATCCAAACTTTGACTACTTCATAATTATAAACAGAGGCGCTGTGAATGTTTAATGTTTCATTTTTAAAAAAGTGGATTTTTTCTACATTTTCAGAAGTTCATTTGAATTATGAAAACTAATATCACACAGACCGACATTTCACCAAACAATATTTAAAATCTGGTTAAATTTTTTAAACATTTTCCAAAAATTATATGACAAATCCTAACTTTATAGCCCTATATCTCAAAAACTAATTAAGATATTTTAATTCTGTTTGAAAATTTGAAATTCTTATACATTTCTGCATGACACATAAAAATTATTTACTTTTGACCGGTGTTTACAATTTCACCAAACGATATTTAAAAAATGATTAAATTTTTTAAACATTTCTCAAAAATTGTAACAAATTTTGGTTATATCGGCCTATATCTCAAAAACTAATAGAGATAATTTAAACCCTTTCAATTTGTCCAAAAATCAGGTGACCTACTTATTTTCATAACCTACCTTGTATTGTCGAAATTTTGGCCAAAATTCAAGGTGCCGTTGATATTTCATCCCTGCTTTTTTCAACACACATAAACATTGGTAGTCGAAAATTAGTCTAAATAAACTTGTAACACTGATAAACACCAATACACGTAACATACACACGTCATCACTAATAACATTTGGTATTATCGTTTATATGAATTAAATAGTTAATATTTTACATATTTACAAGTAAACTAAAACACTAAATACATGTTTGAGGATCTTATCATCACTATACTTATTATCCTTTCTTAAAAATGTCCTTAAAATGGTCCTTAAAGTCTATTTATACAACTGACATTACTTGCAAATGTTTAAACAAAACACAAATCAGCCATTTTGCTCTAAACATCAAATTAATTAACAAATATATTTATTTCATTTATTTGATGATTATAAATGCTGATAATTTATATTTAGCAATAATATTAATAAATATAAACATTTTTGAAGTTAAATTTTGAAATTTATTTTTAAAAATTGAAGAAAAGTTCCAAAAAAGACCCTATTTTGTATTGGTAGCGACATCTCTTGAGCTTTTGGCCAAACTATGAAACATATAATTTTTAAATAAATTATTCTAAAATCACAGGAATTGTTGTCGAAAATTGTATAATTCCACCCAGTTTTGGGTGGTGAATATCTACCCATTTAAGGGTTGAATATATAGCTTTAATTTTGCCAAAAATGGATTCCTTGAGTAAAATTACATATGTATACAACTTTTTGTTAAAGATACATTTTTAAATTAATTAATTGTTAATCAGAAGTTCATTAACCTTTGCAAATACTGGTAAATATTATTTTACGAATATATTTATAGAAATTGGACCAGTTCAGCAAAAACTTTGCAAATTAGGATATGCATATAAGAAACTACATAGAATCTAATGGTGCTATCGACAAATTTGTACCTCCATCCATTTTTGAATAACAAATAACCACTCATTAATTGACGGGAGGTAATATTTAAAAATATATAATATATTATAATTTATAATATTAACAAAATATGTTTTTTATTAAGTAAAAACAATAAATTCATTAATTTTCCATTAAATTATGCAAATTTTGATATCTGTACTGACATCTGTAGTCAACAAATGTGTACTACATACATGAAAATTTTATAAAATATTTATTATTATTTTTATGTATCCTGAGATATTCAAAATCATTGAATTATGATGTAATTTATAATAGTTTTTAATAAAATATTTATTGCATGACAAACATAGTCGAAATGTGTTTACTTTAGCTAGGAAATGGATTTTCTCAAAATTGTTAATACCAATTTAATACTACTACTGTACTCTATGTTGAAAATTGTGAACTATTGTTTAATGTTGTGTTGTAAGCAAGTACGTTGATGTATCGTGTAAATAGGCGAAAATCAATAATATTGACTGTTTAACTGCGCATGATCACTTTTATTGATTTTTCGATTGTGGGACGTGATTTGCATTCCATACATGTCGAAACAATTTTTTTGCTATGGGAATATTATTTATATGAGCATTTAAATGCATATTAAAATCAAGCCCCTTGCAGAAAGGGCCTGCACTGGAAAATAATGAATAATTTCGTGTGCTGTCATAAAAAAATTTAACCTTATATTTGTATTTAAATTTCTTTTATTGTTTATTGTAAATAAACGATTTGAATTACGCATTATTTTGGACATTTGGTTTCATAAATATTTTTTACTAATTTATTCGTTGCTGCTAGACCAGAGTAAATATTTTGAAAATTATTTTATTGACCTTTACAAATACTGGTAAATATTGTTTACTTATTTATTTATAGAAACTGGACCAGTTAAGCACAAATTTTGAAAATTGAGATATTTATATAAGAAAGTACGTAGAATATAATGGTGCTATCGACAAATTTATACCTCTACCCATTTTTGGGTAACAAATAGTCACTTATTAATTGGCAGGGGGAATAGTTTTATTTTATCAAAAATCGATACCCCGGCTCCTGTTCCCTAAACGGTTTAAATAATATAATCCATATGGCAAGAAATGTTTCTAATTAAATTGTAGGGGGGTTTGTATTGAATTTTTTTTCGATTATCCAACTTTTCATGTCTATAATGAAACTTTAAAAATTCACAGCGCCTGTGTTTATAATTATTAAAAAGCCACATTTTGAGTACATATGTAACTCGAAACATAGAATTCAAAAATCAATATGGCGGCTTCATTTCTCTACCCATTTTTGGGTGTAAAGTCATTTCCGGCTGAGTCATTAAATTAGGAAAATAATTATATGACACAAGTTGTTCAGAATTTAATTTTAGGCGGTGTTTGTTTGAAACTTTTTTTTTGCCGGTTTCTAGTGAGAAAATTAAAATTTCCCGCTACGTAACGTAACATTCGTGTTTGAATTTCGAATGTTGGCTGACTGGGATCTTGCTATTCTGTCAAACACTTCAATGACGTCCAGCTAGTCTTTCTTTGTATTTTCCTTTATTTCACTTATTAAGTCTTTAATTCTTTTGTAGTCTTACTTCTATTATCTATTATTCGGCCATTTGAATAGAACATAAATAAGTTTGTGTGGTAGTGTTGATTAGTGGTATAAATTTGTTTTTCACTTGTGTTTTCATTAATTTTTTAAGTTGTCTTCAAATACAAAAATGGTAATTCCTACGCGACCAGCACCTTCTGTTCCTCGAAGTGAAACTTCTAGGGAGAATTTTTATCATCAGAAGTAAGTTATATAATTTAACATTTTGTTTGGTAAGTATTTTTCTTTTTTTAAAGGAAACCTGTCGGGCAAGTGAAACCTAAGAAGAAGCCACCCCCTAGACCACCACCCCCTAAATTTAATAAAAAACCAGATTTTACTACGTCTTTAATTGATTTAAGTGCTCCTCTCGATGATTACCTGCAAGCTGCAAACGCAAATGTACAACCATTTCAACCGTTTGCTAACGACGATTTATTTGCTAGACAAAATGACAACTTCTTTAAACCTACATCTAATAGCAATAATGATTTTTTTAAACCTAAGACAAATCATACAGATGATTTATTTAAGTCGAAGGTAACAAATAACGATGATTTTTTTAAACGAAGACCACTTGCGTCATCCAGCATTAATTACGCTGTTGGAAATTCTTCTTTTTTTGGAAGTACCAGCGTAAATCACTTAGATTTAGCGGCTGGTTCTTCACACGTAGATGCGGGGCCAAAAACAAATGTTGTGGCACCGACCATAATTCGCGCACAACCAAAAACTAAAAGAGATCATTATGGTAGTGTCCAAGTGCACGAAGTTAGTAGAGGTTATTTGGAAGCAAATAATTATTCGCCACCCATGCCTACTATTCCTCCACCTAGTCCACCTAAATGTATGTATGATAATCAAGCCTGTTTTGATGATACAATGCCGCACGGAATTGCCTTATACAATTACACTGCAACGCATAAAGATGATCTTCCCTTACAGGTATGTTTTCATTATTTTTAAAAGGGCCTGAAAGATTTATTATTAAATAAAAAAATATATTTCATCACGGCATATTACCCATTGCTGGGTGTGCCAATCTGCTTTGTATACAGATATCGGTAATGATGGAATATTTGTACCGTGTGGGCGCTTACCAAGCGTCACCTCACGGGCACTCAGCTGGCGTGGAGAGTGCACCACAGGGGTCAATTTTGTGCCATTAAAATTCGATGTAATTTTTAAAATATTAATCAAATAATAAAGAGCCTCGCTGTTAAGAAATAAATAATCGAAAATTAGGAAAATTGCCTATACCAACTGTTTTTAATTTATTTATTTTTAACTGCAGAATGAACCAAGAATTTTAGTGTAAACGCGACTTAAAAAAATTACGTAAAAAGGGAGACATGAATTTTTAAAATTCAGTGTCGACAAACTGTTAGTTCAGGGTACAAATTTATCACATTAGCTGAAACATTTTTATACAGGGTGGTGACCGGCACAGCCGAACATAGGGACTTTAACATAAAATAATTTTAGCTTCAAATAAAAGTTGTAGAGCATAAAATTCTGTATCTGAATCAATAAGCAAAATTAATTTTGTATGCCTTGTAACGACAGAAATTAGATATGAAAATGTCGAAAATCACCTCAAAACAATTATCAGTTAATTTAAATTGATATTTGTTCACTTGAACAGAAATTACAAATAATAATAAAAATAAATTAACCTAGCTTGACAGATAAATCGTTAACATTTGTTAATTTTTTGTTTCAATTCCATGGCTATAGATATTTTTGAGGTGATTTTCGACATTTTCATACCTAATTTCTGCCGTTATAAGGCACACAAAATTAATTTTGCTTATTGATCCAGATGTAGAATTTTATGCTCTATGAAGCTTTTTTACTAAAATAAAAAAAAATAATTAGGGACGCAGGAAATGTTAGTCTTGTTGGCTGTGCCGGTCACCATCCTGTATGTAAATTTAAACGTTATATTTATGAGGAAATTATTATTAAGCATAAGTAACATAAATGTATTTTTTTCCTAATAATTTTTAGAACATTCAAACAGTTTGACCATTGTTTAACAATACCATGACACAAACCATAGCGGCGGACGGCATTAATTTACGTATATTTTCGCATTCTTATCTAAGATAGTTAAAATTTGATTATGGTTACAGTACCCTATTAATAAGAATTATATCAAAAGATAAAAATATTACTTCCGTTGATATACTTCGTATTTTAGGCAAATTACGCATCAAAAATATTGTATATTTCATTAAAATATCAATTTGAATATGAAAGTGAAATTATAAAATATTCATTGCATTTTTAAATAGATATTTTCCTGTCTTACGTAATTTTATAAAAATCTTAAAATTTCAACATACTAATAATGTTACGTAAAAATGACTTAATACACATATTTACATATATGTTCTAATCGTGTTTTCTATTTTTAAATCAATATTTGTTCTATAAAGTATAAATAAAAACAAACTAATTATTGATTTAAGTTCAATATTTGTGAAAATTGTTAGCCTTTGATCACCTAATACAACGATAAAGAAATGAGTCACTTCGATTCTCTTCGCTCCTTATTTATTTTATAGGACTAGGTACTTAAATTATTATTCCTGTAAAGAAAAATCAAATATGGCAGTTAAATCATTATTTACTTCGTCTTCAAATGATCTAAGTATTTTTTTTTTGTTGTAGGTTAATGATGTAGTGATTTTACTTCGTCAAATAAATGACGAATGGCTGTATGGAAAAATTGGTGATAATGAAGGGATGTTTCCATCCAATTTTGTTGATATTCGTGTGCCTCTAATTGATATGAATGATAATATTGTAACTGCTTTATACGAGTTTAATCCAGAAACTCGCGAAGATTTGAAATTAGTGGTATGTATTTATGCAGGTCTTATCAATTTAATTGCGATACTGAATTTTTTTTTTTATATTCCGATGTGTAAAGTTGATACTTTACACACTGCAGACAATGTGTAAAGTAAACGATTTTATTATTTTATTTACACATTACAGAGCTACCACCATCAATACACGTTGGGCATTTAAATTGTCTTAACTAAATTTAGTTTTTTCTATACATTCATGTTGGTAATACTGACAGAACTGCAGTATTCAACTTCAGATCTGTTGTCAGTTAAATGTGAACTCGGTATTTGGTGTGTTCAAATTGTCGTCTGCTCGTCTGTCAAATTTCTAATTTGTTTCAGGAATTTTTATGGTCATGAAAAATATTGTATGCAACTCAAGTGTAAACAATCTGTATGACATTCGGTCAATAATAATAATAAAAATACTTGACCTCATGTCATAAAGATTGTGTTTACACTCTTGTTGCATAAATAACTATTTTATACTCCGATGTGTAAAGTTGATACTTTATACACTGCAGACAGTATGTAAAGTAAACGATTTTCGTATTATTTTATTTACACATTACAGAGCTACCAGCATCAATACACGCATTCAAATTGTCTTACCTAAATTTAGTATTTTCTATACATTTATGTTGGTAATACTGACAGAACTGCAGTATTCAACTTCAGATCTGTCTAAATGTGAACTCGGTATTTTGTGTGTTCAAATTGTCGTCTGCTCGTCTGTCAAATTTCTAATTTGTTTCGGAAATTTTATTCAAGGTCATATAAAAAATATAGTTTGCAACTCATGTCATAAAGATTGTGTTTACACTCTTGTTGCATAAATAACTATTTTATATTCCGATGTGTAAACAGTGTATACTGTATAAAGTAAATGATTTTCGTATTTTATTTACTTTACACATTATAGAGTTACCACTATCAATACATGTGTGACATTTAAGTTGTCGTGTCTAAATTTAGTTTTTTCTGTACATTCACGTTGGTAATAAGTAAAATGAAAATAAGCATTTTTATACTAATAAAATAGTACTGCCAGCGCTTTAAAACTGTTTTTTTTCTATTCGTTAAATACCTGGTGGGCGGTCTTTCAATCGCCAATTAAAATAATTCATATTCGTGATGTCACACTATAACAAAAAAAGTTATTTCTGAAGCATTGTATTTATAGTGATTGCAACTTTTATTTAGGAACCCTAGTACACATTATTTTTAAGTTTTATTTATTGTAAAACAAGACAAATAATTTTTATTCTTTATTTTAAAGCCTGGACAAAAAATCAAAGTGCTCAAGAAAATTTGTCAAAGCTGGTTATATGGTGAATCAAACGGCTATTACGGTCAATTTCCAGCAAATTTTGTTGACCGTATCCCTGCAAATCTATGACACCTGTCGATATTAGAATGATTTCCGTACTATCCATACAGGGTTACGTGGTTTTTGTACACCTAGATATTTTATTTTGGTTCTGTAGTCACATTTCCATGGTATTCAGGGTTTAAGTAATAAAATATTAATTGTATGTAATATTCATTTCGAATTTGTGTTAACATTTTATTATTTTGTTGTTTACCAAGGATGCTGCATATATTTGTATATTTTGTATGTGTCTTCTGTGCATTTACAAATTTAATATTAAAGTCTAATTAAAGGAACGAGATGTGGGAATAACATGCTATAAAGGAAAACATGTATCAATAGTAATGTAAAATATTGTATTATTTATCAAATACTTAGAAAACTGGCCTATCGATCGCATGACGTAAAAATTACTAACATTTCGATCTCGTTCTTTCAAGTAGATAAAAACAACTAATTAATTATAGTAAGTCATGAATTTATTTTTGTTACTGCCTAAGCCATATTTCTCAACTAATTTTGGGATTCTAAACCAATCTGTAACACCTATTTTCCAGTTAACACTACCAAAACGACTGAAATATAGGAATTACTTATGTCTGTATGATACTCATTTTTTATATACAATTTAATGCCATTTTTTACTTCAATTTGAATTGAACGTGCCATACTCAAAAAGTGCCTTAATGTTTTACTCAATTTTAATATGAAGAGAAGGAGACAAAATTTAAGGACAATTAAGATGGTTTGGACATGTGAAAAGGATGCTTGACAGAATAGTAAGTAAGCAAGAACGACAAAAAAAAATACAAGATGTCACGAAAAACTTGGCAAGAAGGAGTGAGAAGAGGGGAAGAAAAAATGGATTAGGGCCTCGATTTTGTAACTTATTTCAAATTCTTTAAGAATTGAGATTTTTCTTCACTCTTTCTTACAGTAGATTTCAATTTCGTTTCTATCATTTATGCTTGACATTTCTTATTTACGTCTATTTTGAAAAATTGATATAATCATATTTGTAATAATTATCCTTACCCATTTCTAGTAGAATTTAAACAAAATCGAGGCCCTGAGCAACAATAGAGGACTCTTAACAATTCGGTACTGCCTGGCGATCACATGACGTCATTTCTACGTTATACGATTGCCAGACGATACGGCAGAATTCCAGTACTGAAAAGGTAGAAGGTACAAGGATTAAGAAGATGAGAATAATTTAGTTCTTTTTTATCAATTTCTGAATGAAAAACAACTGTCAGAAAAATAAAACAATAGACGAAACGCCTAATAACGTTCAATGATTTAACTCTTACAAAATGTCCATAGAAAATGATAGTGTCGTACAGGCTTTGGCTTTAGAATTCCAGCATAAACGTCCGAAATAATAATGTGGAATTCTCATTTTATAACCTACCCAATGTTTAGCTCAAATGCAAGTGCTTTAATTTTAATTGTATGTATTAATGTACACTCCCTTTGTGATGTAGTCAGTATTTTTACACGTTTAATGTATATTTTGCTAATAAAATATTGTTATTTTTACACAATAAAAGGATTAATTAAACATCACGCATAAAATATTAAAAACATTTTATTAAATAAAGAATTTTGTGCAGAATTTATCTTTCAGTGTTTACATGAATTTATTTACACTTATATTAATTTATTTTGAAAAGCATCATGAACTATTTTACAACTATTTACTAAATTAATTTTGCAGCTGTTGTGGAATCAGCAGTTTAATAGCCAAACACGTAAGTAGCTTTATGCTTTATAATTTTAAAAATAATATATTTACGAATTAGTCTCCCATCGAAAATACTTCAACTTTATTATCCCTTGTATTTCAATATATCTATATTATCAATTACAAAACTAGACATTAAAAAAAAGGATGTTTTTTTTTAATTTGGTAGCAGAACAAAACAAGTGCTCATATGCAGTACATGTCACATTTGGCGTGGTACAGCATTATTATTGTGGATTAGTGGCGAAAACTATACTAATAATGTGAAATAGATATCACATCAACGACTGGTAATAAAGTAATGTCCATATTTACAATTCGTAAATAGATTCATACTTCGGTATCACAGTGTAACTCTGAATCGACTAAACAAGCATGGAATTTTAATTATAAAACCAAATAGATCAAAAATTCAAAAATTTTAATGAAAATCGTAAAGCAAATAACTTAAAGTAACAAATATACAACAAAGTTTGTTTCATTCTCGTTTGATGAATGCTAATCTGGTCGATAAATAGGAATTTTGGGGATAAATTCTACTAGTATAACATATTCCATCATAGATGAAGAGTCACTGTGTTGTTTTGCGAGTCTCCAGTGAAGGCCCAGTTTGTGATATAAGTAACTGTTTTCCCATTCTAACAATTTATTGATAGAATGTTGTGTCTAAAATAAAAATATATTAGTTATGAACTATGTTTGATAATAATAACTTACTCTTTTACTAAGGCAAATAACTGGCCATAACGAGCAGCCTAATGTGCAACAACAACATATACAACCACAAAACAGCCACTTTACATTTACAGGTAAAGTTTTCTTCAAGATGCTATTTATTCGAGCCAACGTTTCTGTGAATTCTTCTGGAGCAACACGGGAAACCAAACCGCTTGGAAATTCAGTACTGAACCGATTACTTAGTCCAAAGCTAAAATAAATCATTTAGGTTTTGTACACAGTTGTTGCCGTTTACCCTCCAACCGGGGCAATTGTTACAAATATGTTTAAAACTTTTCTTACACAGTCATATTTCCTGCACCCCTAATAACAATAGGATCTGGAACTAATGTCATTGCAGCAATTTCCGTATTTTCATCGTTTTCCTCTTCCTCTTCATAAATAGCGTCAAAATCTGCCATGTTCTTTGTTTATTTTGATGAGTGGAAGTAAATACCTTGTTCAGAAATTCGCTTACGATAGTCTACCTGTAACATTAATATTCATACTTATTATTTCACTTCTCTGTTTTACTTATTTATATAATAAATCATTTTACCAAAAATATTTTCAAACTTTACCACAGTTCTCTTATGTACATGACATAAGTGCAAACAAGAAAATCAAGAAAGTAGTGAAATTTGAGGTCACCGCACAACATGAATGGAACATAACATGTGCGTTCAGTAAACCAAGTTCTACATTAATCAAATATTTCAAATGTTAAATTTTATTTACTAAATTTATTGAAAATATATATAAACGGTAATTAATAATATACTATAATATATATATAAAATTATTTTTAATGTCTTAACAATGAAATCGAATGTGACCACAGTTATACCTGTTGTAAATATAAAAAAATCTCATTTATGGACTATGTTAAATAATAATAATAATAAAAACAAATGAACCTGAACCAAAAAAATTATATCAAAAATTGAGTGTTTAAAATTCAGTATCAGCCATGTTTGTGACGTGCTAGGCCCTGGCGAATGCGGGGCATGTATCGCACCGCCATGTACGTACGAATCGACGTACGCAGCGCGTTTTTCATATATTCGTCTCACTCAGCTACAAAAACATATGTTCTCGGTGTAGATGACGTCACACGCGCTGTCGATTTAATTTTTTTTTTGGGGCGTATTAGAAACTTTTCCGTGAAAATACAAAATACGGGTCTAATATTTTTATGTACAAATTAATATAATCAAAAATAAAAAAACTTGGAAATCTCTATTGTGTTGCCACTGTTAGCAGAACGAATTTTGGGATCGTGTTGATTGATTGGTAGCCGAAGTCTTGTTTGTAGAACTGTCAAATTTTGTTGCAGCTACAAAGTACGAATAATTTATTAAAGTAGTGTCCTCAAAAATATGTGAATTTATATATTTTCATTAATTATGTTTGATTTCAGATGACTACGGTAACCAACAGTAAATTACAAGATGACATTAACAATATTCCTTTAGCTGATGACGACCCCCAAGGTAAAGAACAATGCAATATGTTTTTCCGTCCTTTACAAAAGTGCTTTTTAAAGCCTCGGCTATAAAAGGCACTTTTTGTCTTATTTAAAAATCACTTTACAGTTATTATTCACGATGAATCGGAATTACCGTCCTTATCTGAAGGCAACGCGTCCAGTATGATCCATGGTCGTAGCATGGACTCAATTCAATCAACTTTTACAAACGGAAGCTCCAGTCCTCACCATATGTCTTTGGGGCCCCACAGTCTTGAAGCAGATCCAAATATAGATGAACAAGAAGAAAAGGCACGATTAATATCTCAAGTTCTAGAACTGCAAAATACTTTGGATGGTAAATAGAAATGATTTAAAGAAAATTTGTAAAATATTTATGATTTATTTGCAGATCTGTCTCAACGCGTCGATAGTGTGAAAGAAGAAAATTTGAAACTAAGATCTGAAAATCAAGTGCTGGGGCAATATATTGAAAATTTGATGTCCGCTTCGAGTGTATTTCAGTCCACTTCGCCAAAAACTAAGAAGAAGTAAATTTGTGATCACTGTTTATTATTTCCAAGCTTGTAAACTTGCACACTCCAAAATATTATTGCATTTGTGTTAAATTAAATTAACCCCGTGTTAAATATAATGCTTGTATCTTATAGATTTTACAGAAATAACATGTTACATGTTTTTCTTACAGATTATATTGTGATTTAAATTATTATGTTAATGAATTGATATGTAGAACGAATGGAACTGCATAAATATTTTAATAACTAGTCCAACACAATTTTTTGGCCTTTTTGAAATGTACCTATTAAAATTATTTCTTTAAATAAATTTTTCTATTATTTACATATATTGATTCATTATACTACCTAATTATCGATATATTATTTACATTATACTCAGAATATTTTAATTCGCATTATTTTGATACATTTAAAAGTAAAAAAGTTCTGTTATGCATTTTAAATATTTATTGAAATCCGGTAAAAAATTATATGTTATAACTATTTTGTTAAGATATAGATGTAAAAAAAATATATATCAAATAAAGATTTCTTTCAAATATAAGTCATTAAGGCCCGATCCTACAACCTCTAGTTAAAGTGACTGTTCATTAACCATTAGTTATGAACTAAACTGAAGGTTAGAAGCGAAACTGCGAAACGAACAACAGTTTTAACTTCCAGTTAGCTCTAACCAGAGGTGGTAAGTGGTAAGAACAATTTTGCAACATAACCGTTAGTTAACACTAACTAACTAACTGTCACTTTAACTAACATATTATTATTCGGTCAAATTCTTAATAGTGCACAATAATTATGAATGTAACAAAAGTAATGAACAAGATAATATTGTGCAAAGAATTTTAAAGCCCGCTCATGACGGGGAAGAAACTATAAAAACAAAATTCTCAAGTTGGCGTTTGCGTGACGTATGTGGTCAAAAGATGGCGTCTATGGAAGAGGATAACAAACGGCAGAGTGATTTATCCACATCTTCACAAGGAGGAAAAAATTTATTGTCGGTTTATAAGGTGATGATTTTAAAAACTGTGCTCGTATAAAATTGGTTGAAGTTACAGTGAGAATGTTTGTGTGCGTAAGTGTATAATGAATATGACAAGTTCTCCGCCATGTTATGTTGGTTCATGGATAGTGAGTTTACGGCATTGTTATTCAACATTTCTGTTCTGCTAGTATTATAGTTATTTAAAAATGTAGTGATGTGCATACAGTGTATTATTTTGTAAGCAAAATAAAAGTGTCAACCAAAGTTGTAGCGTTTTGCCTGGACGGTAGGCGTAACTATCACAAAATTAATGTTTGTTTAGTTTTTGGCATTTTATGAAACATTTTAATTTATTACAGTGTTTTAGTACAAGTTCCCCAATTGTTACACTTTTATAGTATAGGTGAAGCATTGTACCTTCGCAAAATGTTGCTGCATGGTTAACTTTGCTTTGCTCAAAGTAAATGATACTTGTTTTGCATGAAATACATAGTTGTACTTGGTGTATCACAATCTTCTCACATTAAGCATTTGTTACGCATTCCATATTCATTACTGATATTTGCTTTAATTATTTTTCAAATAGTTATTGTTTAGTAATTCCAAACTGAGTCATAATTAAAACAGCATGCATATTAGTTTTGATTTTGTATCAAGTGCATTTAAATTTTAAATGGAGGCCAAATTTTCGTACAGTAGCAACAAATGTTGCAAGTAAGAATTTGTTTGTTTATAAAAACTTAATTCTAATGCTAAAGTAGTGAAGCGCTTTGCAGTTTTGTCATCACCTCCATGCTCTATGGACCATGGAGGACTGACAATGTTTGGTGTTTGGTCTCAGTTCATAAATATAAAGTGTCTTTTTTGTTCATTTATTAATTTTTTTTATTTTGTTTAAGCATATTTTCTATATAAAAATCAAAGTGTGGAACAATTTAATGTCACACTAACATTGCTGTCATCAACCAAGTACATTTCATGCCAGATTATACTAATTCACTTATCATGAATGTTAAAAATGAATGTATTCAAGTATGTACAATTAAATTTATCCTAATTTGTTATTTAAACAAAAATTCATAGTATTTCAGACAAGCCGACACATGTCAAATAGTAAAATTGTACACACTGTTTACATTCTGTTCTTATATGTGATTGTTTAAAGAATGTTATGCTTCCTGTTATAATTCTTTAACTAATAATTAACCCTGATTGAAGTTTACAGAATATTTAATATTTCAATTAATTTTCTTTTTGTTTTGTAGCATAACATTCTAAAAATATTTGCTGTTTACTTTTTATCTTATTTTGTTTTCTTTTTTTCAGTGGATCTGTTAAATTATGAACTAATACCGATAATAAATTTATAAAGTTTCGTTTAGTAAAATTATTTATTACGATAATTATGAAAACATATATTGTGTTTGAGCATAATATAAAAATGGTTGGTTGACATTTAGTATTTTATGAGTATTATTTTTATTTTCATTTTAAGTAGACATTTTAAATTTTATTATAAATAAATTTATTTTACAGAAATTGGAAGATATATTAACTGACAAATCAACAAGCTTCGATCGGAAAATACCTACATTAGTAACTGTGTGGTTACGATTGAAGGAACTTTTACCGAATTCTCAATCAAAATGCCTCGATAGAGTAATAGAATGGGCTCAAAGTCATACATTAAACTTAGTTCTCCATGGAGACTGGACCGCACAATCAGATGAATTGAAGAACAGACTTTATAAAGTTGTTGAAGACTTTGATAATGCCCTTATTGATTACGAAAACTTAACATCTAGAAGATGCAAGAAACTTATCGAGGTTGTGAGAGACCCTTGGGGAGATTCTACACTCTGTAAAATACTCAATGAACCCGACAAATGTACTAAAGAAGAAGGTGAGTCAAAATTATACAATTCTAGTTATTGTTGTGGCTCACTCCTCACTATTCGCTAATATTAATTTCTTTTGTGTTGGTCTTTCAGAATTGACATATTTCTCGTCGGAGCATGGTTTCTTAGTCGCAATGCGTTTGAAAAAATTGTGTGACTCGCACTGCGAAGATCTCGCTCTACGATTTGCTAACGCTTGCTTAAGATGTCTCCGAATGCCAGAAAGTCAAAACTTTCTCGTCGTTACGACAGAAGATCAGAAACGATACATTTTAGACATATACATAGCTCTATTACACAAGTATAAACGCACGCATGATATTATTAATGAGGTAATTAACATGTTTCTCATTACAACCCTTTTCTAATTTTTTCTTCACTATCATTTATCCTTATACTAAAAGCGTAATATAACTACAAGTGTTTGGATATTTTTATGAATCATACTTAATCAATATTGCAAACTATCATTATTATTTAAAATTCAACTATTTTAAATATTATGTTTATCAATTATTTACAAACTTAAGATTTTAAACAAATTTTGTTGCCAAATATGAATGTGAACACCTGAACATTTTTCTTTAATTTATTTAATATTACTGGTTTAGACTTTTTTTCTAAAACCACGAAAGTTCAGGTCCCTACATTATAACATGCAGTACGTAATAGATTTAACTATAATAATAATAAATTTTAAATATGAAATGTGTCATATAAATATACAGTATGATAAAAAAAACCTAACTCGGAGTAGGTTATGAACAGAGAAACGTATGTCTGATCATTATTAAATAGACACACAAATGCAATTTGTACATAGCGTAATGGTTGCTGTGGTTACCGCAGTGCAAACAAAGGAGTCTTTTTGATAATTATTATGGGTCATTTCATAAAGCACAGGAGGTTTGTTTGTATCGAGATGTTCTTTCTCTCTCTTGCGTGTGACGTCAATTGTCCAAATTGACCATGAAATGTAATTTTCCTGAAAAGGATATTGCCCTTAGCCGTTTTCTAATTTATTTACATTTCTAAAATTAGGTTCAAGAAGAAAAGTTTTGATTTCTTTAGATCACATGTTTGAGAGTATCTCGACATGCCTTTCTCTGTTCAGAGCCTACTCCGAGTTAGTATACACACTGTGGTATTTACATCTGTAATACAAAATTACATTGCTATACCCTACAAACTAACATCAGATACTGACGCTAACAGGTTTATAAAAATTGTTAATCTCTTTCAGTTGAAACATCTAAGTCTGGAAGAAGGCCTGCAACTCGTACAACGGTTTACGAACAAAAGAGTAGAGTTATCCCGAGTATGGAAACACTGCTCTCGTATCGCGGAGCTTGCAGCTCAATTTTTCATGACTGCAGCTATGACAAAACCTGTAAGCGCGATTGAAAGTGTTCTGACAGATCTCCTCACTGCTTGGGTGGTACTCAACGATAAACTGGAAGGAATAGACGCCATTCCGACAATCATCAGAAGAATCATTCAAACTGCTGACTCGGCTGCTCATATCTACATATGTTGTGAAGTGCTGAACAAAAAGGTAAATATAAATGACACCTTCAGCAAATGATACAATGATTTAATTTGATATTTTTCTGTGCAGTTTGGCGATAAAATCAAGTTTTTCACTATCGAACTTTACATTAGGGCACTGACAACAGATATGAATGAAATGGAGAAACAAAAAACTCGTTCAGAAGCAGATAAAGTTGATGAAACATCAAAAAGATTGTCTGAAGGTTTTCTATCGTTGGCAGATTTGTTACAAGATCACTTAGGAGTAAGTCGTGAATGTGTGTTGACATCGTTCAGTCTAAATCCAACTCGTTCATGCATGGAACGAGTAGAAAAACTAGCAATTGCGTGTGGTAAGGCATCTGAGAACAGAACTCCTCTTCCTACTGATAACAATTTACCATTACTAGACACTGGGCAAGATATTCAGTCTTCCAGTTCAAATTCAAAATATTATTCAGCTTCAGTTCCTGATCTCAGTAAATCGCCGACAAAAGAACGAACGTTAGATGCACTAATTCTTATCAAAGGAGATGCAGTGACAGGTTCAAAAAATTACGACGTTTTGTCCGCTCCAAACCAAGTATTAGATGCGGAAGCTTTAGGTTTGTCGGAACAACTATGTGATGATCTAGCAGTAGTATTATCTAGTCCTCGATACCAGATGTTGAGTTGGGTACTGGACTGGAATGAATTAAAAAGCACTTGTGATAGATATTTATCAAACGCAGAAGGTACCCGCAATACAGTTAAAGAATTAAAATACTTAAATATAGATTACAATCAATTCAAAGACTGGCCAAGTGATGAAGAACGGCAGCAGTACGGGGGGATTGAAAAAGGTTATGAACAATGGGCGGAAGAAGAAAATTCAGTGCCAGAATATCCTCTCATGTACAATGATTCAGACAGCAGTTCTAATACTGTACGAGGACGTCGACGGCGCAAAAATCGTAGAATATTTAGCTCTGAATCCGAATACGAATCAACCGAAAGGAAAGTTGACAGTCACGGATCGGACATTGACACGGCGTCTCAAGATGCTGATAGTTTAGGTAGCGATGGTCTTCAACATATGTCAAAAAAATCTAAAAAGGGTTCAAATAGTAATTTAAATCACTTTGCCATGATTATGAACCAACATAATCAGGCAGATTCAGTCTCTAATTTTAGCAGTGAGGAAATGATGTCAATATTTGCTAGATTAGAAAATTCGGAAAAACCAGTTGCAATATCAAAACCTTCGTACGCGAATCCTAATCTTCAACCATTTATATTACCAGAGAAACGATCTAGTGATCCGCAAGTATTGAGGAATTTAAGAATGTATAGGACTAAGAAACGGGTACAAGATTTGAAAAATGCGGCAAATATTAAAGATGATTTAAAATCGCCCGAAAAATTAGCAAAATTGAAAGATATGCCACACATGAATCCACGAGTTCTTCTCGATAGGCACGATTTTAATAATTTTACTAATAAACATTCGTTAAAGGCGTCTGTAAGACAGGATATAGATAATTTGGGGAATAAAAGGGATTTAGAAAGTTCAGAAAACAAACCACTAAATAATAATAATACTTTTAATAACATAAATATGAATCCCTGTGTTTTATTAAATAGATACGAACTTCAAAATTTTTACAAAACCAACAAACACAATTTAAAAAAGTCAAATATAGCAGACGTAATCAAAGACAGGAAAAAAAGAAAGCTTGATTTATTAGATAACGTACCTGGTATGAATTCATTAGATATGATACGTCCTGCTATAATTCAACCAACAGTTCAAGTAGTACAATTGTCCACTAGCCAAATCGGGAGCCAACAAATGCGGACAGTAAAAACTTCTGCTAGCAGCTCCAACGCAACAGGTACAATAACAAGTACACCAGTTACCGCCCATATTCAACGGGTCGGACAACCTCGAGCACAGACACATGATAATAACAAAGTGTCCCGAACAGAAGAAACAGAAACGGATAGTACTTCCACGCCTGCATCTGTTGCAAACAGCAATGAAGCACAAAGTTCCAGTAATTCCGCTGTAACGACTCCAAATTCCCTTTCATCTGATTCGTCTACTAAAACAACTACTCAGTCTTCTCAATCTACCCCAACACTAGTAAACATTTTGTCGCAGCAGATAATAAGGCCTGCTCAAGCAAATACATCTACTAATCGCAGCCCAACACTTATAAATATTCTTTCACAACAAATCATACGCCCGCCTATCTCTCAGTCAGTACCAATTGTCTGCGTATCAACTTCAAGTCTACAAAATGACACGGTTACGAACTCCACATCGGTTACTACAACAGTTACTCAGGCTCAGAGCAGTTTGAAGTTAGTTACTACCAGTAGCTCTCAACACCAACAAATATTACAACAGCTTTTTCATTCACAAGGAAAAAACAATAATCAGGTATTAAAAAATGTCAATCTTGTTACTGGTATTACAAACACCCAATCATCTGTTGATACGTCTAGACTCGTTCAATTTTTGTGTAAAACAGACGGTAAAATGATACAGATAACACCATATTCCGCCAATTCCAATATAAAACTTCAAACAATTGATTCCACGAAGTTGGTTAAAACTGCTACAAGTACTACATGTACAAATAAGCAAGTAACCACTCAATCCATATCTCCATCTCCTGTATCTCCTCCGATATCGGCCCGTTCCGGATACGAAGAAAACTACGCAAAATTTATTCAAATTGCAGGAAAAACTTTGCCGGCAAAGATTTCGACCAAAGAAAATGCTACTACCAATACTACCATCGAGTCTTCTAGCACCGAACAAGCGAACTCGTTGCCGAAATTTCAACAAGCGTTTGGTAAAACTGGGTACCAAAACAGCAACAGTGTGGATACGGAAGTAAATCTGCCGGCTGTTGGAATAAGCACAAGTGCCGTAAGTCTTCATACGGTAACATCCACGCAAACTTCAGTTGCAAATACAAATACAATCACTGTTAACCCTCAGCTGTCTAATTTACAACTTAGCAACACTACTTTTGTTGGAAAAGTAAGTAATACATCTACAGCTGTTTCAGCTGCTCCAATCCCTGTTTCTGTACCTGTAGTTGGCACTGTTGGTAGTAGCAAAACAGCGATGCCACCGCTGGGAGTACAAACAATACAAGGTGGTGTAATTTATACTCGACAAGTTCCAGTTTCGTTAGCAGTTACCGCGGGGCAGACAATTAATTTAATATCAAACGCAACGGTATCGCAATCCGGAGTTGGCAGAAATCAGATTTTTCGGATTACATCAGCAACTGGAGATCAAATGAATTTGGTAAAAGATACAGTAATTCGAAGTAAAATGAGCGCGTTACTCGCCGCAGCCCTGCAATCTGGAGTGCCAAATAGATGCGTGTCTTCTAACGTAGTTACTGGTATAACAACGTCAACAACAACCGCCACCAGCCCGTCGCAAAGTACAGACACAACCATAGCATTTACCCAAAATCAACAAGAATCTAGTGTTGAAACTGAAGTTTGCGAAGTAGATAGTAGTTCGAACGACAGTTGTCATACAAGTACGAGTACAAATACGACGTCCACATTAGTAACACCTATGCGAATTACATTACCTATGATGCAACGTACGCCCGGACCAAATGGTTTACAAGGAACAAGAATTGTAAGACCTGTACTGCAAATACCTGGCACTATGATTCGAGGTGCCACAACAGTAAGACAACAAGTTGTTCTTGCTTCCGCACAAGCAGTTCCTGTTGCGAGTTCTAGTACAAGAACACAACAAACCGTTACAATTGGAGATAATAACTTGATGTCTCATAGTCCGGGCATAGATCCGATCGTTAGTTCCACAACCTTAGAACAACTTAGAGAATTTGATCTTGTATTAGAACAAGTTAAAGAAAGGAGTACGGTACAACCAACATCTGCTCAAACGCCACGGCAGATTCAAAGTCAAACACAAGTTGAAAAATCAACGCCAAACCAAACATCCACACAATCAGATTTGCAAGATGTAATAACTGGAGTTCAGTATATAAATCAGAATCAAATTTCGCAGAAAGTGTCACCATGTGCAAATGTGGTTGTAGTAACAAGTTATTGTAACATACAACCAGCTGCTTCACCCGCATTAAGTGTGACATCACAAAGCAGTTCAAGTCCTTGTGTTACGCCCGCGCCTTCTTCCAGTGGATCAATTGGAAAAACTGTTCCCAAAGCAACTGCCAAAAGTCCAAAATCAAAAACAGTTAAAACTACAACGACGCATGCATCAAAAGCGTCCCCGGTCCCAAAACCCCAACAAAAACCACAAGAAGACGAACAAACAACCCAAAGAATTTTTGATATATTAGCTGAATACGCAGAACAACTGCGGAATTCTCCAGATTTAAACAACAAACCAGCTCCTAGACGTAGATCGAACCCACCGACAAATCCTAGTCAAAATTCTAAACGAAAAAAGAATTCTGGTGCTAAGAAGACTGTAAGTCATTGCAACTCAATGACTTCAGATCTAAGTCCAGGAGCAGATGATCCACGAACTATTGGCAGTGAAGATAGTTCATGTGGTGTTGTTCAAATATCTGTACAGGATTCTCCATCTCAGGGAGCTCCCAGTACTGAAGACCATCAGTCAACTCAAGGTTCAACTGATTTCTCAAGTGTCCGGGCTCAAAATGAATCTAGCGATGGTACAACAGAAGTTATTGAAAATCAAATGCCCACAACTGGTCGCCAATTTATCTTCACAGATTCTAATACAAACCAGTCTAGAAATGTAATTGTAGCAGATTCGAGTATTAATGAAGCATTGGGAAAAATTTCCAACACGGCAGCAGTCATTGTTCCGGCAAATTACATTGCTGTTGTTTCTGGAAATAGCAAAATTTTAGCAACTGTACCTGCACGTTCTGGATCTAATATGTTACTTTTTCAAAGTTTTGTAAATCAGCCGCGGAAGCCTGTTGCAGGACAAACTAGCGTAAAAGCTGTGAAATATTCTACTTTACAGCCTATTCAGGGAATTTCATCACAAACTTTAACAGGCGTAAGTGCTCAACCTCCAGTTGTTTTACCATCTGGCACAGACACCTCGACTTTGGCTCAAACCATAACCATAAAAAATGAAAATGATCTTAAATCTGATAACGAAGATTTGTCTGCAACTGGAGAGTTGCTATTAAATATTGGTTCATCGAATGATATCACGCCATTGAGTTGTTCCGAATTAAAAGTTGAAAAAGCTCCGCATAGTAACGAATCACCCATCTCTTCACATTTAAAAAGTTCTGAAAATGAAGTGGATTCTGTAACAAATCAATTAAACCAGTCAATCAAAGTATTACCTCTGTGTTCAGAATCAGAAGAAGGTGAAACGAAAACAAACGAAAAATTGCAGACTGTTTCTCAAAATGCAACATCTTTTTCATTGAATTTCACGAAATCGTCGTCTACAGTGTCAGTAATTGAGAAAAATATGTCGAATATTCAAGATGGCGGCTCACAGAAAAAATTAAGTCTTCCTGCCCTAGGGGAAAAATCTCAGCATCAACATACGGTCGTTAGAACAGTTATTGAAAACCAAAGTAATGCCAAAACAATAACCTCCAACGATATTACTTTTTCACAAATGGAATCTGTTGATCATTTCACAAAAGGTAAAATTAGTACAAACTATGAGAAAATATGTTGACTTATGTGTTTGTATGTTGCAGTTTACCCCGGCGAAAAGAAATCTCAGACAAACACGAATGGTCCAATGCTAGGTCAGTCAGAGACCGGTGTAAGTCGAGATGTTATCATCACTGAATCAGACAAAGATAATGTAAACGAAAAGGTGTGTATAAATGTCTCTGATACAGGTTATTAAGCTTGCTATTTGTATCTATTTGTGTACGTATGTGGGTTTGTACGCGCGTGTGTTATAGGAGGATAGCACTACTATGTCTGTCCCATACAGCAAGCAGAAAAAGCTACAAGCTACGCAACGTACAGAGAAAGAACTACAACAAGTTCAACAAAGAAAGCAAGCTGCAGTCGAACGTGAACTTCAGCTGCAGAAATCACTTTCTGAAGAATGCGAAGATTTGGGCGTCGATGAACCAAGTACTAGCGACCTGTTCCCTGAAGCTGATTTACTCTTTGATAGTAACAATTCACCATCATTTGACCAGTTATCACAAGATGCTGATAAAAGGTATTCTTCGGGAAATTTTCAGATGGAATCTTCATGTAGTAGTACCGATGAGGACTACAAAAAGCCTGCAGAATCAAAACAGAACGATACATTCCTCATCGAGCCGCATGGATCAAATAGTACTGCAATTAAGAAAGAAGAAATAGAGATTACTTGTAAAGCACAAGAGTCATCTTCAGTGTCACAAGAACATAATCATCAACACGGGTCTTCAAATGCTGTTAAAAAAATAATGTCAAGCAAACAAAAAGAGAAAGAACCTACTATAACGTTATTTAGCGATGAAGATAACTCCAATTCAACACTTCGAACTGATCTCTTGTTTGGAAATTTAGATTATCCAAGCAACGAAGTTGAATTTGATTATGATGAACGACCAAAGATGCGACAGATGACAAATTGTTCTAAAGATGGAATCACTCTACAAAGCAATACAAGTTTATCTGTCTCTTCATATGATGAACACACTCTTTTAACGACATGCGCAAGTATTATGGAAGTGTGCTCTCCAATTCATTATGATATCCATTCGGATTCCCCTCCGCCGATTCATAAGTACAAATTTAAATATTGCAATCGAAAAAAGTTAATGAACGTGCAAAATACTTCTCCCTCAAAATCTCCAGAAAAAATGGAAAATTCATGGCATCATAACTCAGATGTAGTGGAAATCCTGAGCAGTGGCAGTGACGATGCTAGTGCTAGTAGCGATAGTGCAACAACGGAACGAGCAAAGAGTTCGGCTTCTGGGAGTCCAAGTCCAACAAGCAGCGATCGAAAACGAACAACTAGTCCTGCCTGGGATGAGGACGATGATGAACATGATGATGAAGATAGTAATAGCCCTAGTTATAAAAGCATTTATAACACAAACAAAATTCTAAAATTATCCGTGGGGAAGCTGGTAGAACCAATAACTTGTGCAAATCAACAAAAATCATCGGGCAAAATTAGGAAAGGGAGTGTATCGGAATGTACACTAGATTCATCTGTTGTAAATAGCACGCCACCATCTCCGCTGTCTCCATCCGACGGCGAGCTGGGTTCGTTTAACATCGGGAGGGGCACTCGACGATCTACACAGAGGATAAAAAAAAACTGCCCGTGCTGTACGTCACCAGATAAACCCAAGAAACGCACGGCCGGCGCCGGCAGCAGCATCAAGAAACTAGCATCAAAGGGACAATTCACTAAGAAAAGATAGTTTTATATCTTGAGGTAGATGATGATTTGATTCTTTTTTTCTTTGCTCTAATACGATATTACGATAATTGGATATTATAACAAGTGTAGCATTTGGATAGTAAAATTAACACGCAGATCCATTTGCGCGTGATGATTTAAAGAAGTAAAAGTTTACGTTTATTAGCTCATTTTATTATGGTTAAGAATACCCGTTTTTTTCTTTATTTTAATTTGGTTGACATCTAGTCAAGAATGTAACTAGTATGTGGGGCCGGTCTGGAGTAACAAATGAATTGTGTTTGCGTCAATGTCAGAATCGGAATCCTGTCATTCACCCCTACCCTGTAACCTGTAATTGAGCTGCACTTTAGTACAAATATGTAAAATTATTAATTATATCCTTTCTAATTCTTTAGTATCAGTATAAAGATCCATTTTGAAGATATGAATGGTATGTAATATAAGAAAAGTTGCATTTTTTTATCGACTTCATTACTTAGCTCTCGTCCTTCAAGTATTACTTTGTTGATGGCCGAGCACGTTGTAATTTAAAATGCCAATGTTGTATAGTATTTGCTACTTTATTCAGATTTTCTTTGTAAGATATAAATGCTAATTAATATGTACATTTTCACTGGTATGTTTTATATTATAAGTAATAATAATAGATGATAAATATTGTAGATGTTATGCAGATTGTACATACAAAATAATATACTCTTGAACTGTGTGAACCTCGATTCATTTCCCACGGGGATCATGTTTATAAATACATAAATATGTATTTGTTTGTTATTGCATTGCATTCGGAATTAACTTTAATTTACAATTTTTACTTCATCAATTTCATTACAACTGTAATAATTTTTTGTTCCTTTATAATTATTTGTTTATGTACTTGTATTGATAATTGTACAAATATGTTATGACTGCATATTTTTATATAGCGACAAGTGAAATTTACTTGTAGATTATTTATGTGTGTTAATGTGAATACAAAGTTTCTGGAATGAGTTGTGCTATATCGGAACTCTAAACTGTAATTTATAGTATAGCTATGTGAAGGTACACATTTAAAAGTAACAGAAACGATTTGAAGTGTATTGGCATTTCCATTATTTTTTAATAAATGAATAATGTGCTGCAGAAGGAATATATTGTTTGCCATTTTATTTTTCTACAGGGTGTTGACTTCGACACCGGTACATACAACAGTAAAATCATATTTTCCTGCTTCCATAATTACTTAATAGGTAAAAATGCTTCAAATAAAAACAATCATATTAATTTTAGCCATGGAATTGAAACTGGTAAATTCTTTTAAATAAATTTTCACTTTAACAGAAAGTACAAATAATAAATAAATTAATCTACCGACACGGAGCTACAAAATTTATTGCTTTTATGCTCTATAACATTTATTTGAAGCTTTTTGACCTAAAATAATGGGGGAAGCAGGAAAGTATGACTTTACTTGTTAATGTCCTATGTATGGTATCAATACCCTGTATAAACCAGCAGTGATAACCAAATAATGAGTAGGTATAGACAAAAGGCCATTTCTCTTTAAATTTATTTTATTGCGTTTTACACAAATAAATAACATAAAATTAAACATCTAGGTACATAGTTTCTTTCATATACTATTGCACGTATTAACGTAGAGATCACTTTAATTATTTACATCGTGAAACACTGGAATGTAATCAACATCACAAAATTTGAGCATTTTGTTCAGCTAGAACAAAACACTAGTACAGAACGTACTACTACCATTATCACTGTTTTTGTTATAAAAATGCAAAATCTTCAATTCATATAATTCAAGACTTTTTGGTATGTCATCACATTTACAAAATTAAGAATCACAACTTAAAATTAAACAAATACTGTATGAAAACAAGACATTCACGAAGGGAATGTAATATCAAAATTTAAAAATTCTAAAGTGGGGCGTAAAGTCAGTCGTCCTGGATAGATACTATGTTTTCAATATCTAATACGATGTCTGGTTCGGCAATGGGGGGGATTTGGATTTGTTGTACTATGCCTAGTTTATTAAAAACCAACTGTTCAAATTTTTCAAACATTTGCCAGTGGTTAATAAGGGGAATGACAAAAACGGAGATATCATCCCCAGAAGCTGTCCGACCTTCAGATGTCCTCCAGGAGCATTCTCCCCAAGGTTTGCCCCTGGCGTTTGCAACCAGCGCTTGTGCGGATGATATGTACTTGTGCCGCTCATGGCTAAATTGAGTTAAGATGCGGTCGACGATTTCAGCCGCTTTATGATTTGAGGTAACGTCCCATAAACCATCCGTTCCTGCAATGATCACGTCTTCTTCTTTCAGATCCATGTGTCGTAATACAAGAAGGTTTACCTCTGGATGCGCACTTAAAAATGGCTTTATAGGAACCTTAGAATTAATTGCTTTTAAATCGTGATCGCCGAATCCTCGTGTTACTCCAATTGTGTTCATTAGACGGCTCTATATACAAAATAAAATAATATTTATACAGGTGTTCATGTTCTCGAGAATTACTAGAGTTACAAAGACGGTTAAATGCGCAAACATTTTCTATTTCACAAGACAAATTTAAAGAAAAAAATAATATTTTTTTCGATCAGTGGTTCTCAGAATACTGGGCCTAACTTTTTTTATTTTGAATGAGAACATACATTTTTTATTTGCTAATTCGTTAGAGAATTTAATTCTCAATTCAGTGATATATTTTTATACTCTTGCCTAATGATTTTTTTGAGAAAAATGCATGTATAGTTTTATATTAATTTGATTAAAATAATAAGAGTGTTACGAATGGAAAAATGAATACGTGTTAATTTCTTTACATAAAATTAGTATGCCATGAAAGAAATACGTGAATATTTTGTTTGTGTTGATATATTTATGATCAATTTACAACAAAATATTCACTTCTTTTTGTCAGGGCCCTCTAACTCTATATAAAAAAAATGACATATATTCATTTTCATTCAGAATCAAATTAATATAAAAGTTTATATGCATTTTTCTCAAAACTGAATTCAGAATTAAATTCTCTAACGAATGAGTAAATAAAAAGCATATGTTCTCATTTAAAATAAAAAAGTTTGATCTCGTATTTTCAGAACCACTAGTCGCAAAAATAACTTTTCTTTAAAGTTGTCTTGTAAAAAATAGTAATTGTTTGCCCATTTCACCGTCTTTGTAGCTTTATAGTTCGCGAGATAGCAATGGTGACCAATTAAAATTGTTTGAAATGCAGATCTTTAAAATTTCATTAATTGCAGATCATAACATGGGATAAAATTATTCTTTGCGCATTATTCTCGAAAAAAAAAACTTCAAATAAAAGTTGCGTATGATCTGCATTTCGTGCAGCAACTGTCAGACTTACCCTTTTTCCTTCGCCACTAATTACCGGCTGCTTTAAATCTTCCTTAGTTATGGTTTTTGGGGACCATCCATAGGTTGCAGCATCTTTAAATAATATCTGTTTGCCTAAGTCTAAAAATTTGGGGTCACGTTGATATTCGCGCCAAGTATATTCACCACATAACAATTCAGGTTTAGATTCGGCTAATTTTCTTATTCTATGGTCTTCTGACTCCGGTGTCATATCAAACGACATAGGAACACTTCTAGCAGTTTTACAGTGAATAGAACGGGAATCACCCGCATTACTTATGTAGACAGTATCTAAGATTAATAATATAACTAGAGCAGTACATCCGCCCGCTCCAAGGTACTTGTCTTTATCTTCGGCGATTAGCTGGTCCATCTCCAAAAATGATTGTTCTAAAGCGCCAATTATTAAATGTTCTTTACGAATATGTATTATTTTACCACTCTTCTTTTTCGAAACAGTTTTTAATCCTAAATAATCTTCCCAAATGTGAGGAAGAATATCCAGGAGTTTTTCTTCTATGATAAAATGTAGTTGTCTTGCAGCAGACACAGCAGCCCCATATCCCGCGTGGCCGTCGAACATACCAAAATACGTTACTTGTATATCTTCGGGATAATCTCTTAATTCAGCGTAGTCATAAACTCGTTTCCCAGGCAAGATAAATTGATATGCAGTCGCTTGATCTTCATTCTTTAAAGATTTTCCACTATTTACACATTCTGCATAACCCGCTGACCACGGTAATGCATCTCTATCCCGGGGCACTATAATTGGTCTTACTCTGTGATCTGCAGAGAGAGGAACCTCTTCTTGGATGTTCAAATTTAAAAAATGTGGTCTACTGTAAGGGAACTTATGGGTTAAGGGTTCACCGTGTCCATCAGCTTGATTATGAGAACTGTCCAATCCACCCACTGCATTAACTATTGCTGATCTTACACGACTAAACATATTTACGAATTAAATAAGTTTATTCACACTACAATATTTACGATTTTTGTCACTACACAACACTGCAATACATTCTTCTGTACATTCTCCCTCCTTCAAGAATCGGATTCTGATATCGTTTGTTGACCGAAATACGAATCACAACAAACGATGAACACGGGTTTCACAATATTGAAAAAACAGATGTTACTGTATGAAGTAGTCCACAAAACTTTTTTTATTATTATAATATATTGATGTATGAATAAACTACTTAATGATAAGTAATAAAAATAATCTTATTGTCATTATTTAACTGACTAAATTTTGATTTTCACATATTAAATAAAAAATACCCGGATTTTTTTCAAATCGAGTAATTATTTACGAAACAAAAAATATTTAAGATTCGGAGAAGGGCTAGACATTGGCCGCATTTATTTGGGACTGGATCTCTAACCAAGGAATCTTTTTAACTTGATTTATATATGAATCACTCCACATACAATAAACATCTATCAGTTTAGAAATAAATCAAAATAAATAAAAAAACGCAACTGTTTTGAAAGAGGGGCGGTGGGGAGTGGATAGACGAGTTAACCCAGCAAAACTGCTGGGTGTTGGGTGAGGGTGAGTTGGTCCCCTAAGCACAATTAACCTACCACCTTACTCTAAAAGTCTCAAATAAATACGGCCAGTATGTCAAACCAAAAAAAAAAATTCTAGCCATGTTAATCTTTTCTCCAAAAAATTTATTTGCAAATAGTAATATTATTACAAAATAACTATTATAATGAGAAATTACAGCAAATATTATTTACACATTAAAAGTGTTAAATTTTTATTACTGTTTGAAATATATTAAAATTGAGTGATGTGTGAACTACACCCTAGCATTGGTGTGATCTCAGCGCCAAATTTAGGCTTAAATGAGCGCACCCACCAAGTAAACTCTAATGTCAAAATTCTAAAATGTAAAAAATAAATATATTAACAAATCTGTCATTATGGCACAAAAACCAGCAGAGTGGACAAATACTTTAATTGTCAGATTTGAAGAACAGGTATGTTATAAAAATGTTTTTGTTAATTTGTAACAACAGACGTCAATATTATGATCAATATTTACATGTATAAACAAATTATATTTTTCAAAATGTAAGTATATTTGTATTAACAAATACATTACAGTTGCCATGTCGAACGGGACCTCAAACCACACATTCTCGAATGAATGTAGAGCAAAACAAAAACTGTCTCATACAAATTTCAAGATATCGGTTCTCCCTTGTTATATCTGGATTGACAAAAGTTTTACAACGGGTTAATGAATCAGTAATAAAACTACTTTTGTATGTTCAATAATTTATTATTTAAATGTTGAAAAGTTTCAGCCAACGTCTTGTGGAGCACCTAGAACACATAGCCCAGAGAATGAAAGAAATTATTATGAGAGTCTTTATATAGTATTAGACACATTAGAACAATGTTTAAGTAATCAACCAAAAGACACCACTAAGCATGATGAAACAATGAATGTAAAATTACTTCTCAGAGAAATATGTCAGTTTATAGGTATGAATTTAATTTTATATTTATTGTGTATCTCTCTTACGAATATTTTGTAGACGTTCCCACGGACAATGCAATAAAATTACTTGCGAGTAAAGTTTTATTCGCATTGAGCTTAAATTTCTTTAATGCTGTTTTCAATCGTATTTCTGCCCGACTGCAAGAATTGTCAGTTTGTTCTGAAGAAAATCCAGATTACAGTGATATTGAATTAATACAGCATATAAATGTTGATGTTCACCGTTTGACCAGATTACTAACAGGTTTATAAAAACTAAATATGACCATAAATTCCACACTAATAAAATAATCTATTGCAGAAACTATTCAAAAATTTCGGTCATTGAAAAAATCTGCTCATTTAGTTTTGATGAGTTCATTAGAGAAAGCTGTTTGGAATTGGATGGACACTTATCCTCATGAATTTGCTGATATTCAGAAAAAGCCAAATGATGAATTGTCCAAGTGTTGTGAAGGGCTTTTCGACATTTTGGACAGTTTTGCAGAGAATAAGAAAAGTCGTGCAGCTGTTTGGCCTCTTCAAATCATGCTTTTGATGTTATCGCCGGTAAGTTGTACAATCATTATTTATTTTCAAACTTGCATGGATACATTTATATCTACCGATTACAATATATCTAAATAAATTTAAGGCTTCAATTTTAAATCTCAGTAGGCTGAGCGCATACGTCACTCATTTAAATGATTTAGCTCACTCTAGCGGTCAAAATGAAAATTAATTTCATTTATGTATAGAATGAATCCATTGTATGAGAGATGTCAGATGTTTTTAATGCGCAGTTGATTTTCTGCGCATATCAAATGAAATAGTTCACTTTTAAATTCAAAAATCCATCAGGTCCGTGTTAACATCAACAGTCTAAACAAAAAATGAATTAATAAATGATTTTAATTTTTAATCACATTGTATGCAAAAGATTTTTTAAAATCATCTATACAAAGTTTTAGAAAAATTCCGGTAGATGACAGACATTACTTCCATTGCGACATCTGAAGTGACTTTTATTCTAAATTTGCTTAAAATCGAAGTTGTTATGGTTAATAATTTATATCGCTCAGAAATTCGAGATGCATTATAAATTGTAGGTCCCTTATGCCTAGTGCATACGGAGAAACTTTTAGTAAAGTTTCCTGAAATTTGTTTCCCGAAGAAGAAGAAGTTTTGGAGAAACTTTTGCTTCTACGTACCGTGTGTTCACACGAGAAAAATAAATGTTTCCTCAAAAATGGTATTTTTTCTCTAAATCTATAGGCTCTTGGAGAATTATTTTTTCGAAAGAGAACAAGAAGTACAGAAAATTACATGTAGGAATTTAATTTAACCAAAATTAAATGGAGAAATAAACTAAACTATATGTGCTTAGAACTAAGAATTCCAACAAAACTAAATTTATGAAGTAAACTAAACTACATAAGATTTCTGAATAAACTACACTGAAATAAACCAATTTTTATAAACAAGAATTGTTATAATCTACGCCAGAAAACAAAGTTTTTATGATCCTAACCTCTTTTTTCTTGAATGTCATAATAGATGAGAAGTTAGGTGCACGTCAAAAAGTTTCCACAAAACCTCACGAGTTTTAACGGTGCCGTTAACTTTCGGCAACTTTTCTTACTTCTTCTTCTTTGGAAACAAATTTCTGGAAACTTTTACTAATGCCTAGTGCACACGGAGAAACTTTTATCTAAGTTTCCGAAAATTTGTTTCTTAAAAAGAAGAAGTATGAAAAGTTTCCGGAAAGTTAACGGCGCCGAAAAATTGAGAGGTTTTGTGGAAACTTTTTGACGTGCACCTAACTTCTCATCTATTATGACACTTGTAAAGAAAAAGAGGTTAGGTTCACAAAAACTTTGATTTTTGGCGTCGATTACAATAATTCTTGTTTATAAAAATTGGTTTATTTCAGTGTAGTTTATTCAGAAATCTTATGTAGTTTAGTTTACTTCATAAATTTAGTTCTGTTAGAATTCTTAGTTATAAGCACATATAGTTTAGTTTATTTCTCCATTTACTTTTAATTAAATTTAATTCCTATATGTAATTTTGTGTACTTCTTGTTCTCTTTCGAAAAAATAATTCTCCAAGAGCCTATAGATTTAGAGAAAAATTACCAGTTTTGAGGAAACTTTTATTTTTCTCGTGTGAACACACGGTACGTAGATGCAAAAGTTTCTCCAAAACTTCTTCTTCTTCGGGAAACAAATTTCAGGAAACTTTACTAAAAGTTTCTCCGTGTGCACTAGGCATAAAAGTTTCTCTGTGTGCACTAGACATTATAGTTACGGAGTTTGTAGTGTGTATTTACTGTTTTTGAGAAGAGAATTTATCGAATTGTACGTAAATTTAAGTGTAGTAAAGATACAGTTACCAGTTTCCCTCGTAACCATAAATAAAATCCTAAATGACCATAACCAATGTTACAAGCGCATTCAGAAAACATGTGGTCACTGAACATGTTCATTTTTCTGCTAAACAACTGTTCACTAGAGACCATTTACTGAACGATCAACCTACCAGCTGATCGTAAAAAATAGGTCAGGACTACGTACGGAAATTAACTCTCAAGTTAACTGCGCACATTCTTTACCGAACTTGCGCCCAATGGTCACGCCCCTACCTAATTCTAACTTCAGAGTAAATTTGCGAACGTACTCCAGGTGTGCGTTCTAAAACCTTACTGTGGAGTATTGAGTATGATAAATTTCGTTCCAAACTATTTCGCTTACTCTGAGAGTTTACGATATAAACGTTTTAAAATTCGGAGTGCACACTCTAGAGTTTACTCTGCTAGTCTAGTAGGGTACGAAATACTTTAATGAGATTTTGCGTGTCATACGCAAACTTTTACAACAAAATATACACAAATTGAGTTTGAAATGGAAATAGATGTTGAAAATTATCAATATATTGGAGTAATTGGTGATTATTTTATAAAAAAAGTCATTTGAACAACATATACTCTGTTCCGGCTTACCAATGGGATCATTTCACATTTTCTAATTTATTTTTTTCTTGAAAGAATAGGTCAAATTAAATATGTAGGTGTATGTTTTCACCTTACAAGTCTTTAGAATCAGAGATATGATTTTTCAATAATTGTCTTTACTTTCAAATATTTGGACGCTCACGTCACGGCTTGGCGGATGCGGCAGTAGCTCTCTACCGGTTGTGTTTGGAACTATGATTGTTTGGGTTATCACTTGTCAGTTTGATTTTGTGACAGCAACATATTGTTAACTAAAAATATATTTCATACAACTTTTGGTATTTATTTTAATAAATGTTTTATTTACATATCGTTTACTCTTAACTCTGCTGTCACCTGTCACAATTTTAGGTTAATTTGTTTACAACAGCAAACGGAAACTACGTGGACCGTTGTCTGTGTGTGAGAGTAATTTCTTTGTGTGAGTAACAAACCGTGACGTCACGAATTTTCCAGCCGCGAAAGTTTATTAACAAATTTATGAATGAAACGTCGCATATTTCATGTTATTTTATATTACTATATTTATTAAATGAGACGGATTTTACGATTTTATAAAAAAACGTTTTTTTTTAAATAACCCCATTTAGTATTGGAGAGAAAAGCCGTTCATACTCTGGAAAAAATGGTCACGTGACCGTACTCGAAGTAGGGGAATCACTTACATTACTTACATATTTGTTGTGGAACGCACCCCCAGATGTTTTTCACTTGTTTACGCGCACAATATTTAAATTCAATGGAATTTCTCTTGCTAATAGAAATAATGTAATATTGTCATCCATTATTAAAAACAAAATTAACAATTTATTCACATGTAAAGCACCGAAAATATATTATTTATGTTATTCGTTAACAAAAATGAAAAAATTGCAATACAAGAAAATTTTAAGACTTTGATAAGTTGTAGTTATTTAACTTTTCAATCAATTTACTAACTAGTAATTGATATACGCAGAATATAATTTGGATTTAAAAATAGGTCTTAAACAAAAGAGTTAAACAACTTATCAGCAACTTAAAGGATGAGGTGGAAATAATGCTCCAAACAAGTAGTAATATATGTTTTAAGAATTCCTACCTAATAAAAATATTTTGTGATCATTTTGATTTAATATTTTCTGCAGAAAGTGTTGGAAGAAATAGTGAATGCGGATAGTGGAGCACCTTGTTCACCGCGACATAATAAAAAGAAACAATTTATCGATTCTATAAAACGTGGTGTGGGACCCCATGGAAATTCCAGCAAGCAGCTAACTGAAGCAGCTGCAGTTACATGCGTGAAACTGTGTAAAGCTTCAACATACATTAACATTCTTGATTCCAACAATGTTGCCTTCACACTTGTACAGAGCGTAATAAATGACTTAAAAGTAAAAAAACACATATACTTAAAAGTACAATTTATTAATTGCATTACGTTTATAGGCTTTACTATTTAATCCTTCGAAACCGTTTACTCGAGGACAAAACTACATATATCAGGACATCGATCTTATGATTGATTGTTTCGTCTCATGTTTTCGTATAAAACCACATAACAATGAAGCATTAAAAGTTTGTCTTAATTTAATTTACCCATCGACATATCATTTCGTTCTAGTCAGATCACTGTATCAGTGAGTATTTTTTAGTAAAAATAATAATTGCATATTAAATCGAAATCAAATTTTAGAATAATAACACAGCCTCGTCTGCAATGGTGGCCTCAAATAGATCTGGTGTATAGCAAGTCTTCGGAATTGCGAGCTATGTTTACAGATACTTTAAACAAAGTGACACAGGGTTATATAACACATACTCCGCTAAGAATGATTCAGTCCCTTACTTTGAAGGGCAAAGATTCCCAGAGCAAATTTAAAGAAAGGGCTGAGGAAGTACCTGGTTATAGAAATTTACTTTTGTATATGGTTCGCCTTATACACGCTGATCCGATGTTAATGCTACATGTAAGAATGAAAATATACGAGGGGGGACCCAAAAATAACGAGAATCATTTCCTGGCGTCATCCTTTTGGAAACATTTATTCGTAGCGTTTGACGTGTTCGGCCTTTACAATGGCGGACATTCAAACAGCAACGTGTCGATTTTCGATTGTTTTTTCAATTCCTTTGGTCGTTTCATCTTCAAATTTTCGCTCAAAAACATTTTTTCCAATTCATTGATTGTTCTACGACGATCAGCCATGATCGCATCACGGATTTTTTCAATGTTTTTGTTCGTTCTGGAAGTCGAGGGACGTCCCGATTGGGGTTCATCTTCAATGGGGTATAATAAAATTACAAAGTTACGTCTAATTTCACTAGGATACAACTTCTAGTGAAATTAGACGTAACTTTGTAATTTTATTATATTGTTCATTTCACGGAGAAATTCGCAATTTGCTTTTGCAGTTTGCTTTTTTATTCAATGGGGTAGTTACCATATGTTAAAATTGAATGAAATTCTTATTTGTTTACAATATGTAATAATAAGATATATACTGTAATAAAATTCGCCATTTATTATGTAAATATTTCAAAAAAAATATTTTAAATATTAATGATTCAAATCGACCTCTTCTCTGTGATGTCACACTTACATATTTAAAACCGCAAATGTCGCTAGTGTCGTTTTACAGCGATGGGATGTGACATGCCAAAGTGACAGTTGATGATGATACTGACGCCGTGGACATAACCTTGTATCTATTTATCAACTGTAATACAAAACGTTGTTACTAACTTGCTCAAACAAAAATAAATAAGTAAAAATACGTGCTAACTTGACAGCAATCTTACCTAAGAAACAAGTTCCCCTTACCCTGCAAGACATACGTCGCAAAATATCTTTGTCATACTTCGAGCAGCACGTCGGAACTAAGTTGCAACGGAAGCGGCAAGGGTAACGTCACAGTGGCGGGAATAGATATGTCCGGTATTTTCAGTATTTTTTTTCTCATTTAAAAACAAATTGTGCAAAATAAAAAAATATGGAAAATTTAAATTTAAAAATACATGCTTCTAATAAAAAAATCAAAAAAGGCGAAACTATCCCATTGATGCTCTACCATTTTTAAAACGAGTAACTACTCGCATATTGCGACAGTTTCTGCTGTAGATTTAATAGCTCAGATGTTTCCCCAAGGATGACGCTTGGCCATTAGGTCTCAAATGGTGTGAGAAAATAATTGTCCGTTACTTTTGGATCCCCCCTCGTATTGATTAAAAAAGGATACAGTATCAGTGTATTTTCGTAGAATCAGGGAAAGGCGGGTCATGAAATTCAAAGTTCAACCTTAGAATTAATAAATGGTTTGGTGTCTCTTGTTCACCAACCAACAATGCCGGATGTAGCTCAAGAAGCAATGGAAGCTCTATTAGTACTGCACCATCCCGAGAAAATAGAAGTATGGAATCCTGAAGCCCCGATTAATACATTCTGGGATGTCAGGTAGACTAATTTCCTATAAGTTATTGCCTATTCGAAAATAATACTAAATTTTTAGTTCTCAAGTCCTGTTTTCCATATCACAGAAACTAATTCAACATCAAATAATGAATTACACTGAAATATTAAAATGGCTGAGACAAATCCTAGTGTGTCGAAATGCTTTCTTATCTAGGCATAAAGAATATGCAAATCTTGGAAGTCAAATAGCTATTTGTAAACAAGCTCACATAAAATTGGAAGTTGTGTTTTTCATGTATTTATGGAGTATCGACATGGACGCAGTTCTTGTAGCGATGAGCTGTTTTGCTTTACTGTGCCAAGAGGCTGAAATTCGTTGTGGCTCTGATGAAGTTACAGTTACGTATCTTGTACCAAATTACCATGTTTACCAAGAGTTGGCACAGGCTTCTACCGTTTTAACAACAGGTAGGTAAATCACATTTTATTTATTTATAAACGAAATTACGTCCACTATACATATGAAGTACAAAGATTAGTAATACAAGTAATAATACATGAGTTGATATATATTTATAACAGTAACAATTAAATTCAAAAATATAAATATAAAACAGTATGATAGTTACAAAAAAAATTCTACATAAGTTTTAGTTTTCATTTATACACATGAAAAGAAGTATTATTTATATCAACATCAATAAATTCTCTCGTAATTCTATTTAAAGGAGAATAACAAATATAATTTTTATCTATTTAAAAAAATAATTAAAAATATCTTTTCGTCTTTTTAAAACCATTATTCATAGTGGTTTATTATATTGCTAAATAATTTTACAAGCTGCTACTGGAGATTCTAGAATGTGCTTTCACGATCATAATCAGGGTAAGTTGAGAGATTCCATATTCGAGGCCTGGCTAAAAAAAATCCGACCTTTGGCTGGGAAAAAAATATTGCGTACCTGACTTTCACAGAGAAATAATTTTTATTCAAATATTCTAGGTGGCTATGTGAAAATAAATAATAAATAAATAGATAAATAATTAAATAATAGGTAAATAATAATAAATAAGTAACACACAAATGTATACTTTGTTGAATTAAAATTGTTACGTTTATTTTCACAAAGCCACCTGTAATATTTGAATAAAAATTATTTTCCATATATCTCAATTATCTTATTTATCTCGGTTTTTTTCAAATACATCAATAAAAACTAATACATCTTTGAAAAGAGAAAAAAATGGCGGTTTATATTTTAGTAAAATAATTATAGGTTGCTACTTAAAAAATAAAAGTTGATAGTCGTATCGTGTAAACCTGACTTTATAAAAAATATCTACATCTGCCATAAAATAATATATTTAAAATAATAAAAATTTTGCATAAGCCATTTTTTTCTATTACTTATAATAAAAAAATTAAAGGGGGTGCGTCTTCCCAGACTCATCCTGTATGTAGTATATTACACCTTGTAAAAATAATAGTCTATATACCAGGGCATCGAACCCGACCCTGAATCGAACCGTAACATTTTAGCGAACCAAACCCAGAAACGAACCTCATGTTTTTCAATTGAACCCGAATCGAAACCGAACCGAGGTATTAAAATTCGGGTTCAGGGTTCAACTCCGGTTGAAGTTCATTTTCAGTTCGAAACATGTAATCGTAATACAGCCGATAATTGGTGCATTCGGCATCTACGTTGATGCTTATGTTCACTTTTCGTGAAAATTGTGTTCGTTTCTTCTCTTACGTAAATTACGGCTCGCATTTGAAATTATTTCTACCTAAAGATTGTTACTCAAAAAACATTAATTTAATTTGCAAGGTCGAACCGAACCCGAACCCAATATCTGAACCCGGAACAAAACCGCAAATTTTATTAATTTTTTAACCAAAACCGCACCCGAACCCATCTCTCAAAAAACAAATTAACCTGTTTTTGGCGGGTTCGATGCCCTGCTATATACTCGTACATAGCCCTCTACGAATTGAGAAACTGTTATAGGACGTGCAGCTTTACAAAAACGTATAATGGTTCTACTTCGGAAAATTGAACATTGTGTAAACGGTGTTCAACCAGCTTGGGACGAAACATTCAGAAATTGGGATTCAACTTCGAAAATGTTAACATCATTTCCAAAGACAAAAATGGAAGATGGACAACTAGAACCGTTTCATCGTTCTGTTGGAAAACGTCGAGCTTCCCACCAGAACTCAGAACATGAGCTAGAGGTGAGTTCGCTTTTTATGTAGTTTTTCGAAGTGATTTCGTATTTTATGTAGGATCAAATAAATGAGTGGGCAAACATGACTGGTTTCCTGTGCGCACTTGGTGGAGTGTGTTTACAACGAAAATCTCCATCTAGACCTACTACAATATCAACTACTTCTCATCCAAATCTAGCCACCATGAGTTCTACTTCTTCTATGGCATCTTCTTTGTCTGATAGTAGAAAATCTAGTGTTTTGCCAAGTAGTAGTCAAGATGTTCAGTATTGTCCAGTTACACAGTAAGATGTATAAGTAATTTATGGAAAATAAGTATTTACATTTAATATTTTGTTAGGTTTGTTGGTTTACTTTTACGCTTATTAGTTTGTAATAATGAAAAATTTGGAGCCCAGATTCAAAAGCATGTCAAAGAACTTGTTGGACACGAAATGTCTTCTGCGTTGTATCCAATTTTATTTGATCAAATTAAAGCAATTGTTGAAAAATTCTTCGACCAACAGGGACAAGTTGTTGTAGCAGATATTAACACTCAGTTTATTGAACATATAATATTTATAATGAAGAATGTTTTGGATAGTAGTAAAAACGATCAGCCTTCTGAACATTTAGGTGTAACAAGTATAGAAGGAATGATGCTTGCCATTGTGAGATACGTTAGACATTTAGATATGACTGTACATTCTATCCACATAAAAACAAAACTGTGCCAACTTGTAGAGGCTATGATGAAGAGAAGAGATGATTTAGCATTCCGACAGGAAATGAAATTCCGTAATAAATTAGTTGAATATTTAACAGATTGGGTTATGGGTACATCTCATCAAATTGCTCCGCCTAGTTCCGCAGATGTAACTGCGTTAACAAGGTATAAATCTACAAATATTTGAATGGCCGCGTTCAGCAGTACCTAGCGGGATGTAATGTCACCATTGACCCCTATATACAAAATGGACCGGCGTTTTTAATAACTTGCGTGTATCCACCAAAAATGCAACCCGCCGGACTGGTGGGATCCTGCTAGACTGCTGAACGCGGCCAGTGTCACACATACAAATATTTGCATAAATTTTTAGAGATTTAGATCAAGCTTGTATGGAAGCAGTTGCAGCTTTACTCAGGGGTTTACCACTTCAACCAGAAGAATCTGATAGAGGCGATTTAATGGAAGCTAAAAGTCAACTTTTCTTGAAATATTTCACTTTATTTATGAATTTATTAAATGACTGTAGCGATGCCACAGAGGAGAAAGATGTAGTTTCTAGACAAAGAGTAGCTGCTGGGAAATTGAACACATTACGCAATGCAACAATACAAGCGATGTCTAATTTACTTTCAGCAAATATAGACAGTGGTTTGATGCATTCAATTGGTAAATGATACCAAAAAGGAATAATTTTTAGTACTTTATTAATTTATTTTCGTAGATTTGGGCTATAACCGAGATTTACAAACTAGAGCAGCATTTATGGAAGTTTTAACAAAAATATTACAACAGGGTACTGAATTTGATACGCTTGCAGAAACAGTCCTAGCAGATAGATTTGAACAATTAGTTCAATTAGTGACTATGATTAGTGATAAGGGAGAACTGCCTATAGCTATGGCTTTAGCAAATGTCGTAACTACTTCGCAAATGGATGAGTTAGCCAGAGTGTTTGTTACTTTATTTGATGCAAAACATTTGTTATCTCCACTACTCTGGAATATGTTTTATCGTGAAGTTGAAGTTTCTGACTGCATGCAGACTTTGTTTAGAGGAAATTCACTGGGAAGTAAAATAATGGCATTTTGTTTTAAAATATACGGAGCATCATACTTGCAAAATTTGCTTGAGCCGTTGATAAATCCTTTACTTGATGAGCCGTGTGGTAGTTTTGAAGTTGATCCAGCAAGGTAAGGATAAGAACTACAGTTTTCTCTTGTAAGCACCCTCGAGAATCCCTGAAGCCCCCCCGAGCTGAATAATTAAATAAAATTATTTGTAAAAAAAAGTTGGATATAAATAAATCGACTAATACTTCTCGGGATGCAGTATGGCTAGAATCGTTAGGGTGACGTTGTGGGTAGGGATCCCAAGGAAATAATATGATAGCATAGCGAAAAATAACACTTTCCCTAACAACCGTGGAAGTTGATAGGGACGTTTTCATACCAAAATTCTGCCGTTACAAAGCATGCAAAATTAATTTTACTTTCTGATTCAAATGTAGAATTTTATACTGTACAATTTTTATTTGAAGCTTTTTTACCTAAAATAATTAGGGAAGCGGGAAATTGCGAAATTATATTTTTTACATATTAAAATCGGTCACCACTGTAGATTATTATAATTCTGCATATTTTGGAGCTCAGTAAATTTTTACGTCATCAGCGTAGATTAACACGTTACATGTCAAGTTTCCACGTCATTCACAAGAAGAAGAAATAAAAGCGGTCCTAAGTTTGACCCTTGTGGCACACCCGACTTAGCAATATAATAGAATGGTAGCCCTTATAACATACAAACTGTCGCCGGTTCTATAAGTACGATGGAAAGAAATGAATTAGATCATGTTTTGCAGTAATTTCGATGACACTTTAGTTGCGTTAGCGGGGGCACTGCGGAAGGCCCCCTAAAGCTTCACTAGAAAACAGTGTATTCTGTCATATTATGCGCTAAACAACCAAGTTCAATCGAAACTTTAGGTAGAATATGTGTTCAAAGTTGGTCACACAAATCGTTCGTTTCAGACCGTGAAACGTTCAAATCTGATATCATGTCTGTAAATCGCTTAAAAAGGCACTGTAAATCGCTTAAAAGGCAATCGCTTAAAAAGGCGCGAAATTCGTGTTTTTGTATAATATAGCTTTATTAATATAATATTTTGCGGACATAACTCCAAAAAATATTACTCTTTAAAAATAATTGCTAAAAAATCCAGCCTCCCCCTAGCATTTTTAAAAGCCGGCGCCTATGTTTACAATATTTAATTAATTTTATTATAGGATTGAAAATGAAGATATAGAGAAAAATCGTCACAATCTAATAGCATTGACACAAAAAGTATTTGATGCTATAGTAAGCTCCGCAGATAAATTTCCTCCACAGCTTAGATCAATGTGTCATTGTTTATACCAAGTTCTGAGTAAACGATTCCCACAGTTTCCTCAAAACAACATCGGTGCTGTCGGTACTGTTATATTTCTCCGTTTTATAAACCCAGCGATCGTATCTCCCCAAGAAATGGGAATAGTCTCGAAACAAGTTCCCCCAACAGTGAAGAGAGGCCTAATGCTCATGTCGAAAATACTTCAAAACATTGCCAATCATGTGGAATTCAGTAAAGAACAACACATGCTTCCTTTCAACGATTTTCTGAGAGCTCATTTTGAGATTGGAAGGAGATTCTTCATCCAAATAGCATCTGATTGTGAAACTGTTGACCAAGCGTCTCATTCCATGTCATTTATCAGCGACGCAAATGTTTTGGCTTTGCATAGATTGCTTTGGAATCATCAGGAAAGAATAGGGGATTATTTATCCAGTAGTAGAGATCATAAAGCTGTTGGAAGAAGACCATTTGATAAAATGGTTACGCTATTGGCTTATTTGGGGCCACCAGAACACAAACCAGTTGATTCACAGTATGTGGAATTTAATTTTACTTTTTAGTCAAATTAAATGATTATTTTTTTTAGTTTGTTGTTTTCGTCTTATGCACGATGGAGTTCTATTGATATGTCTTCAACTAATTTTGAAGAAATTATGGTGAAGCACAATATGCACGAAAAAGAAGAATTTAAATCTATAAAAACGTTGAATATATTTTATCAAGCCGGAACGAGCAAAATGGGATATCCAGTATTTTATTATATTGCGCGACGGTATAAGTAAGTTTTATTCCAAGATATATAAATAAATAAAATAAATATATCATCACGGCATATTACCCATTGCTGGGTGTGCCAATCTGCTATGTACAGATATCGGTAATGATGAAATATTTGTACCATGCGGGCGCTTACCAGGCGTCACCTCACGGGCACTCATTGCTGGCGTGGAGAGTGCACCACGGGGGTAATTTTTATGCCATTAAAATGCGAAGTAATTTTTGGCGTCGGTCGGGATCGAACCCGGGTCCCCAGATTCGCGACCAGACACTCAGGCACACGGCCACGAGACCCCAAGATATATACTGGTTAAAAAAAAAATTACGCTCATTAAAATAGTCCAGTAAAATAGAAATTGTTTGCTAATTTAACCAATTTCGTAGCTCTTATAATTAGATAGCAATAGTGGACAAAATGAAATGAACACCTGTATACAAACAATTTTATATTTTTTTTTTTTTACAGAATTGGGGAAACTAACGGAGATTTGCTGATATACCATGTTCTTCTGACTTTGAAACCATTTTGCCATTCGCCATTTGAAGTTGTGGTCGATTTTACACATACCTGTTCCGATAATAGATTTAGGTATTTTATTTTATGTTTTTTTTTATTTTCATTTACTAATATCTTATTTACAGAACTGAATTTCTTCAAAAATGGTTTCATGTACTCCCTAAAGTTGCGTACGAAAATATATACGCTGCTTATATTTATAACTGCAATAGCTGGGTTCGGGAATATACAAAATTTCATGACAGGATAGTAGCTCCACTAAGGGTACATTTGACTATCTTGTCCGTAATTTGTAATTTATAAAAATATTTGCAGGGTAATAGAAAACTTGTCTTCATTGACAATCCAGCTCGATTGAATGATTGTATTGATCCTGATCAACAAAAATTACCTGGTGCTACTCTTAGTTTAGACGAAGATTTGAAAGTTTTCAATAACGCTTTGAAATTGTCGCATAAAGATACTAAAGTTGCAATAAAAGTATGTTTGAAATTGTTATTTGTATATTTTTATAACATTGCATTTTAGGTTGGTCCAACAGCGATACAAATTACTTCAGCAGAGAAAACTAAAGTTTTGTCTCATTCTGTGTTGCTAAATGATGTATACTATGCGTCGGAAATAGAAGAAGTATGTTTGGTCGATGATAATCAATTTACATTGACAATAGCAAACGAAAGTGGTCCTTTAAGTTTTATTCATAACGATTGTGATAGTATTGTACAAGCAATCATCCATATACGTAACAGATGGGAACTTAGCCAACCAGTAAATTTTTTTATATATTGAAATTATTTGTATTTTATATATTTTTTTCTCAGGATTCTGTAACGGTACATCAAAAAATTCGGCCGAAAGATGTACCTGGTACGTTACTCAACATGGCATTGTTGAATTTGGGATCTTCTGATCCAAATTTGAGAACTGCTGCGTATAATCAGTTATGCGCTTTGACTGCAACATTTGATTTAAAAATTGAAGGACAACTTTTAGAAACTTCTGGTCTCTGCATTCCGTCAAATAATACAATCTTCATCAAATCTGTCAGCGAAAAACTGGCCACGAATGAGCCACATTTAACATTGGAATTTCTGGAAGAATGTATACAAGGTTTCAGGGTATCTAGTATAGAATTAAAACATTTGTGTTTAGAATACATGACTCCTTGGCTTGCCAATTTAGTTAGATTTTGCAAACCTTCCGAAGAAAATAAACGACAAAAACAAGTTGCTCAGATTTTAGAGAAACTGATTACATTAACTATACAAGAAGTTGAAATGTATCCTTCGATTCAAGCAAAAATTTGGGGTTCGATTGGACAAGTTCCAGAGCTGATCGATATGGTTTTGGATAATTTTATCCATCGGTCGGTGAATTCTGGACTTGGTTCGTCTACTGTAGAAATAATGGCAGATACTGCTGTGGCACTTGCGTCTGCTAACGTACAGTTAGTTGCGAAGAAAGTTATAGGACGATTGTGTCGGGTATATACAGAAAAATAGTAATTAATTGTTTGATTTATGGAAAATATTCCAGGTTGTTGATAAAACTTGCCAGTCTCCTACTCAACTCCTCGAACAGCACATGATGTGGGATGATATAGCGATTTTAGCTCGCTATTTACTCATGTTGTCATTTAATAATTGTCTAGATGTAGCTAGGCATTTACCGTACTTGTTCCATACTGTAACATTCCTAGTTTGTTCGGGATCGTTAAGTATGAGAGCGTCAACTCATGGCTTAGTTATTAATATAATTCATTCTTTATGTACATGTACTAAGCCTTCATTCTCAGGTATATTGTTTTGTTTTGGTAAAAGTTTGTTTTGCAATTTATAAATGATTCCAGAGGAAACACAGCGTGTGTTAAGATTGTCATTGGACGAATTTTCCCTACCGAAATTTTATTTATTATTTGGGATTAGTAAAGTGAAATCTGCTGCTGTAACTGCATTTAGATCTAGCTATCGTCATCCAAATGATAGATGGTATGTATTATCTTTTTATAATTTAATACAGGATATAACAGCTAAACGAGCTACCTCAAATAGTTTCTATATTATGAAAGATGCAATAAAGTATCATAAGGCAATCTTACAGAAGACCAAGGGGGACATCCAATTAGAGCAGAAAATATTTCTTTAAAAAATGGGATGGTATATATTTTTCAGACCCATTCGATAGAGTATTTTTTTTTCTGTATTTAACCGTGTAATCATTTTTTTTATACAGAGCCTACTGAAAAATCTATAAAAAAATATTTGGATTTCAATTGCATTTTTCTCAATATTTTTGTTATGTAAGAATATAAAATGGGCCATACCATTTAAAAAATATAACCATTGTTTTAAAATAATATTTTCTGCTCTAATCGGATGTCCCCCTTGGTCTTCTATAATATTGTCTTGTAGTATTTTACTGTATCTTTAATAATATAGAAATTATTTGAGGTAGTTTGTTCAGCTGTTACAGCCTGTATATTAAATTATTATTATTATTATATTAGGTTTGGAAACGAACGGAGTTTTTCTGGAGCGTCTGCAGATCGCGAACGTTTATCTCTCAGCTCTTTGGAAGTGATAACTGATGCTCTCCTGGAAATTATGGAAGCATGTATGCGTGATATACCTGACTGTGATTGGCTGAGTAATTGGACTTCGTTGGTGAAATGTTTCGCATTTTGTTTCAATCCAGCTTTACAACCTAGAGCACTTATTGTTTTTGGTTGTATAAGTAAAAGTATAACTGATCAAGATATCAAACAATTATTGAGGATTCTTGTAAAAGCATTAGAAAGTTTTAATGATATTACATTACTGGAAGCGTTGATCATGTGTCTGACTAGATTACAGCCATTGTTAAGACCTGAATCTCCTATTCATAAAGCATTATTTTGGGTGGGAACGTCTGTTCTTCAGCTTGATGAGTCTTCTTTGTATGCTGTTGGTTTGGCTCTCTTAGAACAAAATTTACATACCTTGGATTCGCAAGGATTATTTGAAGAAAAGGTATGACAATAAAAATCTTAATAACAACTGTAATATTTATTTGTTGTACAGTCATTAGAACAAGTAATGATGGCTACAAGGGAACCACTGGAATGGCATTTCAAACAGCTGGATCACGCAGTTGGTCTGAGTTTTAAAGGAAACTTTCATTTCGCTTTAGTGGGGCATTTACTGAAAGGTTTTCGCCATCCAACACCGACTACAGTTTCTAGGACAGCTCGAGTTCTTACTATGTTGTTAGCGATAGTTGCTAAGCCGCAACGAAGAGATAAGTTTGAAGTAACCCCTGAAAGTGTTGCATACCTAACAGGTACCATTATTATCTTTACTTTTATTTGTAAAATATTTATTGCTCTTTGTGATTATAGCTTTGGTGTCTGTATCTGAAGAAGTGAGAAGTCGATGTCATATAAAACATTCATTGCCACGTTTCACTGCCGATTCCATATCACAAGAAAATTTTCTTCCGGATAATTTAGTGCCACAAGGTCAAGCAGCGCCTACTGCACCTGTATTGGGAGCTACTGCACCCCCTACGTCGTTGCCAATGACGGCTTCAGGTCCTGGTGCAGCTGCCAGCACTTCTATTTCCGCTAACCGGAGACAGAAGTCGTGGGACTTACTAGATCAATCAGCTATAGCGCAAGCGCGACAACACAAACAAGCAACTGCACAACAGGTGGGTTTGAGATGAGGTGAGATGAGATGAAACCTTGCTTCTTGCAAGCTTTCAATTCATTCAACATGAATTGTGCTTGGTCACTTTAAGTTAATTACATTTAGTTGACGATACAAGAATCTGTTGAATATGTAATTTGGAATAAACTAACCAGGTTGATACATCCGTCACTAACACAGCTACAGTCTCTACAAATAAGGGCTGGCGGAGTTTGGACTTGACACCGAATCAGTGTGTCGGGGTGAATATTAGTCAAGCATTGAGTCCAGGTCAGAGCCAGGGCTCGGAGTCCAATGGGGCACCCCCTACCGTCAAATCTTCGTTTCGTACTCAACGATCTAGTTCAGTGCCAGTTCAACAAAACCAATCGCAAATACAGTCGCAACAGCATGTTTCAAATAATGCCGGAGACAGTCGGCCCGAGCCTGGCACGCCTGTCTCCGCCGCCAAAGTAAGACATATAGACTCGCTTGCCTTTGCCTCCGCTCCGCTCTCAGCTCAAATTGCATCTCATCCTCACCTACCATCATCTCCATGTCACCACATATCACTGTTTACCCTATCCCTATCTGTCTCTCGCAATCGCAACGCTCTGTGCAGCACGTGCACGACGCACGGTGCACGGTACCCGTTCAACTTTTCAACTACGCCTACGCCCAGTGCGGCTTGTCGCCCTGTCCGCACTCCACCTGTCGCCTGTCGTCTCGTGACGCTTCCGTTTCTACTTCTACTTCTTTCTTACTTCTTACTTACTTCATCTACACACGTACACGTGCTCTGTCTATCTCTATGTCTCCAGTTCTTGTCTGTTTATTGTCTCTCGTCTTACGTTACGTTACGTTCGTTCCGTTCCGTTACATTACGTTAGCTGTAATAGAGAATATTACTTTGCGTATTACGTACATGCCACGTGACTCTGTGAATGTGCTCTTGCTAACGCCTGCCGGTTGCAACACTTACAACTACATTATGTTACGAACGATTTAGTGATACTTAATATTTATATACGTATTATATAATTACAGTAACATAACACATCTTGATTGTCTTGTATGATGATTGATTGTTTAACTAACTTGAAATGAATCCTTGCCTGTGTCTTGTATGCCTGCTCTGCCTGTATGGCTGGGGTGGCCACCACCAGAACGCTCGCGTCCTGTTCAAAACACAGCGCTCATTTTCGGTGCCAACCACCAAAGAACAAAAATCTCTCGATGAACCCGAATCCAAGGTAAACTTTTCATGTAATTCGATTGCATTTGATTACTAACTGTAACTGTTCACAATCAGTGGCTACTTTCATGTTTGCACTTCATAGATCCTAGCATGACGTATGTTCTGTTGATTTTGCTCTTTGCTTTCTGCTTCTGTCGAATTCTGTTCGCGGTCACTCTTTATGTTTGGGTTGCGTTGATGTTCTTGGTGCGAATGGGATATGGGATTGTATTGTATGGAGCTTCATGATTATCGGTGCTTCATTTTCCCTAAAGTGGCCATTCGGCCGTCTGTTCACAGGACCGAAGTGCGCGCGTCTCCGTTAGTAACGAGAACAACATCCTACTTGATCCAGAAGTGCTCACTGATTTTACTACTCAGGCTCTCGTCCTTACAGTCTTGGCTACACTTGTCAAATACAGTACGGATGAAACAGAAACACGCATTCTTTATCAGTATTTAGCTGAAGGAGCCATTGTTTTTCCAAAAGTTTTTCCAGTCATGTATGTTTTCATTTTTTTCCTATGCTGTTTTGTATTTACTTCATTACTATTTTAGATATAACTTATTGGATATGAAAATTACTAATGTCTTAACTACTTGTCATGATCAGGTAATTTTAAATGCAGTACAAACTATTATACAAAATATGATTGCGTGTGAAGATACAAGTCAACAGCAATTGCATTATTTGCAAAGTTGTGGTTTCGGTGGACTATGGAGATTTGCTGGACCATATACTAAAGTAAATTATTTCTACACGTTTTAAGAGCATTTGTAAATAAATAAATAAAATGATTTCAGTACAATGGTACCGCTGAAAGCAGTGAATTGTTTGTAAACTGTTTGGAAGCAATGGTTGAAACTTGTCTACCAGTGGAAGAAACTGAAGGTGAAAATGGGGAAATGCAGCAGTATCCATCTATGTTGAGCGTCAGCTCAAACATGAACCTGTCCTCCAGCATGTCTAGTTTAACACTTGGTTCACCCACAGAGAAAGAAATGATCAGCAGAGACTGTGAAGGAGGCAGCAGTACATCTCTTGGCCGTTCGTCTTTTAGCAAACAACGGAATATTAAACCCAAGACTGCATGTACACACAAGCACAATTCATCAACTGATACTCCTAAATGATTTATAGGTACGTTGTAATAATTTTTATATGTATATCTTAGTGAAAAATAATTGTGATCATAATAAAGATTTCCATGGTCGAATAGTACACGCAATATTTTGGCACTTTTATCTGTAAAAGTATGATATTTATATCAATAGATTTGAATCAAATGTAAAGATACTTTATAGAATTTAATTTAGAAGTTTCAAAATAATGTGTGTTATATTTCGGTAGTATATATCTCAATATTCTAAATTTGGTATTCCAGATTGTTCAGTGTTTTGAATGTGTGAATGAGGCTGTTGGTTTGTATCAGTAGTTATTGATCTCAAAATTAAAGTACAATTTCCAGTGACAGTACTAATATCTATAAATGGGTCATTTGTTTGTTATACAGTTTGATACTGTGATACTGGTTTCTAAAGAATGACGTCATATAACATAATTACGATTATATTTGTTCTAAAATTTCAATATCTTTTTTTAACTAAGGCTGCGGTTACGTTGGATGCGAATTCGTACGAAAATTTGTCCGTAAAGTGTGACTAGCGAATGGAAGTTGACGTTTAAATTATTTTATAAATGTGGTTTCTTTTGTTAACATGAAGAATGAAATTGTACGAAATATTGCTATGCTTAAAATAGATGGATTACTATGGTACCTGCATAATAGCAAAAAAAAACAAAACAGGGGTGCATTTAAAATATTCTAAACGTTTTTTTTATTATAACAAAATATTTTGCCTCCTAGTATTTCAGCGATATTGAGCTATAGAAACAGATTGACACACCCAGAAATGGGTAATAAGCCGAGGATATGCGCCTTAATTATTTCGAATCTTAAATAGTACAAATGCGACCCTTGTGGTGCATTCTCTGCGACAGCAACTAATATGTCATCATCATTACCGATATCTGCGTTTTAAGCAGATTGGCATACCCAACAATGGGTAGTATGCCGTGATGATATATTTATATTTATTTATTATTTATAAATTTCAATTATAAGAAATTCATAACTTAGAATTTTATTAGCTTTGTTGCAACCGGTACTTTCGGAGAAGTTTGCAACATCTATTTTTTTTAATGCGCATGCGTGTACAGTACATAGACTAGTTACTGACGTGAGTAAAACACCTAAATGTATACAAGTTAGCTAATCTGAAAAGTAAATAAATTATGTAAGAACAACAAATAACAAATATCTTCGGTCATTTTTCTAAAAATAAAATAAATGCATATATAAATAACAGAAAGCAGAAATACAACGATGAATTTTATTTTAAAATTAAGAGATACGAAGTCGATTAAATTAGGATAAGTACTAGAGCATTTTAAAGATGTATTTGTTTTTTCCGAAAAGTTTATAGATCACTAGATAAATGCAAAAATTCAAATTTTACTCGTTTTTATGTATAAAAGTAAATTCTAAATCTGACATAATATGACATTTTGCTTTACACTTCTTTAGGACGTTTTTTTAATTTTTCGAACGATGATGCTCATTTTTTAATTCTGTTAAATTTCGAGTTATGAGATCAAAATTATGATTTTTATATGGGATATTGAAAAATACCATTGAAACGAGATTTTTTTTTATATTTTCAACGATGTATCTATAGCTTATTAATGTTCATTTTCTTCAAACAGTAAAAATACAACAATTATTAATTTTATAGTGTAGAAACAATGATTGTGGCAATGAAACGAATGAAAACACAATTATAGATTATAATTTGTTTATTTTTAATGCTAATTTCTTAGTTTGGTTCCTAATATTAATATTAATAATTTTATATGGACGTCATACTAGGCGATGACCATATTAAAAACGAAATTTGAAAAGTGTTTCAGAGCTGATTTAGTTAAAAATATTATTGAAAATGAAGAAAAAATACATAAAAATAAACAGCCTAATTGATTATTTCAATACTTTCTCATTGTTTTCACTCTATAAAATTAATAATTGTTGTATTTTCGCTGTTTAAGCAAATGAACATCAATAAAGTTATACATGAATTTATCGGGAAAAACAAAGTTTTAATTCATGCAAAGTTATCAATTATTTCATTATAATTTTATATGTTGGTCGTTACCGTGCCCAATATTATTATTGCTAATCCAGATAGCCTTTCTTGAAGGAACAAACTTCGTAAGTAATTTTTAATAATTTTAAGTTTGGAGTAATTCTTTGTATTTATCAATAAATGTAAAAATATTTAAAAAAATGTTTTTTGCCATCGATCGGAAAAAATATGCCGCGCTTTAAGTGCCGCCCTATAGATCTTGCCAAATAGAAATGACATGTCAATCGTTTCTTGCGCATATACTGTGTACCACTATTTTTAGAGCGGAGTAGTCTCACTACCCATTTTACAATGATACATACACTTTTTCTGTGCGCCGCTTACCCAAAAAGAATTCTAGGGACTGCCCACTAATCGCTCGTCTTAAGTACTGTAACGACAAAAATGCAAAACTGATGTAACCACTGTGTTGTGCCAGTGGCGTAGAAATAATTACGAAATAATAGTATTTAGAATATTTAAATTAAGCTTAAAAACTAAAATATGTACAAAATACCGATAACATAAAGATTATTTTACAGTGTGTTCAATAAAAAACCTAACTCTGAGTAGGCTATGAACAGAGAAACATATGTCTGATCATTATTCAATTCAAAAGTGAAGTTATCAAAATTGATCCTGAAATGTAATTTTAAGGAGAAAAGATAATATAGAATGATACAGTGTATTGCCCTTCGTCGATTTCTAATTTGTTTCCATTTTTAAAATAAGATTCAAGAAGAAAAGCTTTGATTTCTTTAGACAACATTTTTGACAATATCTCGTGTCAAATTGATATTTAATTAAATATTTTTTAATTGACATAGGTACGTTTCTTTGTTCATAGCTTACTCCGAGTTGGTTTTTTTTTTAACACACTGTATAATGGCATAACTATGTAATCGTTAAAGAGATGGCCTTAATTAGATTTTCGGAAAACCCTTGGTCATGGGCATGTTGGTATCCTGGGTTCAAGTTCTGCAAGGGAATGGTTTTGTATGATATAGCTTTATGCTTCTTATATATTCTTCGGACGCCACTGAGACAAACCCGCTTAAGTACAATGCATGTGATTGGCCCTTTAAGTAAGAAGGGCGGAGGATTCGTAAATTCGTATTACGCGCAGGTCATTTGTATTTGGCAAGACCTATAGGTGGACGTCTCGCCGGCTAGGGCTGGAACAAAGTTAATACAAATATATGTACGGTGCAGTGCTTCCGACCATTTCGTACTGATTCGTATCCAATGTAACCGCGACCTAAGTGTGTTAAATGACTGATTTAAATAATTTACAAATAAGGCTGAGCCTTTTGTATGTTTACACACCAAAGAATTTTTGATTTCTCACTACTTATTTTATTGTAAATACAAACCATGTCCAGAATTTTTCTTTAAATATTTTATAATTTAACTGTAAATAAGAATAAAACTATGTAGTAAAAATAAAATCAGCGACAATCGTGTCGTTATCAAAGAAACAAAATTGTATGGAACTTAACAATTTGAATCAATTATAGATTTTATTTTCCATATCGACTTAACAACCTGTACTTCCTGCTGTTCACTGGACTCTGGTTTATTCATGCACCCGATGTAGGATATAAAGGAGTATATAAAAAGATTTCTTGTGCAATGGAACAAGTTTATATTTGTACAATTATAGATTGCACGACAATGATTTCATGTACATAATTTCAGCAAACCTTCAGGAATTTGGTGCTCGTAAGAGTTTATCCAATATCCATCATACTAGCGAGAATTATATGAAATCAATGTTGATACAATCGTTTGAAACTTATTACTTGTTAAATGTAACTTCAATAACAGTCGGATTATCCACTATCCTAGCTGTGTTGTTTCCCTCGACTACTTCACCCACGATCCAAGCTGGCCAGCCGTCTCTCTTTTCAATTTCGTCACAGAATTCTTGTGCATGTTCTTTCGGTACACAAATAAGCAGACCTCCTGCGTAAAAAATATATATTGGTGTTTATTGTGTCTAATAATAAATTAAATAAATACCCGATGTTTCGGGTGTGGTGCCCGCTAAAAATTTACTATTGCCAAGGACTAGAGCAACTGCAGTCATCTTCGCTATTACTGGAATGGTGTGAATGACAAACTGCACATTTCCTTGTTGATTTTCAGCGAGATTATTGGCATGTCCCAGCAACCCGAATCCGGTAACATCCGTTGCCGCGTGTGCTTTGTATTTGTGCATGAGCTCAGCACCTACGTGAATTGTATGTAGATATTATTACCTAACTTGTGGATTTGAAATGAAAATCTACACTTACAACTTTAATTCATTTAAATAACATATCAAAACATGCACCAAGTAGTAATTCTAAAATTAGAATTAGTTGAGCTATGTTCTAATATAGTTCACTTATTTTTATATTTTTTGTACTAATCAACTAATCTAAAAACTGACTTCGGGTAATTCGGTACTGCTGAGACAAATGGTTATAAGTCGATTTTTTCAATTATTGCGTTTGGATTAAATTTGTCCCATTTAAAGCATCGTGACGTCACTTTTCATTGCGCCACATAATGAAATTCTTATGAACTAGAGACAGGGAGATCCATGTAGCCGTGTTCCTTCCAGCTGTGATTGTGATTTTATGTATACTGATTGGTTTAACCGTGATCTTCTTGAATCTTGATTTAAAAATTGTATCAAGAAAACAAGTTGAATAATATAAACACCACCTAGCGTCAAATGTTATATGCAGACGAATGCAAACTTATTTTATTTTGTAAATAATCTACTGTCAAGTGTTATAGTTAGCATTAAAAATGTTTACTTAAAACAAATCTTTTATGTAACATATTTTCTTTGTTTTCAAAAGTATGGCGGATCATTGCATGCTTTTCTAGAAAACTCAAAGTTCCTTAGGTGCAAAAAACCTCACATTGATAAATTTCTACGCTCGAAAACTTATTGTCGTTAGCCATTTTTAAATTTGCTCTGAAATGAATCCGTGTGATCACTCAAAAAGGATGATTCACAAGGGAAAGGGGAAGGTTGTGTAGGGATCACAAAGTGAGAAAGTTGAGATAACGAATAGGAAAAAAAAAAACATACTTCTTAATTTTGATCAAGATTGCGAATCACAGTCTGACGGAACACGGCTCCATGTTGTCAGGTAAAATGAATAAAAGGACAAGAAACTTAAATTATTTTGATTGTAAAGAAATTATTAATAAAAACAAAATAATTTATTAAAAAAGAAGAAACAGTTTTATTCTTGTTTGTAATTTTCTTACTAACAAACTGGCAACCAGGCAATTATCTGTCACTTTATGTGCGCATGAATCTCGCACAAATGGACCTTTTACATTTTTATTGCACCGTGACGTCATTTTTCAATGTACCACGTAGTGAAATTTTTATGAACTAGAGATGGTTACCATCTTGTCAAGTAAAATGATTAAAAGGACAAGTATTTATTTTCGATAAAAAAATATTTAAACAACACAAAAACTAAAGAAATTGTTAATAAACACAAAACAATTTATCTAAAAATAAAAACTAGTTTTATTCTTGTTTGTAACTTTCTTAATAACAACTGGCAACTACGCATTATCACTCACTTTATGTGGTGTTTATTTCGCGTCTTTAGAACATATAACCGCGCTTCTGATTCCCATCTACCCGTCCTCTTGTCTTGAAATATTCATCATCACAAACGCTTTGTGTGAATTTATTTAATATAGTTACGTTCTTATTTCTGCCATTTCAAATTTTGTTTGAAATATATCTGGCCTCCCCAATGCGCAAACAAACTACTGCGCACTACATATATGTCATTTTTCTCTCTCTCTTTTTTGATGTAAAAGGTCCATTGTTGCGTTTTTGGATTTCAATTTCAAAATATCATCTCGCTTAAATTAAATGAAAAACACCTTAGAATTTCACATTTGTATTTCAAGAAAGCAGTACTTTCTTTATTTTTTCTCTTTCATAAAATACATACGACAAATATACCACCTAACTTATATAGCAAGCTCCATATTAAGGAAATCAATTATAATCTTCGTGGTACGGATTTATTTGTGGTTCCTTCTTTTAAATAAATAAATAAATAAATATTTCATCACGGCATATTACCCATTGCTGGGTGTGCCAATCTGCTTTGTACAGATATCGGTAATGATGGAATATTTGTACCGTGTGGGCGCTTACCAGGCGTCACCTCACGGGCACCCATAGCTGGCGTGGAGAGTGCACCACAGGGGTCAAAAAAATTAAATTCCAAATTCTTAAAAACCCTATCATTAACTTTAAAATTCATTTAAAGCAATTATTAAATTAATGCATTGTCTGAATTGTTATATTTATGCATGTCTGTCCATATACTGTTCACATAAACATTTGATATTGCATTCTGCGTTAGGTGGAAGGACAGCCTTCGGCTGAACGCTGAACCTCGCTTTTGAGTGGGTCGCAATAAAGTTATTATTATTTAAAAAAAAAGAAAATATGTGGAATACCCCACGGTTGAAAGGGTCTAGTTGAACGTTTTAGGGGATTTAGGTACCAAATTTAATCCAAACGCAATAATTGAAAAAATCTTTTGCCCAATAGTAGCGAATTTTTCCTGTAAACATTTACGATGAATATAAGATGATCTGTGTTTCAGAGTTAGAATGAATAAGAAAAGTAGATACATCTTAAGACAACGAATTAGATCCATTACAAATATGAATAAGTTGTAAGTGTGACTTGATTGTGGTAGATGTTACTTACCTGTTATGTTGAGACGAGCCATAGATAACACAGCATGCTGGAAAGCTGTGTCTACGTCTTCCCTGCTTACAGCACGGCTGATTTTGTCCCAGCGTACCTGATCTTCTGTCCATCTATGTGCATTGCAAGCCATCTGTGCTCCTAATGGTTTTGTGAGAACAATAGAATCACCAATTTGCGCCTTGGCTGGTCTATAGATGAACATGAGATAAACAGCTATTGTAGATGTAGGTAATAATAATAAGGATTACAATAATAATGCAAGGCACAGTGAAGTTAAAGTACAATTTAAATATCTTACATGATGAACTCGTCAGGTTGGCAAACTGACGTCGCAGCACCGCCTATAATGCACCACGGGTTGATGGCGCTAGTTTGGCAGATTGGCTTTACGTTAGCTAAAGCTGCATTATCCTGTAAATAATCCAAGGATATAATGATTATAGGGATGGGTTCTCACCAGGGATGGGAAAACGTTAACGAATTGTTACGTTATTTCATAACGTTATAAAAAGAAATAATTCGTAACATAACGTTCCAATAACCGTCTATTTATCAAGTTTGTAATAAAAATTCATTAAAAATTTAAAGCAATGTATAAATAGATATTTATACACCAAGTGAGTTAATATAATGTTTATTCATGAAAGAAAGTGTAAACTACGAGCCCATAGGGCTTTGAGTGAATAAACATTATTAACTCACGTGGTTTATACAATATTGTATTCAATTTTGACGGAATAAAAAAAAACCATTATGATATTTAATTTTGACAGAATAAAAAACTAATCGATTAGTAGGCTGTGCATGATAATCGTCGTTGATAGATGTCAAGTCGTTTATTTATAAATTATAAACAAGCTTTATTTTCAGTCATTTGTTGAAAAATAATGAAAATGGCCGATTTGACTGCGGTGAAAGTGCTATTTTCGTGCTTGATGTTATTTTAAATGCATTATTTGTTGCAGAGTGAGTTAAAATTCTGTGAGAGGGACTTAATTTTTTTTAATTCACTAGCAAATAAACAGTTACTTATAGTTGTTGCTTTGGAGTTAATAATGATAGTTTAAAACGTCAAAATTGAATAAACACACTTATCTTATTCTAAAAATGAAATATAGTGTTCAAAATTGACCGCTAGTGACATCTGTTTATTATAAAAGACAAATAAATTATCAAGAAATCATATTTTTAAAGAGCAAAAATCTTGTAAAATTTCTAAACTTGGATAACTTTATCGTGAATTGTTATGTTACGGTTACATAACGTTATTTTGTTATTGTAACGTTATTAAAAAATGATACGTTATTATAACGTTATCGGGTATCGTTATGTTACGTTTTCCATCCCTGATTCTCACTTATAGTTGTCACGTCATCCATTTAAACATACCTTGAAACCTTGCACTATTAGAGGCATAATTGTGTCTCTTTCTTTTTCATTCATTTGTGTGCATACTGATATTAACATTATTAAACTGTCAACTTTTGCAACACCCATTGCAAACAAATCGCTCAATACATTCGCACATGTTATTTTACCTGTATAAACAAATATGTAAATAATTAGTTTTTTCATTTATAATCTATAAGTATATGTATATATCTAAATTAGTTTATTACCCATCATGTACGGATCATCTATAAGTGGATAAAAGAAATCTGTAGTTTGTAATAAGGAAAGATTGTGATGACGACTTAATGGTATTAAACATGAATCTAATCCTATACCTGTAAAAAGTCTAACATGTTTTGAATGTTCTGGTAAATTGTTGTTTTAAATATCGTTGTATTATCTGTTTACATTATCATAATACATTTATAATTTAATTTATATGTAACTGATAAAGTGTTTATTATACCTATTTCTCCTTCACTAGATGGAGTGTTTGTAATTCCCGCTAAAAGGTTCGTTAAAACCGCTGCGGGAATTTTACACCCTCATCCCCGAAGATCAGCGAATTTAGTCAGACGAAATGATGGATCAAGTCCATATTTAGGAGGATCAAATATTATGTTTTCCATTACTGAAGTTTATTGTCTCAGTTGCTTTAGACAACTAAAATTAAATTCAGCCACCTGTTGATTTTATATAATTACAATACAAACAATATACTAATTAATAATTATGATAGTTACGGAAATGGAGTGTTCTATGTAGGCTAATGTAACAAAGATTGTCTTTAATAGCAAATACCAATATTTTGTAGGTTATCAGTACAGTTACGTAATATTTAAATAAAATACATAATAAATTCATATACAGAAACTTAAGGAATCTTAATTTTCTAAAAATATTTAAATTTAAAATAAATAATTTGTAATAAATATTTTTTATTTTTTGTCTGTTGGTATTGTTGATTTAAGTCCCACATGCAGTGTTGCCACTTGTAGTTTTTCCCCATCTGTAGATATATTTTGCATTTATATTTGTAGCATATTTGAATACCTATGTTGAAACTTATAGTAGAATATACCTATAGCGGGATATGTTCTAAATAAAATTAAAAAAATATGAACATTTGCTCATTTTGTTGGGACTACTTGTGCTCTGATACAAGAGAGATCATACTAATTAATATAAAAAATCAATCAAATCCTATACCCCTCAAAAGATATGATATTTATTTGTAAAAAGACTGAAAGGGTATTCAGGCAAAATCAAGAACAAATGTTTAATCGTGGTAAATCGTAGCGACATTTGGGCAGTAGAAGCATAGCAACAACGTAATAAACTAATGGAGATTTTGTTAAAATCCGTTGGCAATCAGTGTTGCCAATTTAGCAATTTTCCCGCTAAATCTAACGGTTTTTATATATCGTTGGCGGGATCTTTTTGCTTTTAGCGGTTTAGCAGATTTTTAACGGTTTCATATATTCAGTTATTTAGGATAGTTCATATTTAAAATTTTCATATATTTATTGTTTCGCTTTGATACTAGAGCAGTTTGTTATCTTTTGAGCATTTAAATTTTACTGCCACTTCACTCCAGCTACCAACTATTCCGCTACTCGTAAGTGCGACTTGTGCGTTACGCATACATATTCATTCACGTTTATTTTGTTAATCTATAAATTTGTACATTGTATTTTCCCTTCTCTAATATATTAGCGTTTCAAAATTTGTCTTCAAACAGTTAATAAAAGATAGTGCGGGTTCTGGCGGTTTTATGGTCCGAACTAGTGGGAAACAGTTGAGAACTATTGGCAACACTGTTTAGGGAGAACCACTATCTCTTGTAGAATCGAGTCTAGTGTCTAGTCTATCGAGAGAAATAATTTTTTCGTTTGTGGAAGGTGGCAATACATGTGTTTTTGTTTGTTGTTAGTGTCAGTTTACTTGTGCCGGTAACGGTGTGGTAGAATTTATATGTGATTTTAAAATATAAGTGAACTATATAATATAAACCTTAAATATGGAGCAGGTAGTAGAATCTGATTATTTTGACGCGTCCTACGATGATGACGATAAACAACCTGCTGTGACAATATATCAGATTTATGAACTGTGTTTGGAACCAAGCTTTTTTCAAATGGTACCTCATCTCGTAACACTATTGTTCTTTTCCTTCGTATTTAGACTGGTTGCTCATATAAGTATGTTGTCAATTATGAAAAAGTTCATTTTATGTGTATATAATTATTTTCTGTAGAAATCATACCACAAGCCATTGGCCATGTAGTTTCTGCATTATGCGGGATTCTAGTACTATATCACATATCTACGGCAACGTTCCTACTATTGATATATATTTTCTCGTTATATCTTCTAATGAGAATAACTAGTACTATCATTGAAGACGACTGGCATTATTTAACAGCGTTTTTATGTGCTTTATGTTTAATATTTAAGTTAGTGATTTAAGAATGAAATATGAATTATAATTTAATGCTTAATTTTTCACAGTGAATTTGTATTCCCGATACCACAACTCTGGAATGAAACTCGTGGGCAGCATATGATAGCTACTATGAAAGTCGTTTCACTCGTGTTTGATATTAAGAAAAAATCGGTTCGCACACTTCCAAACTTTATTGAATATACCGGTTATTTATTATGCCCATGTAATTGTTTATTTGGTCCTTGGATTTCTTTTAATACATATAAAGCATTATTTACTACTCAGTCGCCTTTATTTGTAAGTATATGTACTTTTATACCACCTCACAAAATGGGTAGGGCTGTCGATTTTCGGAATTTTGGTATTCGAATAATCGGATACAAAAATATTCGTATCCGGATAATTCGGATACCGAATAGATAAGTATTCGGATATTCGTATATTCAAGTAATCAAATATCGGGATATTGGAATATTCGAGTAATCGAATGAATAGATTCATTTTAATTATTAATTAAACTATTTAGCTATACATTTAAATTTAATTTTTTGTAGTACAAATTACTAATATGTTTGTTAAACCTAAGATTGAAACTACGACTTGTTTGTTCTATATGGACAACGTCACAATCAGAACATTTAATTTCAAACAAAATCACTATCTTTAGAATTTGAGTGTACGTATAGTAAATTTTGTATTTTTTTGTCTTTTTCTTATATTCGAATTATTCGTACATTCGAATTATTCGTATATCCGAGTTATTCGGACAGCAAATTACGAATATTCGCTAAATTGTTAATCGGATACTCGAATATCGTGAACAGTCCTAAAATTGGGTTATTTTAAACCCAAAATTCCACATCTTGAAAATGTTTCCCATATTTATATTAACTTTTTCAGGAGTGTAGCTGGTTGAAATACACAGTAGTAGCTGTATTAAAATGCGTATTATTTTTGACCATGTCCAATTGTTGGTCATATTATTTGATCCCAAATTCATATAGGTATCTATTGAAATATTGATTGTGTACGTATTATTAATATATTTATGTTTCTAGATGGCTTGCTGCATACCAAGAAGCATTTTCGTTCCGAACGAGTCATTATTTCATTTCATTTTTATCGGAAGCGGCAATGCTTGCTGGTGGATTTGGCTACGTGACCAATGATAAGAAGAAAAAGGAAGCAGCTTGGGCATTTGAAGTAACTCGACCTATGATGATTGAATTTCCACGATCCTTGGTGGAAGTTGTAGTATTTTGGAATATGCCGATGCATATATGGTTAAAGAATTGTAAGTTATAATTTCATTTTTGAATGTTTTTACTCTGAAACTAATATTTATGACGAATTTGTCAATATATACAGAGTGTTCATTTTAAGTGGTACATTATGCTATCTCGAAAAGTATGGGAGCTACGAAGTCGGTTAAATTGATAAACAATTTTTATTTTATAAGACTACTTTAATGGGCGAAACAATATTTCTCGAGATAGCAATAGTGTACCACTTAAAATGAACATCTGTATATAGAAAACAACTCTCGATATGAGTATTGAAAACAAGTATAGATAGTTAAAATTGGAAGATCAGTATAAAATATTTGTGATTTACAGATGTCTTCCTGGAATTCAAACCTCATGGCAGCTTCTTCGCTATTATTATGACCTATGTGGCATCTTCTTTACTTCATGGGTTTAATTTACGATTAGCGGCAGTATTATTATCATTAGGATTTTATACATACGTCGAATATAAGCTTAGAAATAAGTTAATGACAATTTATAATGCTTGTATTGGTGCTAGTCAATGTAAAAACTGTCAGCATTTACATAAGTCAAACATCTATGTAATGTTAACAAATATTATGTTTAGCGTCCTGGCAATATTTCACCTTGCCTATTTAGGTTGTTTACTTGATAATACGGCTGGAACTTATGGTAGCTACGATGAGAAGGAAGGAGTTTTTGGTAAATGGAGAGAGTTGAGTTTTGCCGGCCATTGGTTCTTATTGTTTGAGTTCTATATATATAGAGTAATTTAATTATTTTATATTATTGACAATACTGTTCGTCATGAAAGACGATTTTGACATGATTATATCTTGTATCATTCTTGTATTCTTTTGAATATACAGGTGATCGGCGGTCCGGTACCTAGAATATTCGTTTATTTTGAAAGATACAAAAAATTGTTAAGAAACAAAGTTTCACTAGACAAAGGGGATCATAGGATGATCGTAGTAAGAATTTTGTATCACTTCCGGTTTTAGCGGAGTTGGTGCAACTTTAAATCTAGCATAGGGAATCGGAATTTTTATTTTTTTTCCAAAATATACATAAAATTACCTTCACAATACTAAAATATCATAGTTTTACTTCAACCAGTTCAAAATGGCGACCATTTCTTCTCAAAATGTTTATAAAATTCCATACAAAATAAAACAGCAAGCTAAAAAGACAATTTTATTATCTTAAAACAAAAGTGAGGATACCTCTCTCCACAAAGTTGGATATTAACGTATATCAACCAATTCTTCATTTGTATAAAACACAAAAATTATTGTTATTGTCACATTGAATAACAGAAATTATGTAATTTTGATATTTTTGTGAAGGTAATTTTATGTATATTCTGAAAATATGTTAGATTTAAAGTTGTACACATTTCCGCTAAAACCGGAAATTTTACAAAATTCTAACTACGATCATCTTATAAGCCCCTTTGTCTAGTTAAACTTTGGTTGTTAACATTTTTTTGCATCTTACCCCGATCAACCTGTATTTAGAATACGTAAGAAGTTTCTGGTAAATGGAACCAGTTGTGTTACGAAAAGTATTTATTTGTGCTGTTTGTAGAATAATTTGATATTTTGTTAGTGTAAGTTTATAACAATTGCCGTTCTTCATGTGATAAAACATTCGTTTCTACTTTATGTATATTTGTGAATTTGAAAGAAGTACATATTTATTTTCTTAATAATAAATATTTATAACTATCCTTGTAAATCAATAGTAAATAGTCGGCCAATGAAATAAGTAAATATGAGTTATTAGTAGGGTTACCATATTTTGAAACGTTCAAACCGCAGTGGTGGTCTCAAAATTTATGCAAACTCGTTAACAAATTATTAGAGACACGAAAGGAGAAAGAAGAAGAAAAAATTGTGTAACAAAACGTCTATTTAATATAATTACAGAAGGTGGATATTTTCTCGTTTTGCGAACCAATCATATTTCTGACTGGATATCATTTTTTATAAAGAATAGTTTGATTATTTAAAAAAATGAATTCTACGTTTTTTTTAAATGGGATAGTTTCGCCTTTTTTGATTTTTTTATTAGTAGCAAGTATTTTCAAATTTTCCATATTTGTTTATTTTGCATAATTTTTGTTTTTAAATGAGAAAAAAATTACTGAAAATACCGGACATATTTATTCCCGCCCTTGCCGCTTCCGTTGCAACTTAGTTCCGACATGTTGCTCGAAGTATGACAAAGATATTTTGCGACGTATGTCTTGCGGGGTAAGGGGAACTTGTTTGTTAGGTTAGATTGCTGTCAAGTTAGCACGTATTTTTACTTATTTATTTTTGTTTGAGCAAGTTTGTAACGACGTTTTGTATTACAGTTGATAAATAGAAACAAGGTTATGTTCACGGCGTCAGTATCACCATCAACTGTCACTTTGACATATTATCACATCCCATCGCTGTCAAACGACACTAGCGACATTTGCGGCTTTAAATATGTAAGTGTGACGTGACAGAGAAGAGTTCGATTTGAATCATTAATATTTTAAATAACTTTTTTGAAATATTTACATAATAAATGGCAAATTTTATTGCGGTATATATCTTATTATGAGTCATACATTGTAAACAAATAAGAATTTCATTAAATTTTAACTACCCCATTATCAAGTAAAATACCTTTTTCTGAAAAATATAGGGTTACTAAAGTTGGACAGTTGAAAAAGGACGCCTAAAATAACAATGACAAAATATAAATGTATATGAATTGTTTTCGGACCATTTAAACTTCTAAACACCAATAAACTGCATACATCAATGCTGTTGGATTGACAGCAGCAAGATCACTTCTCTGGCAGGGATGTTGTAATATGGGACAGTTAAGCATGTGAGCCATGGTTTATTGAAGTCCGCATGAACATAAGTCTGAGCCGTTAAGCAGTCCCCATTTTACCATATTTACTCTACATCTTCCTGTTTGGGTACGGACACGGTTCAAGCTCTTCCAAGGTAGGTCGCCGCCGGGAGGAAGTTGCTCCTTATCTTTATCTTTCAACGAGTGAACCCATTTAGCGATCCGTTCTTGACTTGCTGATGTTAGAAGCGGTCTCACGGAAGCTAGGAAGCTCTTTCGAGATTTGAGTCTGGGAACGGACATTCTTGTTTTTTCCGTTCTGACTTGCAACGGAACGTCTTATTGATGGCGGGGCAATATCACTGAGAAGGTAAAGATGTCCAATCGATATTGACTTAAGGCATACTGTTATCAAACTGCAAGTTTGATTAAGAACGGTGTCAAACTTGTATACATGCGATGACCGTTCCCAGAGCAAGAGCGGTAGTACGGAGAGTGTGCGGATCTGCTCCCCACTTGCTACAACGTAACTTCTGTAAAAGATTGTTTCTTGAAGCTACTTTTGATTTTGTCTTAATAATGTGTTGTCTGAATGATAAAGTCCTATCGAGTGTAACTCCTAAATAGGTTGGCAAAAAAATGAATACTTAGGTGCAATTACAAAACAGATTTAGGAAGAAAATAAACTACTGATTAATTAAATAAAATAAAGAAATCATATATTGATTAAAAATATTACAATTGATTTAACACTACAAAAAAATCAAAACTTTATTTGGTATATAATGAAGTCATATCCGTCGAATGGCGGATGAATAAAATATTTTAATAGTTTTATGTTTAAGTATAATTCTCTGATCCACAATTTGTTTTACAATTGTCTTATTAATCAATAAAAAAATATAAAAATCTTTATAAGAAAACTGTTTATAATTAAATTGATTCATTAATATAATTCACATATTTTTAATGTCATATAAAATTTAGTATATAATACATTTTGGATTTGAAAAAAGGGGACATGTCCGGTGAAAAGAGACGTCTAGTAATACTAGCAATTACTGTATCTTTATAATTTTTATTCAGTCCAATTTCTTCAATATCTGCAAAATTTACTTTTTAATATGAAATGCAATACACAAATTTCATAAAATGCAATTTTAGCGCTACTCGCGTGCGGTGTCCTATTAATTAATATTAGAATATTTATATTAGAAAAAGTAATTGAAAAACCGGGATCTATTGTAAACCGACCGGGACAAGAATTTAAACCGGGACTGTCCCGGTCAAACTGGGACGTTTGGCAACCCTAGTTATTACAGAAATGTGCGAACAAGACGAAAGTCGAGGGAAGTATGAGCGCCGAACGCGAACGGTGTTTACGGCGTGCATGTATTATTTTTAGATGCGTGCGTGTACAGTTCCGTGGAATCATCGAATGATGTGTCGGCTACTAGTTTGGACGAAGACGTCAGGAGTAGGAGATTCGGCGAACGGCACCGTGAGTCTGAATCTGCGAGCAGGAGCAATACCGCGCATCTGGGCTCGTGGCGCCGCGGCTGCATTAACCCTGTGCCCTGTGCTTGTGGACTCACCCGCGCAGTGGCGTAACCACACCACTTTTCCTTCATTTACTCATCGCTTATTCGCCGCCTAACTGCCGGCGTTCCTAAGGACGTTTAAACCCAGTGTCACGTTACGCCACTGAACCTATTTGTATTTTCGTTCTAGATCCATTTCCAACGGACTGCTCTCACGACTAACTCAGACCGCGAGCTGAAATAATATTACTCTCAAATGCTTTTTTCACATTTTCATCGAATGGCTAAATAAATAATAAAAATCACGCGTGTAATATAAACCCATTGTTATATAAGTATATATTGTGCAGGATAAGTCTAATTAATTGCGAATATTATTTTTAAATTGTTAATCGCCATGCTGTTTCTACTAAGGTGGTAAGGTTCTTGCAAAAATATTTATAGTATTGTCACGTTTGTTTAACAAAATTGTTGTATGAGCCTTACTAACAGCAACCTCTTGTCAACGTGCGACAAAATATGAGCACACTTTAATATTACCCACTCAGAAATACAATATTAATCTTTGTTACAACTGCATATGCGTAATGTAACAAATATCTAACGAAACTTCCAAATATATATAAAATTTTCAAGTAACTTGACGTAATCCTATGTGACTAATGTTTGTTTATAATTGAGAATTAGACATTCGAGTACAAATAAAAGACGCCGTATTCGTTTGTATTTATCTGCACTGAAATCTGATTGAATTTAATATTATAATAGACAACAAAATGCTTAATAAATGAGAAATAAATTTAAATTTGTTTTAATTATGGTTTAGCTTGAAACTTTTCGGAACATTTATTAGCTTGCAAGCATATAATTGATGGTAGACGTACACAATAAAATAATAAATACTTAAGTAAAGAATAAAATAAATTATGAAAGGATTTCTGATAAAAATGTTGGTGATTTGGCAGCGCCGCATAAGCGTCGAATTTTAGTTGATAATTTGGCTACCAGATGGTAGCGAGCATGATAACCAGTGTGACGGCGATGTCGAAAGGGTGGTGTATCGTGCCGTCGGTTGACGTCTTGCCGCTTGCCGTCCACAGACGCAAACTAATAAAATCATGTATGATTTGTGGAGTTGTAAGCATGGTTATGTGAAATAAAAAACTAACAAAACAAACATGAGTTCGTGAGCTTAAAAGTATACTCGTGTTTAGTCGATTTTTACACAGTATTATTATGTGATGTCAGTTTTATAAAAATGAGTATGATGGATGCTGTTATCTATCAAACGACGAATATATTTGAATTAAATTATGGATCCACCAGTATTTTGCATGGGTAAGCTTTTTTTCAAAACATACTTGCATACGGAAGTAGACAAAAAATATCCTGTTATTTACTACATATGTTGTCCGAATATGTTTTGTGATGCTTTTTCACGACCGGCAAATGTAAATATGTGTTTTACGAGTGAAATAATGCAATATTAATGTTTCTACTTTGTTTTCGCTTGTTTGTCAATGTATTGTATTCTACATGTGATGTAGTAGGTCGATGTACAGAAATGTTGGGGTCATACAAACTCGCACACCATATTGCAAAATCAACTTTATGGAATTATTATCGTTTCGGTTGACTTCCGCTATTATTATTAATACACAAATGTGTACTTTTTGACATATTTTAATATGTGGACCAAAATCTCATCATAAGAGACCACGCCCAAATCGATATTCACTCACAATGTAGGTTACCGTATTATATCTCCAAAGAGTAAATTGTTCTATTCTATACGGATATTGTGATTTTTGCGGGATTCTGTGTAAAGTGCATATTCGCAAACATCCGAGTGCTGTACGATCAATCAGAGGTCTCTACTTCAACTGCTTGTAATTGAAAATTACTTAAACGGGCACATCTTCTCCAAATATTATTTTTCACAAAATCATGGATATAAAACAATTATTTACATTGAACATACATTACTACATTATAAATATATCCGATAAATGTCATTAATTTTTGTAATAAATTACTTTTCATATTATTATTGCTGTTAGTTAATTAATTTGTATTGTTGAAGCGCGCGGTAATATTATTTTACAAACTGAAACTATTTTACGTTATCCGTACCTTATCTAAACACGAGCTTTGGGGTGCTGAACTTTGAGGCACAAAAGGTCAATATTTTTTATATTTATATTGCTTCCCGTAAACCCTGATCTAATTATAAACCAGTTGTTATATTAAAAATCCATATAGCTTAAAAGTGCTTGACGTTGATCTTTAACAAAAATTCAATTTTGCGGTTGAGTGAAAGACTGAAACAATGTTCACTTACTCATAAAGGAACAAGTGTTACTATAGAGACTTCACATGAGTTACCGATTTTACCCTTGAATAGGATCTTAGAATTTATGGACTTTGATAGTAAATTCTAAAGTATATGGTAACCTACTAACGTGTCATTGCATTATCTCTTCCAGTTCATGTATTACAAAAGTGACACTAACAACAATAACTCCTCGCTTTCAACGTCATAAGATTTAAAGACTCATCATTTTCCTGATTTATTTGAATATCAAACAAATATTATAGGTGTTTCAAGAAAAGTGATTAGTTTGATTATTTCTTTATTATTGGGAATAGAAGAAAATCATTCAAAAAGTTGTAGTAAATCGGGGGAACATTCACTTATTAATATTTTTTTTAATCAGTGGTTCTCACTATAACAAATTTATATTTTCTTAAATGGGGTGGTATATATTTTTTAGGCTCATTCGATAAAGATTTTTTCTGAATTCAATTATATAATCATTTTATATCTTTAGATAACAAAAATATTGAGAAAAATTCAATTAAAATTAAAAAAATATATATATTTTTATTTATTTTTTAGTAGGCTATGTATGAAAAAAATAAAACAGAAATACTTGTTAATACCTTTATAAATAGTGTTCTGTTTGATTTCCATCTCATACATACCCCACTGAAAAATAACTATAAAAATAAAATTTATATGCATTTCAATTGGATTTTTCTCAATATTTTTGTTATGTAAGGATATAAAATGATTATATAGTTTAATTCAGAAAAAAATACTCACTCGAGTGAGCCTAAATATATATATATATATATATATATATATATATATATATATATATATATATACCATCCCATTTAAGAATATAAAACTTTGTTATTGTTTGAGAAGCACTGGTTTAATTTTTTTTTCTTTAATAAGTGAATGTCCCCTCGATTTACTACAACTTATATAAAATCATATTTTCATATTTTCCTGCATCCCTAATTATTTTAAGTAAAAATTGTAGAGCTTAAAATTCTGCATCAACAAACAAAATTAATTTTACTTGCTATGCAACGGCAGAAATTAAGTATGAAAATGTTGAAAATCACCCTAAAAATAGCGATAGCCATGGAATTGAAACAGATAAATTTACAAATGTTTGACGTTTTATCTGTCAAGTTAGGTTAATATATTTTTTATTAGGTATTCGTATTATTAATACCTGTACAAGTGAACAACTTTTTATTTGAAGCTTTTTTACCTAAAATAATTAGGGAAGCAGGAAATTACAAAATATTACATGTTAAAGTCCGATGTTCAGCTGTCGCGGTCAATACCCTATAAATATATATAAAAAACGATAAATTCGTTTTAAATAAGTTTAGTTAGTTTCACTATTGCAAATATGTTGTTTTTATAGTAGCAATATATTATAACAATAAATTATTGATTTTAAAAACTTGGAGAAAAAGGTTAACGACATTTTGCGTGCAACCTATAAATATATTAAGTGTTTTAAATTTAGTATATAACTTTTGAAACTATTGTAAGTAAAGGATCTTGTTCTCTGAAATATATTTTCCTTGATTGAAAGAAAAAATAATCTTGAGAAAATATGTAGTTATGTATATGTAGTTAGAAATAATTTATTACCATGCGCAAGGAAAATGCAGATGAAGTAGAATCAAATACTGCATTACAGGAAACAGTATAAGTAATTCTATATTTTTAAAGGAGAAATAGAGGAAAATTCCGCTTGATTAAATTCCAATTGTGACGCAGATAAGAATCTCGTACTCAAATGTATGAGACAGAGAGCATCGTTTTTTTCAGATTGGTAATGAATTTTATTTCTACTGTAACTGACAGTTGTTAAGATTAATTGTAATTAATACAATGAAATATCTAGTTTAATTTGCTTGTATTCATTTTAATTTTCAATTTTCTTTACTATTTATTCGCTAGAAATATCAGTCAAATTTGTATAGCCACATAACACACAAATTAATGAAGGATTATGCAGAATTACAATACGGACATGGTATTACAATTTATATCCATTTGTGTCTTTTACTCTCCTTAAATCTTTATCTTATTCGTTTTGCATTAAATTATAACATGTTTCCAGAAACTGTAAACTTATTTCGTGTATTGTTCGTCAGATGCAGTAATATATAATTGAAAAGTTGTTCAAAACATTATTACTTGTAGCGTTTGTATGAAATAGGAAATAGAGCATTTGCAAAGAAAATCTCTTGATGTTTATAGAAGATTAAATTTCTCCGTAGCATTTTATACTATTAGATTCTGAAGTATCGTAGTTTAATTAAATTATAAATTTTGCAGGAAATTTTCAATATTTGATTTCTGAGAAATTTTCCTCTCAATGTATTTCAAAGCTAGACTAGCCCATTATAGTGCATGAAGTTGTCCTTTGTTTATTATTAATGCTTTAATAACACAAAGAAGATATTTTTTTTTTATTGCAAAGTTTACCAAAAAAGCATGTCCATTTAAATGAAAGATACTGCGTCGTATATTTATTGTTATAATTAATAATTATACACAATTATTATAATGAAACAAAATAAATACTTATACATTTAATAATACTATTACAAATTATTAGAAAAAAAGTAATATCTTACTTATTAAATGGTGTAACTATACATTGCACTTTTCATAGATGAAATTACTTTTTTGTATCACCTTCAATGAGTTTGAGAATCAATAATACGAGGTCTGTTAGAAAAGTATCCGACCTTTGGCCGGGGAAAAAAAAACTGGCATACCTGAAGCGTTGGAAACCTAATCACCCTCAAAGTAGTCTCCTTGCGACTCCACAAACTTCTCCTAGCAGTGCCGCCATTGTTGGAAGCATTCCGAGAAAGCCTCTTTCGGAATGGAGTTTAGCTTGGCTGTCGTTGCAGCCATAATGTCCTCTCTTGCCTGAAATTGCGTTCCTTTCAATGGCTTCTTGAGTTTGGGGAACAGCCAGAAGTTGCAGGGGGCCATATCAGCAGAGTAAGGAGTCTGCTGAACCACAGGAATCTTGTTTTTCGCCAAAAAAGTCTGAATCAAGTGCGAGGAATGTGCTGGAGCATTGTCGTGATGGAGGCGCCAATTTCCTGTTGACCACAACTCCGGTCTCTTGCGCCGCACAGTATCACGTAGGCGACGGAGGACATCCCTGTAGTACTCTTGCTGGTCAAATAAAGCAGTGAGCATTACTTTGCCGTTGTTGTACACTTGGCGGGCCTTCTTTGGTCTTGATGACGTGGAATGCTTCCAATGTGACTTCTGAATCTTCCGAATGGTTTCCACCTGGCTGTCGCCCAGTTTCAGGAAATTTGATGCAATAGCTTTGCTCCAGTCGTTCCGTCATTTTCCTTGCAATGAAAAACAGACGAGATCACTACACAGACACACTACCTCACTCAAATGCTGCTTGCCAGCAACAGACGCTACCGGCAGGCTAGGAAAAAATCACGCATGCGCATGAAGGTTCAAGGTCGGCTCATGCAAGCGCGCTTGATTCAAATCCATCAGGTTTTCACAAAAAAAATAAGGTGGGATACTTTTCTAACAGACCTCGTATTATCAAACCTTGTGTCGTTTGTCGTAAATACTCATCCTCTTGTAAGAGTTCCTTATACTTTTGCTTTGTAGTAAACTTTGGGCCAGGGACCTGCACCGAAATATATTCCAGGTTCAGGAAATAAATGTCGATTCAGATTCAGTTCTGGTTCAAGAAATTAAAAATTATAACGATTCATTGGTTTTGGGTTCGGGTTCGAATTTCGGTTCACAGCAATAAATGATTATAAACACAAGAAGATGATTATATTTATTAATTTTAAAATCACATTAAAAATTTATTTTTAATTGTATATTTAATTGATCTCTGAACCGAATCTGAATTTAAACCGATTTAAATTCGGTTCAGGTTTATTGACCTTGGCAAATAAAGGTTCGCTTCGGGTTCAGGTTCATCAAAAATTCGGGTTTTCGGTTCAGGCTTATATCATTAGCGTCCTTAGGCTTTAGATTTTCATCATCAGCCAATCATTTTTACGGTACCGTCAAACAGGTAGATAACAATTTGCCTAATGCCTAATTCGTGTTTTGTAACCTGCAACTAATCCGTCTAATTCGTTGACTCCATCCATGCTCTTGAAGTGTTATAATTTCTAGTTTATCAATGAGATATCTTGATTTGTTTTCTTTAAATTATCCGAAAAATTAGAACCCATTGTTAAGAATTATTATTAAAAATATCCTTCGATATACGATTTGAATTTGTAGCTTCTTCTTCGGAAATTGTCATTGTCCGCTTCTGTTTCTGTTGACTTATCATCGGGAGGATAATATAAACCATAGAAGGCTGCTGTTAATCATTATTAGCCTCTAAAAACTCTAATAATTGATGCAAAAATAATCTAAAACAAAAATGGTTTTCTAGCCATTAAGCATGGTGTCTATTATTATGGACGCAAGTAAATATTCTAATTTTATACATGAAAAACAAAATATATTAGTAAATAAAATTGGTGAAAATTAGGTACACAAAATTTAATTTTATTATATTGAAAAAATAATTTACCCTCCATGTCGCGTAGACTTCCAACTACGAACCATTTATAAAGTAGTAAATCACTTCAAAGATCAAAATCTAATTCACTTCTAATTGATATACTGTGCTTTACTCTTTTAGGAAGAATTATCGCGCATGAACAAGTCTATAGTTGCGTCAGTGTCGTCATGAAAAATTAAAATGATGCCCTTATAGGATCAATATTTAATATTTTTGGCATAACACTATACCTTAATAACAGTAATAATAATAACACCTTTCCTATCTTTTTTATGTACAAGCATCTTTTGTGGTTCCTGGAATTAGATTTTAACATTTTTTTCAATGTGTGTGGATTCTGTACTAACGATTTTTCAAATACTACAAGACGACAAAAAATTCTTTTAAGATGTCTGCATTAACGCGAAGGCGAAGAGATGATTAGTCGTGGTTGAAATAGGACAACAAAAATACACTTTACTACTTGAAGCTATACACAGTTTTTCTTTTAACTCTCTGAAGGTCGCGTTGTATCTTTCATATACATGAGCTTGAATTTCTTTCGTATTTTATACGTTAGAAAACGTATGTACAATGTACATAATTATACAAAATCTTAAGCTTAAATACATTAACAAAATAGTAAAAGATACAGGTGTTTCAAGAAAACTGACCAGCTATATTATTGGGAATAGAAGAAAATCAATGAAATAAAAATTGTAGTAAATCGAAAGGGACATTCACTCACAAAGTTATATTTTCTTAAATGGGATGGTATATATTTTTTGGCTGATTCGATAGATTATTTTTTTCAGAATTCAACCATGTAATCATTTTATATCCTTATATAACAAAAATATTGAGAAAAATTCAATTGAATTGTAAATGAATTTTATTTTTAGTATACTTTCAGTAGACTATGTATGAAATACAAAGTCTGTTATTTGTCAATTTGAATTATACATACATACATACATACATACATACATACATAAAATCACGCGTGTCCCACTTAGTGGGTTCGCACAAACCCGATATTTGTTTCATTTTAATTTAAGCTGAATTGTTTTTCATATATAGCCCACTGAAAAATAACTATAAAAATTAAATAATCGACCTGGTCAGTTTTCTGGAAATACCTGTATATAAAACTTTGATTCTAAAGCAAAAAATAGTATTAATGGCAAAAAATAGGTAGTGTTTCTTACATATTCAGTGTGACACACCACGTTGTTAAAATTTCATATAAATATCGTTTTTTGTTACTACTTTTCGAATTTTCAAGACTTATTATATACAATCTCACAACTAAAATTGGCGTGCATTCTTTTAGCAACTCTTAAGTTGCTAACGTTTGCTGAAATAACTATCCGTGATAAAAAAAAAATCAATGAAAATTTCAATTACAGGCAACCCTCGATTTTCAGTTTTAAAGAGGAAAAGGTTATTCAAAAACTCGGAAGCTAAATGAAATATGTACGTGCATAGTGCTTGTCCATTGTAAACATGATTAATATGATAGATCGTGTACACACAATACATAATGAAACAAATCCATAATTTAAAAAAAAAATATACACATATTCTTTTCATGGACATATCTCGGTAGTAGTATTTATCATTTGAATGATCTGGGCTTTGCGCATAGAATGTAATATGCAGTGAATATTATTCCGTGTTAATTGTTAAAATTATGTGAATGTTCAGTACCATAAACATGTCGAAGTTGAATGGAGTACAAAATGATTCTTTTCTTCTTCTTTTCTTTTGGTGCTATTATGTACGTTTCTTTAAATTTAGCACAAGATAGGTTTTTTTAAATTGATTCTATTAATAGGCTACATTTGTTGGTTTCACCGTTCGATTCTATTGTAATGGTTTTGCATATGTGAATCAGTTTTCAGATATTTTTATGTAATCGATTTATTTTCTAAAACAATACTTCCATAATTGAACTGTAAATCAGGTAACATTTTCACTGTAAAAATAACTGAATGGGGTCATTTCACATTTTCTAATTTATTTATTTCTTGAAAGAATAGGTCAAATTAAATATGTAGGTGTATGTTTTACACTTTACAAGTCTTTAGAATCAGAGATATGAATTTTTAAAAGTTTAATTTCAAATATTTGGACGCTTACCCTTTGCAGCTCTCTACCGGTTGTGTTTGGAACTATGATTGTTTGAGTTATCACTTGTCAGTTTGATTTTGTGACAGCAACATATTGTTAACGAAAAACATATTTCATACAACTTTTGGTATTTATTTTAATAAATGTTTTATTTATATACCTTTACTCTTAACTCTGCTGTTACCTGTCACAATTTTAGGTTAGCTTGTTTACAGCAGCAAACGGATATCACGTGGACCGTTGTGTGTGTGTGTGAGAGAAATGTCTTTGTGTGAGTAAAAAGCCGCGACGTCACGTATTTTACAGCCGCGAAAGTTTATTAGCAAATTTATGAATGAAAAGTCGCATATTTCATGTTATTTTATATTACTATATTTATTAAATGAGACGGATTTCACGATTTTATAAAAAAAAACAACGATTTTGTTTTTTTGAAATGACCCCATTGATAATGTAGATTTTCAATTTTCTAATCATATAAGTATCGTTTATATGATTTTTCGTAAGGTAACCATCTTTACGGTAAAAAAGTTATTATTAATATCTGAGTAATAAACTGTGATGATTTTATTATTACTATTTTCAATGGAATAATTTCATTTTTTTTCCTTTTACTCCACCCACATATTTGCTTGCCTATTTTCACAAAATTAAATGCAGAAGTTATATTTTTGGAAAATGAGTGTTTTATGAAAAAATTTGACGCTCTAGAAGATATCGCAGCTTTAAAAATTTGTTAGGTATGCGAATATGCGTCAAAATGTAAATATAAAATTATTAAATTCAAAATTCGATTAGTTTTTCGGAAAAATATTCAAATAAATTTAAAGTCGACGTTAAATACTAGGTAATATAACAATGACTGGAAAATTTGAATTCCGGAATATCCGGATGCGCAAAATGCAAAATCGAAAGTTGACTGTAATATCTGTGAGTTTTGGGTCTGGTCCAAAGAAATTGACGGCGCCAGAATATATTCCTTGAAACTAATGGCAATAAACTAATATCTTATGATTCATTTTCTGCGTTTTTATATCTGTAGATGTATTTCAATGACAGAGTTGGCATAATTTACTCTCATTCTAAGAGAGTATTTGTTGTGATTACTATAAATTCCATGAAACTAGTATAAACAAACAAAATAATGAATTATATTATTATATGATTCATTTACTTGGTAGTCTATATTAGTAGATTTTTCTTGCGGGAATAAATTTTTGGCAAGCTAAAAATATAAGAGTGGGGTAGAATGATAAAGAGTACTTGTTCTGGTGTTGTAGGCTGTTGTAAATTCTGCGAAATTGATAAAGATGATGAGTAAACGAATTGTTTATAAAAGTGCGGTGCATGTTTACGAAAATTCTATGAAACTTATAACAGTAAATAAACAGTATATGTACTTATCTGCGTTCGTTTTTTTATCTCGTACCTCTTGGAGCAGGACGCTTCAAGAGCCTTCAAGTGCTCTAACAAATCTGTAGAATTAGTGCACAAAATGCACGGGCATTTGAGATATCGGAAACGGGATTTAAAATCCGCAATACTATAATTGCAATAGTAATTTTATCGTAAACAGAAATTTAATATTTATCATCAATAACAATTTTTTCTATACAAGGTCTCTACAAGCTAGCTCACTATTGGTAACTTTTATTTGAAGAGTTACGAGCAAAATTGTGTCGTTTTGAATAAGAAAATTGGTGATATTGGTAAAAAAATATTGTATCAGCGATTCCCAGAATATGGGACAAAATGTATATCTTTTAAATGAAATCATATATTTTTTATTCTTTTATTGGAAAGAGTATTTTTTTTCTTTTCAATACTTCAAAATGAAACTTTTGTAAACTGTTTTTTAATTAATTTAGCCAAGTAAGCCGTGGAAACAATTGTTTTTTTTTATAAATATATTTATTTTTTTAATTACTTCGAATTTTAGAACGGTGCCCAAGAAATGATAGCTATTAATTTGAATATTTACTTTGAATATTTTAATATTACTGTAAAATAAGTTAATAAAATGTTTATAAAAAAAATGTTTCCATGGCTTACTTGACTAAATTAACTAGAAAGATATTTTTATTTTATTTTTAAACGTAAATAACTCGTTTATATGAAAACAATGTACATAAACAACATTACCATATTGAAAAAAAATACTCTTTCCAATAAAAGAATAAAAAATATATGGTACCATTTAAAAAACATATATTTTGTTCCATATTTTGGGAACCGCTCATACAATATTTTTTTGCTGATATCACCAATTTTCTTAATCAAACTGGCACGATAATCAATAGCAGATTCATTTTTAATTAATTTATTATTAAAGGTGATATTTCCTTAGATTTATTTGAAATAAACATGATAATTTTATAGTTAATTGTTGATATCCAGCGCCGTGCGGTGGTATTTTGGCGCCTGGAGCACATAATATTCAATTTGGCGCCCTAAGCAGGGCCGCTCCGTGCGGGTGGGCAGGTTGTGCCCCGCACTAAGGCGCCCGGCCATGAGGGGCGCCATTTCATGACAGTAAATAATAGTATTTTTTTTGCAAACTATTCTTATTCGTAAAGAAAAAAATGCCTATACAACTTACATAGTAAGGTGATAGAAGTGAATAATATTTTTTATTAATTTGTTCTAATTAAGTTTAAGTAAAATAATTATCCTACCAAACGGATATTTTTCTATCATTATTATATTCAAATAATAATTGTGAAGCTGTTGATTACAATATTTTGAGTAAAGCTCATTAATATTGATTACAAGAATGAATCTAACAATGAATTTATTAGAAATAAAAAATAAAATAAAATGCGCTGAAATATAACTTTGCACAAAGGCGCCTTTTATCCACGGAGTGGCACTGGCCCTAAGAACAATATTTCTAAAAGAGTGAATTTTTCATTCTTTTGGTTCAATACAGAAGAATATAGGACGAACTGGCTCATCTGCTTAACTGGATGCTTATCAAGAGCGTATCAATCAGGATCAGAATATATCTACCATTTGAATTCTGTGTGCGCCTTTTAACAAAAGGCGCCTGAAGCGATTGCTCCTTTGCTCCGTATCACCGCAAGGCCCTGTTGATATCAAACATGAAATGATTAAATAAAGGTTCGAATTTTGATATTCCCATTACGAAACGGTCTTATCCGTTCTTATATTTCACAAACACTCTGGACAATCTAAACCATCTGATAACGTCATCACACAAATCTGATTACTCCGTCAGAGATAATAAACGAAAACGCTTTTTATGTTGTTATTGTTGATGAAATAAGTTGTTGGCATGATGTAGAATAAGACTGGGGGTAAAGAAGCGGTTATTAAAAGTATTTGTTGTTGGTTGTTGCAGGACTACAGCATGAATTGCAGGAAAACAACAGTGAGAACAGATATTGGTCTGTGCCATACCCAGATCCACGAGTGTTCGAGAGTTCGAGCAGCTTCGCATCCGCATCCGAGTTCAGCCCTACTGGGGTTAGTGGGGCGGCGAGTGCAGCGGCAGCGGCAGCGACAGGGGCTAGTGCGAGTGCGGCGTGTGCGGAGGCGAAGCTCGCGTCTGCGTCCGCGTCGGCGTCTGCGTCTGCGTCTGCATGGCAGCAGTGGCAACATTGGCAGCGGCAGCAGCAGCATCAGTGTGCGAGTGCTAGTGCAATGAGCACAGTGGCAGGCGCCACCGGTGGTGGCGGTGGAGGCGGTGCGGCGCCGACCACCGGCACCGGGGCTGGTGTCACCAGCCCTGGTCAGGCAGGCGCTCGCACCCCTCCTGCCCCCAAGCGCCCTGTTCGACGTGGCGGCAAGCCCCCGCCTGACCGCCCCCAGAGGGCTCTTTTCTGTCTCCCGCTCAAGAATCCAGTCCGCAAGTTGTGCATAGACATTGTCGAATGGAAGTATCCTTTACAATCTGTAACTCTCTACGTCTCCTGTCCGGTAATGTACACTATTATTTTCATAACATAACCGTCTCACCTGCGGATGAGGACCATCGTCATGCAGAGAAACTATCATAAACTTGCATACATCATTCTCATTTTCCGGATTAATATAAAATATTATTTATTCCGTGAGTCACTCCTATTATTATATTTGTTTCGCCTGAGGCTGAAGACCACCGTCGGAAAACAGCCAGTAGGTATTCCTTTTTTTTAAATATTGTTTCGTATAAACTATTATTTAATATTGTGCTACTTATTTCGTGATTCAGTCATTTCGTTACTGTCACTAAATAGACAATGGTAATAGTTAGTACGTTTGGTTAGTAAGCAACAGGTAGTGCGGTGGTGGGTTCAAATTCTGCACCCGATAAAAAACTGCTGTGTCCGAGTGCTTCGAAATCGAAACCCACTATAACACGTAGATCTTTTGTAAAAAATACAGTTTGACATTATTTATCGTTAAAGTATAAATTGGAGTATGTTAAATATAGGTGTAAAATGATAACCCATTACCCCACTTAGTAATCATTAGCAATGAACTTGAAAAACATCTACATAAAATTGTAATTTCGAAATTGCACGTCATTAAACAATTATGATTATGCTATTCATTTCATAATATCATAGCAGGGGGGGGAGGGGGGTTCAATAATTCTAAAATACACACAATAGTCAATGTATTTTCAAAAATTACGTTAAGCTAATTGAATAATAAGTAAAAAGTATTGTACAAAAACATACATGGTGTTAAAAAAGGGTAAATAAAATTGTATACGAGCCCAAGCCAGTTTACATTTTCAACAAACAAATTATAAAACCTTGGCAAATTTCTACAAATTTCTTTCGATTATTTTAAAATATAGATTTTAAATATACAGAAACTAAATATGTTACTCAAGTATTCCGTCATTTAATATTTGGTTACATCGCCTTTATTAGTAAATCTAGCTTTAATTCTTTTAGACATTGTATCTCTAAGTCCTGCAAATTTTTCTGTAAGTATTGTCATGCCTTGCAAAGTAGGTTTTCTGTACGTACCGGATTTTAACGAAGTTTTTCATTGTAAAGGGTCTTGGTAGAAGCTAAGTCTGGACAAGAAGATGACCCTTAAAATGCCGATCGAACTATTATCACGCCTCATTTGGCCCACAGTTTTTTTTAAGTTTTAAGTCTATATCTAAACTAGCCAAAAGAATTTGTAGAAATTTCTAACGATTTATGTAGGTTTTGTAATTTGTTGCAAAAGGAAAACGGCCGAACTATAATAAATTTCGGCACGTGCACATTTCGATGTGCAAAAACATCAAAAAAAATCAAAAATATTTTTATCAAAACTCGGAACATTATTACTTATTTTCATTTTTTTTAGTGCGCCACTGCCGACGTGAAATTTTTATTAAAATTAATGATTTATTAATTAATTCATAATTATTTCGTATTCACCGTCTATTACGTGAGTATCCATTATTTTCTAAATTTTGGAAAAAATATTTTTGATTGAAAACAGCACATCGCAATGTATACATATACCCTCAATTTTTTTCACCCTTTTTTAAAAATCTACAGAAGATGAAGACGTGAAAGTTAGTAATGTACTAAAATTCCAATCATATCTGAAAATTACATTTGTGAAATATTTTCTTCAAATAAAGATATACGAGTGTTATTTTATCCAACACAGCCAGCTGCAGGAAATTGTAAAAAGAAGTCTATCTCTTTTGCGGAAATGGGAAAAATAATGTACCATTTTAATTACTATTGCGCTATATACTTATTTTTTACCACCATTTTATATCTTTGCGCAAATTCAATGATTTATATACCAGTTTTATATCTCCATTTGTTTTTACAATCGCATTTTATTATTATACGCAAATTTAGTTTATAACAGATTTTACAAACCATTAATATGAAATTAGGAACATTTCTTATAAATTTCATTCAGAGAAATGAACGTATTATTCAAATTTATTAAAATTTTAGACATTGATCGTATTCATAATTTTTGCATAAAATGGTAAATAGCTCATTTTTCAGATGTACAGGAAATAATAAAGTAAATCATATTGCGCTTACTATCAATTTATGTTACAGGATTCGTAAAATATTGGTTTTATATACTGTAAAGATTAAGTGCGATACTAAGAATTATTGATATAAAAATTGAGTTTTACAAGTTTTAAAGTTTGTATAGCACGCGTTTTCATTTCTTTGACTAGATGTAATTTAAAGCAGCAAATAAAAGTATTGAAAACTTCTAAACCTTGAACTTGATGGTTTTGCTCTTGCTTTTGCTCGTCTTTACCTTCGAACTGCATTTTCATAAAACTTGCAATACAACACAAATGAAAATTCATATTACGTTTGAAATTCTTCCGTCAGGTAATTTATTTTGCTGGCCACGGACAGTTATTGCATTCCTACAAAAGCACAGGGTCACTCATTCCTTTATATTGGAATTATTTGACATTGGCCCGCAAAATGAGGATGTTGGAGAACTGAAATATTTATTTTCGTATGAATGGAAAATTTAAAAAATGTATTAGTTAAAAAGCAGATATTACAAGAAAAAAATAAATATTTTCCGAGCTATATACGTTTAATTTTTTGCAGAACATAGTGCTCATAAATCAAATGTCCCAAATTTTTTACGCTTACGATCATATTAACACAAAATATTAATATGAATTCCTTTTACAACTATGAGAAGTACGAGACCAGAATAGCTTCTCTGTAATGTGTGTGGTTTTGTTATTCACTTAAAAATGCATGGTCACAATACTGCGTATCTTATTTATTGAAATTTGTCACATAGTAAATACAATGTTAATTTTCTTATTTTGTTGTAGTTGTACCTATTCAACTTATAAGAAATTTGTAGATACAATACTTATTCAGAATTAAAATCAATCGCAATTTTCTTTTATTTTATAAAAAACGCTATTTTGTCGTTTTTTTATAATTTATTATAAAATTTATATAAATATATACAGTAGATATATTTTGTAATGCACTACTTTTTTATAAAGAATATTAATGAGGAAATTTGACTACCGATATTATTTTCTATAAAATGTTTTTTTTAATAATAAAATAAAAATGGCACTTAAATTTTCTTGCATTTAATTGCTCCAATTATATTTTTCAAACCAGTCGATAATTTTTGATTGCGAAATAAGAATTAATATTTTTTTTTATTACATTATCGTGGCATTATTGTTAAAGTTAGATATGTTCTTCTTTTTCATTTCTGACGTAAATCGGAAAGTGATTTCTTCTTTTTTTGGATACTTGATTTAATTATTGATTCGGCATAAAAGATGAAAAAAATGAACATTTGATCTGATTACAGGGTATGGAGAATCCGTTAAAGATGTTGGAATAATAAATTATTCACTTATTGATTTTCAGTATAAATGGCATTTGCACGCGACAATGAGAGATAAACGGTAATTTTGATTTTTTTTTCTTTTCTTTGACTGAAATATTCGTTCTTGTACATGACGTAATGAGGTCAAGTTGTATTTTTATTTTTTACTACAATTTTGGGGATATTTTCTAAATATTTCACGATTATAATAAAGACAAAAATGTTTAATCGCTACATTGATTAAAACTTTTTTTGCAATATTAATATGTACAATCTATTTTGATGATAGTAAAACAATGAAAAATTGAAATTATTCTATTTATTTTGGTTTCGTGTTTTGTGTGAAACTGAATAACACTTTTCATTGATTACTTTGTAAAGATTCACAGGACGTTCACTGTGTGACGTAAAGTGACGTCAAATGAGAAAATGTTCAATATTATTTTCCTAACACTACAAATAAAACAAAACTATTTTTCAGCATACCCATCAAAATTCATGAAACAATTTCATGTTTGAAAAGGAAACTGATTTATACTTTAAACAAAATTTCCTGCAATTATTGACTACTGCTATTTCGTTTACTGGATTTGTACTATTTGTTGACATTTTATGTTATTAGTCAACTTCTCAGAAATTTAATTTCTTAGAAGTAAAAAATATTTTAACAGATTTTAAAATAAGAAAATTATAAGAAGTTATTCAAATAAATATATATGGGATAGGGTGCTTATTATAATTTTGAAAGGGAAATGAACCTTCGCTGTTTTTAAGCTGAGTCAACAACCTAAATTTGTCTAAATCATTTAGGATTTAAACAATGATAAACACTGACATGATTGATGAAAAAACAAAATAAGTTTTTTATATAAAAATTCACGGCATGAACAAGTTTGACCCGAAGCCAATTTATTTTGGACGCGTTACAATTAAAAACATTTACAGAAGTATTCTTGTTTGCCTAATTGAATTTAGTAAAGGAGTGTTTAAGTGTACTATGTAATTTTCCTGATAGTGCACTGGGATGGCTTAAATAATAAATTAGATACGGGTCCTAGAACGAAAAGTTATTCTTAGATTGTTTTGGATTTGACATTTTATTTATATCCAACAGTTTCTAAATGTTAACAAGAGTAGAAGTTTTGTATTCTTTTTATAGAGTATAAAATTTTCAAGTATTCAATTTTATTTCGTACTCTTACACATGATAATGGTTAAAGCGTAGACACATGAATTATTTTGAATATTTTCGGATACTGACAATTTCGGAATGTGTATATTAATAACAATGGGAAATCTCGACCTCAGACAAATCTAATATTAGCCGTGTTTCTTCGGGCTGTGATTGTGATTCTGTGAATCCTGATTAGTTTTATCGTGATCCTTTTGAATCATGATTTAAAAATTATATCAAGAAAACAACTTGAATAATATTAACACCATCTAGCGTCAAATGTCATATACAGACCAATGCAAACTAATTTATTTTATTTTATAAATAATCTACTGTCAAGTGTTATAGTCAGCATATTAAAAATGGATCATATTGAAGTAAAAAAAGTTCTTGTAACATATGAAGTATGTTTACTTAAAACAAATGTTTTATGTAACATTTTCTTTGTTTTCAAAAATAAGGTTTTGTCATTACATGATTTTGTAGGATGATTCATAAGGGAAAGGTTGTCTTGGGATCACAAAATGTGAAAGTGAGAATAACGAATAGGAAACGAAAAAATATACTTCTTCTTAATCATGATCACTCTGATGCTTTAGATTGTGAATCACAGCCCGAAAGAAGACGGTTATTATTGGCCTAGTAATGTATTACTTGACAAATTGATACCGAGTTATCATCAGTTTAAATATTTTTTAAATAAATGAATAATAAAAAAAAGATTATACGTGAAAATTATGTATTTATTCCGTGCTTGATACATTTTATAATTTATATGTATTGTCAATGTGGCATGAAAACTAATACTTTGTAGTTATTCATAGATTATATGACAAAAGTTTTTATTATCATCAAGCAATAAGGTATTATTGCTTGAATCATTTTTATAAAAAGAATATATAAATTCTTGTAAAATATGTCTTTAGACATAATTATTATATTCTTTACGGATAAAAACTATATAATGATGATAATATATCGCTCATTTGCTGCAACACTGACATAACTCAAAAATTTCCATTTTCGAGTTGGTCCTACAAAACTAAATGTTTCTGCTAGTACTTTTTGATTATAGAACGACATAACTGAGCTACTAAAATTCACTAAGAGAGAGAGCAGTTGTGTCATTTAATGTGTTTTCATATTTAGCAGACTACTTTTGTTTTAACACTGACTTATCTCAGTTTTAAGTTGAATAATGTTTTTCGCTTTATGAAGAGTGTCATTTGTTATTTTACTAAATTATACCAATATAAACATTTACCTATAATATAAATATAAACTTATACCTCAAAACTTTTAAATTAGTTTTTTAGAAAACAACAAATTTTGAGTTATGTCATTGTTGCAGCAAATGAGCGATATAATTACTTTTGAATAATATTTTTGTCATTTCATGCAGTGATGAAAAAATTGGAATTAAATAATATCGATTTATAAAACTTAAAATGCTAAAAACGTTTATTCTGAATTATTAAACATTGATTGATTTTCACAAGTATATCATGCGATCATAATTAGTCCTTTAAATGAAACATAATAGAATTCTTTCTATATAAGTTTTTTAGATAAATAAAATATTAACTGCAACAAGGAGAGCAGGGTATCTATTTTGATTAAATATTTATAAGAATACAGAATTTTTTCATTTTTAATATTGCATGTGATATTCTAATCAATTAAGGAAAAAATAATATTGTATCATTAATTAAATTCGACCCATATAAAAAAAGTACCTACGACCAATGAACAAAAATTTAGCATTTATTATTATTGTTGATGCCTACAATAATTTGAAGCACTTATCGCGAATGTTATTTAAAACATGTCAATTTTTATAAATACAAAGCATTGTTTCGCACTTTCTCTAGTTTTTTATTATTCCGTTAGTATGTTCAAAACTTGTTTGAAAATATCAAACGTGTGTTTTAATTATATTTTCATTCCGCGAACTGTGCATAAGAAGAGAAATAAAAGACTAGGTATGCCAACTACAGACATTTTATATTTTATGCAAAATACAGTAGAGCAGTAGATATTGTATAAAAAAGTTATTGTTTTAACTTCTTTTGATATTTAATTAAAGTTTCTATACTTAACATTATAATTAACCTTCATTTATTAATAATTTAACTTTTATTAAATTTTAAATTCATTATAACATGTACTGTAACTGCTAAAGAAATACAATACGCTATTGTAAACTGCTTTGTTTTGCCGTACAAAAAAACTTTCTAAGATGCTTTGTAATTTTAATAAAATTATTGAACAAAATCGATACTTATTATGAATAGGAATACAGTACTTTAAATTTGTAAAGCAATTCAGAAAACTATGTAAAAGTTTCATATTAATAATTGAATTTATTGATTTTTACAAATATCTACTTGAACATGAACTTCAAATTAAAAATACAGAGGAGTATTAACTTTTTATCTCTTTTAATTATCTATGCTATTTTCAAGGTCATAAAGCTTAATTTATTAGAAATTGATTTATCAATTCAATAACTGAATTAAAAACTGGAATGATACAATTATTTATCGGCAAAAACTAATTTAATTAAAATGAATTAGTTTTAATTAAATAGAAATGTAATTACTACACTGTAAAAATTGTAAAATATTTACATATTTGTTAAAAATGAAAAAATACAATATTGTACAGACCTAAGTAATTCTTCTTGAATCCATAAAAGTATTTGCACGCTTGAAATATAAAGGAAATACGACAAAACAATATCAAATGTTTGAAATGCTTTTCAAAATGTGGCTGAAGTTGGAGATAAAAATGTTCATAATTAATTTGGAAGACTGTGGTTCGAGCAAATATTGAAATATCAAGCGGTGTACGAAGATTAAAACGCGACGTGTTTGGAATTTAATGAAAAGGAGGATTATGACTGGATTTATTAAATTATATACTGATTATAGAGAATTGAATCATGAGCACTAATTTTATTTAATTATATTTTACTTGCAACTTTACGCTGTATTGAAATAATATTTACAATACATCAAATAATTGCTAGTGCAAGTAAAATATTTGGCGACCTGTAGCACTATTCATTTTGAGGGGGTATTAATTACATGAAATATTAAATTATTAATAATAAAAATTTGTCTTATGAAAGTCAAAATCATTAACAATATTAATTAATTGTATTTCAAGAAACTTCAATAAATGGTGATTTAAGAATAAATGATAAAATACAGAACATGATTTTTTTAACCTAAAATATATTGCCAGATTGTAAATATTTCTTTCGCTTCCTGTTAACCACTTGGGTTGTATGTTAATGACTGCGGGTAGTTGGTGAAATAATTGATTTGCGAATTATTATAACCACTTTAATCAACAAATACTAAATATGTACAACGTAATAAATACTTAGAAGGGATGTTAACGAATCGAAGACTGATAACAGAATAATATGAAAAATATTTTAAACTACACAGTGTGCTAGGGGCTGGGTGGGGGCGAGCTAGCCCTTCCCTGGTCGACGAATAAGAAATAACTTGTTGTTTTTGTAAATAATAATGACTAATAAAAAATAATACAAACATAAATAATGAATAAATAAATATATTTGGAAATCGAAAGCAGCCGCTTCATCTGCATGGTAAACCATGGATATGGTCAATTAAGCGACGGCAAATCGGTGATGCTTATTTAGGCTTCTAAGCGACAAACAATTGGGCCATTGTCAACTGGTCTACAGCCAAGGGGGCGCCGAACATATGGGCGATAAAATAATAGAACAAAATTCTCGAATTTTAAAAAATAAAATGGACTACGTGTTATGGTGGAAGTTGTCGATCGGACGATTTTTCTGTGCTATGGCTATTCAATGAACTGATTGTCCGAGTGCACCACATTATACTTATAAATAAAATAAATAAATATATATATATATATATATATATATATATATATATATATATATATATCATCACGGAATATTACCCATTGCTGGGTGTGCCAATCTGCTTTGTACACATATTTCGGTAATTATAATGACATATTTACCGTACGGGCGTTTACCAGACGTCACCTCAAGGGCACCCACTGCTGGCGTGGAGAGTGCACCACAGGGGTCATTTGTGTGCCATTTAAAATTTGGTATATTTGATACCGATCGGAATCCAATCCGGTTCTCCAGATTCACTATCAGACATTCAGGCACGCGGCCACGAGTCCCCATATTATTATTATTATTATACTTATTAACCTTAAATGTACAAAATTGACAAATTTCGTTTATGGTTAGCATAGCTTTAACCTTACAATTTTTAAGAAAGAAACCAAATTTTTTCAGAATAATTTTACATGCTAATTGACTTCATGAAATTTTTTGAGATAATTTCCTTAACAGCTGAAACAGACCCTTCGAATACTTAATTTTATTGACTATTTTTGCGAACTGTGTTGCCTTAGCTGTGTACACCCCCTTCCCTAATGGCGACTCAAACACTACAAATACATATTTGGTAAATATGAAGAAGTTATGAATTTTTAAAAATGTTTTCGATTTATCTTACAATGCATCATTTAAAAGGAGAGGAAATCCTCAAGCAACTTGCAAATATTTACACATTTTAATTTTGTATTCCTTTTTTACATATTACTTGTATCGTTGATTGCGACATACAATATATTCTTCATCAACGAACGCTTCTATTTGAGATGTATAAATTGAACACCTGTTTTGTGTGTATTAACAGTTCAGTTCACACTAGTATTTCTTAAATTTTAATTGTTTGGTTTAGTTGAATTGGTGCATCTAGTTTTTGTAACTAATATTAATACTATAATATCAAATGCGTAGTTGTTCCAAGAATCTACTTTATACTTTATATATTTTGATTGACATGTATAAAGCTGATATTGCTATACACGCAATAGTTAATTTTCGAAATAATATCATAATTATACCGAAACTTTTAAATTTCCTATCATTGATGATTTAAAGTTTGAATAAACAATAATAATTAAAAATTAGAGAGTTGAAATTTATTTATTTGTAGCATATATTTTTTTAATGGATAATCAACATTAAAATACGAATCTATTAAGTGTGCTGAAATTTTTTAAATAGATTTTGTTTTTTGATGGACATTTTAGAAAATTAATTTTTACTAATCATCATCATTTGTGGATTCTGTCTTTGGCAGTGACAGATTTAACTTTTTGGGGTCCCACTAAAATAAATAAATAATTCTTTTATTTGTGATAAAAAAATTTGAGCATCGCAATTCGAAAGAGCTTAAAAAATTTTCAAACTAAAATCATACTTGTGTTTCAGTTGTTAGTAATTGATCGACAAAAATCGTATAATACGCATGATATGAAAGAGAATTCCATGCTAAATTCAAAATTTCAAACCGCATTATCCTATCTTTAACAGAATCAGAGCGGGGGATGAAAAATTAAAATTTGTATGAGCATTGACAAAAATTATTTAAAAATGATCGATAATTTAATTCTTTCGAATTTACACTGTTATAAATAGTAAAACCTGTTACTGTTAGACCTAGTATTAAATACATATTCTTGTTTATTTTTTGAGTAATATAAATTTCTTTCATAAATTGTTATTTTGGTCCAAAACCTAAATATGCCGCCAGTTTCCCCAACTGGAGGGAGGTTCGGATGCTCAGATTTCCGGTTACTTTTTATATGTTGTTCAGTACATTTTTCTGGACAGGATTCTGTAAAAAAGCTATTGTTGCGTATTATTAGATTTAATTTAACATATGAGTTTTTTAACATTACGTAAATGTGGATTAAAAAATAAAACCAATATTTGAAAAATACTTTAATTCATCATAAAAGAATACAATAATAGGGTAAAAAAAGAAAAAAAAGTCATTTTTTTATATAAACTAAGACGAATTCCCCAACAGAATAAATACTTATACGGAAAAAATTGATATTAAAAATGTTTCAATTTTGTCATCTGAAATTTCATTTCCAGCGGTTCAGAAATTTTGAAATTCACCACATTCTTTATTTGACTGGTCAATATCCGTGTTATTTATCACTTACAAAATTAGACCATGTTTTTTCCCTTTTCGTACATTTTTAAAAAAATAATAACTACATTACTCGCGTGTTAGAATTTACCCTACTGAGGCATTGTTGCAGCTACAATAACTAACACCTACAACTTCCAATTTAAAAGAGATAAATTTGAAAATCTAAAAACGCAGGTGCCGGAGAGTTCAGGTCCTTATTTCGCAGCCATAAAGTACAATAACCCATATAAGATATTTTGCAAATCTTTTTCGCAGTTTTATATTAATGTGTCTTGCTGTCAATATATGTGAATGAATTTCTCTATTTTCTCTCCTTTCAACCATATGTAATTCGTAGAAATAACTAGCGTTTTTAGTTTGCGGATGTATAAACAAGATAATCGAAAGTATTTTTAAAAATACATATAAACTGTTTTTTATTGATAAATGTTTATTGAGTGTTTGTTTGTTTTAGGAAAAAATCGAATATGTATTCTTAGTGATATTCACAGTAGAATGTGTTATGAAAATTATTGCATATGGTTTTATGATGCACCAAGGTGCATACCTTCGGAATGGATGGAACTTACTGGATTTTACTATTGTAGTTATAGGGTAAATGATTAAGTGATTATGGTAATTTATTACAAAATAATGATGTGGTTTGTGGTTTTGCAGTATGATTAGTACGGCATTATCAAACCTCACGAAAGAGGGCTTCGACGTGAAGGCGTTGAGGGCATTCAGGGTACTTCGACCGTTGAGGCTCGTATCTGGAGTACCTAGTAAGTCCCTTTACCTTTCCATTATTATGGTTACCAAGTTACCACTGTTTCATATAGTCCTAACGTAATATACATGTAGGAAATTTATATTGGAAATCAATTCTATAATGAACAACGTATCACAGTGATATTAGGTATAATTAATTTTTTGTTTAATAACTATAACATGCGTATACTTGTTTAGAAGGAAATAAAATATTTAAAAAAAATAGTGAAATAAAAATGCCGTAAATCAATGTTTTTGACATTATTCTCTTTAATAACCTCCGAACTAGTAAACAACATTACGCAAACACCTGTAAAAGATACATTATAAAGTAAAATAGAGCTTATAACACAGAAAGTGCATTATATACCTTATTTTATACAAAGGATTACTTTCCTTCTGAAGCCTAATAACAATGATAATAAGAGGTTTTTTTCTTTTTGTAATTCGTCTACATAGGTATATTTTGAATACGACGAGGACGTGGTAACCTTGGTAAAAAAATTAAGGGGTCGATCTAATGTCCTACCTAATCTTTTCTGTCTTGTGCAGGTTTGCAGGTTGTGTTGAATTCTATTCTACGTGCCATGGTGCCTTTATTGCATATTGCTCTCTTGGTGTTGTTTGTAATCATTATTTATGCCATCATCGGATTAGAATTATTCTCAGGAGAAATGCACAAAACGTGTTTCAATAATAAAACAGGTCCGTACTTGATGTATTTGTTGGAATTGATTGTAAGAATTGAATTGGTTTTTTTACGCGTTACAGGTGAAATGATGGACGAACCTCATCCATGTGGAGAAAGTGGATTCCAGTGCAATGCCAGTGAAGATATGGTCTGCAAGTTGTATTGGGATGGTCCCAATTCCGGTATTACGAATTTTGATAATTTTGGATTATCTATGCTGACAGTATTTCAGTGTGTTACACTAGAAGGCTGGACTGACGTATTGTATAATGTAAGTCATTGAATCATAATAATAATAATAACCTTTATTGACCATAAGCCAAAGGCTGTTCTTCCACCCAACCATACAAATAAATATTAAAAAAATTAAATTACCAGGATTTTTTTTACAAGGAATAATATACAAATTAGATATTACAAATAATAAATATAACATCAATATAACAAAACTGAACAATGTTAAGTGATAAACCTGTCTACGAAAGGTATATAGAGACAGAGATTTTAACGAATCAGGAATAGCGTTATAGAGCATTGGTGCTTAAATTTTGACTTTCTAAAAGATGGTATAATAAACAAATTCTTAATTCGAAGAAAATAATTATAATTCTTTTGAATTAATTTATCAAATAAATAAGACGGAGAACCAGGGCATCGAACCCAAACCTGAACCGAACCAAAACCGGAACCAAACCGTCCCTTTTTTAGGGGAACCCAAACCCAGACCCGAACCTAATATATATTTTTCAATTGAACCCAAGACGGAACCGAACCAAGTATTAAAATTCGGGTTCAGGGTTCAACTCCAGTTCGGGTTCATTTTCAGTTCGAAACATGAATGTAATCGTAATACAGCCGATAATAATTGATGCAAACGACGTCTGCTTTACTACCTGCGTTCACATTTCGTGAAAATTATGTTCGTTTCTTGTCTTGCGTAAATTCCAGCTCGCATTTTAAATTATTTCTATATATTGTTATTAAAAAAACATTAATTCAATTTTCATTAGGACAAACCGAACCCGAATCCAATACCCTGAACCCGGAACAAAACCGCAAATATTATTAATGTTTGAACCAGAACCGCACCCGAACCCGTTTCTTAAAAAACAAATTATCCTGAACCTGAACCCCACCCAGTTTTTGGTGGGTTCGATGTCCTGCAGAGAACCGGTTAGTAAAACTTTATGTACTAGACAGAGATACGCGATTTTTACACGATTTTTGAATCAATTACTTTGTGCATTTTACGTCTTTCAAGATTACATTAGTTTTGTAAAGTAATCTTTGAAATGTAATGGTTAGTGGTGGGATCTGGATAGATTCGGTTTCGGATCCAAAAATATCCGGATAATTGAATGTTAAAGTATCCGGATCTCGGGTCCAAATCTCAGTATCGAATTTTGGATCCGGATCTGAGTATCGGATTTTGGATCCGAATCTGAGTATTGGATTTTGGATACGATTTTCAGTATCGGATCTTGAATCCGGATTCGAATATCGAATCTTGGAAACGGATTTTAGTATTGGACCTTAGATTCGAATATATTAAGTTACTTTATATGTGTAATAATACAAATTTGTATTTTTTTATTCATCATTTACTAAATAGGACTCTGTGAAAGTATAAATTCTTTTTATTTACATTTGCACAAACTACCTGGCTATTTTAGAGGGGTTTGCCTTCACATTCAAAATGAAGATTCGGATCCAGAATTAAAATTTGGATCCGAATCCGTAAACACAACATCGAATCCGGATCCAAATCCGAATTAAATTTACGGATATTTTGAAATCCGGATCCTCACAGCACTAGTAATGGTTTTCCAGATTGAAGATGCAATGGGAAACACTTGGCAATGGATCTACTTCATTTCAATGGTTATCCTTGGAGCTTTTTTCGTGATGAACCTAATTCTTGGTGTCCTCAGCGGAGAGTTTTCGAAAGAAAGAGAAAAAGCGAAAGCGCGAGGCGATTTTCACAAATTGCGAGAGAAGCAGCAAATTGAAGAAGATCTTAGAGGATATTTGGACTGGATCACGCAAGCTGAGGATATAGAACCCGAGGGCGATGATCAGATAACTCAAGACGGGAAAGGGAAAGTCAATAATGAGATGGAGTCTGTAGACCAGCTAGGTGAAGAAGGAGAAATACAACAAGAGTCTTGGTTCAAAAAGAAGAAAAAAAGCTTGGAAAGGAACAACAGGCGAATGAGACGTGCTTGTCGCAAGGCTGTGAAATCACAAGCGTTTTATTGGTTGATTATAGTGTTAGTTTTTCTTAATACCGGCGTGCTGGCTACGGAGCACCACCGGCAGCCGGAGTGGTTGGACGATTTTCAAGGTATGTAATTCATTTCATTAGTTATTCTATTACCGAATAAAGACCATTTCATTTCTGGGTGTCTATTTTGTAACTTTTCACTAAGTTGATGTGTTTTATGACGTCACACACTTTCTTTGAAGTGATATGGTAGTTGGGGGAAAACTAATAACTTGAATACACGTAGGTTTGTAAAATTACAACATGTGATTAGCGACATTGGAATTCAGTTTAAGATTTTCAAAGCTTTTTTATGTTCTTTAAATTGTATGTAAAAGTTCCTTCTAGTTTGCCCTACATATATAAAATTACACTTGTTACAGTTAATTTTATAAACCCCAGAATTGGAATAAGGATCCCTTGAAACAATTTTGCTGTTGACCAATATATTTTTTTAAAATTATTATTATTATACAGGCCAGAATGAATATTTAATTTTTTAAGTTCAACGGCAAATTTTCACTCGTGTTGTTAATGTATTTAAGTTTTTTGTAAATTAGGTTAGTGTCATTTATATAACCTGGAGCATAAAATTGTTTCAAAAGAAGCCTTTTACATTTTCTATGTATTAATTTGTTAACTAAGATGCAGATAAATCTTCAGAAATTACACAATATCTTCAGTGCCCTCTGTGGAAATTTGATGCTGTGGGAAAACATGAAGGGCGTTTACCCCACTTTGGCCAAAATATCCACAAAATATTTGAGTGTAGTCGCTACATCGGTGCCCTCGGAAAGACTATTTTCTAAAGAGGGAGTAATTTTAACACAGCAACGTAATAAATTAAAAGGAAAGCGATTGTCAAAATTATTATTTTTACTCAGTTGCGATTCGGAATTATTTTAATTTTTGTATAGTATGTTATGTACTTATATTTTTATTGTTTTACTATTCATAAAGTATGGAAGCTTATTTTTAAGTATATAATTATTATTTAAATTTTCATGTTTAAAGAATTAAGTCGAAGATAAGTACGTTTTTTAAAAAACGATGTTTCAAAATATCGATCTTTTTGAGCCGATATTTTTCCAACATAGATTTTTGTAATTCGATTAATTGATCGATGTTTTAATAATTTTGCGCATCCCTAGCTTATAGTGACCACTGTTGCCACTCGGACTCATCTGAATGTGTCGGTTTTTTTTTTTATTAAAAACACTCGTGAGGGTTTCGAAAGCTGTCCCACACGCACAAACCTTGTGATGCCAGGCGAGCACCTTTAATCGCACGAGCACAGATGACCGTCATAAAATATATAAATTATCCACTAAATTTTCTCATTATAATAATAAAATTTAAACATTATTTCGTAATACCAAATGAATTGTTCATTTTGTTTCAGAGTTTACCAATATGTTTTTCGTGGCGTTATTTACCATGGAGATGTTTTTAAAAATGTACAGTTTAGGTTTCCAAGTGCGTTATTGTTGAAATATTTAAATGACAAATTATTTATGATATATTTTCAGGGTTATTTTGTATCTTTATTCAACCGTTTCGACTGTTTCGTAGTAATAGGAAGTATAGGAGAGATGATTCTAACTAATACAGAAATAATGCCACCGTTGGGCGTTTCTGTGTTACGTTGCGTACGATTGTTGCGCGTATTCAAAGTGACCAAGTAATATTTCACATATATTTTTTTAAAATTTTCATCTCAATAATATCTTCTTTTTTCAGATACTGGCGATCTTTGTCTAATCTTGTTGCTTCCCTGTTAAATTCTATACAATCTATTGCTTCTCTTTTGTTATTGTTGTTTTTATTCATTGTAATATTTGCATTGCTAGGAATGCAAGTGTTCGGTGGCAAATTTAACTTTGATAGTACTCAAGATAAACCGAGGTCCAATTTTGATAGCTTTTGGCAAAGTTTGTTAACTGTTTTCCAAGTAAGTGTTATTTTATTATTTATTGAATTTGATTGATTTTATTTATGGAATCGAGGACCCACGTATGGGACATTTTGAGGAATATTTTGGTTTCGGTTGAATTTTTTTGCTTGCAGATTCTAACTGGTGAAGACTGGAACGCCGTTATGTACGACGGTATTAGAGCATACGGTGGAGTTTCATCTATTGGCGTTCTTGCCTGCGTTTACTTCATTATATTGTTCATATGTGGTAACTGTATCCTTTTTATCAGCGATATTAAATTTATTCCAATTATTAATGTTTATATTTTCTTTAATTTAAAGCTTATAGATATACTGTTAAACGTTTTCTTGGCTATCGCCGTCGACAACTTGGCTGATGCCGAATCGTTAACCGCTATTGAAAAGGAAGCTGAAGAAGAGGTATTTTATGATGTAAAATTTAAAAAATTTGTAAAAGATGTACATATTCATAGGCTGAAAAACAGGGCAAATCTCATAGTCCTACACCTGTTCAAGACAGTAATGACCAAGAACTAGACGAGCACAGTATGATGGATGAAGAAGAACTAGAAGACGGCCAATATGACTCTGAAAGGTAATTATTATAGTATTTATTTATTCTAATGCCTTGCTACCCTTTTGGGTGTAAGGCTGGTTTTCTTTTCCATATATTCTTCCATTCTTTTATTTTGGTTAAAGGTCCAGCTTCTTCCCACTTAACGCCCTTCTATTCCAGTGCTTTTTCACTTCTTCGATCCAGGTTTTTCTTGATCTTCCTCTATGTCTCGACTTTTCAAATCTGTCTTTCGCCTCGTCCACATTCATATATGCTCTTTTTATCTTTCCACTAGAAAACTTTCTCTCTTAAACATTGGACGTTCACGCGATTGAACATTCTCAACTCGTCATTCTCTTTACATGTTCAAACCATCTCAACTGACTCATCCCCATTCTCTTAATATTCTCCCTAATCATGCATTCATACATCAAATTAATCTTCACGTAAATACCGCATTTCCATGGCAATCACTGCCACTCTCCTTCAGAGCCGCCGTTAGACATTTCGGCGCTACAAGCTATAAGCGATTTTTCTTTTTTTGCACTCTTACTAGGTCTCAAAATAGTTTCTTACTAAAATACGCAAAAACCAAAATTGAAAATTCAATGTCGCCTTATTCAAAAATTCATATAAATATTTTATGGGTCAGTATAAAAGATGTCATCATGGGCGTCGTTTAGGGGGGGGGGGGCAAGGGGCACTTGCCCCTCCCTGGAAGTTAAGTTCAACCACTATTTTCTATCGTATTTTATTCTATATTTTGTACATGGTATTATAGGTGGTATATGAATATTTAATTTAATAGTTCAGGCAAACAGCATTTATTCTTACTATACCAATGTTTCAGTGCACCCTTGCACCTTCTTCAGGGTCTACAACAATTATACAACAAAAATGTAATACATATAAAATAACATGGACATTATCACATTTACAGTAAGATCTTACAAATTGTTACAATTCATGTACACAAAATACATTCGTACAAAACATTTTTATTAAAACCATCATACAAAAAATTCAAAGAGCATACACACATCCATTTGCTCTAAAAAACGACAACCGAATAATACGAAAAATAGCATAAAATATCCTGTGTAATCTGGTGACATCATTGATACGGACATTAGTCGCCTGTACACCAATAATAATGTAGCAAGTTGTAGGAATTTAAATAAAATATAAGGAAATTAATGAAACTCAGTTTGGCCTGAAATTTGCCTTTTCCTTTTTGAACTTTTCCAATACACCAAAATATACGCTGTTAAGTCCTTGAATATCAGTTCTCGCATTGATGTTATTGCAATCATTCCTGATTTGTAACATTTCAAGAAATACGTTTGGAGTAATTCTGCTCTTCCTTCAAAATCTTGAATTTTTCCCGATCAAAAGTGTGTTTTAGTGTCTTACTGTAAGTGTGATAATGTCCATGTTATTTTGTATGTATTATATCTTTGTTGTATAATTGCTGTAGACCCTGAAGAAGGTACAAGGGTGCACCGAAACGTTGGTAGTAAGAATAAATGCTGTTTGACTGAACTTTCAAGTAATTGTTAACACCTAATCCACATCGCAGTCGAGAAATTACCCACAATTATTTAATTTAATATTTATTTGCTGCAAAATGCAAGTGCACAAAATAAAGAGTTCAGGGACATAATACGAGTAATATCATCGTCATTTTACTGTCAATTTGGAGCTTGCTCGGTCTGTGCGTAACGGCGGCCCTGCTCTCTTTTTTGGTCAACATTCGCTTCTGTCATTATATATACATAAATAAATCTTAAATAAATACTTGTCCGTAGGTCAGAACGAGACGAAGAAACAGAATCGCAACTAAAAATGCAATTAGAAAATGATGTTGGCTATGAAGAACAAATGGAAAATCAGGGTAAGTACTGAGAAGCGCCGCAACCCACTTAATTATATGTTATACAAACATTAATTCACAGAGGAAACAAAACTATGAATAAAACTAATTGTTTATAGCTTAAAGTATTACTAGTAGCATTTTCGCAAATAACATTAGTGGTAGTGTTAGAGCCAAAGTGCAAGTAGTAAATGTCAATTAATAGGGCTATGATTATGAATATGAACTAATAATGATAATGATAATGAACACCACAACCCCCGTTCAGCCATGCTAGTTAGAACAATTCAGTTGGCACTAATTTTCAGACGAAGAAGTTGAAGGGAATGTGACCTCGGCACGTCCGCGCCGATTGTCAGAAATTAGCATCAAAAAGACTACGCGTCCTATCCCAGTAGGGAGTGCCTTCTTTATCTTTTCCCATACCAACAGGTAGGTCCCTGAAAAAGGACATAGCTGCAGTAGCAGTAGCCGGTGCTGAAGCCGGTTCGGTGCCGGTGAAGTGCCGGTGGCGCAGACTGCGTACTGCCTAGTGTGAGTCCGTGCTTCGTGCTCCGTGCCTAGGAACTGTTCTGGCGATGGCGGCGTTCAGCGTAATCAGATCTGGTGTCCTTTATATCGTCTCTCGTCTTTCGCCCTTTCCTTATTCATTGTTTGATTTGATACTGATTGTCATGATCATGATGATGATGTGATTATATGATATGATAGATAGTGTTGTTGGTTGATGCACGTTGCCTATTGCAGCTATGTCATTGTGTGTAACATAGTGTAACAGAGTGTGGTGTGTGGGACACTTTCAGATCTCGAGGACGGTGAGTTGGGAGGCGTGTCAGCGAGGCCTCGTCGTCTCTCTGAGTTCAACATGGCCACTAAGAAGCAACCGATTCCTCCGGCTTCGTCATTCTTCATTTTCTCTCCTACGAACAGGTGAAACATCCAACCGTCATAGAGATTCATTGGTGTCGTAGGATTGCTAATTTAATTATCATTTACATATTACGAGTATTACTGTTTCATAACATACATATAGGTATATGTACTCAACTCATTATAAATATTACAACCACATGCTGCGTAGATGTTTGGAAACTGCTAGCGTTCGTTTTCGTTCCTGTGCAGCCGTTGTTTAGATTTGGGCCCGCTTGCGTAGAAGGATGACCTGTAGATGTGTTTGCCTTCCTTTTCAGCATTACTCTGATCTGCTGCTTGTTTGGGATTTGTAATAGCATTATGGTATGGTATGGTATGGTGTATTTACTATGTATCATCAGAATGAGTGTTTTATACGATACCAACTATTCCATGAATTACGCGACGCTGTTACGCTCAATGTGTCAACAGGTTCCGTGTATTCTGTCATTGGCTGTGCAATCATAGTTATTTCGGCAACATTATTCTTGCCTGCATCATGATCTCGTCGGCCTTGCTTACTGCAGAAGATCCTATCAACTCTAGGTCATATACAAACCAGGTACTCTTCAACACTTTACAACGGAAATTATAAATTATGCTACTGTTACTGTTACAGGTTTTACTTGTATTTGACTATTTCTTCACCGCTATATTTACAGTGGAACTGTTTTTAAAAATGATATCATATGGATTTATTCTCCATGACGGAGCTTTTCTGCGCTCTGCTTTCAACATGTTAGATTTAGTGGTCGTATGCGTCTCATTGATCTCCATATTTTTCAGGTATGTATTTATAGTGAGATATGTTTTACAGTAATAAATTGAGCAATGCGTGTTTGCAGTCATGGAGCAATTTCAGTGGTGAAGATTCTTCGAGTGTTGAGAGTATTGCGTCCATTGAGAGCTATCAACCGAGCAAAAGGTTTAAAGGTAAGCGCACGTGTGATATAGATGTAGGAGTGCTCCTGGATGGTTGGTAACACTCGCATTTTGCGAGTTTAGAGTAGGGTAAGCGTAAGCGAGTATTGAGACTGAGGCAAGTTGTGCCGGAGGCAGATGACGGGGTATCTTTAGACGCTTGTAGTAGTGGGCTGAATCAAAACAAAGGGTTTGGGATGGGGACAGGGGACGTTCTCACGTGGTTTGTTGACGATATGTCTGTCCCGTAGCATGTAGTCCAGTGTGTGATAGTCGCGGTAAAGACTATTGGAAACATAGTGCTGGTCACCTGCCTCCTTCAGTTCATGTTTGCAGTAATAGGAGTACAATTGTTTAAGGTAGGCACCACCAGTTAGTCCGTTGTATGTTTAATGAGCAAATGCACCTTTGGGTACTTGTCGCAATGTAATATTATTAATATTCCTTTTGAGTTGTTGATTCTCCCTGTTTTTCACATCACCAAAATAACAGTATCTCTTATTATATGTGTGTTGATGATATCGTACGCCCATTACAAGTGTAAGGTATCTGTAAGCTGCCTTCCGATGCAACATACACGAATATAATACGTTAGGTTGAGACTGTGACGGGAGTCCAGCCCCAGCCCTTTCTACGCTGTTCACTGTATGACGTCCACAGTGCTGTGTGTGTTCTGTGCTTCTGCGGTCACACTAACCCGCATGATCCTACAACGTACAATACAATACAACCTGTGTGTAATCCCAGTGTGCTCGGAGTGTCATACACACTTGTAGTCATATCTAGCGTCTAGAGCCATTTCCTAACTGTCTCGTCGTCCTTTCCTATCCTTATTACCAGTGGTCAGTGACGAGTGAACAGACAGAACAGAAATTGAATCGAATCGAATGAGAAAACAAGAAGATATATCAACAGAGAGAACGTGTTGGAAAGTGAAAAACCCTTGGGTGCATTGCTGCTGGCTGGCTGACTGGTAGGCCGTGAAGGAACTAAGCAAAGCAGCATTTTCATATCTTTCTTACTACACTACCACCATTATTCACATTTATTGTTACTTTTACTGTACTGACACTTGAATTTTATATATACGTATTATCTGTGTGTTCTCGTTTGTTCCATCATCCTCTATGCTACCTCCATGCTACATCTCCTCACGGCTAGTATGTAGTGAAATGCGTGATAGTAGCCATTAAGACCATCGGCAATATCATGCTGGTAACCTACCTCCTGCAGTTCATGTTCGCTGTCATTGGAGTGCAGTTGTTCAAGGTAACTACCGTAGCAGCTTCCCGTAATACTGTAACTAGAGAGACTGCAGGTTCCGCTGCATGCTTCAGTCACACACAAGTAGAGTACATAGCACGTGCACGCGCACGCGTGAGTGAACGCAATGAAACGCATCGCGCGTCCGTTCTCCGTTCGACTTCCGTCCGTCCTTGTGCACCGGCACATGCATATACCCTTCACATCTGCCAGCTGCCACTGATATTCCTACGAGTACTCTCTCTCTCTCTTTATACACTTTTCATGCCCCAGTAGCCCTATCCCCTCACACATGCACTTCCCTATTCCTCTACTACCTAGTAGTTGCTTACACGTGCTCGCTAGCCATTGCCAGAAAGTAGTACTGTAGTAGTTTAGTTAATAGATTGTATTTAATCCATATCTTGTGATCTTCAACGTACATTTCAAATACACACACCACACACGCTAATATATGAATGATGTAAATCTTAGAAGTCTCATCGATGTTGCATCTAGAGGGAGTCAACAATTATATGCTTCGTTGTCTATTGTTTATATTTTGTAGGCATTGGCGATAACAACAGTTCTAACACTACAGAACTATAAGCGTGATGCAGTTGTAGTAGATTAATATTATCAGTTCATGTTATGTCTCTTGTTATTTTTTAAAGGTACATGTTTCATTACTAGTTATGACTACAAGTGATTATTTATCCATGTGCATTGCTGTTTGCATGGTTTTTAATTCATTTACATCTAAAATACATTAATATTGCGTGCTGCAATGTACATAATTGCTTGCTCAATTTTTATTTTTACACTAAGTTTCTACGTAACGATAATGCGAATGAGCACGAAGCATGATTGTCCAATAGGCGAATGTGACGGTTACAATGATAATAAATTATATGTATAGGGGAAGTTCTCCTCCTGCAATGACAGATCTAAGATGACGGAAGCAGAGTGCAAGTAAGCACCAAGCTCAAATATTTTTTATTGCTTTGGTATAAATCATATGAAATAATTTGCAGTGGTACATACCTCATTTATGAGAATGGGGATATCAGCAATCCGAAAATAGAACCTCGCACATGGACCAACAACCGGTTCCATTTCGACAACGTGGCCAAAGCGATGCTCACGCTTTTCACCGTGTCCACGTTTGAGGGCTGGCCTGGCCTTCTCTATGTTTCCATCGATTCAAACAAGGAGAATTATGGACCAATACATAATTTCCGTCCCATTGTTGCCGCGTATTACATTATTTATATTATCATTATTGCCTTCTTTATGGTTAACATATTTGTTGGTTTCGTTATCGTTACATTCCAAAATGAGGGTGAACAAGAATATAAAAATTGTGAATTAGACAAAAACCAACGTAATTGCATAGAGTTTGCTTTAAAAGCTAAACCAGTAAGACGATACATTCCTAAACATCGCATACAATACAAAGTTTGGTGGTTTGTTACATCACAACCCTTTGAATACACAATATTTATACTTATCATGATAAACACAATAACATTAGCAATGAAGTTTTATCGACAACCAGAGAAATATACAGACGCCTTGGATTATTTGAATATGATATTCACAGCTGTGTTTGCTCTTGAATTTGTTTTCAAATTGGCGGCTTTTAGATTTAAAGTAAGTTATTTATTACTGTGATTTTTAAAACCTATACAATAACATATTCTATAATTTTAGAATTACTTTGGAGATGCTTGGAACGTTTTTGATTTTATTATTGTACTTGGCAGTTTTATTGATATTGTTTACTCAGAAGTCAATGTAAGTTATTTAAATGATTTAGTTATGTATCTATTTTTATCTGAGTATTCTTTAAAATTTTAGCCAGGATCAAATATCATTTCCATCAATTTCTTTAGATTATTTCGTGTCATGCGTTTAGTTAAATTGTTGAGTAGAGGTGAAGGTATTCGAACGTTGCTGTGGACGTTTATAAAATCATTTCAGGCTCTACCTTATGTAGCGTTACTTATTGTAATGCTGTTTTTTATATACGCTGTGATAGGCATGCAGGTAATTTTTAATTTATTGTAAATTTAGATGCAAAATTAAATGCTTAAATGTTGTAGGTATTTGGAAAAATCACCACTAAACCGGAAACTGCCATCCATAGAAACAATAACTTCCAAACTTTCCCACAAGCTGTTCTCGTATTGTTTCGATCAGCCACTGGTAATTTTATGGTATTTGAATATTTTTGTTGTGTATTAAAGTTTTTTTTGTAAAGGTGAGGCGTGGCAAGATATCATGATGGATTGTTCTGCGCGAATGGAAGTAATATGCGATGAACGTGCTACTGATATTCCTGAAGGATCATGTGGTTCTGATATTGCTTTCCCATACTTCATTTCATTCTACGTTCTCTGTTCTTTTCTTATTATCAATTTGTTTGTCGCTGTCATTATGGACAACTTCGACTATTTAACAAGGGATTGGTCTATATTAGGACCCCACCATTTAGATGAATTTATTAGATTATGGAGTGAGTATGACCCCGATGCCAAAGGAAGAATTAAACATTTGGATGTTGTTACTTTGTTGAGAAAAATTTCGCCACCGCTCGGGTTCGGAAAATTATGTCCACATAGAGTAGCGTGTAAACGACTTGTTTCTATGAATATGCCATTAAATAGTGATGGAACTGTGTTATTTAATGCGACATTGTTTGCTGTTGTTCGTACGTCGCTTAGGATAAAAACAGAAGGAAATATAGATGATGCCAATGCGGAATTACGTGCTGTGATTAAGAAAATTTGGAAACGTACTAGTCCAAAGTTATTAGATCAAGTAGTCCCACCTCCTGGAGTAGACGATGAAGTTACTGTTGGAAAATTCTATGCAACTTTCCTTATTCAAGACTATTTCCGTCGGTTTAAAAAACGAAAAGAACAAGAACTCAAAGACGGTAGCAAAGAAAACCACAACACTGTGACTTTACAAGCTGGGTTGCGTACATTACATGAAGCTGGCCCCGAATTAAAGAGAGCTATATCAGGAAATCTTGAAGAACTTGCTGATGATAATCCAGAGCCTATGCATAGGGTAAATATTATATATTAAATAATCATATACATGAATTTTATTAATTTCCATGAAATTGCAGCGCAATCATTCTCTGTTCGGGAGTGTATGGTCTTCCATGAAGAGGGGTCACACTGGATTCAACAGAGCGCGATCTTTAAAAATGAATTCAACGCAAATCAAAATATCTCCAGCTTCCAGTGTAGATTACATGCCGTACAACTCGTTGCAGAAAGCTGTGACTGAAGGCATGAACCATATAACTTCCATGACGAAGAACGTGATCATCCAAAACAGAACCGCTACTCAAACCATCCCCAACACTGATGGATTACCGGATGAGGAAGCCATTCCTTTGCGTTCTCTCAACATGTTCAATGGAGATGCTGAAAAAAACTACCAAGTTATAGAGTAAGTGTAGTTTTTTTATATAATTGTTTATTTTTACAAAGATTCATGTAAATTATTAATAGTATAATATAATACAATCACTGAAATGAGAAGCAAGCGCACAAGTCACCCTTAAAAAAATTGTTAACTTTATTTGTTAACTTTCAGCAAATCTGGTTCGTTTCTGCACCCACACTACAATGGTAAGATGTCGGAAGATGTGTGACTTGTTTGTTGCTTTGAACTAATACTAATATATGTAACATGATTTGAAGTTGAAGACTAAAAGTAAACGTATACTCGTATACATAACGATAACACAATGTTTGTTGTTTGTTGTGCATCCCATGGATGAGGATAGTTCTGTTGTTGTATTAACCTGGTAACTGCGACAGTCTGCAGGGCGAGTACTGCTCAGAGCTGATGCCACCGACCCCACCTCCACGCCGCATTCGACTCGGTTTGGGGGGCGGGTGCATGACGGCAGCACCGGCGCAACCTGTACGACATGTACAAGTACAACCCAGCTTTAGTCGTATCGCGAGCGGTCTGAAACTTGCACAAGCACAAGCCATGGCCGTCGCGGGCTTTCTGCCTGAACCTCAGCATTGGCCATCGCTGATCATTGACTGCGAGACCGACGCGAACGGGGACACCGGTCGGCATGCGCGTTGCTCTCTACTTAATCACAGGGCTTCTTTCCATGGCAGAGGTCAGCCCTATACTAACACATACCTAACCTGACTAGACTAACCTCGACCCATATCCTTTAACACCATCCTGAGTACTCGTATATAGCATGTTTATATGCATGTACTCTGACTGTACACGTTGTACATACACACAGATTTTGTCTATCACAAACACTCACACTTACACATAATATATAAAGTAAAGTTTAATAGCTAGCGTGCTCTACTAACACCTCCACCAACTAACCAAATATTGCATGGATGATTAGTTTCAGTGGTGAGCGGTGAACCAAATGGTCATGCGGGAGCCATGAGGCTTGCACAATCATTACCCGGCAGCCCCGCTGACCGAAGACCGAACTCGTTCGAGGTGATAGGCTCAGCAGAAAGTCTCGTGGGCAGGGTAAGGGACTGTGACTGTGAGTGTGCTTGGTGGTGTGCTAAGTGTTTGCATGCGGCCTGTTTGTGTGTATAGGTGTTGGCAGAGCAAGGTCTGGGGAAGTACTGTGACCCGGAGTTTGTGCGGTATACGTCCAGAGAGATGCAGGAAGCTCTTGACATGACTCAGGAGGAGATGGACCGGGCAGCGCACCAGCTGCTGTTGCAGGAGCGCCAGAGACTTCAAGGAGTTAAACATTCAGTCACAGATACCTTAGAGAACATGGATCCGCAATTATAGCAACCGGTAGGGGGCGCCATCCCCATGCGATCAGCCCTCGCCCTAGCCCTAACAGCCACCTGAACCACACTCGTTAGTCGCTGCACTACCGATGCGGTGTCTCGAGATGTTATTCTACCAAGTGCCTAATTCATTTCTTCTGGTCCAATGGAGACTAATTGTAATATTAATGTGTAATTTTTTAACCTGAATTTTAAAAAGGATTGTTTCTCCGGTTAAAAAATCCCAGTATACAGGGTGTGAGAACAAATATTACTTAATACTTCAAAAGCAAATTTTGTAACATGAGATGTGTCAAACTATTATAATAAACAAATCTACTACAAACTATGTAAATATACTGTTTACAAATTCACCCTATTTTGTTTTGTTTACTGTGCATACTTCTTCTATTTTTACCTGCGTTCAACTATTTCGATCACACTGCAACCTGCAATCACTATGTAAATTATTTAAACTTTACATCCGATTAAAAATCAGGTTTTTTATATATTATCATTCACTCATACAAATAAATAATCATTTACCACAAGGTGTGGAAATGGAAAAACTACTATTTCATTTATTATTTACAATTTAATGATGTACGTAAAAGTAAATATTTATATACTTCCTGACAACGTCATCTTATCACTTATTTTTGTGGAACTCTATGAAAATTTGTTATTACTAATCAAACTGTAAAGAAATCTTCATTGAATGGTAAATAATAAGTCAAATTTGATACACACTATTGTAAACTTCCAAGGATAATAAACAGGAGTAATAATTTCTGTCTGTACAAATTCAATTCTTACATGTCATGTTGGATGCTGTAAGTCAGGCGTATAAATGATTTAATATAAATTTAAACAATTAAATTTTAAAACAAATTTATATAGTTCTTAACTATACATACTTACAAAAATTCTGTAAAAATAATTGGAATAATAAAATACTTAAATTTTACAAATTTTAAGATGAGCAATAAAATTCCACACATAAAAAACTTTGTTAGTCTATCTCACACTTTGTAGTCCTCCAATTCCTATCCTTAATCTCTTAAATATCGTTTGCTCCCCACCTTATAACTTATCAACAAAGAAAGCTCATAACGCTTGTAATAATATACAAGTCAGTACCAGGTCAGTACGCATGTAGTGTTCTATGTTGTTGGTGGTGCGTTGTGAGTAGTGTAGCAACAAATTACAGCGTAGTTTTCATGCCGGTATTGTTAAAACTTTTCAAATTCCGTGACAGAGAGATGATGTGAATCATTGCTTCGCTCATTTAAAAAAAAATTTCGTGCATTTACGTGTGTGACAAGTTTTATAAATGTATTCCAGAATAGTGACATTCATTTGTTGAAATGGATAAAAGGACTGATATTAGATATCCAGAAGAAATGACGATTTTAGTTTGTATCATTGGTGTAATCGGTAATATATAGTTTAGAATTTTTATATTTTGTAGTTCTGTTTATAAATAATATTTATTTAATTATTAAAATTAATCTGAAATTGAACGGAAAACGGAACTCATAAATGATGGAGTTAAAATCTAAATCTAAATTGTTCGTTTTTTCATAGAATTTAGAATAATATACTCGTAATATAATTATATTTTAAAGGGCAGTAAGTGTACTATTTAATAATACAAACATTTAGTAGTGTTTTACATTCATAAATAAATATATCATCACGGCATATTAGCCATTGCTGGATGCGCCAATTTGCTTTGTACACAGATATCGGTAACGATGAAATATTTGTAGCAGGCGTCACCTCACGGGCACTCAATGCTGGCGTAGAGAGTGCACCACAGGGGTTAATTTTGTGCCATTAAAATTTTTGGCGTCGGTTGGGACCCGCCTCAGATTCGCGACCGGACACTCAGGCACACGGCCAGGAGCAGGAGACCCCATTTTTTGCATTGTATAAATATTCCGTTTTATTAATTATGGTTATTGTGGTTAGAACAAAATTTATGAAATGTTTTGTGCACGCCAAAGTTTACAAATATATTCAATAACGGTTTCATCTTAAATCTGTCAAATTGTGGTCGAAAAAAAATTGATATGTAGAGAAAATAGTGTGCTTAAAGTAAAGTGCAAAATCTACGCACATAGGACTCCGCCTATCACGCAGATTCCATTTGGGAACGGGCGAAGAGAGGTCGTTTCCTCGCCCCCTGAGGAGTAGCTGGCGCTGTTACCTGAGCAATAGGAATACTCAGATTCGTAAAGTTATATAGTAGTTGGCACTATCAATTAAGTATGGTATTTTGGACTTTGTGTTTACATTAAAAATGGTATAATGGTTCTTAATGATTATCAGGATTATACTTAAAATAAGGAATGTTTTGTCATTTGTAAATAAGGATAAAATAGATTATTTTTTGTTATTTTATAACGAAGATAGATCATATTCATCTTTAAAATGGATAGATTCTTCATGTTGCTAGTATTTACTTATTTCAACATGATATATTTTTATCTCTTACCATTTTCGAGGAATTCATATTAACTTTCATTTTTCATATGAAGCTCAGAATAGGCTGTGATACCATTAAATATACATTTTTTTTCTCTTTTCAACAATGTAAAATACTTGTACTTTAATTTTTAAATTATGTAAATTACAAAATTAATGATATTTTACAACTTTTTCATGTATTACTAATGACAGATTGAGGAATATGTAGTTAAATACTAAACAGGTCTTAAGTCTTATTGTTTTTGAGGTATCGTCCTTCCAACATACACACACACACATCCATACACACGCACACATACACACATACATACAGACATCATCGTAAAAATGTTAAAATCGGATACTAGGGACCTTAAAACGTGCTTATTCACTAAAAACTCACCATCGATTTTTTTGACCAAAGACAATACCTACCTTACCTAAAGGTGATGGAAAGTAAAAAAGTATCCTAGATTTTAGAAAATATGAATTTATTATTTGAAAAATACATATTTTATTTACTATCTACTATTAAAATTACGTAAATTTATCTCCGATTAAATTTTTTTATTTAATTGTTTATTTCAGTTTGCAGCAAAGCCTTTTGCTGGTTGTTACGTCATTATCAAGTATTAGATAACTAATTATTTAAAAAATATTAATCCTCCTAACACCTCATTTACAATTTGTTCTTCGTAGAGAAAGGATGGTTGTACTCTTCTGGTTTGCTGGGCCGTGCTCGACCATTCCTTTTTTTTATTTGTATTTCGTATAGTTTCAAATCTGTGGTAGTCACCTCTACCCTTAAAATAATTTATTTAATGTCTAAAATTAAATTCAATAAACTATAGTGCGCCTAGACCATCCCAGGGCCTAATGGACAACGTGGGATACTCACTTGTATATTGGTATTTTGGTAAAATGTCCAGGTTTATCCTGAGACAATGTTTGTGACAAAGACTTCCCAGCAAATTGAAAATTTATCAAATTTTGTATAAAGCGTTTTTTCCAATAAAATCATATTTGTTACATAATAATCAACTAAAATATGAAAAATACAACTTAAATTCACTATAGTGCAATAATTAATACTGTTTGTTGTTTTAATTTTCAAAATATTTTCGGTCAATAACTTGGCATTTTCCGCAGTCTAATAATAATTGTTGCTGTACCCAAATTTGGGTATAAAGGAATAACAATACTATACAGTACACAACACAATGAATTAATATTTTAATATTTTAAAATACAATGCTAGTATTACATATATAATAAATAATAGTACATTAAAATACAAGTCTGTTAACGTACGAGTTTTGCCCTATTCTTCACAATAGAGAAAAATGAATTCATATATTTAATTATTAATTCAAACTATTTAAAATTTATAATTTCAAAATTTTTGAAACACACATTTTTCTATTTCTCATATATTGCTGACAAGGATTTTTCATTTAATTATTTAAATATACAAACTATCAAATACAAATTAGTTAAATAATACACCCAACAATGGGTATTACGCTATAATTATATATTTATTTACTATTAAACGGACTTTTATAAAATATTTTTTTATTTCAACTCTAAATAAATATAAAACTGAGTACACCATGGCATATAAAGGAATGACAGTGTGTGAGTGACTGGGTAAGCAAAATCTTTCTCTATAAAATTGCCCGGGAAATTTTATACAGTGAGACTAGCTTTAATTAAGTTAGAAATAAGTTAGCTTAGAATAAGTTAGTTATAAGATAGGGCGCCATATTTGTACTCAGTTTTTTTTTCTTTAATTTTCAATATATTTCTATTCATAACAGTAACAGTAAAAAATCCTGTCAGCAAAATATATTTCATTAGAAATTATTTCACATTATTTCACTGCTATTGTATGCCAATTAGTTTTGGGGTTCAAATCCCACACTCAACGATTATAAAATAGAGGAAATGTTAAGTTTTTCATTTAATTTTCTAATTATTCTTAACTTTTTATAAACTCAGAATAATATAATTTATCAAATATATATTTTAATACATTATAATATTTTTCAAGTATAACAATTATTACAATTTTGCTGGGAATTAGCTGTACATTGCAATGATTGTTCCATTTTTAATAAATGAAAAGAAGTAACAAAAATAATTAAGAATGAAAAGTGCGAATGAATGTGGATCGTGTATATGGGAAAAACAAAAACAAAAAGATAATATAAAAATAATATGAAAACTAAAACCAATTTTTATTTGTGTGAATGATCCCCTGAATGTTCTGCGTGATTGAGGTTTATTTAGGCACAATAGGCCACATCTAACAATAGGGGTTCCAAGTTTTTTTTTTATTTTTTAATATTTTAATTGGTACAAATTTAAATATTATAATGGTTTTTCTTATTATTTCGTTAAAATTGAATAAAAAATTGTATAAACTATGTGAGTTAAAATAATGTTTGTTCACTCCAAGAATTTTTAACCTATTCGCCCGACGGACTCGTGGCTTAAACTTTATTTTTATGAATAAACATTATTTTAAGTCTAATAAAAACATTCGTTGCAGTACAGCCTAGTTAAGTTTAGTTTAAGGGGGCGCGTCGTTATCCTAACTTTAACTTTTAAAACTAGCTTTAATTATAGCTTTCGTTTCGGGTGAATTTGCTCGCGTAACCCGGCGTAAGGCCCGGATCGTTAATTTCCGCGTATTCCGGCATGAGGTCCGGATCGTTTCCGATTAGGCCAGGTCCGCAGGACCTGGACAACGGGGGACAACGTGGGACCAGGAAATGGGCAAGCCTCGTCATCCTAATTTTAACTTTTATATTTAACTTACCGGCAAGAGGTCCGGATTGTTTTTGTTTTGTATATATTAGCTCGTGTTATCCGGTATGAGGCCGGATCGATTAGGCCAGGAACCCAGGACCTGGACAACGGGGGACTGCGAGGGACCGGGAAATGAGCGAGTCTACAGGCATCTAGATCGCGAAATTTTGAACATATTTTAATAGTATAGTTATTTTTTAAATAACTTAAAGTAGTTTGGGGTTTGCAGGGTTAATTTTTGCCACAAATTTGTTCGCGAAAATCGATTTATGATGATACATTTGGGGTGGGATTTGTTTTTTTATATTATATTATATTATATATGCTCGTATATAATATAAATATAATATAATATATTTATTTGTGTACATGCTTTTTTTTTTCTAGCGCACTGGGTATTCGGTATGCCAGTACTTGTACTGTACAATGAATACTCATCAGATTCCGCCGAAAGTCTCTCGCGAGCATGAAAATGCTCGGCGGACTTTACACATGGTAAAAAAAAGCTTTGTTGCAGATTACTAAAATTGGTACCAGCAGCTAATTTCGTAATCACAATAAAGTTGTTTTTTACTGTGAGGTGAGCAACCCTCGTCCAAGAAAACTAACCCTCCGTAAGGATTGCACGGGGTTGGATTTCGCGGATAGAGGAGGGCGCGGTCGTAGGTCCAAACACTGAATGCCATATTACGATGAACGATAGCTCATCGGCGTATGCATAGCAGTGGTTGGATCGCGCTTGGCCCCGGCAGGCCGCGTCCATGAACAAGCCACAATAGGTTCATTTCATCTCATTATCATTTTTGTAGGGTTTCAGGCGCGGGCGATTCTATTTAGTTAATATGAGATCGTTAGGGTTTTGTAAGGTATCCCAGTCGTGGTTTAGACTGGGGTGGCTCTGTCCTCAACTCCTTTGAATCGCAGGAGGTTTGGACAGGGTTCCCTGCCCAAGTGGAGAGACCTTGTCGTGGTGGCAGGGCTTAACCATACCCAAAGATGGGTTGGGACCAACGTCTCCACAAATTAACGAAAAAAAAAGTATCAATATTTTCACAATAATTGAGGAGTTTATGATGAAAACAACCAAAGGCCAAATATGGTAAATATTAGTGATACAGCGATATGTATTTTCAAGGACGCCAAACTGTTTTTCGTAAAAAGTATTTTAGTTACAAGTTATTACATTTTAAAGTTAAGCGTTTCTTCCAAAACGTCCTATAAAAATGTATGATTATGTGATTGTTCATCAATATTTATTTTTCTATTTCTTAACATCCAGTAAATATTCTAATATTTAAACATGATCTTGAGGTAAATTAAGTACAGAAATCTATAAGAGTAAGGAACCTAGAACTTATTTCTGTTTTGCGTGTTGTCCTTATTCAGTTTCTTTTCTCTCAATACAGACCTTCCATCTTTTCTTTGGTTTTCTTCTGTTTCTTCTCCCTTCTATTATTAAGTTGTTCTTCTTCCAATATATTCTTCACCTCTCATCATGACATGTTAAAACCAATGTAATCGTCTCTCTTGTATCTTTCTAGATACTTCTATCACTCGAGCCATTTCCCTTATACTTTCATTCCTTATCCTATAGTTCCGTGTCTTCACCAACATCCATCTCAACATCCTTATTTCTCTGCCACATTCACATTCTTTTCATTGACACTGACATCTGTCAATTAGAATTTTCTTAATATAGTAGCTGTTTCCATGGGTATAGCATAGCTGGCTGATTTATGAAATTTAATTTCTCTATAATTTTTTAACTATATATCCATGCATACACACATACATACACACACATACACACACACATACACACACACACATACACACACACACATACACACACACACATACACACACATACACACACACACATACACACACACATATACACACACACATATACACACACACATAAACACACACATACATACACACATACACACGCACATACATACACAGATACACACGCACACACACACACACACACACACACACACAAATACAGACATCATCGTAAAAATTGTAATATCGTATTCTCGGAACCCTAAGACGTGCTTATTCATTAAAAACTCTCCATCAAATTTTTTGACTAAAGACAATACATTCCTTACCTAGAATGATGGAAGATAAAAATGGACTAAGGTTGTTTTTACTAAGAGCTCTTCAATTATTTAGCTACATTTAATAAATGAACAAATAAAACAAATACAGTAAAAATAAAAACAAAATTATAAGAAGTTATTTCAACAATGAATTAATCACGTCACGTATTTTGAAAGAAAATATTTTTTTTTGAAAATTTATCTCAAAATTTAAATTCAAATATAAACATTTATTTTATCCTTAAAATATCCTAACTTATATTTATTTTGAATGTTATAGAGTTCTAGTATTGCCAATACACCACAAAAATGCAGAAAGTTTGAACGTCCTACATGAAACCTAATTTTCTACATATCGTTGGAGAGTGTTTCCCAAAACGTGAAGAAGAATTTCTCGGAAAGAACACACCCCTATGCCCACCCCACGAACCCTGCTTTAAATATATTTGTGTCCATTGCCGTCTACGTTAATAAAACCAAAATAATACATAAAAAATTTCATATTATTATTTATGTATAATTTTAGATAAAAATTGATGCACACTATTGTACGATGAATTTAAAATACAAAATTATTTGGGAATTTAAATTAATATTATTATTTTCAAATAAATATTCTTTATCCGTTCAAAATTCATTGGATTTTATCGTATTTCAGTTCTCATTCTATATCCACCAATCACAAACTTCGTTATTTTCGCCAATCGTGTTCGTTCTAATTACGTGATATCACGCCGTGAGCGTTGTCACGTTGTGCAAGGCAGCAGGAATATGTCAACATGTGATTTTACATTTTTGTGATATATTTTGTATTTAAAATAGTGTATTTATGGGTTATATTTGTCAAATGGAACTGAAGCAGATGAATTCGAATGCCTAGCTGTAGTTTGAAAGGTAAATTACTTGATTTTATCATAAATCTAAGGACAAAAATCATATTGAAATATCTTACATTATGACATAACCTACAACTTCAAGTTCTAAATATGTATTTGTATATTGAATTCATCATAAACTAGGCTAAATATATATAATGTATTGTTGCGTTTAATATTTTTTTACATTAGTAAAGTATTAACACTGTCTAACTTTGCTTTTTAAAGGTCGTACATAATTTGCACAATTTTTAAGAACTTAAACGTATAAGTGTGTGGTGTGTCTCAAGCTGACAATGTTATTTGTGAGTATATTTAAGTTTTTGAGATATATTTTAGTGATTACAATGTATTTGTTTTTAACCCTGCGTCCGACACATGGGATTGTGTAAAATTTTTAGACAGGTGGGGTGTGAGAAACGAAACCTCACTCTATTTCTTAGTTTAAAAAATTAATTCTAAGCATTTTGGAATAATGTTAATGAAATTTATATTCTGTAACATCTCGTTTGTGAAACAAAAATTGCATAATTTGCAAAAGAGGATTATAGTATTATATATTTTTAATAAAAATGGCTTTTATTGATTAAAAGAAAACATAAGTTGCTTCAAAAAAAGTTATTGCATTCTTAATATGTGATAGTGCACATATCAGATTTATTTATTTTTAATTGTATCCTTGCATAACTATTATTTATTTGAAAGTATTTACATATATTACAATAATCTGTAACTCATTTTCTCGATTGATAACAATGCAAGCAATGATATACAGTTGAATTATTTTCATTTGATATGAAAATCTACCTTAACTATTGGTTTGAAAATTGAAACGTATAGTAAATAGTATATTACATCCGAGGTGGGATATGTTTCGTTATAGCCGAGAGCTTATGTTAGACTCGAGGTGAAATACAGCGCGAGGCTGTGATGAAACTCTCACCGAGGTATGTATACTATTTTATTCACAATCATCCTCCTTTTAAATCAATAATTTTCAAAATAAATCAATGAGTTATAACCTTTCATTTTATTAATATGTTTGACAGCTCTATTAAAATTAGTTTAGCCTACTTTATTATAATAGTATATATATAGTACACATGTTTTTAAGTTGTCTCTACTTTTTATAATTTTTTATTGGTATATATTATTAATTTAATTCATATTTCCTGTGTAGATGATAAGAAAATATCCTGGTAATTGTTTAATTTTGAAGTTCAGGTGTTTAAATGCGTAGTGATCCAGTTATCCAGTGTTACGTGTTCTTTTAGTGCATCTGTGCTCAGAATTTTTATATTTTTTGCTTGTCATATAATTAAACAAGACAATCGCTTCACGATTGTCTTAAATTTTAAGAAGATATAAATAATTTAGTTGAGTACGCTAATAAATTGGAACTGATAATTAACACTGATAACTTATATAAAGTTTACAAGAAATATGAACACCTACAACTTTCAATATAAGGTAGAAGGAAATGTAATCAACCAACCTAATCATGTAAAGGATTTAGGTGTGATATTAGATAACAAGTTAATTTCTGACATTCACATCGACAATATTGTTAAAAAGGCTTACAAAATGTTAGCCTTTCTCATACGAGCAACCTCTAATTTTAGACATCCATCCACTATTTTAACATTGTATAACTCTCTTGTTAGAAATCAACTGGAGTTTGCTTCTGTATGTTGGAACCCACGGTATGATATTTATATAAATCGTATTGAAGCGATTCATCGATTTTTTTTTTAAAATTTCTCAGTCTTTCCAACATACAGGCCAAAATTGTTGTCATTAAAATAGAAGAAAGTTAAGCGACCTTGCGTTCTTACATAAACTTTTTAACAATTTTGTCGATTCACCAGAATTATTCTCATCATTTCATCTCAGAGTACCCAATTATGCTACTAGAATAAGAAATTTATTCAGTCATTCTTTCTACCGTACTAATTCTATCCTAAGAATATCACACTTGTACAACTTCAATATGCCAGATTTATTTTCCACAAGTTTACAATGTTTTAAACGCTCGCTTAAATTTTATTAGTTATATTCCTCATTTAAATATGTTTTGCTCTTTGATATTTTTTTTTCCAAACATTTGCTTGCTAGTTTTTATATGTCATATTATGATCATGTGTACTGTATCTAATTGTAACGCTTGAGCTTCTCTTTAATTGGGAAATTTTCCTGTTGAGAAGCCAAACAAATAAATAAATATAGGGATCCGGTGACGAACTATCTCCTTCGGAGGCCCGAGGCTGCCTCTAATGCTGGGTCCTTTATATTGGAGGAAAATAAAATGACGGAATAAAAAAATACAAAGTGCAATGTAATCTATATTAAATTACATCAGTTATAATAATCTTATAAAACATGTTTTCTAGCCTTAATTTTACTGAACTTATCTATAATAAAAATCGAATGTCTTCGCTGCTTTCCTCTCTACAAATAGAATTGCCAAATTTATCAGCCTATTCTCGGTCATAGTTCATTTCAGGTAATTTTAGATTCTACATGATATTATTGATCACGAATCAATTTTTATATTTAAAATTCATAAAATTAATTGCACTTACATACATACATACAACCCACTTAGTGGGTTCGTACAAACCCGATAACAATAAGAACAACATCAACATCATACAACAAATCCTTACTCTTAAACATATTAAAGTGACCGATTTTCGGTAGCGAAATACCGCATCCGGATCACAATAATAGTTAGGAAACAATCATCCTTCGCCACACATTTCTATCTAAGTAGACTTCTTTCGCTTCGGCCACACTCATAATCGCATTCATACATGCTCTTCTTCTCTTCATACTTGGAAACTCTCTCTCTTTAAGCACCCTACTAACCACATCCATCCACTTATACACTGGTCGGCCACGCAATCGAAAACTCGACATTCTCTCCACATGCCCAAACTATCTCAACTGACTCACACCAACTATCTTAATCACAATGTTCCTAACCATACATTCTTCATACACCAAATTATTCCGCACGCGATTCCGTCCGACATACCCACATACGTGGTGTATGTGGGTATTTACGTGGTGTAAATACCTCATTTCCACGGCAGTCACTCTCTTTTTATGCTTCCCCGTCCATGCCCAGCATTCATTTCCATACATCAAAGCAGGCACTAGCACTCCATTATATACACTTAACTGAGCATAAAGTATTTTTTTTTATTTCACTGATATAACATAATAATTAAACTACTACTTTAATAATTTAAAAAATCTGATTTAACCAGCACATTATCTTCCGTCAATCCTATGTATTATGTACAAATTCCATACATAAATTTTCTTGCAAAAGATTATATATTTTCAATAAAATTATTTCATAAACAAACTATGCAAATTGCACTTGACACTGACATCTTCTTTAGCTTTTCCCATTCGTTATTTTTTTAATTTCTTCCACTCATTTCTATTTAGCATTTTTAAACAGTAATAATTCAAACAACATTTTAATTGCGCAGATATGGTTCTGAGTAGTTGTGTAACAGAAATGATAACTGTAACATTCTTTTATACTCATTTTGGTCAGTACTATATCAAAAATGTTCACCCTTTTTTTAACATCCTGTATATGTTCATAATAGAGTTTTTTTTGTTGTATATTTTCAATGTTTTGTGTAAGAAACATTGTATTCGTATAAAAATATTAGAATACATACCTGTTATTGTGTAAGTATGGTGGCGGTTGGCAGTTAGGGGTGAACATAGGGATTTGACATGGGATTTTTGTTTTATGCAATTTCCTGCTCTTCTGTTCATTTTGCATAGAATGCAAAGTTGCACAGAATTAAAAGTAGTATAGAAATCTGTTCTTACATTTTTTACCTCTCGTTAAGAGAGGTATTGCATTCATGCTAAAAATCGCATATCCAGATTTTATTGAATAAGCACGTTTTAAGGTCCCTACAATCCGATTTTAACATTTTTACGATGATGTCTGTGTGTGTGTGTGTGTGTGTGGGTGTGTGTGTGTGTATGTGTATGTGTGTGTGTGGGATGTTGGAAGGACGGTTACTCAAAAACTATAAGACTTTAAATTTTTTTAACTACGTATTTCCCAATCGGACATTCATGGGAAGATCTGAAAAGGTTTTGGTAACAATTGGACAACCGGAAGTAGAAGATTCTTGAAAAAAAATCTTTTAAATAATATTTTTTGAAATTTTTTCTTGATAATATTAAAGAAAAATAAATTCTCTTTCTGATACATTTAAATATTTTACAATATATTCTATAGATTTAGAGATAAAAGAAATATAATATGTAAAATAATCTGTTATAATAAATTTTACAGCCGAAAGAATGGCCATGGAAAATAGTTGAAAATTTAAATTGTTTGTAACTGACAGATAAATGTCAGTGTCAGAAATCCGAAGACATTACTGAAGACTTTTTCTGGGAAGTACATACATTATATTATTTCTTAATGTACAAATATTCCATCATTACCGATATCTGTGTACGAAGCAGATTGGCACACCCAGCAATGGGTAATATGCCGTGATGAAATATTTATTTTTATTTTATTTATGTATTAATAGAATTGGAAACATTTCGAAAAATTAGAAGAGGACAAAATTTCTTCATCAAAAATGAATTTAAAATTAAACAATCTAAATATATGTGGAATAAATATATGCGTAAGTAGAATTTTTGGTGTAGAGTGTAGGTATACAAGAAATGTTAAATACAATAGGGAGCGAGCAGTCATATGATTTTGTTGGCCTTGACAAGCAGATATGGGGGCCCATGTCAGAATGATAGCTAGTAATTATGTATATAGATGTCAAATATCATAATTTCTCATTCTAAATTTAGTGATTTTCCAATTCCATGTGGAGCAGAATTAAATGTTAAATATCTAAGGCATACAAGTAAACTTTAAACTCCTGGTGATAAATTAACTACGGTAAATTTAGAAAATCTTGAAATTTTTAATGAAAAATTCTAACATTTGACATCTATGTACATAATTACTAATTATCATTCTGAAACGGGCCCACACATCTGCTTGTCAAGCCCAAAAATGTAACATTACTGTTCGCGCCCTATACTTATGTAACCAAAAAAAGGAAGTGGCGAGAGGTATTGTGCTGGCCACAACAGATTTTTTTATTACATATTGTCTTAGTTTCTTCTTAATTTTAATAAGATTTTTTTAAAGTTCCGTTAATTATTAGCAATATCGATGACTCATTGTAGAAAATGATATTATTGTAATATGTAATAAAAATGGCTTTACTACTAGTGTAACCTAGGCAACAGATAATACATGCCTATTGCAATATTGTAACATTTTTAATTTTGAATGCCATTTTTCTCGAAATAATTGTTATACAAACCTACACAATATTTATATCGTTGAAATCAGAAAAAAACTCTATCTAATGGGCTAAAAACCGTTTGAGAACCACTAGTTGAATTTTCGGTTCGTTATTACTGATAAATTAGTCGCTTTTTCTTGATCGTTTTTTTGTATATAATATTTTTCTCTAAAGTCATTAGTCCGCTCAAAAAAGCGCTGCTTGTTTTAAAGGAAGCACTTGTATACAAATTTTAAATTAAATTGAACTATGTAATCTAGAAAAAAATATTGGTAATTTATCAAACCCATATATCATCCTCATATATCATCATCACATTAAATAATGATGATGTTCCAGAATGTGTTTGTGGAGTGCACTTCTTAGTCATACGTCTGTTTCGCCGAGTGTGAGTGGATCTCGTTCATAAACTTCTGAGCTACTAGAATTTGATACATTTTCTCTGTTGGATGTTAGTGCAGTGTGCTTTGTGCGTCGGATTTGGAAACGGAATGTTCGGGATTGACAACGACGACAGTGAAATATAAATACCTAAATAATAATTGCCGATAATATCGTTTAATATAAATGTATTGGTTTTATTTATTATAAGTTTCCATTATTATATGTGTACTGTGTGTTACCTACATATATATATATATATATATATATATATATATATATATATATATATATATATATATATGTATATATATATATATGTATATTGTTTAATTGTCAATGTGTGTGAAAAATATATATACATACCTATACCTACCTATATAAATAGTATATGTATACATAGTACATAGCCTGAGATACTTATATACGAAAAAAATGTCTATTTACTAATACATATCAAATATTATACAATCACATATTCCAACATTCAAACGCTTCAGAAAAAATCTTAATCCTATTTTTTGTTAAAATATAAGATAACCCTTACCCTGTCGAAGAAATTAGTATAGTTTGTTCATACTTACACTACAAAAGAACTGTAATACAATTTCTCTTTTTATTATGATAAGTATTTAATAAGTAAGATTCATTCTAAATAATTAATAAAAAACTAATTTCATATATTGATCTATTTATTGATTAATACATTTTTTACTCATATGTATTGCTGACGAATTTATCATGTATTAACTACACGTTATTTTCATATTATTTAATGAAGTTTATAATTGGAAATACATATATCATTACTAATACCTTTTCTAAGCTGTTAAAAGATTCAATTAATAAATGCATACATGAACATACTAAAAAAATAAATCGCGAGAAAATAGCTAATAAAATGAACAAAATTTGTTAATAAATTCTTGTTGTCCAAGATAAATTACTCAAATTACATTAGCTCTCGACTTACAAAATACGTACATATATGCTAACTGTATTGGAAGGTAGAACTTAATATGTGATTGTACATATCTGGTATTTATTTATTGCTCTACTTAATATCCTAATATTTGATATAGTTTTTCTAAGACTTACAGACACACTAGCTATTTGCATTATAAAATATAATATACATTGATCTACTTCTGTCTTGTAATATATATAATATCCATAATATCTCCTGCTCCCTAAGTCTTAGAAAAAAAAATGTCAAAATACGTACATATTGTAACCACATGAAAAATACATACCTTAATAATACATTTGATGATACATATTTAATTTTATTTATTTCTAAGTTCTAATACATATCGTTATATATTAGATTTAAAAATGTATTATGTGAATGACCAATAAACACAACAAAATGAATACAATCTTTCAATTCAAAATCCCAATTTTTCCTTACCCAAAATTAAAATATTTCAGGTAACCTACAATTCACCCTACATACGAACTAGAACTAGAGCATGGATTTGAGATCAGCAGCAGCCTCACGATTTACAACCAGCAATCTTGCGAACTAAAAAATCCAAGTTCAATTCCAGCTACCAGCTAAATCAAGCCGAGAGCAGCGACAAGCGTACTACAGCAGCTCGATTATATAATCGCCGGTATACAACGAGCGAACTATGGCAGCCGATTACGTAATCACCGAATATACAGCGAGCGATCCACGGCAGCTCGATGACATAATCGACAATATACAGCCTACAGCAAGGCTTCTGGTCGATAAAATTTAAAAATCGTGTAAAATAGACAATTTAGAGCCGTAGCGGCTGAAAAGTAGCATATTACTGCCGCCACGAGCATTTTTGAGCTCTCAGACGGATTTTCAGCCGATCCCAAGGCATATATCCTACAAAAATAAAATTTGCTGGCTCTAGCAAGACCAAATTTTAAAATTCGCAGAATCGAAAGGCTATAGCAAGACATGTACCCACAAAATTCAAATTTACTGGCTATAGTAAGACATCTGATCATCAAAATTTAAAATTCGTTGAATCGGAAGGCTATAGCAAGACATTCTCCCACAAAATTCAATCGCCTGGTGGTGGATTCATGTATCCTAGTCCTCCCACCACAGATTTCAGCCTTATATACAGCTGTTTGATGAATTTACAGTCATTCAGCGTGAGAGGTGGTGTCGAACCGGACACTCTGCTTCGTGATCTTACGTAATCGAGCTATATACTTACTTTTGCTGGATTTCTAGCTAGCTGGCCAGCTGGCCGCCAGAATCCGCCCTAGACCGCAGGCTAGGACGGGCTGGTGGCTTGCTGGTTGCTAGCTAGGATGGGGTGAATATGCTCGGCTGGTTGCTGGGTGCTAGCTAGGATGGGGTGAATATGCTCGGTTGGTTGCTGGGTGCAGGTGGCTAGTAGACGGGAATCGAACTTGGATCTTTGATTTGCAAGACTTTGTAGGTCGCAATTCTGGTTGCAGATTGGCGGCCTACAAAATGCTTGCTAGGAAGCGAGATATGAACCTGAATCTTTGGAATGCGATTTTTGATCGGTGTATTGGAATGAAATAATTTGTTATTTATAACAAGGATTTATTTGTCAAATATGTGTTACATATTAATGATATAGTACATAATACATGAAATACATTATTTTAACAATGAATAAATAATTTTTGATCTGTGTATTTGTGATATACAATTACTCGTATAAGACGTTCGCAGTTCCACAAATACAGAGATGATGATGATATGTGCTCTAATTACTTCAAATTTGAGTTGAAAATGTTACTATACATAAATTCTTTATCTTATAGATATATGCGTAAGGAATGATAGATTTTTAACTAGAATATGTAGTCCAGTTTTTATTAGGAATAAGTTTTATTGCGACTTTTACATAACATATTAAGATAATGGTACATATGTGCGATATTTATATATGTATGTACGTAACTAGATAAATGTATTCAATATATAGGAAGTATATATAGTCAGAAAATACAGAAATGTAAAGTATATCATATATAATTTTAGTGAGTGTACAATAATACATTGTCAACAATGCAATTACGAATACAAACACATATATGTATTAATGATTTTACTATCTTATATACATCAGCGTAAGTAAAAGTATATCGTTTTTCCGTAAGATGAAAAATAGTTTTTTTTTCTTGTAAGTATGTGAATATATGAGAGTTTTCCACAGCGTAAAGTTTATAGAATAATAAATAATAATATAAACTATATTATACATTTATTTATTATGTGTTTGTATTCAATACAATGATTGTATAGTAGTTTAGTATGAAAATGTATGAACACAACATGCGTTTTCTGTATTTTTTGAGTTTATTAAGGTATATTATTCTATATAAGCATAACGGAGTAAAAGCATGTCATCTTTTACATATGTCTAAGAAAATATATTTTTTTCTAAGATGAAAATATGTATATGAATAATATCCTAAGTGTATAAAGTACGAGTGTACTAATGATAAATAGTGTGACAGTGTATGTACCTATGTTTTTTAACGATGACATGATTTTCTTTCAAAGTGAGACAATATAATTTTTTCTACATCCATTTTGAAAGTAGACTTTTCAGGCTGTCAAGCTTAGAGCAGAAATTTGATAAATGAAGTTGACAGAACAACTTGTAATTTTTCTGGTTCAAAGCGAAATGTAAATGTTTAGTTGTGATAAATGAAAAATGAAATTATTCACAGTAAGATTTGAAACCAAAGTGTTTTTATTATCTCTTTCAACGGACGTAGAAAAAAGTATATGTGTGTCATGAGTGTAAAGTGTTATTTTCCGCTCTAGATACACAAATAACTATTTTGCAAAGTGCGAATGTATTTTGAGGTGTTTTTCAACTGGTGTATGAAGAGAGTTAAATGTGTTATTAATAAATATTATAATATAAATAAAACGGCTTTTCCTTAACTATATGTTATTTAGAACGATTAAAGTTTCTCAAATTATTAGATTACAAGTGAGTGCTCGTATGTATGTAAGGGATGCAAATGATGGTACAGAAAAATAGAGCTAAGTCCCCATCCCAATTACAATTCTTATATTGTATATAGTAAATTTAAAATTAAATTGTTCAAAAATTAAAAGTGATAGCGAATTATCCTAATCTTATTTAGATTTTTAGGGTTATTTTATATATGTTACGTAATTTCAGTATTATGGAATCGCTGTAAACATTTTTAGTAATGCTTGTTTCAAGACAGGTAAATGTCTATTGAAAAAAGGAATCTATAAAATGAATATATTAAAAACTAAAGGAAAAAAGTGTTTTGTATTTTTTTTAATTCGGATGTAGAGGTATAGGGTAATTTACTATATTTATACATAAATTCAAAAGGTTTGAATTACTGAAAAAAAAATTAATGTTTATTTTACGAAGTATATAATTTGAAAATGAATATCAAGAAAACTAAGAGAAATAAGTATTTGTACTTTAAAATTTTGAATATAGGGAGTAATTTTCTATATGTATACTTAATTTCGAAAGGTTTGAATCGCTGAAATTTGTTTCATTAATGTTTATTTCCTTGTTTTTTGAAAATAGCGACTTATTTTTTAAATTTGGATATTTGGTGTAATTTCCTATATGCATATTTAATTTCAAATGGTTTAAATTGCTGAAAAAAAATTAGTAATGATTATTTCAAGACGTGTACATGTTTATTGAAAATAGCAGCTTTAAAAATGAATACAACGAAAATTATAAGAAAGTATAACGACTTGTACTTTTCAAAATGATAATAAGCAATTTACTATACGTAAACTTAACCCTATTGTTTCTTGTACCCTTCAAATAATATGTATGTAATGCGTGTATGTGTGTTTGAGATATTTATATATGTGAACATAACGTAATACGCTTTGAGATGTTGAAATATAATTATGAAAATGAAAATAAGTATTTTATAATGGCATGATTTATTCTCTGTAATTTAAATATGCTTATATGTATGTATGTATGCGTCTTAGGCGCATATGTTCATCAAGTTTTTATTAGCAGCGTAGATAATTTTTCACGTTACAATGATTAGATCATATACTTTATAAGTGCGAGTTGAAGTTTTATTTATTTATTTTACATAAATTTTATAAATAAGGATTTGAGGCGAGAGGTGTTCAAAATCCATATTGGGGTTGTTTTGGGGTGCGATGCTCTGCAACAATGTGTCAATCTCCAACGCTAAAACCAGGAATCCTGAACTGTAACTGGTTTGGGTATTTTTTCTTCTTAAGTGTAGGTACAGGTACAGCTTATCTTTCTGCAACAATAGAAAAATATATTGGAATGAAACATATATGAATAACTATAGGTATAGGTTGATTAGGGATATGTATATAGGACATACAATGATATATATTTAATAATACACAGGATGAACAAGAGAATTCGTGACATTCGTACATAAGAAAACTTTTTTTTAATAGTATCTACGCCATAAAACTATATGCGGTGCTCATTGATATTTAGCGAATAAAATGATAGAAGATTGTATATGTTGGAATATTAAATAATTTTCAATTAATGCAAACTATTTTCGATACACGAGCAATCATTTAAATACAGCTTATATCTATTAGAATAATCCTTCGGAATTAATGGTTAATACATCGAATAATGAATACAACTATAAAGTAGTATAAAAGTAAAAAAAACTCACTTTGAATAAATGAAATCTATGGATATAAGTCCAAGTCCTGCAGGCATCCTAACGTCCCCTCGAAGCACCAGAAAATCATCCTCCTGTTCACAGCACACCCTACACACGTCTTTACACTAGCACTGCAACAAACAAACTGAAAGAATTAATCCATGTAATAGTCAGGGTGTTAGGTAATTTGCCCCTAGAAGTACAAGTCAATAATTAAATAATAATGAGGCATTATAAATAATAATCGCTTCTTATGTATTATGTAATTTGTTTAGGGTGTTTCGAATTTTATAAATATAGAAATAGCGCGAAATTTTTTTGAGAACACAAGGGTTGTAAATAAAGATATATTTACGATACAACCAAATTTTAACTTCTACAATTTCTATTTCAAGTCTAATTTAAATAAACTACATACATTTTAAAATTTTGGAACAACTGAAAATAATTTTAACAATACTTGTTTCAAGACATGTGTATAGTAACTTTAATATTAAATATATCAAACACTAAGTGAAATAGTAAATTGTTTTCCAAATTTTCAGAAAGTTAATTTTATTTCAAGATGTGTAATTGTACCTTACAATTTTGGATTTAGGGGTTGTTTTCTATATACATGATAAGTTTCTCGAATTCGAATTGCTGAAAAAAAATTCAGTAATGCTTGTTTCAAAATATAACTAAATATCTATTGAATATATTAAGTTTAAAATAGAATATTCAAAAACTAAGTGAGATAGCGACTTGCGGTTTACAAATTTGGATTCAGGGGGTTGTTTTATATACATATGATGTTTCAGGAATTCGAATTGCTGAAAAAAATTTCAGTAATGCTTATTTCAAAATATAACTAAATATCTATTGAATATATTAAGTTTAAAATAAAATATTCAAAAAGTAAGTGAGATAGCGACTTGCGGTTTACAAATTTGGATTCAGGGGGTTCTTTTCTATATATATATATATATATATATATATATATATATATATATATATATATATATATATATATGATGTTTCAGGAATTCGAAATACTGAAAAAAAAATTAGTAATGCTTGTTTCAAAATATAACTAAATATCTATTGAATATATTAAGTTTAAAATAAAATAATCAAAAACTAAGTGAGATAGCGCCTTACGGTTTACAAATTTGGATTCAGGGAGTTGTTTTCTATATCTATGATACGTTTCAGGAATTCGAATTGCTGAAAAAAATTTCAGTAATGCTTATTTCAAAATATAACTAAATATGTATTGAATATATTAAGTTTAAAATAAAATATTCAAAAACTAAGTGAGATAGCGACTTGCGGTTTACAAATTTGGATTCAGGGGGTTGTTTTCAATATGTATACAACGTTTTAGAAATTATAATCGCCGAATACTGGGTTAATAGGTAATATTTGAATTTAACTTTTTGTTTTCTGTACGCATATTAAATGAATTATATATATATATATATATATATATATATATATATATATATATATATATATATATATATATATATATATATATATATATATATGTTGTTTAATCACATGAATTGACAATGTACCGATGTATATATTAATGTTATATACGAGTATTTAATGTTGAGGAGGATAAGTTTTATTTATTTACATAAATCTTATAAATAAGTCTTGTGGGACACCAATACACGTTGGGTTGGCTTCAGTATGATGCTCTGTAACAGTATGATTATCTCCAACGCTAGAAGCATGATATAGGCACGTCCTTCTGCAACTCATACACATCCTTCTAGGGCTCGTCCTGGTCTGTAGTTCAACTCTGTTACATGTTTCTGTAACAGTAAAAATATAATTGAAATAATATTTGAATTATTGGTTATAGATAATAATATGGATTCAGAAATATGAAAGAATATTGAAAAGAATATTGAAATATAAAACAAAAATATTTAGTACGTACAATAAAATATGAAATTTGTGTATGGTAGTAACAATAAATAATTCTAAATTAATTCAAATTGTTTTCCACACATTATCAACAATTATTATACAATTATAAGATATCTAGAGCCGTAATAGTATTTAGAAATAATAGCTGATATCCCCAATAATGGGTACTATAAAGTAGTTTAAAAATAAAAACTTACTATGAATAAATTATTCCTACACGAATAAAGATAATAAATAGGGACGTAAAAATCTAGATTTTGTATAAAATTCACTATTACGATATGACAGACACATAGTTTTGAGTTAAACAGTTTAGAGAAGAAATGGAAATGTAATACCAAAAGGTTCATACTTACATGTATTTGTGAAGACAGCGTATTTTCTTTATATCATCCGCTGTTTTATTATCATTGTAATATATCATCGGCGATTTTCACAGAGCAGTACACATTACGTAACACTCACACCAATTAGAATAACATGTATAACAACACTTGATATTAATAAAACAATATATCACTTTTAGGAACAATTATAGTGATTTTAATAACACTGAAAACTTTTTTTTTTAATTTACAACAACCGTATAGTAAACTAACATTTACAACAATGAAATTGTGACTGAGGATTAAATAATAAACACCAACGGGCAAACAGAGACTTATGCAACATTTTAAATAATAATTAAAATTATAATAATTAGATATACGTTATAAAAGTTAAAAATGAATCTGGAATATTTAGATTTTATTGTAAATAATAATCAGTGAACATTTAAAAATAGTTTACTATTAACTTACTAAATTTAGATTATTTTTATAAAATGTAAAACAAATTGAAAACTATTTAAAGTTATTTAAATAATTGTAAGAAGGTTACAGGGTAAATCTAATATTTTCAAACTATATCGCGAACTATAAGTTGTAGTAGAGAACGATTGCAATAAAAATGCCCAAGTTTTTCGTTTGTAATTTACACTACACGATTCTTCACAAGCACACACCATGTTCACTTCGCCGAACCCCAATAGGAACTGAAGTCTTTATTTTAAAAACATAATATTAATATTATCACGTAATACCCCCACTGTAATTAAGTGTTTATTTATTATATCTTTTGTACTTTGCCGCTCAAAATAAATAATGTTTATGTTTGTTTTCAGGTTCCGCGAAGGGCCGGACTACACCCCGAGATACGATACGGCAACTACGACACTGGACGAAGATAATAGATGATATTTTTATAAAAATAAATATATAAAAGAGTTGTTTATTTACCTTTTCTATGTAACAATAAAAGGGACAGGGAAATATCCTAATATTTAAGGTTTTTTCCGAATTTTCCTATCCTATCCTTTAGTAATAAGTTCACTAGGTACGAAAACAACCATCCGACAGAAGTCCGCCCTTTTTGAAAGGGCTTAGGGCTTATTTGAGCCTTTCGGGAAAATATGGCCACGGATTTCAATTATTCAGGTTTAAGTAAGTTTAAAAATACTTGTCCGGCCCTTCTAGCCCTTTTAGTTCCGGAGTTAGCGCAAGCCCTTCGCCATGAACTTGAAGGGTAAATATATTATTATGCAGGTCCAAAGAAACCCAATAAAACTTGTCCGGCTCTTCTAGCCCTTTTAGTTCCGGAGTTAGCGCAAGCCCTTCGCCATGAACTTGAAGGGTAAATATATTATTATGCAGATCCAAAGGAACCCAATAACACTTGTCCGGCCTTTCTAGCCCTTTTACTTCCGGAGTTAGCGTAGGCCCTTCGCCACAAACTTGAAGGGTAAATATATTGTAAACCAAAGGGTTTTCATCAATTCTGCGCAAGCCAATGGAAAGGGCGGGTTCAAATCCTCCCAATACTCTATATTCCGGCCTTTTTGCCCTTTTAATTAACATATTTAAGTATTAAAAACTTGGAAAATTTTAAGGGCCCGTATCTGGGAAACGGCTGGGTTTTCAGCGATTTCCTTGAAATTTCGCGTTCCCTTAGCATCCTTTGAAATGTCGGGGACGTAGAACAACATATTTAAGTTTCAAGGGCGTAGGGCCAAGGGTTTAAAAATGCGCTAATTAAAATTTGACAGCTTCGTTTTGTAAAAAGTTGAACAAATTCTCATTTTTTTTTAATATCACATGTTTTTGTTGTATAGAGTACGTAGATGCTATTTCAAATAAAATTAGCTATGTTTTAATGGTAGTTTGCAAATCGTTGCAGCTAAACTTGAAGGGCAAATATATTGTGAACCAAAGGGTTTTCATCAATTCTGTGTAAGCCAATGGAAAGGGCGGGTTCAAATCCTCCCGATACGTTATTTTTCGGCCTTTTAGCACTTTTAATTAACGTATTTAAGCGATAAAACCCTTCGGAAAACTTTAAGGGCTCGTGTCTCGGAAACGGCTGGGTTTTCAGCGATTTCGTTGAAATTTCGCGTTCCCTTAGCATCTTTTGAAATGTCGGGGTCGTAGAATAATATATTTAAGTTTCAAGGGTTTAAAATGCGCTAAATAAAATTTGACAGCTTCGTTTTGTAAAAAAGTTGACCAAATTCTCATTTTTTTTTTAATATCACATGTTTTTGTTGTACAGAGTACGTAGATGTTATTTCAAATAAAATTAGCTATGTTTTAATGGTAGTTTGCAAATCGTTCAGCTTTGTTTTTCTGTAATATTTCTTTAGTTTTAAAATGACATTTTACAACATTTATTAATATGTATAATAAAATTCTCATACTTCCCTGTTGTTCCAATTAAGCAGCATCAACTGTGTACATACTTTCCTGTCTCTTACTGGTAGTATTTCCTCTGAAATAAATAAGGAGTTGTTAAATAAAAACGTATTAGTTTAAGTAATTTTAATTGTTTATTTGTAATACATTGTTGTCCTTATCAGGTTCATAGCTTAAATTGTATTTTTAAATCTTATTCTTTGTATTTTATACATAAATATACATACCCTTGTCCTGAAAATTAGAAATAGGGATGTTTAAATAATAGTTTGTATAAATTTTACTTGCATTTATTGTTTATTTGTATCTTACATTGTTGTATTTCATGTAAACTATCCTAATGTACAATATTTGATACAATAAAATATAAATTAAAATATAATTTCTCTATTTTCTTTTATTTCTTCTGCTTAAGGGATGAATTCTGTAAGATTTTAAGTCCCTATACGTATATAGTTCCAAAACTGACCGCAAGGGGGCAGCACCTATCGTAAAGCATAAATAGTTCCGAAAATGGCCGTTGGGGGGTAGCACCTACATGTGTGGATATAGGAATTTGTACTTATTGAAAGTGGGACGTATACCTATTGGAAATTTGTACTTAGTGAAAATGGGACGTATACCTATTGGAAATTTGTACTTAGTGAAAATGGGACGTATACCTATTGGAAATTTGTACTTAGTGAAAATGAGACGTATACCTATTGGAAATTTGTACTTCGTGAAAATGGGACGTATACCTGTGAAAATTTTAGTCTCTGAACATAGGTGAAAAAAAATACTCCAAAGTTGAAATCTTTATCGACAGGTGCTGTCCCCTAGCGGATGTTTTAAAAACTATATACGCGTATGTACGTACGTATGTACAAAAAAGAAATATTTTAATTACTAAAACTCTTAAGTAGAAATCTTTATCGACAGGTGCTGTCCCCTAGCGGACGTTTTTAAAACTACATACGTGTAGGGACAGACTAAAAAATCAATTTTTTAATATAAAAATATATTTGTATTATAAGATATTACAATTTTTTAATATAAAAATATATTTGCATTTTAAGAAATTACAACACTTTATCTTATAAAAATTAAAGTTTATTGGCATTATTTATTACAAAGGACTGTTTGACAGGCATAAATAGTTAATAGATTTGTTAACAAATTTAGTAACAATTATGAACAGAAATATAGCAAATGAATCTTGAAGTTTAAAAATTCTGTTCATAATTATTTCTTACTAAATTTGGTAACAAATCTATTAACAATTTATAACAATGTCATACAGGGTTTAGTTATAAAACTAAAACATTTGTTACCGTATATAAATTGTCATTATTATGGGGTTCTTTTATTTGTTGTTAATTATTTTGCATCTTTATTCTGCAAATAAAAGTTTAACCGGAAGATTTAACTTTTATTTACAGAATAAAGATGTAAAATAATTAACAACAAATAAAATAACCCCATAATAATTTTATTTGGTAACAAACATTTTAGTTTTATAACTGATACAAAACTCTAAAGTAATATTATATACGTTTAGACTAAAACCGCCCAAATATATAATACATTAGAGTTCCGTTTACAATACTTATGGACTAATTTAACAAACTAAAACTTGGCATGCCCAAATAAGATTTTTTGTTCCCATTGTTAAAGGTACAAGATTTCTTATTCGGTTTAAGACCATTTGCGAACTTTTATATTAATTATATTATATATTTTTTTGGTGTTACCGCCTCAACCACCCACTCACCAAAATATATATTTATTAATATAAAGCTTCGTTTACAATAAATACTTAAAATCTAACTTTGCCCTGAGCGCGTCAAAATACTTAATAATAATTACAATTTTTACTAAAACTACCTAACTTTAAAACTAATGTGACGTTGGGTTTAAATTAAAATAAACAAAATTAAAAGATTGTTTTATTAGTACATACATTTTAAATAAGTCATTATGAAGAGGAAGCCCTGGAGACGCATCCCAATCGGCACTGCAATCTCGGCGACAGCGGCGGCGGGGGAATTCTTTTAATTTATAACTATCTTAAAACTATAACTAAAATGTTTTATTTAATAAATGGTATATATATAGGGAGACACCACCCTCATGCCAAACCCACGCTCCCCATATATATATATATATATATATATATATATATATATATATATATATCATTTATTAAATAAATACAATTCCGCATACAATAATACCTTATAATCTAAATTAAACTTTTGTAGTTCCCCCCAAATTAAGTTTATGAAGTGCGCAAAAAATCCTATCTTACGTTAATATCTTTTTCAAACAAAAGCAAATCTAAAAATAGTAAGTTACGTTAATTTTCTCTCTCTCAAAAAGCAAAAACAACCCCTGCCTATCTTATATCTAAGCTATCTTATGTCTACGCAAGCTATCTTATATCTAGACTATGTTAAGAGAGAGAGAGATATACGATCTAAGACAAAAAGTGAGGACTCCGGGGCGGTCCTCACAGTAGTTTACGTGGGGGCTTTGCCGACCCCAGTCGCGACCCCGAGGGTTTACGGCCTACAACGCGAGCTAATTAAGGACAAGGGAAGCAATTAAGTGATATTCCACGGCTTGGATGCAATAAAGAGCTACTCCCGATGGCATCGCCCGGCCATTCCCGAAACACCTAACACCGAACGCGGTCAACCCGTGTGCTCAAACAAAGTTAAATCAAACTAAAACTTTATTTTGTCTTTAATAATTCGTTGCCATTAAAATTAAACGATGATTACGTTGCCTCCGGATGAGGAGAGCACATAACGCCATAAGAGAGCTTCCTGTGTAAGCATTCAGGTTTGTTTAAAACTTTTCTCATTTGAGTCTAGCGGTTTTAAAGCGTCCAAACTAGAGCAGCGGCCAATACGAACGATGGTCAGCACTGGTACAAAAGAATTAAACTGTCCCTAGAAACATTCACACAAGTGTGAAGCGATCCACCAGAATATAGGTTTCACATGGCGTTGTGAATAACTATACATATCAGTCCACTCAATTATGGAAATCGCGCACGAACCCTACATAACCATCCCAACTAACCGTCAATGTTAATAATAATAAAAAAAGAAATAAGGAAACCCGAACCCACAAACAAGTTTCGAATCTCACACCCCCTACTTCCTGATTCTCTCACCATTTGACAGCAAGCATGCCCCGACACACCAATTCATACATTTTTTTTTTCACATTCACTCTCCCTAGATGCCGTCTGGGCAATCAAAACGCACGATTTTATGATGAATTATCGGTAGGGAATGCACTTCAACTATATCAATTTATTTTTAATATTTAAAGAAAACGCGTGTTTGCTCAACGGCGCGATGAGCCAAAGTTTAATTAAGACCTGAAAACACATTTCAAAGTACTTAAAACTAAACTACTCAAAAGTGAATAGGTACATCACAAAAAGTTTTATTTATGATAGCAAACTATTACTTATGTTTATTTGTATCAATATTTAAACGAAAAAATAATTTAAAACCCTATTCACTTTTGAGTAGTACAATTTATAATCTAATATTATTTTAGTCTTCTTGATGTCCGATTCCTGAAAGATATATGCTAATCAAATGTTTCCAGATATTAATTTTATATTGATAACCAGTCGATATTTCAATCCTTTGTTTGAATATTATATATACATTCATGACAGTTATATTTCTTTCAATGTATTACTCAAAATCGAATTTGAGTACAAGATAATATTTAGACATTTATAATAGTCATATTTCATTGACTAAGTACTCATGGTTGAATATGAAAACAAGTTAATAATTAGGCATATAGTCATAATCCTTTGACTATAAGTTCTCATGGTTGAATATGAGAATAAGTTAATAATTAGGCATATAGTCATAATCCTTTGACTATAAGCTCTGTTGGTTGTATATGAGAACAAGTTAATAATTAGGCATATAGTCATAATCCTTCAATTATAAGTTCTCATGGTTGAGTATGAGAACAAGTTAATAATTAGGCAAATAGTCATAATCCTTTGACTATAAGTTCCCATGGTTGAGTATGAGAACAAAATATTTTATAAAAAATTAAAATTCCTACCTGTTCATTCATCGATGATGATCTACGGCGCAGAAAATTTATCTGGAGCTCAGCAATCCTTCAGAAAAACTGCTTTAGAAGATTTGCAGTATTGAAATCGAAAGCTGCATCCAAATACTCCAAGTTTCTTGACATCCCAGACCAGTCAAAGGTCTACCTATTAAATAATAATTATTAGTTTGTGGTGTTCTTTAAATCATTTCAAAAACTGTTGAATAAAACTTCCTACGGCAAACGTGTCTTCATTACTTAAGACACTTGATTTATATATAATAAATGTATCAGCGATATTTTATCCAACAGTTTTTAAATGATTTCAAAAGTATTTGACAAAAAATAGTGCAGAGAGATTTATTTTGCACCACCCTGTCCGTCGAGTGGTTATACAAGTGCAAAGTACAACACTTTTCAAATGCTTAGTTATTCTAGTGCAATATTTCACGCACAATACAGATAAAACTGTTTCAGGTACTCCTTATTGACTAGTAACTAGATTTGAACTAGTTAATTTTTATTCCAAGTTACGACTCTTGGATTATAAAGTTTTGTTACATTACCAACAATATTAGCGGTTCCAACCACGTAAATACATTTAATAATGATACAAAGAATAAAAGTTAAATGAAACACACTACATAATTCCTATCCACTATCTTCAATATTATTCAATGTAATACTCAAAATTAAACCTGATTCTCAAAATTATGAAATATTGACAAAATTTGCAGAAATTCTATGCTACAGAACTGTAAATTGTAAAGGTATTGTTGGTGAAAAAATCTATTTTTTACACTTTGATTAGTTGGCGGTAGGGATTGTTTTAGTGTATGTATGTATGTACGTGTTTTATAGCCCTTTGTAAATAGCGAGAGATATTGTTGATATATATATATATATATATATATATATATATATATATATATATATATATAGTTCTTCATTAAAAACTTGTATGGGCTTCAAGTAAAATATCACTTCCGGTTACCCAATATTACCCAAAATCTTTATATGAATTCAGAAATCTTAAATATGGAAAATAGAAATTTTTGGGTATTGGATATAAAAGTTATCGTGGAAGAAAAAATCGTCAGGCACACAGACATCATTGTAAAAATAGTAAAAAAGTGTTGTGGAGCCCCCAATTCGTGCTTATTCACTGAAAACTCACTATCGACTTTTTGGACCGAAAACATTACATCCTTTACCTACGGTTTGGCGGTTGGTAAATAGAGAATACTTGTACCGTTCCCGAGATATTTAAATAGTTTTTATATCTATGTTTACCTATGAAAATACCAGATTTGTACCCAAATTCGTTTATTTTTTAAACTACTTAACCATTTTTCCACATATACAAATAGGTTATCCCTGCCGTAGAAATATCTTTTACCGTTCCCGAGATATTCATTTTTTTATAGTTTTTCCTATAAAAATACATTATATCCCTGACTACAAGTTGTCACCGAGATATACTGCGGACTGTACACCATGTTTCCCAACAAAAATTACAGTAAAAAGAAGAGTCCATTGAAATAAAATAGTTATATATTTTGCTCCCTGTCTTACATTTTGGTCAGTACTATATGCCCTTAAAGTTTTTGCTCGAAGTTAAGGGACACCCTGTATATATATATATATATATATATATATATATACAGGGTGTCCCTTAACTTCGAGCAAAAACTTTAAGGGCATATAGTACTGACCAAAATGAATAAAAAAGCTTCATCAACATAGGAATGATCTTCAACTGTTTCCGAGAAAAGCGAAAAATCTAAGAAAAACTGACAAAGATAGCGATCGAATAAAATTTTGTCTATGTCAGTAAAAAGACTATAAAAAACAATAAAATTTTATATGAAACATTTTTCTCAATTTCTTATAGTTACGTAGTTATATGAAAATTAAATATTGACCAAGGTCGCCACAACATTTCACTTTTGATTTTTATAAAATAACAAAAGGCCATCTAAGATTACCTCTCAAAGGTAAACAAAAAGTCTCAATTAATCAAAATCGTAATTCTTATAGTTTTCGAGATAGCAAAGGTAAATCTCGTAAAAACTCATTTTTCACTGCGTTATATCTGGGAAACTATTAAAGATCGGACACATTTTGACTGAGCTTTTTTTACTCATTTTGATCAGTATTATATGCCCTTAAAGTTTGTGCACCAAGTTAAGGGACACCCTGTATATATATATATATATATATATATATATATATATATATATATATATATATATATATATATATATATATATATATATATATATATAGAAAAACTCTTCAGATAAAATTTATATGATATATTATTGTCTATCTACGTACTATATGCACTTGTAATGTTTAAAATAAGTATTAATAAAAAAGTATCAAAATTTTGTATTAAATTATGGTTTTTTCCACTATGAACTACTATTTTCTATGAACGTAAATAACTTCTTAATTTATAATTTTAGACCCCTTATTATTTAATAGTTTTTTAAAGGAAATCTAATTTACTATCAAAATAAATAAATAAATATATATATATATATATATATATATATATATATATATATATATAGGGTGTTCCATTAAGAAATATAAAGTTATATATTGTTGCGCTTCAACGGAGCACCCTGTATACAAATGCATATAGTACGTAGATAGACAATAATATAATATATAAATTATATTTGAAGAGTTTTCTATCTGACTTAAAATAAAAAAGTTATAAAGAGAGGACAGACCGATGAATCACCCTGTATATATATATACAGGATGGAAACGAACTTAATGTCATAAATTTAAGGATGAGTAGTATGACATGTGTAGATTACGAAACTGAAAGAATTTTTTTAAAGTTCGAAAAACGAAAATTCGACTTTTCTTAAGGAAACTTTTTTTTACTGCTGTTTTAATTCATATTTCATTAAAAATATGGTTATCAAAAATACATTCAAAATTAGCTGTATAAGATATTATTCTTAATAATTAAATTAAATAGCATTTTTTACGAAAATAATTGTGTAATAGATAAAATAATGCAAATGCGTTGCCAGTGGTCCAGTGGTACCAAAAATGTTAGTTTCATGAAAACTACCCCTACATATGCGAATTTTTAAAAAAATCTTTCTGTTTCGTAATCTACACATGTCATACTACTCACCCTTAAATTTATGACATTAAGTTCGTTTCCACCCTGTATATATATATATATATATATATATATATATATATATATATATATATATATATATATATATATATATATATATATTTACACTTTGGTTAAACGGCGGGTGCATATATTCATTTTTGTAAGACAGAGACAACATGACATAGAATAACACTTCCTCGCAAATATTAATTTTTGTAAGACAGGGAGCAAAATATATAACTATTTTATTTCAATGGACTCTTCTTTTTACTGTAATTTTTGTTGGGAAACATGGTGTACAGTCCGCAGTATATCTCGGTGACAACTTGTAGTCAGGGATAAAATGTATTTTTATAGGAAAAACTATAAAAAAATGAATATCTCGGGAACGGTAAAAGATATTTCTACGGCAGGGATAACCTATTTGTATATGTGGAAAAATGGTTAAGTAGTTTAAAAAATAAACGAATTTGGGTACAAATCTGGTATTTTCATAGGTAAACATAGATATAAAAACTATTTAAATATCTCGGGAACGGTACAAGTATTCTCTATTTACCAACCGCCAAACCGTAGGTAAAGGATGTAATGTTTTCGGTCCAAAAAGTCGATAGTGAGTTTTCAGTGAATAAGCACGAATTGGGGGCTCCACAACACTTTTTTACTATTTTTACAATGATGTCTGTGTGCCTGACGATTTTTTCTTCCACGATAACTTTTATATCCAATACCCAAAAATTTCTATTTTCCGTATTTAAGATTTCTGAATTCATATAAAGATTTTGGGTAGTATTGGGTAACCGGAAGTGATATTTTACTTGAAGCCCATACAAGTTTTTAATGAAGAACTATATTAAAAATTAATCCAAAATTTTTCAATTTTAGTATTTAAGACCTTTATATCAACGGAAATAACATATTAGATTTTGACTAAAATTGATAAACCGGAAGTGATACTTTATTTGAAGGCTATACTAGTTTTTAATTAAGAACTATATTAAAATTTAATCCAAAAAAATTCAATTTTAGTATTTAAGACTTTTATAACAAGAGAAACAACATATTAAATTTTGACTAAAATTGATAAACCGGAAGTAATAATTTACTTAAGCCCATAATAGTTTTTAATGAAACTATATTAAAATTTAATCCAAAAATTTTCAATTTTAATATTTAAGACTTTTATATCAAGGGAAACAACATATTCAATTTTGACTAAATTGATATACCGGAAGTGATACTTTACTTGAAACCTATAACAGTTTTTAATGAAGAACTATATTAAAACATAATCCAAAAATTTTCAATTTTAGTATTTAAGACTTTTATATTAAGAAGAATAACATATTAGATTTTGACTAGAATTGATACACCGGAAGTGATACTTTACTTGAAGCCCATAATACTTTTTAATGAAGAACTATATTAAAATATAATCCAAAACGTTTCAATTTTAGTATATAAGACCTTTATATTAAGGGAAACAACATGTTATATTTTGACTAAAATTGATAAACCGGAAGTGATACTTTACTTGAAACCTATAACAGTTTTTAATAAAGAACTATATTAAAATTTAATCCAAAAATTTTCAAATTTAGTATTTAAGACTTTTATATGTAGAGAAATAACATATTAGATTTTGACTAAAATTGATAAACCGGAAGTGGTACTTTACTTGAAGCCCATAACAGTTTTTAATGAACTATATTAAAATATACTCCAAAACTTTTCAATTTTAGTATCTGAGAGTTTCATATGAAGGGGAACAACATATTATATTTTGACTAAAATTGATAAACCGGAAGTGATACTTTACTGGAAGCCCATAACAGTTTTCAATGAAAAACTATATTAAAACATAATCCAAAATTTTTCAATTTTAGTATTTAAGACTTTTATATCAAGAAGAATAACATATTAGATTTTGACTAGAATTGATAAACCGGAAGAGATACTTTACTTGAAGCCCATAATAGTTTTTAATGAAGAACTATATTAAAATATAATCCAAAACGTTTCAATTTTAGTATCTAAAACTTTTATTTCAAGGGGAATAACATATTAAATTTTTCCTAAAATTTCTACACCGGAAGTGATATTTTACTTGAAGCCCATAATAGTTTTTAATGAAGAACTATATTAAAATTTTATCCAAAATTTTCAATTTTAGTATTTAAGACTTTTATATCAAGGGAAACAACATATTAGATTTTGACTACACTTAATAAAACGGAAGTGGTACTTTACTTGAAGCCCATACTATTTTTTAATGAAGAACTATATTAAAATAACTCCAAATTTTTTTAATTTTAGTATTTAAGACTTTTATATCAAGGGGAACAACATATTAGATTTTGACTAAAATTGACAAACCGGAAATGGTACTTTACTTGAAGCCCGTAACAGTTTTTCATGAAGAACTATATAAATATTTAATCCAAAAATTTTCAATTTTAGTATTTAAGACTTCTATATCTAAGGAAATAACATATTATATTTTGACTAAAATTGATAAACCGGAAGTGATACTTTACTTGAAGCCCATAATAGTTTTTAATGAAGAACTATATTAAAATTTAATCCAAAAATTTTCAATTTTAGTATTTACGACTTTTATATTAAGGGAAACAACACGTTATATTTTGAGTAAAATTGATAAACCGGAAGTGATACTTTTCTGGAAACCCATAACAGTTTTTAATGAAGAACTATATTACAATTTAATCCAAAAATTTTCAATTTTAGTATTTGAGACTTTTATATCTAGGGAAATAACATATTAGATTTTGACTAAAATTGATAAACCGGAAGTGATACTTTACTGGAAGCCCATAATATTTTTTAATGAACTATATTGACTATAGTAAAATTAATGCAAAAGCAAGTGAATAAGTTAAAGCTACAAACTATTACTTTAAAATGCAAGTAAACTACAATTTAATAAGTTAAAAGAACAAACCGAAACTGTTAAATGCAAGTGAACTAATTGTAACTATTTAAAACTATAAATTAATACTTTAAAACGCAAATAAACTGATTGTATATGGGGTTTAAAATTATATTAGAGGGGCTCTACTTAAAAAAAAATGTCCATTTTAAATGGACCACCATTGCTATCTCGAGAACTATAAGAACTCAGAGGTGAAATTTCTATTTTACGCCGGGTCCGGGTCCACACTGACACTGAAACGAACGTTGTTAGCTAAAAGTGTTTGCTACACAATAGCCGGTATTGAATGAATTAAATGTTTGATTTGTGAACATGAAATGTACATTTTGTGTATAAAAGTAGTGAATAATTTTTCTGGAAATTAGTATCCTGGCGAGGAAGTTTGGGCCCAATAAAATTTATTAAATATTAAAAATTTGATGGTGATATTCATATAAAAACTTTAAAACCACTGCCCTCTTCGATTTACAAATTTAACAAAAGGAAAACTTCTCTTTTTTTTCTGAGTACCGGCACAGCCGATCATAGGACTTTATATAAAATCAGACTTTCATAATTTCCTGTTTCCCTAATTATTTAAGTAAAAAAAACTTGAAATAAAAGTTGTAGGGCATAAAATTCTGCATCTTAATCAATAAAAAATTAATTTTGTGTGCCTTGTAACGGTAGAAATTAAGTATGAAAATGTCGAAAATTATACAGACCCTATGTCCTATCAGAACGTTTTACGGTCTATTTTTAATACAAATTGTTTGTTACTAGAATGGAGGACCCAATTTATTAATTAATAAAAAAATTACATCGAATTTAATGGCACAAAATTGACCCCTGTGGCGCACTCTCCACGCCAGCAATGAGAGCCCGTGAGGTGACGCCTGGTAAGTGCCCGCACGGTACAAATATTCCATCATTACCGATATCTGTGTACATAGCAGATTGGCACACCCAGCAATGGGTAATATGCCGTGATGAAATATTTATTTATTTATTGTTATTAATTCAAACGAAAAACAAATAGGATGAAAAATATTCTAATTAATTGTTAACTACCCAATATTATTTATTACGTAATCGCGAACCGATTAAGGGCGCAGAGACTTTGAAAACCATGCCATTATTTTAATTTACATTATTTTGTGATTGTTTTGTGTATCTTTATTTATGTGAGGTGCAGTTACATCGAGATATTTCTTCACAGTAGAGGGTTTGGAGTATTTCTTCCTGTAAGAATAAAATTATTGTATTATATAATTTTCTATTCATCCTTGACAGTGGTTTTCGGTCCAACTTGAATCCATACTGAAACATAATTAGTACATAATTGTGTGTGTGTGTTTATTTATTTCTCTGTATCAAATATTTATTTATTTATCCGTATTGCAATATAATGGCACAATTTTCAAAGTTTGACAGTTTAAAATTGCCTCACGTAAAGAGGGCTTTAGTGTGCCTCACGTTAGGAGGGCTTTAAGTTTGCCTCACGTTAATAGGGCTTTAAGGTTGCCTCACGTTAGGAGGGCTTTAAGGTTGCCTCACGTTAGGAGGACTTCTAGGTGAGAACTTTAAATCAGCTGAAACTTATAATGGGCCATACCATAGAAACTAGCGTCCATGAATGGCAAGGCGCAAACATAAATATAAATATGCGTAAAGGCGCAACTTAAAACTAAAGAAAGGGAAAGGGCTCAAGAGTGAATTGTCAGGCGCAGTTATCTTGTCTTCTTATTTTGCACTTATACCGTTACCATTATACAGGCTGTTCATTTTAAATGGGCTACCATTGTTATCTCGAGACATAAGATTTACAAAGACAATTAAATGGGCAAACAATTTCTACGAGCCCAACCCCAAATGTATTCGTGTCTGTTGTCATATATTTGCCCTAAATTATTCTCAAAATGATAAATTTAGATAATAACAATATATTTAAAGAAGATTACAAAAGGAGTCCAAAAAACCAAAAACGACATGGCAATGAAAAAGGACATGATTAATAAAAATAAAATGAACATTATCAAATTGGGGCCTTGGAATGTAAGAAGTTTAACGGGGAAAGAGCTAGAAGTTATAGATGAAATGGACAGAATGAAAATAGACATATTAGGAGTAACGGAAACAAAAAAGGAAGGGAAGGGGCTTCAAAAAGATAGACAATGAACACTGGATGTATTGGTCAGGCGTTGACACGATGGAAGGAGCAGCAGGCGGAATAGGATTAATAATCTCGAAAAACCAGATATACTCAATGGAAAATGTAAAATATATAAATGAGAGATTCATGACTATCGACTGGAAAATTACGAAAAACCAAGAGTTCTCATTAATCGTAGCATATGGGCCAAATGAAAACGAGAAAAAAGAACACAAGGATAAATTTTACGAGGAGCTACAAAAAGAAATTGATGAATCAAACAAGAGCGTAATAATAATGGGAGACCTTAATGGTAGAGTAGGAAGGAATAACGAGGGATTAGAAAAGATAATGGGAAAAGAGGGTGAAAGTACACTTAACCAAAATGGGCGAAGAATAATAAATTTATGCACAGAAAATGATTTGACCATAACGAACACATTTTTTACACATAAAGACATACATAAATATACACGTGAAGAACCGGTTAAAAACGAGAAGTCCATAATAGACTACTTTCTCATGAGCGCAAATTCAAGAGCAAAAGCCCAAGACGTAAGAGTATACAGAGGTCCGGAAATAGGGAGCGATCACTATTTATTAATCATGAAATTGAATATATCGAACAAAATAAACAAAAGAGAAATAAAAAGAAAACCCATAGAAAAGAGGAAAATTAAAAGTCATAGGCTGAAAGAATTAAACGTACAAAAGGAATATAAGGAAAAAGTAGAAGAAAACCTAAGAAATTTCAAAGAGGAAGAAAATATTGAAGATATATGGCAAAAATTTAAAGAAGCCATATTAAATGCAGCGGAGCTAGCATGCGGTACTTCAAGGCTAAATAATAAACAACAGAAAAAAAGTTCATGGTGGACAAATGAAATAAAATTACTGGCGAAGAAGAAAAAACAATCATGGAAAAAGTATCTGGCAAACAAGAATACAACAACCTATGACAACTATAAAAAGAACAGATATGAAGTTAAAATGAAAATCAAAGAAGCAAAGAAAAATGAGTGGATCAAATTCGGACACCGCTTAAATGAAGCAAGAAATGAAAATATGAAATTATTTTATGGAGCGATAAAAAGAATGAGAACGGAAAAAGAAGAGAATTTAGGAGTACTAAAGGATAAAACAGGAAAAATACTACATGACGAACATCAAATTATGTAGAGGTGGAAAGAATACTTCGCAGACCTGTTAGCTGAAGGTGAGAAACACGATGAGATAATAGGAAGAACGGAAATAGAACAATGTGGGAGTACATCTAAAATAACAGAAGAAGAATTACATAATTCCATGAAGAAAATGAAAACAGGAAAATCACCCGGACATGACAACATAAATGCAGAAATGCTGAAACACATGGGACATACAGGAGAGCAATGTTTAATGCTACAGAGGCATAACACTACTAAGTGTACCAGCGAAATTATTTGCAAGAATCCTGGAAAATAGAATAAGAATCCAAATAGAAAGCATGATAGAAGAAACACAAAGCGGCTTTAGACCAGGGCGTAGTGTGCAGGACCATATTTTCACGCTAAGACAACTCATGGAAAAAGCTAGGACAGTAAATAAACAAATGCACATGTGCTTTATAGACCTTGAGAAAGCATTTGAAAAGGTAAATAGAGAAAAAGTATGGAAATGTATGCAAACAAGAGGAGTGGAAAATGCGACAATCAACTGCGTAAAACGTTTGTACGAAAATAACACCTGTTACGTAAGAGTAAGAAACAACTCATCAGAAAAGTTTACGACTTCTGCAGGCCTAAGGCAAGGATGCATTCTGAGCCCCTTACTGTTTAACCTGTACATGGACGAAGCGATGAAGAATATAAAGACCAGTCTTAGAACCTACGATGTTGGCTATTGGAGGATGCAAAAAATAAGAGTCGCAGAACTCTGCTATGCAGATGATATAGTTCTGACAGCCAAGAACGAACAAGATCTCCAACATAACATCAATTATAGTACATAACGAATTTAAAAAATGGAATATGTTAATAAACAAAGACAAAACTAAGACAATGGTAATAAATGACAGAAACAAAGAACACTCAATAAGAATAGAAAATAGTGAGATAGAACAAGTAACAACCTTCAAATACCTAGGAGTTATTATACACGCAGATGGAAAAATAGACCAGGAAGTTACTGACAGAGTGATGAAAGGAGGACGACTCTTTAATGCCCTGAAAACAAAATTCTTATCAAAAAAAGAAGTGCCTAAACAGACAAAAGTTGAAGACTACAAGAAAGTCGTTATACCAACTATGACGTATGGGTGTGAATCATGGAATACATCGGAAAGGACACACAGCAGAATCAAAAATGTCGAAATGAGGTTCCTGAGGAGAATAGAAGGAAAGACAAAATACGACCGCATAAGAAACGAAACGTACTGGAGAAACCTAGATGTCAGACCAATAAAGGAGCACATAGAAGAGGCGCAACTGCGATGGAAGGGGCATCTACACAGAATGAGTGAAGAAAGAACAGCAAAACGCGTATATGAAGCTAGACCAGCAGGCAAAAGAAAGATAGGCAGACCGGCAAAAACATGGAATGACGACGTAAGAAGAGCAATGGAAAATAGGGGTGTTCAGTGGCACGAAGCTGGTCCGCTAATGAGTAATAGGACCGCATGGAGAGAAGTATGGAGAAGTAAACCCGAAGAAGCAGCAGCAGAAACTAACATGACAAAACTATACACCGAAAGGTAGATAGGTACCTGGATTAAGTAAGTAAGTAAGTTAAATCCAGTACACTTTATTAATACATAAAATAAAAAAATGCCCAAATATAGTCTTAATTATTGTGATCTAAAGATTTATTTCTTTTTGCTGTTAATATATTTTTTCAGATTGTACGAATACATTTGGCGTTGGGCTCGTATAAGATACTACTGTTATTTTATTATTATAAAAATATATGTTATAGTAAAACCATTCAAAATTCAAAAATAAGTTAACTAGTAAGTTTATTAGCAAATGTAAAACCAAATATGTGAAAAATAAGATACTGATACATTGTTAGGTCAGTGACCCTGACAGACAAAACGTTATTAGTACGGCTATGAATCAAGGTAAAATATCTGAATTAATAAATAAACTTACTTTACAGCGAAAGTATTGTCAACAAGGAGAATCGTATTAAAATGGAATGTCCTAACTTAATCGAAATCTTTGCAAATGGGAAGGATAAATATGCCAATTTGTTAATTCGTTCATGATATGGATGACCTTGATCGAATTTTTTTACTAAGTTTCACAAATTTACGATATTGTAACGAGTTACGACGCCCGGTATGTTAACATAGACAGACATTCATAGTGTATCTCGGAAAAGAAATATAGTAGAAAATATGATTATTTAAAATAAATTCAACAACATAAATAATATTTTCAGGAGAAAAATGAAATTACTTTTGTTATGCCAAAAAAAAAAAAAAATAGCAAAAAAGCGACAGTGAAAAGAGGCATTTGATATAACGACTTACATTGACGAACACAGCTCATCTACCAGCAAGAAGAAGCATCTACGCCCAACACGCCTGCATGGCTCAGCTGTCCCAGGACGGCTCTTTGAAATAGCAAACTGCAATGCGGATCCGTACTCCAAGAAATATTTTTTCTTTCACTGCAACTCTGAAACAAAAAAAAATATTTATTTTAAAATACAAGTATTTCAATAATATAATGTATTAATAAAATGTACTGGATTTAAATATAATGTTATTACCTAAATTTATCATTTTAATAATAATATACGGGTAAATATATGACACCAAACACGTTTTATTTACTGTTGGAACGAAAAAATTTGAGACTTGTCTTTTATCATATATTTGCCCGTATATTAATATTTAAATGAGAAATTTAGTTATTAACATTGTATTTAAACCCAGTACACTTTATTAATACATAAAATAAAATAAAAATGCTCCAATATAGTCTTAACTATTGTAACCTAAAAATTTATTTTTTATTGCTGTTAATATATTTATTTCTGAGGGTCCGAATAAATTTGGTGTTGGGCTCGTAATATCCAGAAATATACAGAGATCTATTTCACAAAATGCAACAATATTTTATAACAACTACTACAAAATTAAATCGATTAAAATTTGACAAAATTCATAAAAAATAAACCCAATTTCGTATTAATATAAAACTATAAATATAAAACCAGAACACATAGGTAATATTCATTGAAATTATTTCTATTAACACCAATTTTATCAATCATTTAAATATTGGCAGACATAAATATTTCAAAAAAATTGCTATTCCTACAGAGTTCAATAAAATTCCAAAAGAAAATTTTGATTTTAGACTCACCGTTCAGAACAAAATTTTGCAAACATGCACAAAACAGTTCAACCAAAACCACGTGTTTCATAAAAATTTTCAGCTTAAAATTTGTTGAATACAGGTTCGGCAGGACTTTAAAAAATATATCACGACAATAATAAAGACATAGCAACAATTATTATCATATTTCTGGCGCTGTTTCGTCAGTATTTCCTTTCATATCATTTTTTGTATCGCGGAGCACGTGTCTGCATCATTGTTCATAGCCATTACGTAGACGCAACGCTTCGCTTTGAGGAAGAAGGCTAGGATTGGTCGAAATAAATTAGGTGGGGTCACGTGGTTCAACAACAAATTCATTTGAAATATGTAAAAATGTATTTATTTCGGACGAAGGAAAAATGAATTTATTTTTATGTTTTTGTAATGTGCAATACAAATATAATATAATTATTTTAAACAAGTAATTGTTTGTTATTATTACAGAGCAAGTGCATATTTTATAATGTAGAAGACGAATTCGCCCCCTGTTGTAAATGAGGGTTGGGTAAGCAATCTAACATTTAATATTAATGTCTCTAATTGCAATTATATTGTTCCATATTGATTTATTAATTACAACCGGGGGCGAATTCGTATTATACGTTTTTAAATATGCGTATAAGCGGTCTCCTATAAAAATGACATTAATTTATTTAAATATTTTTATATAATTGCAACAAGGGGACGTTAATATTATAAGTTAAAACTGTTTCCACCCCATTTTTTAAAATCGGGGGACAATTCGTATAATACATTTTTAAATATGCGTATAGGCGGTCCCCTGTAAAAATGACATTAATTTATTTAAATATTTTTATATAATTGCAATAAGGGACGTTAATATTATAAGTTAAAACTGTTTCCACCCCATTTTTTAAAACCAGGGGCGAATTCCTATTATACATTTTTAAATATGCGTATATGCGCTCCCCTGTAAAAATGACATTAATTTATTTAAATATTTTTATATAATTGCAATAAGGGACGTTAGTATTATAAGTTAAAACTGTTTCCACCCCATTTTTTAAAACCAGGAGCGAATTCGTATTATACATTTTTAAATATGCGTATATGCGCTCCCCTGTAAAAATGACATTAATTTATTTAAATATTTTTATATAATTGCAATAAGGGACGTTAATATTATAAGTTAAAACTGTTTCCACCCCATTTTTTAAAACCAGGAGCGAATTCGTATTATACATTTTTAAATATGCGTATATGCGCTCCCCTGTAAAAATGACATTAATTTATTTAAATATTTTTATATAATTGCAATAAGGGACGTTAATATTATAAGTTAAAACTGTTTCCACCCCATTTTTTAAAACCAGGAGCGAATTCGTATTATACATTTTTAAATATGCGTATATGCGCTCCCCTGTAAAAATGACATTAATTTATTTAAATATTTTTATATAATTGCAATAAGGGACGTTAATATTATAAGTTAAAACTGTTTCCACCCCATTTTTTAAAACCAGGAGCGAATTCGTATTATACATTTTTAAATATGCGTATATGCGCTCCCCTGTAAAAATGACATTAATTTATTTAAATATTTTTATATAATTGCAATAAGGGACGTTAATATTATAAGTTAAAACTGTTTCCACCCCATTTTTTAAAACCAGGAGCGAATTCGTATTATACATTTTTAAATATGCGTATATGCGCTCCCCTGTAAAAATGACATTAATTTATTTAAATATTTTTATATAATTGCAATAAGGGACGTTAATATTATAAGTTAAAACTGTTTCCACCCCATTTTTTAAAACCGGGGGCGAATTCGTATTATACATTTTTAAATATGCGTATATGCGCTCCCCTGTAAAAATGACATTAATTTATTTAAATATTTTTATATAATTGCAATAAGGGACGTTAATATTATAAGTTAAAACTGTTTCCACCCCATTTTTTAAAACCAGGAGCGAATTCGTATTATACATTTTTAAATATGCGTATATGCGCTCCCCTGTAAAAATGACATTAATTTATTTAAATATTTTTATATAATTGCAATAAGGGACGTTAATATTATAAGTTAAAACTGTTTCCACCCCATTTTTTAAAACCAGGAGCGAATTCGTATTATACATTTTTAAATATGCGTATATGCGCTCCCCTGTAAAAATGACATTAATTTATTTAAATATTTTTATATAATTGCAATAAGGGACGTTAATATTATAAGGTAAATCTACATATATATATATATAACTATTTCATTTTAATGGACTATGCTTGTTACTGTATTTTTTGTTGGGAAACATGGTGTACAGTCCGCAGTATATCTCGGTGACAACTTGTAGTCAGGGATATAATGTATTTTTATAGGGAAAACTATAATATCTCGGGAACGGTAAAAAATCACGTTCCTCTAACTATTTCCTGCATTGTACATGTGTACAATATAGGAAATAAATAAAGGAATAGATAACAACGTTCCTCTAACTATTTCCTGCATTGTACATGTGTACAATATAGGAAATAAATAAAGGAATAGATAACAACGTTCCTTTAACTATTTCCTGCATTGTACATGTGTACAATATAGGAAATAAATGAAGGAATGGATAATAACATACCGCAAACCATTTCCCGCATTGTACTTTCAAATTATTGTTGATTAAATTAGAAAATTTTAATATTAAAAATCTGTTGTGGCCAGCACAATACCTCTCGCCACTTTAATTTTTGGTTACATAAGTATTGTATTTAACATTAGATGTGTTCAATAAGCCCAGCAAAACAACCAAACGGATGTAAAATTGTTGAAAGACTTTGCTAGCCTACCATTTGCTTCACCTGCTCGCAAACGCCAAATTTGTCTCTTGTCTTGCTAACTTATCAAATACAATGGCGAGAAATACAAATTACACATATATTAAAGTTAACTTGTACTCTTTCTATCTCATTTTATGATGTTTATTTCAACCACACGTGAAAAAAGGCTTTCAAAGTTTTGTGATGAATGTATATTTGCAAGAATAAAATTTTTCAAAAAATAATATTTCGAAGATTTTTTTAGATTCTGCTATTTCCGGTTGTATTACTAAAACCTTTTCAACTCTTCCCAGTAATGTCCGATTGAGAAATACGTAATTAAACAGATATTAAGTATTATAGTTTTTGACAAATCGTCCTTTTAACATACACACACGAACACACAATTATAGAATTTAAGACTTTTATATCAAGGGGAATAACATATTAGATTATGACTAAAATTGACAAACCGTAAGTAGTACTTTACTTGATGCCCATAACAGTATTTAATGAAGAACTATATTAAAACATAATCCAAAACTTTTCAATTTTAGTATTTAAGACTTTTATAAAAAGGGGAATAATATATTAGATTTTGACTAAAATTGATAAACCGAAAGTGGTACTTTACTTGAAGCCCATAACAATTTTTAATGAGGAACTATAATAAAATATAATCCAAAACTTTTCAATTTTAGTATTTAAGACTTAAATATCAAGCGGAACAACATACTAGGTTTCGAATAAAATTGATAAACAGGAAGTGGTACTTTACTTGAAGCCTATAACAGTTTTTAATGAAGAACTATATTAAAATATAATCCAAAACTTTTCAATTTTACTATTTAAGACTTTTATATCAAGGGGAACAACAAATTAGATTTTGACTACAATTGATAAACCGGAAGTGGTACTTTACTTAAAGCTCATAACAGTTTTTAATGAAGAACTATATTAAAATATAAACCAAAACTTTTCAATTTTAGTATTCAACACTTTTATATCAAGGGAAACAACGTATTAGATTTTGACTAAAATTGATAAACCGGAAGTGATATTTTACTTGAAGCTCTGAACAGATTTTCGTGAAAATTATATTACGATATAAACCAAAAGTTTTCAAATTTTGTATTTAAGATTTTTGTATTAATGAGAACGACATACAAGATTTTTTCTAAAATTGATAAACCGGAAGTGGTATTTTACTGGAAGCTGTAAACAGATTTTCTTGAAAAAATATATTAAAATATGATCCAACACTTCTCAAATTTGGTATTTATAACTCGTATATAATTTGAAACAGCATATTAGATTTGGACTATATATGATAAACCGGAAGTGGTACTAATTTGGAACTCTCAACAGATTTTCGAGGAAAAACATAATAAATGCTGTATTTAAATATGTTTCAGCTCTACTGAAATTTTGAAACTAACTTTTTCTTATGAAAACGACTCCTGAATTTAAATGTGATAATTACAAGTCCCTATATCTGTCTTAGTTTTCGAAATATTTTTTTTTTTTATTAGAAAAAGAAATCTAATTTTGAAGTCCAGAAATTCCGTAACTAATTTTTGTTTATCGAAACATCCTTGATAATTGTCTCTAACTATTTATAATAATGTAGAAATCCTGAAAGAGAAATGTACATTATTTTTTATTTAGTTTATATGAAATTGTCGACCTATTCGACGCAGTTTAAGAAATATTTTACTGCAATTAGTTAATTTATTATTATTATTGTTGATAGACATCTTACCTAACATTTTAGCTAAGAAATACATATAAAACACATAAATAAATAAATGGTAATGTAGGCCTCTTGATAAAACTTAAAACTAAACATACATATATAAATATAAAATGGGGGAACCTAACAGTATAGACCAGGCCCCGAACTTACATATACATAAAAACATACATGAATATATAAGAAATCAACAATATATATGGACGAAATCGCGGCGACGAACGGATAAAATTATTCAAAAGTAACGCGAATAAAAAGAAATACATTTTGTGCATATATCTATTAACTTTAATAGATATATGATTTCGTGGGTTTGTGGGTTTGTGTGTTTGCAAAATAACGCAACAGCAAGTGTGTGTAATTACAATTTAATAAGTTAAAAGCACAAATTGAAACTGTTAAATGCAAATAAACTAATTGTATATGGAGTTAAAATAATATTAGGAAGAGGGTTAAATGGGTAAACAATTTCTATATTAAGCCGGGTCCACACTGAAACAAACGTTGTTAACTAAAAGTGTTTCCTAACATGTTCGCTAACAAATTTGTTAAGCAGTTGTAGAATATTCGTACTAACATTTGCGACATAATAACAATGCTCGCTAACAAAAAATTATGTTCCAGGAATAGGCGGTAAACTTCAAAGAATTAAATGTTGATGCAAGTCTTGTGAACACAAAATGTATATTTTGTACTATAAAAAGTAAGTACCCAATTAAATTGATTAAATATTCGATTTACAAATTTAACAAAAGGAAAACCTCTTTTTTTCTGAAAACTGTGGCGAACGTATTTTGTTTTGTAGTATATACATTATACAGGGTAGTGTCCAGCACAGCCGAACTTACGATTTTAACATATAAAATCAATTTCATAATTTCCTGTTTCTCTAATTATTTAGGTAAAAAAGCTTCAAATAAAAATTGTAGGGCATAAAATTCTGCATCTTAATCAATGAACAAAATTCATTTTGTTTGTATTGTAATGGCAGAAATTAGATCAGTGAAGCTAGCGGCCGATTTGATTTAGAGCAAGTGTTGCATAGCCCTGATTGAAATTGTACTACGGACATTAAAAGTATTGTTATTTTATGAAAAACAAGAAATTAACAAAAAATTAATCATTTTTCTGTTTGTCTCTAACATATTCATATATACTTAAAAGTTGTATTTGTTTTTTCTTTTATACCTATATATTTGAAGCTATACAGGGTGTAACACCAAAACCGACCACCGCCATTATTTTCTTTATTATTATAGTTACAAAAAAATATTATAGAACAAAGTTGTAAGAGACCATGGGGGACATCTCATTAGAGAAGAAAATATTTTTTTAAACCAGTGGCTCTCAAGTTACAACATAAAGTTATATTTTTTCAAATGGGATTATACATATTTTTTATGCCTATTCGATAAAGTATTTTTTTCTGATTTCAACCATGAGATTATTTTATATCCTTACATAACAAAAATATTAAGAAAAATTCAATTGAAATTTAAAGAAATTTAATTTTTATAATTATTTTTCAGTAGGCTATGAATGAAAAACAATTCAGCTTAAATTAAAATGAAACAAATATTTGTTAAAAACGGTATAAACAGTGTTCTATTTGATTTATATCCTAAATAATTCAAATTGACAAATAGTAGTTTTTGTTTTTCATACATAGCCTACTGAAAAATGACTAGAAAAATCAAATTTACTTAAATTTCAATCGCATTTTTTTCAATATTTTTATTATGTAAGGATATAAAAGTGATACATGGTTGAATTCAGAACAAAATACGCTATCGAATAGGCATAAAAAATATGTATAATCCTATTTAAAAAAATATAACTTTGTGTTGCAAATTGAGAACCACTGGTTTAAAAAAATATTTTGTTCTAAAATAGGATGTCCCCCTTGGTCTTCTATAATTTTGTTCTACAGTATTTTTTTGTAACTATACTACTAAAGAAAATAATGGCGGTGGTCGGTTTTGGTGTTACACCTGTATATTATCAATATACCAACAAATATTATAAATATTATCCAGATAATGAGAAATGAATTTGAAGGGCTAGCCGTAACACATACACATTGGGTGGGGTAGTTACCATATCACCCCTGAATAATATAATGTACATTTTGTTTAAATATTCAGAGGATAGATATAAATTTTTGAAAGTTTAGAGTGTTAAAACATTATTGGCACATATAACATCCCCTATTAATTGAAGAAGAGGCCGTATCACAACTATATTTGGTAGGGTACTTATACAACTCCCCTGAGTAATTTAATGTATATTTTGTTTAAATATTCAGGGGAAGAGATATAAATTTTTGAGAGCTTAGATTGTTAAAATATTATTGGAACATATAACCATACACTATTAATTTAAGGAGAGGCCGTATCACAACCATATTTAGGCGGGTACTTAAAACTCCCCTGAGTAATTTAATGTGCATTTTGTTTAAATATTCAGGGGATGAGATATAATTTTTTGAGAGTTTAGAGTGTTAAAATATTATTGGAACACATAACATCCCCTATCAATTTAAAGAGAAGCTGTATCCCAACCATATTTGGTAGGGTACTTAAGACAACTCCCCTGAGTAATTTAATGTACATTTTGTTTAAATATTCATGGGATGAGATATAAATTTTTAAGTTTAGAGTGTTAAAATATTATTGGAACACATAACATCCCCTATCAATTTAAGGAGAAGCTGTATCCCAGCCATATTTGGTAGGGTACTTATACAACTCCCCTGAGTAATTTAATGTATATTTTGTTTAAATATTCAGGGGAAGAGATATAAATTTTTGAGAGCTTAGATTGTTAAAATATTATTGGAACATATAACCATACACTATTAATTTAAGGAGAGGCCGTATCACAACCATATTTAGGCGGGTACTTAAAACTCCCCTGAGTAATTTAATGTACTTTTGTTTAAATATTTATGGGATGAGATATAATTTTTTGAGAGTTTAGAGTGTTAAAATATTATTGGCACATATAACATCCCCTATTAATTTAAGAAGAGGCCGTATCACAACTATATTTGGTAGGGTACTTAAGACAACTCCCCTGAGTAATATAATGTACATTTTGATTAAATATTCAGGGGATGAGCTATAAAAATTTCAGAGTTTAGAGTATTAAAATATTATTTGAACATATAACAATCCTTATCAATTTAAGGAGAACCTGTATCACGACCATATTTGGTAGGGTTCTTAAAACAACTCCCCTGAGTAATATAATGTACACTTTTTTAAAAATATTCAGAGAGATATAATTTTTTTGAGAGCTTAGAGTTTAAAATATTATTGGAACATATAACATCCCCTCTCAATTTAAGGAGAACCCGTATCACAACCGTATTTGGTAGGGTGGTTAACACAACTCCCCTGAGTAATATAATATACATTTTGTTTAAATATTCAGGGGATGAGCTATAAATTTTTTAGAGTTTAGAGTATTAAAATATTATTTGAACATGTAACAATCCTTATCAATTTAAGAAAAAGATGTATCACGACCATATTTGGTAGTGTAGTTAACAATACTCCCCTGAGTAATTTAAACAAAATGTATATTATATTACTCATGGGGGGTTGTCTTAAATACCCTACGAAATATGGATGTGATACGGTTTCTCCTTAAATAGATAAGGATGTTATATGTTCCAATAATATTTTAACTCTCCAAACTCTCAAAAATTTATATCTCATCCCCTGAATATTTAAACAAAATGTACATTATATTACTCAGGGGACTTGTCTTAATTACCTTACCAAATATGGTTGTGATACGGTTTCCCCTTAAATTGATAAGGGATGTTATAATAATATTTTAACACTTTAAACTCTAAAACCAAAAATGGTTGTGAATAAAGAGTCTCCTTAAATTGATAGGGGATGTTACATGTTCAAATAATATTTTAAGACTTAAGAATTTTTTAAAAATTCGCATATTTAACGGTAGTTTTCATGAAACTAACATTTTTGGTATCACTAGACCACTGGCAACGCATTTGCATTATTTTATCTATTATACAATTATTTTCGTTAAAAATGCTATTAAATTTAATTATTAAGAATAATATCTTATACAACTAATTTTGAATGTATTTTTGATAACCATATTTTTAATGAAATATTAATTAAAACAGCAGTAAAAAAGAGTTTCCTTAAGAAAAGACGAATTTTCTTTTTTCGAATTTTTAAAAAAAATCTTTCTGTTTTGTAATCTACACATGTCATACTACTTAACCCTTAAATTTATGACATTAAGTTCATAACCACCCTGTATATATATGAATATGTTAGAGACAAACAGAAAAACTAATATTATTGCCTACAATTATTCACAAACTATGTTGATGAAAATTTTTCCTTAACAAAAAATGTTAGCGAACAATGTTGGTTTCAATATGAACCCGGCTTTTAATAATTAACACCAAATATTATAATTTGATTACGTAGGGGTGTTAGAATATAAATACAAATTGTATATATACATTATACATACAGAGGAACAATATATTCAACAAGGTATAAAAAAAGCAAAACCTCATAAGCGTCTCCATTTATAAAACGCATTTTGCCTTGGAAAAAATTATGTAACTCACCGTCTGATGACATATTTTCAACAAAGGTACCTTCGTCTAAATTCTACATACACTCGCATTTGTATAAATGTTCATATTTTACTTTAAATATTAATATTTACTGCACAGATATATACATACGTCCGCTCCAATGTCTCGCTAGACTCTGTGCCAGCTGTGCCAGGGCGTACCAGTCTGCCACTTTAAACAAGTTACGGTCGGCTCACGGCAACACAAATTAATGTAAAATAAAATAAAATGATATTTTTTAAAGATTTATAAAAATAATATATATTATATATATAAAGTGTAAAAATATTTCTTTTTAAGAAAATCCAAATAGTGTAAAAAAAATCAAATTATTTTTTATTATATATTTATCTATACAATGTATAAATATACCTATGGAATTTATTTAATTTAAGTGTCTATTTTTTTACAAATATATTTCCCCATTTACCAATCCATGCCTTACTTAGGGGTGGCAAATATAGTCGGCTTTAAGACATCTCTTCCGATTATGCTAACAAATAAAAATCAATGGGTATTATTATAGCATATTATTATAGCATTTTTTGAGGGCCATAACTAGACTATTTTCTTATATTGAGTTAAAATTATATTAGAGGGGGCTGTACCACAAGTTGTTCATTTTAACTCGGCCACCATTGTTATTACTAGGACTATAACAGCTACAAAGAACGTTAACTGGACAAACTATGTATATTTATTTTACTAAGTATTGCAATGAACAGAAAAAAAATTGTCGTCGTTTTTTTTACCTTCCGTCACCTTTGGGTAAGGAAGGTATTGTCTTTGGTCAAAAAATTCGATAATGAGTTTCTAATGATTAAGCATGTTTTGGGGTTCCTAGAAAACGAATTTACTATTTTTACGGTAATGTCTGTATGTAAGTATGTGTGTGTGCGTCTATGACGATTGGGAAATAACTCGAGTAATAGAAGTTTCTAGAAACATACAAGAGAGATGATTACACTGGTTTGAACATGTCATGAGGAGAGATGAAGAATATATTGGAAGAAGAATGAATACTTTAGTAATAGAAGGTAGAAGAAACAGAGGAAGACCAAAGATAAGATGGAAGGATTGTATTGCGGAAGACTTGAGAGAAAAGGAACTGAATGAGGACGACACGCAAAACAAAAATGAGTGGAAGAAGAAATTAAAAAATAGCGACTCCTAACGAATGGGAAAAGCTAAAGATGCCAGTTTCAGGTGCAATTTGCATAGTTTGTTTATGAAATAATTTTACTGGAAATTTATAATCTTTTACAATAAATTTTATGTATGGAATTTGTACATAATATGGCGCGAGGAGTCACGTGACTTTGCTGACCTTGGCAAGCAGATTTGGGGTCCATGTCAAAATGACAGTAATTAATTATGTCCATAACTGACAAATGTCATAATTATTCATTCAAAATTTCATGATTTTCTTATTTAATGAGGTTTATTTGTTATCAGGAGTGTGTAATTCAGTTGCCGAGGAAATTAAATCATACAATAGCAAAAATTCATGAAATTTTGAATGAAAAATTATGACATTTGTCATAGCTGTCATTCTGGCACGGGCCCCCATATCTGCTTGCCAAGGTCAGCAAAGTCACGTGACTGCTCGCGCCCTATACACAGGATTGACGGAAGATAACGTGATGGCTACATCAAATTATACAAATTATACTACAAGATAGCAAATTTCATGTACTTTTCAAATTTGACTAAATATATGGGGTGTTCCATTTCAAAATATAAAGTTACATACTATTGCGTAAAAATGGAATATCCTGTAGAAAAACTTATACTGCAGATTTATAGAAATTTTAAAATAAAATAGTTTGTTTCAATTTTTTTCCATATTTAAAATAATCCGAGTTACTAAAAAAACAGACCAATGAATCCCCCTGTATACATAGAAAAAATTCTGTGATGGTGGCATAAAAGCCGAAATTGCAATAAAAACATTCCTAAAATTTGTAAAACAAAGCGAGTGTTTTTTTATTAATACCTTTTACATTAAAATTGTAATCATTACAACGAAAATTTTGACCCGGATTGCACATCTGCTTACATATTGCAAAACTAAAAAATTACAACCGCTCATTTTCGGATAAAAATCTCAAAAATCTAATTATTATTAATTTGATATTCCTCAATGCGTTGATTCCAAATTATATGTCGATAACTCTTTTCGTTTCAAAGATATTTGCGTTCAAAAATGGGTTAATATCAGGGCAGCGAACCCGACAAAAACTGGGTTCGGTTCAGGTTAATTTGTTTTTTGAGAGATAAGTTCGGGTGCGGTTCTGGTTCAAACATTAATAAAATTTGCGGTTTTGTTCCGGGTTCAAGTTCGGTTCGACCTAATGAAAATTGAATTAATGATTTTTGAATAACAATCTTTATATAGAAATAATTTAAAATGCGAGCCGGAATTTACGCGAGACGAACACGAATACATTTTTCATAAACAGACAAAACAGGCGTCGATTATCGGCTGTATTACGATTACGCTTACGTTTCGAACTCAAAATGAACTTGCACCGGAGCTGAACCCTGAACCCGAATTTTAATACCCGGTTCGGTTCCGACTCGGGTTCAATTGAAAAATATATTTGATGTTCGGTTCTGGGTTTGGGTTCACTAAAATGTTACGGTTTGGTTCGGGTTCGATGCCCTGGTTAATATACAGACGGGAAAAATACATTTAAAAGCGAAAAAATGGTTTCTTCATAAATTTTTGATTGTAGGAAATGAATGACCTATTTAATAATTGTAAAAATGTGCACACTTATTCATTTGTATGCGTAGAATCGATTAACATTACTGCCATATTCATATTTTTACTCATTTTGTTTAATTTCTTCAAAAAATCATAATTCTTCAATTTTCAGTTAGAAATTCAATATACATACATTGTTTAATAATAAATAATAATACTTCGGTTTCGGCGACTGACGGCAAAACCGGAATAAACGCCCGAAGACATACAAAAAATTATGATTTTCTTCAGAATTAATTACTTATTATTTTTAAACATGACTCTTACATCCCAATTACAGAATAATATTACATAGCAATATGAAGAGGTAAAATACATATACAAGAAAAAAAAAAAACTAAAAAAAGATAATAATTATTTATTTCTTAATATTACTCTTATTTTTTCTCTGGACTACCGTAATAAATATTTCAAAACTTGTCCATACAAATTCAGTAATACGAACAAAACGTTAGTCCGAATACTCCTCTACATTTAACAATTCGGATTAAAAGGTCTCTAAATATATATATATATATATATATATATATATATATATATATATATATATATATATATATATATATATATATATATATATATTATCACGGCATATTACCCATTGCTGGGTGTGCCAATCTGCTTTGTACACAGATATCGGTAATAATGAAATATTTGTACCGTGCGGGCACTTACCAGGCGTCACCTCACAGGCACTCATTGCTGGCGTGGAGAGTGCACCACAGGAGTCAATTTTGTGCCATTAAAATTCGAAGGATCGAACCCGGGTCCCCAGATTCGCGACCAGACACTCAGGCACTGTATTATAAATAAATAAGAACAATATATTTAAAAATCACAATTATAAAATGCATTTTACATAAATTAAATGATGGTATTGTACTTACGGGGTCATGAAACATCTTCATACCTGATGCTTTCGTCTAAGGAAACAGATACAATTTTTCGTATTTCACTTTAAATGTTAATTTGAATATTATCATTTATTATAAAATGTTTAATGCAAATATTATTTTTCATGGCATGCATTGCCCTCTTAATACGCAGAAATATACATACGTCCATCCACTGCCAAGAATCACATCGAACTGCTTACTACATGGTGGTGCTTGCAGTTTTTAACATGTTTCATTAGGAACACGATAGCACTGATCGCACTGATTGTAGCGTAGAATGGAATTTATTTAAAAATTCTCTTAAATTTAATACGTTATAAACTTAATCACTGTTGGATCTTAGTTATTGTCAATCTTTTTTTACCTACTGTAAAGTGCGTTTATTAGACGTCACCTCATGCACGCATAGTTGCTGTTAGGTGTATAAATAATATGTAAAATTAATATATTTATTATTTTAAATGTCGAATTTGGCGAAGTAAAGCAATAAAATTATTATTTTACACGATATTAAATATATACATTTTGCACATTTCACACTTTATTCAAATACATATAATATGTAAATATAGTTTAAAATCTTTTAAAAGAAAAATAGATCACAGATTATTAATTTACGGCGGTTGTAAGTTGTGCTATGGTGTGTTCCTGCGAAACGGCCGCCAGCTCCTTCAGCCATTCTTCCAGGATGACAGCACACAGTGCGTAGCTTTTTATCTCGGATTTATCTTTGTACCATATGAATTGTCCACTGGACGTCGAGTGTATCGAGTCCATCCTGTCTTCTTCCTTACTGCTAAGAGAGAGCAGAGTCGTTGACTCCGCATGGCTTGCTCTTCGAAACATCGAAGACAGGGAGGAAGTCAAGCTTCTTCGTTTAGGTTCATCTCGGCGGAAGGGATCGTTGATGACGACGGAATTATTCACTGGAGTCGAATTTCCTTCAATGGTTCTCTTTCGTGCGTTCAAAAGTCTTGTCTCTCTTTCAATTAAGAAACATTTTGCTTGTTTTATTTCGTATTCAGCATCAGTTTGCTGACTCATATACTCGTCTATTTTTTGCTTCAGTGCACCTATTACCTAAAAATTAGGTATACGATTGTAATATTTATGTTCAAAGGGCTATAAGTATAACGAATACATAGAAATGGCTAAAATCAAGAGCTCTTAGCAAACACAACTTAGTCCATTTTTTTTAATTCGAGATAATCAACGAAATAAATTTTCTAGCTTCTTCTTTTTATAGGTTTCTGCAACTTAATTTAACTCAGCATCATGTTTAATATTAGAAAATTATTTACTGCCTCTGCCATTAAATGAAACTTTAAAAAAAAAATTGGACGTATTAGAAATTTTTCGGCGAAAATACACAATACGTGTCTAATATTATGTACAGATTAACATATTAAAAAATTAAAAAACTTGGAAACCTCTATTATGTGTTTAACTTTCTAGATGGCGAGTGAACGGCTTGTTAAGCGTATATATCTTAGTGAAGTTAAGGGTTTTCGATTGCATAGTCAACTAATGTGTAAGTGGATGGATGTGGTTGGTAGAGTGCTTAAAGAGAGAACGTGTCCAAGTTGGAAGAGAAAAAGAGCATGTATGAATGCGATTATGAGTGTGGCCGAGGCGAAAGAAGTGTCATTAGACAGGAATATGTGGCGAAGGATGATTGTTTCGGAACTATTATTGTGGTCCGCATGCGGTATTTCGCTACCGAAAATCGTTCGCTTTAATATCAAGGCACTGAACCTGAACCGAACCAAAACCAAACCGTATCATTTTAACGAACCCAAACTGAACCTGATATATTTTTCAATTGAACCCGTGTCGGAACCGAACCACGTATTAAAATTCAGGTTCAGGTTCATTTTCAGTTCGAAATTGTAATCGTAATACAGCCGATAATTGACGTCTGCGTTGCTGTCAGATAGGAATGTGTGGCGACGAATGATTGTTTCGTAACTATTATTGTAATCCGGATGCGGTATTTCGCTACCGAAAATCGGTCATTTTAATATGTTAAGAGTGAGGAATTGTTGTATAATGTTGTTGTTATTATTATTTTCGGGTTATTGCTAACCCACTAAGTGGGACATGCGTGATTTTATGTATGTATGTATCTTTGTACTTACTTGAAAGAGCGACCGGACGTTAGGTTGTAATACTAATTTGTAATTTAATAAATATGTACGTAATAATGGATGTGAATATATTGCTAATCTTGAAAACAACCCAGTTAAGTGTAAATTTACATATAAATTATTGGTAATCATTGTTTCTAATTTGTCGAACAAGACATTTAAAAATAATCCTGCAAAGATATTTTCAATTATTGCTTAGTGAAGGATAGTTTTAATATTTACCTATAGAAGCGTTTTCATACGAAGTATTTTCAAAGTATTCCGTTTCGCATTCGTTGTTTTCGTCACTAACTTGAGAAATTTGCCAAATAGGCATATTTGCTGAACTTCCTTGTTGCTCACTACTTTGCCCATCTTCTAGTTTGAACTTTAAACTTTCATATCCACTACTTTCACCTAAAGATTGCAAGCTGTTTAAAGTAGTATTTTCTTCTACAAGAAAGACGGCACAATAAGCACAAAAATTGATTAACACTGCACTAGACAAACTCTTACCATTCAAGGTATCATTCGCTTCATCTTTTCCTTCGCTGATTTGTGAGTTAGACAAAAGAAATTCAAATTCTTCTAGCATTTGTTTATTTGATCCCGACTTACAAGATTCTCTTCCACTATATTTATTGCTCCAATTGGAGCAAGCAATTTTACAAGTGGCAATTTTATTCCTCGCATCGCATAAATATGCGTGGTAGTTTCCATAAAGGGATTCAGCCATTTGAGTACCATAATGGTTCCAATTTGTTATCCCAATTTTGGGTTGGTCCATACTTGAGACAGAAGTTCTTGGAGACCTGCTCTCAATACTTGGTCGTCGAGAAATGTTACTAATACAACACATAGGAGTTAAGAGTAAAAACTTTTCCACATTTTGGCAATAAGGGTCAAAATCGTTTAATAATTTTATTTGGGACGTCATAATATGGATGCAAGGCTTCAGGTGTTGAAATACTAATTCTAACATAATATCTTCGCAGTTTAAATCAACAAGTGTTTCGAATAGTGCTAACGACACAAGGCTTAACTAAAAATAAAACGTATTGATAAGATATAAAAATTTATGTATGTTACAACTACATACCCTTGAATTGTCCTTTATCCTGCTGATTAAAATATGAAAAATTCGTTTTCCGTCATAAATAACTTCTAATAAAAATTTAACAACAGACATAAGTAAACCCGGCTCTGTCACAGATCTCAAAATCAAATCTAAATACGCAGTTGCAGCTATTTGTTCTTCGACGCTATTCTAAAAAAAAATCAGCATAAAAAACCATCAAATAAAACTACAAAAATAAGTTACTTGTAATAATGCAGGACCCATAACTGGTATTAAAAATCCTCTGTACAGGAATTCATGCAACTGCTCTTTAATTTTTGGATGCGCTACTTGAGCAACGGCATTACTAAATTCTAACGAATTCATGAATGCCGCAAGGTCTTTAATGTCGTTCACATCATCGGGAGTAAACCGATGCCAATCTTCTGCTTCAACATCGTTTAAAGTATGTGGTAACACTGAATACAGGCCGCTTAGACCTACAATAAATTGTCACTAATTACAACTGTTTTTTCTATTATTTTTCTAGTTTCTTCTAGCCACCTAGAATATTTGAATAAAAACTATTTCTCATATATCTCAATTATCTAATTTTTCTCGATTTTTTTTCAAATGCATTAATAAAAACTAATAAGTCGTTGAAAAGAGAAAAAAAATGGCGGTTTATATTTTAGTAAAATAATTATAGGTTGCTATTTAAAAAATAAAAGTTGATAGTTTTATCTTGTAAACCCGACTTTGTAAAAATCTTCCAAACAAAACTTATATAAATAAATAAACGAAGAAAAGAAAAAAGTTTATATAATGTTGCGTTTTCGCAATAACAGCGCCTAATGGGATAAAATAAGCATTATCACACTTACAGATTCTTAGGCCCGTATTCCGAGCCCAGTTTTATAATAAAAGTACTTTTATTATAAAAGTGCACTCGAAATATGGGCCATGCACATCTGTTTGCTCTCAAAATAAACAAAAGAGTAATAATAACATTTTTTGCGCTAAATGATTATTGATTGAATGTTTTATCTTACCTGAAGCTAAAAGGATGCAAATGTTAGAATGGTCTGCTATATACACACCAACACTCTTATTTTTCTTAGAAAGTGACATGCACAGTAAAAGAGCATCTCTCGCCTGCATACCAATCGCACCTTCTCGGTGTATAAATGGTATTAACAATGAAAATATAACAAATCTAAAAACAATACATTGTTTATCTTATCAATATAATCAGTAAATACTACGAATTAAACAACTGGCAATAACAAAATCAATAGAAATTAACATAAAATGAACTTACTTCGACACGCCTTTATCTTCGGCAGAAGTACAAAAAAATAAATCCAATAAGTCGATATTTTGCATCAATAACACACACAACTGATTTAATAATAGGACTAATCTTTTCTCAACATCATCGGGAAAACACTCGGTTAAACACGACATTAGTAATTTTAGAAGAGGCTTTAAAAACGGCTCATGGACGAGTAACTGATGTCTTGATTGACTAACTAGCATTTCATATAACTTGAGTTGTTCCAATCGGACTGCATTTGCATATCTGCCGAAAAATTAACAAAATAACGAGACAAAACGCAGATTGAATATATTTACCTTCCAGTACGTATGCCCCATTCATAAAGTTTATGCAGAATATTCTCACTGAGAAGATATTCCAAACACGGTGCTGAAGTATCACCTACAGGTAAAGTTAAGTTATCATGACCACTAACATCATAGAGCAGAAGGGTAACCATCTGCTCTAAATGATTCACTACCCCCAAAACATCATCGTGGCTGGGCAATTGCTACAAATACCAAAATAAATAACATAAGGCTGATAAACATAACCTAAACTTCGTGCACAGATTTCCAAAATATTTCACACATTGTCACTCAAAACTATCACATACTTGATTCCTTTGAATAATCTTCGAGGCCTGTTGCCAGTGTTCCTTAAAACTGTCGAAACAAGCAGTGGGATCACAAGGATTGTCCGTCCTAAATACGGACCTTCCTTGTCGAGATACATTTGAACGAAATGAGCTATTTCGCAACCAGCTCATTTTAAAACATGTTATGTGTTTATTTGAGATATAATACTTTCATTGAAACTCACATTTAATAGCACCAATAATTTAATGACATTTATAGAGATAAGTTACAGTACGTGACAACTATCTTCGAATACTCACTCAGTCGGCAATACAGAGCACGTGATTCGTGATTGTATTGTATGACGTACGAGAGCATATTATTTAAATGGTACACGGAAAAGGCGGTGCATACGTTAATCTCATAGTACTAATTACCCAAAATTGGCACGGACTCTTACTCTTTCACAATATACCCTCATAGAAACGAAGATTATGCAATTCTACTCGATGAATATTCATTACTTTACACTTTTTATAAGTTAAATACTACATGATACTGTATTCCGAAATTGAACCACACTAACCGCGATTACTTTTTCAGTAACCAGTTACAGTGGGTTATATTTTAGCGCATGACAGATGAGCACTTGCGTGCACGTGTCACATGTTTATATTTAGTTTTGCATTCATAGATTTCAACTATCTTAAATTTTACAAGTTAGTTGTTAGCTGGTTAACAAAAAAACGTTACTGCGATTACTTTTTCAGTAACTAGTTGATATTTTCAGAACATATATGCATATATAAAATCACGCATGTCTAATTTAGTGGGTTAACACAAACCCGAAAACAAATAATAACAACAACAATAATAATCACTCTTTCAACAACATTCTTACTAACCGTACATCATACAACAACTCCTCACTCTTAACATATTAAACAGGGCATCGAACCCGCCAAAAATTGGGTTCGGTTCAGGTTAATTTGTTTTTTGAAAGATGGATTTGTGTGTGTTTCTGGTTCAAACATTAATAAAATTTGCGAATTTGTTACTGTTTCAGGTTCGGTTCGACCTAATGAAAATTGAATTAATTTTTTTTTTAATAACAATCTTTATACATAAATAATTTAAAATGCGAGCCGGAATTTACACAACACAAGAAACAAACACAATTTTCACGAAAACTTAACACATGCAGCAACGTAGACGTCTATTATCGGCTGTATTACGATTACATTTCGAACTGCAAATGAACCTGAACCGGAGTTGAACCCCGAACCTGAATTTTAATACGCGGTTCGGTTCCGACACGGGTTCAATTGAAAAATATATATGAGGTTCAGTTCTGGGTTCGCTAAAATGTTACGGTTTGGTTCGGTTCAGGTCCAGGTTCGATGCCCTGATATTAAAGCGATCGATTTTCGGTAGCGAAATAACGCATCCGAACCACAATAATAGTTACGAAACAATCATCCTTCGCCACACATTCCGGTCTAAGCATGCTTCTTTCGCCTCGGCCACACTCATAATCGCATTCATACATGCTCTTCTTCTCACCACAATCGCGCAACCGCCGATCTAGCGCGGTTAGCTTCATTACGAAAAAGTCACTAGGTCTTTCAGTAGCCACTGAAAAAAAATGAGCCGTCGTGGGACGCCTGGCAGATGTGAAACATCGAAATTTGTTTTTATTCAAGTATTTATTGCTCGAAACGACACTCAGTTTTTTCAAATTCGCTCCGTTACACCGATATACACGTAAGTAAAGCGGTGAGCTTGTAATATAAAAGAAACGACGCCGATATACCGATACACACAAGTAAAGTGGTGAGCGTGGAGCGCCAAGTAGAGGCGGAGAGAGCCGACGGCCATCGTGTTTCACATCAAAAATAATCGCGGTTAGCGTGGTTTAATTTCGGAATACAGTATAAATATATAACACTTTCGCTGTCGTCGCTTTTTTGCGTCAGTCGAGTGTCGATTATTTTTTATTATAACTCATCACACTAATCTAATTTCTAAATAAATATTTAAAAATAATAAATCACTTACCTATTCAATGAGAAATTCGTAGCAGCAAACTATGTATATTATATTATTAAACCGGCAATAGTATCGAACGTGTTATTATTGATTATACATACCTGTATGCAATTTGTGTGTATCTAAAGCAAATCAAAAGTATATTTATGATTTAATACTTATGTTTTATTTTATTTGGAATGTAGATCATACCTATTCTACCAATACCATTACTTTTGTACAAAGTCAAATAACTGCATTCATTGAAGACAATCATATTTGCACGATTGTGTTAAATAAATCCAGCTGCACAACAAATCTTCTTTCGGACATAATTACTTTAGTTATACAAAAATACATGTACATGATATTCTGTAATTACCATATAGCATAGCAAAGATATAGGCACACGCTATATCACAGCCACAAGACATAATATCTTTCTCTAATCATTTCTTATCATAATTTCCTATTTCTACTATACATGTTAAAAATAATCCCACAAATATTCCATTCATTAAACGGTGGGCACTGACATAAAAATAATCTTTCAGGATATAAGGACGGATATAAAATTTTGTATACATGTTATATTTTTTGTTGTACTTGTAAAATACTTTATTATTTAGGGGACGGAGTACGATATAAAAATCCGGTCCTTTCCTGAAATTTAATATTAAAAGTAATAATAAAAATATTGTTATCATAGAGATTCAATTCGAGTCAATGAGTATTAATTCTAGTACACTTTCACGATTGCTATCATTCCAAAAAGCATCATATGTATTTTATATCCCACATTTTCGCAAGATCAGCTCAGCAATATTTATCACCAATCTTATGCTAATAGAATTTAATATTAACATTAATATGAAAATTAAACTGGATTAAATATTTACAAGTTTCTCCGATACATAAAACATATATAAAGAAGAAAAAAACAGCTTAATTTCCAGATTAAATTCAGAGAGCATAACGACAAAGAGAAGTCTAACTAAAATGTGGATAAAACTTCACATTCATTAAAATAAATTCATTAAAATCGTTTAAATATACGTCTTCTTTATTTTCTGTAACGTACCTTCATTGGAAATATTTAAATCTTTACTAGATTCTAAATTGTCTTTTTTTGAAGGCACTTGAGGTGGGACATTCACTACTAAATTAATAGCTTTGTTTGCTCGTGGCGGCAGAAATCCACTTCCATTGGAGTTTGGGCCAATATTAGTTAATCTTCAACACAAACATACAATTAATCTTCATTATATTATAATTAAATTCAAGTTGGAAGTGTAGTATTACACAACAGTTCAATTCTGTAACCAAGTTATATAACAGTGGAAAACTCACCTATTAAGTTGGTTATGCTGTTCTATGAACGGCGTCTCTACAAACTGTGGTTGTTGGTGAAATCTTCTAGAAAATAAATAACCAGCTACGAAGCCAATAGCTAGGGCTGCAATACTGGAAGCGATCACGACAACATGAAGAGTTTCAGCAGTATAGATCACTAGTCTTTCTTTTACTTCTACCGACACTGGAAAGATGTAAAAAATTTGTTCAACTTATTTGAGATACCCTAAGAAGGTCGAACACTTGCAAATTTAATGCAAAAAAATTAAGACAAGAAGAAAAGGCGAAGTATGTGGGTTCATCCCATTAAGAAGAAGAGAAAAATAGAAGCGAGTTCAAAACTCTATTCCCAGATTTAGTAAAAGATGGCATCAAATTCCATCAATATTTTCGTATGGACTATAAAAAGTTACCTTTAGTAAAATTTTCGGAATCGCAGAAAATACATTTCCGTGATTTCTCTCGCAAATTTTATGTTACGCAACGTATATATTTGGCATGATAGAAATTAAGAAAAAATGAAAATTTCATGGTGATAGCGTTTTTAGGTCAGTGAATTTTATAATTTTCTATGCATGAATACAAGTGAAAAGAAATTCGCTTATTCATGACTGCATGTAAGTTCAAGGCATAGTAGAAATTGAATTTTTATGTAAATCAAATATATAAAATATTTCGCCTATATTATTTCTTACCTGATTCAAGATTTGGCTTTTCGTCATTTAACAATTCATTGTTGTCAACAATTCCATACGTTATTTCATTTTCTAAATCATTTTCTTTATTGTGATACTCGTTCCTTAACGTCGGAGGGTTTTCTTTTTTACTATCTGAAATATATTCACTTCTGCATTTTTTTGCATCGCCATGCACAACATCTTGTACGAATTTTTTTCCATAAGTATTAAAATTAACAACTGAACACGCTTGATGTTTAATATCCCAAGCACAATGAGGGTCTTGTAAAGATACGCATTCACTGTAACAGAAAAATTAGTTCATTTTTTGTAAATATGATATACAATTGTTTAACTTACGCGCAAGTAGTTACAACATTACAATTTGTAAGATTAACTAATCTTACAAGATTGTTAGTTACCGCAATTACTTTTCCTGGATCAGCAGTAGATCTTAATCCTCTAACAGGAGTATTGTTTGAGAATATTTGTGTTTCAGATATAACTACACCTTTATGGTCTTGAGAGTACGGAATATTAACAATTTTGAGAATGCGGCCATCATCTATAACACAATATTGTAAATAAAAATTATTCATACAATTAAGGCGCTTATAACAAAAACAATCATAGTCTAAATATTGTAAATATGATTTACGAGGTTTGGCTATTAAATAACGAGACTGCTACTATTCCGGTACGGAAACACGTTTTTGTCGCTGTAGTAGTATTTTTCTATAGAGGTTAGAAACGAACGTGTATTTTGACGAAAAACACGAGCAACGGATCAATGTGAAATTTCTCGTTAAATTAAAAAAAAACTCCGACTGAGTGCTATAAGTTGTTGAAAGAAGCCTATGGTGAGAATTCTCTATCTCGTGCGCGTGTTTTCCAATGGTATAAACGGTTTTCTAAAGACCGAGAGAGCACCGAAGATGACTAACGTCCAGATCGACCTGTCTCTGTTTCAACTCCGCAAACAGTGACCAAAATCAATGAAATTTTCACGGAGATCGTCGTATGAGCATTCGGAGGGTCAAACTGTAAACCAAACTTACTATTTGAAAGTTTTGGCAACACTGCGAGAACGAGTTCGTAAGAAACGGCCGGAGTTGTGAAAAAACAAGTCGTGGATTTTGCACCAGGACAACGCACCTGCCCATAACGCGCTGTCTGTGAAGCGTTATTTAGCCGCTAGAGGCACTCCAGTGCTCGAACACGCGCCGTGCTCGCCTGATTTAGCACCCTGTGACTTTTTTCTGTTTCCGAAAATCAAGGCTGCCTTAAAAGGAACCCGGTTCGAGTCGATGGAAGAGGTGAAGCGAAAATCGGCGGAGCTCCTAAACGCTATTACAAAAGAAGACTTCCAACATTACTTTGACCAATGGAAAAAACGAATGGAACGGTGTGTGGCGAGGGGAGGGGAGTACATTGAAGGGGAGCATTCGATTATAAAATATTTTTTAAAATAAAACTCTTTTTCAAAAGCAGTCTCGTTATTTAATAGCCAGACCTCGTACATACAGCGACATCTACTTTCAACGATTCCAAGCAATTTGTAAAGTATCTCAATCACATAATTATAAAATTTTAAAGTTTGAGCGTTTTAAAAAAAACGTTTAATTATTATATAATTAATCATAAAATATTTTTTTAATATTAAAACATGACCCTGAGTTACAGAAATTTATAAAAGTAAGCTAGTTTTTTTTATTCTCAAATTCAAAAAAATGGACTAAGGTTGTTTTTGTTAACAGCTCTTCAGTTTTATTTTAATACTAACCTGTGCCTACATATAAAACATCATAATTTCTATCATCTATGCTGCGTACTTGAGGTTCCACTGCAATAACTGTGAATCTATACCTAGAATATTAAAAATAGAACAATAAATAAGTATATCAACTACTAAGAATAGAGCTTTGACGTAATTTTGAGACAATAACAAGTCAAATTATTATTTTTGAAAACGCAACTGAAAAAACATGTAACATAAAGTCAACAAATCTTTGTCGTATATTTTAATATATTACGAACAGCTGTGTTTAAAATAAAGTTGTTTATTTATGATATTATAATAAAAAAAATAGTTATAGACTGCAGAAAATACGAAAATATTTAAAACATTCCAAATACGAAATCATGTCAATATTATTATGATTAAGTAATTGCTTATTAAAACAATTTACATCTGTTAAAATGCTCATCACAATTTTTGTCACCGTTGCTTATCACTATGCTAAACAAATTCTTTGGTCAGTACCGTATTAAGGATAAATATTTCATTGTATTCCTAATAAATAAATGTTGATGAATTTATCGACTGTGGTGTAGAATAGCTGGTAACACATTAAAACGGACAGTGTTTGCGAATAATGTTCGCTAACATTTGTTAGCAATGTTTGTGCTAACATTTTGCAACCTAAAATAATGTTCACTACTTGATCTTAGGAGGCCAAGAAATAAATAAAGAACAAAAACACCTGAAATCCTCCACAGATTATTATTATTATTAAAAAATATATGTTTAAAATGAAAAGAAATTAATATTATTATCACAAAATAATTTTAAATAAATGTGGTTCAATGTAAAAACAACCAATGTCCCCATTTTATAATTTTAATACATAATTCATTTAATTTCTATGTAAAATAAAATCGAAACTTCTAGCACCATCTTGTGTTCATTTCTGAATTAATTACATATATATTTCATATTCAAAAATTGTTAAAAAACTTCCTTCGGGCTGTGATTCACAATCTAAATCATCAAAGTGATCATGATTAAGAAGAAGCATGTTTTTTCGTTTCCTATTCGTTATCCCCACTCTCTCGTTTGTGATAACTAGACAACCTTTCCCATCTGAATCATCCTTGTTGGGTGATCACTCAGATTCATTTCAGAGAAAATTTAAAAATGGCTGATGACAAGAGGTTTTCGAGCGTAGAAATTTATCAATGTGAGGTTTGTTGCATCAAAGGAAAATGATTTTCCTGCAAAAGCATGATACGAAAACAAAGAAAATATGATAAGTTGTTATAATTTGGCTGAACCTCGCTTTTGAGTGAGTCTCAATAAAATTATTATTATTATTATCACATAATTAACAATGTGCGCATTTTCCTAATTACGAATTACATGCGTGATATCAATCAACAATATAAATTAAACCAGTTTTTAGATCACTTTTTAATTACTACAAGATTACGTAAACAAAAAAAAAATGATGACTTACTGAAAACTGACGCGTATTAACAAAGGATGTCCAAAATAAGCCGGAACTGCGGTTTCCATCAACGAATGAGTCTTCACAAAATTAACAGCCACATCAGGAAGTGTTCTACTATCTTTAACACATCTTCCAGGCTTTGGATCTGGAATCTATTACGAAAGTTAATCAATGGAACAGAAGTAAAGTTATTTTAATCAACCTTGTAGTTAGGAACTGGTAACCAATTGGAATTGATGCTTTCCTGTTCTTTAAAACCGCCTTCGAATGCAGCAATTATGTCCCTAACGCTAAATGCGCAAATTGCCGAACCTCCAATTGCATTACTCGGAGTTGTAAATGTACCGTAGATGATTTGGTCGCTGGCATCTTCACCGTAGGTTCCTTCCACCATGTCGCTTGCGGCTTCTACAAACATTAAAAAAAAAATGTACAAAATAGGATGTGTACACATGAATAATACGTGTTCAGATTTTCTTTTAGTATATCATGGGGTCCCACAGGGATCGGTATTGGGTCCTATTCTTTTTATTCTTTACATCAATGACCTGTATAGCTTGTATTCAATTGCAGATGATACAACCATTTCTAGTCATTCTAATATGGAAATTTAAAAAAAAGATGTAGATACAAATAACAATGTTGAGCATTGGTTTGAAATTAAATGCATCTAAAACTCAAAGTCTTATAATTTCTAGCAATTCAAGGAATAGTAATTGTCAATCTGTCAGACTTCTTGGTATGGACATTGATGATGATCTTCAGGACGTTTCCATATAAATAAACTTTGTGCAACTATGTCAAGTATTTTATATCTGTTTCGAAGGCTTAAAAACATTTGTCAAGTTTCAGTTTTACGTATGGCCCATTTCGCACTTTTTTATATAGTCATCTAAATACGTATGTAACTAAAAAAATTATACTGCAAAAAAATATTGTTAGAATGATTTCTAACGTGAGCCTAAGACATTCACGTAAAAACCTATTTATTGAATTAAGGATAATGACTGCCTTGTCTTTATATTTATGCGGCATTACTTGAAGTTCACACAAACCTGAAGAATAGTGGATATACATAGCCACAACACTAGATCAGCAAATTTATTAAGACTAAACAAATTTAATAACAATCGCTCTGAAAGAAACTCTCTTAAAATGAAATTCTATAAAACTTTACTGCACCATGTCAAGGCATTTTCTAAGTCTAAATTTAAAAATGCTGTTCGTAACTATTTAATAATAAATAGCTTCTACAATTTTCAAGAATATATGGATATACCTCCAAATCAGGAACGGATTTAGGCATGGTCTTTACGGACCCTGCAGATAAAAAAGACCCCCCACTCTTATTTATTCTGAGAATTGGTTGTTTCGTTCTTTCTTTTACAAAAAAGTCTACGTTCGACAATATTTTCAATTTATTTTAGAAAAAATGCTAGTCTAAAACCCAATATATTTATTTATTTTTTCTAACTAAGTTCGGGATTTTTTTTTAATCCAAAATGAAAAGCATTATGTTACGTACTATACAAAAATAAAAACAAATAACACAACTATTTAATTTATTTTATGGGACAAATATTGAAAATAATCATAATTTTGACAAAAGTCTTCATATGATAATAAAAACATTAAAATTATAAACCGTTTATATATGTTTTATAAATAAATTTAACCTTTTGTTGGGTTTCCGTTGGTTTTATAACAGCAACTAAATGAGGACGTGCAAATGAATCTACCCAATTTTGGTTCACTGATGGCGAAGTATTCTATAATTCGTCTAGTTTATTTTTTAATTCTTCTTTAGTTTTAATGGCATATATTTTTGTTTCTTTCAAGAATTATTCGCTTACTCAATTGGGTTTAAATTCGATGATCGTTTTCATACATGAAATTAAAATTTCTTCTAAGCCCTATTTTTCAGCTTCAAATTTGGTTTTAAAATATCAAGATAACCTTTATTATAATTGTTAAAAAATAAGCTAATTTTCCTACTCTCGTTGACTATATAACCTCAAAATATAATGCTGCAATAAACCCACCAAACAGTGTTAGCCCAGAGCCTCCAAAGTTTACAGTCCGCCCCTGCTTCAAATTTTCTAATTATTAAAAAAACCTTCAATTACTGAATTATAATATTCATGTATATGTATGTACATATATTTATTTGACAAATATTGATTATAATTGTAATATTTATGTACAAAAAATGGTTAAAATAAATTATTATTCTTATTATCATTCCGGACAAGGATTAGAAACGCTATAAGAATGGATAAACGCTAGAACAAAATAAACGTAAAAGAAAAGTTTTATTTCAAATATAGTACTCCATAATATGTTTTTATTTTCGGGTGAAGTTGGTTAACAATTAAAAACACGTAGATAAACGTCATTTTTTGTCGTGTGTATGCGCCATTTAAATTTCTTTGTAATTCAAGCTGCAGTTAAAAATAACAACTTTTTCATTCATCTTCCGTGCAGTGAATAGCCAAGTACATTGTCGTCATTTTATTCAGAGATTGTCGCCGACTTCGTCATTATTTGCAAAATAATATTCAATGCCAACACATTTTAATATTGCAGCCAGAAGTTGACTTTTTATTGTACGGACAGAGAAATTTAATCAGATATTTTTTCACTTTTGAAATAATATTTTATTATCGGCCAAGTAGATGAAGGAACTAATTAAAAAAAATATTACAAAAAAAAATGTTTATTTTCTTATGAATGTTGGATTATTTAGTATTAAAGTTATAGCTGAAATTTTATATATTTAAAAGTAAGTTTCAACTATAAACTATATTAAATGCAAATTTTTATGTTAATATATAGGTTTCCGGATTTTGGTTAAATGAGATATGTGGTGCATCTTTGAGGGGCCATCTTGGATGTGCTTTTGTTTTGCCAAAAATTCTCATTTGGTTATTGTATTTTAAATTTGTTTTACCCTTCAAATCTTAGATTTTTCTATATTTTTATAGAAATTTCCTATTTTTCTTGTCAAGGCTTTCATTAGTTTTTTAAAACATTATTTTATTTTAATTCTATATATTTTTAAGTTAACGTAAGTAGGTATACCAGGTATGATCTAAACTCAATAACCCTTATACCAATCGAAAAAAAAAAAATAAGTATTTTCTTAAAGTAAAAATCAAATATAGGTTCCATGAAAAAAAATGTAAATTTGTGTTATATCTCGCAAATTTACCGATAAAAAAATATTTTCATACGCCACCGGATAGACAATAAAAATATCTAACTTTTTTATTTGAAACATTTTTCTTGATTACTGATAGGTTAGAACTAATTTCAAAGTGAAAGAATCAACCAAATTCAGTTTTACGCCATTATCAAGTTACCTATGGGGGTTTTTGGAAAAACAAAAGCACATCTAACATGCCCAACCATTATGCCAAAGTTTATCAAAATCTAGCTTCTATATAAAATAAGATTATTAGTTGTTGAATTTTCTCAAAATGTGTAATTTTCTTTAGTTCAAATTTTTTTAAACAATGTATTTTTATATGAAATTTAGTTTAAAACATGCTGATATTTAAATTTTTTTGATTTATAATGAAAGAAAGTTTAACGTGAACAAAGCTTTTTCAATAAAAATTATTAATCCAAAATATTTCATTTTTAATTAAAATGGGCTGTATTTTCTTCCATGTAAATAACATGATTTCTGTAAAACAAACTTTTAAATACCATGTAGGTACGATTTTATCTAATATAATTATAGAAAATTTCTTTATTTTCATAATACGTATTTTAAAAAAAATGTTATGATAAACAGGGGCGTAGCAATCGGTGGTGCAATGGACATGAATCTGGGTACGCTACTGCACATAAAGTCAAACAATATGAAACTAAAAGAATTGGGGGCGCGACTTCACATTATTAAATAATTTTTAATTTCTCTTGTTTTGATAAATTACTTTAAAATTAATTTGCCATACTAGCCGCACCTGATAATAAAAAGACATGATGATGACACTTATTTTACATAATTACTTCTTGAATCACAGCATAAAACAATTATCTATCTTTTTAGAATTGATTTCATCAAGTGACTAAGATGAAATTAATTGTTCGTTAATTATTTCCGCATGTGTAAAAGTGTAAGCCGATATTTAAAATTAACACCTGTTGATATTCTATACCTGTCAACAAAATTATAAACAAGACCCTGTATCACCAAATTTAGCAGAAATGGCGTATTGAGCAACTTCCATATGGCAAATTAGTCTTAATGAAATGCAAGCTAACCTTGCAGCTTGGATGCTTCGGGAAATATGTAAAACGCAAAATTAAAAAAGTCATTCGGAAATTGATGCAGGAAGTTTGACGTATTTCCGGCGTAGATGATACAGCGGAATTAGGATATAATTTTAAATATGACACATCTATAATTTACCAATGTTTCATTTTGTATCAAGATATATCTTAATTTTTAGACTAGTTGTTTAGTTTTGTTATATTTGTTTACACAAAATTCCCGACGTTATCGTGTTGGCAGAACAAAAGCATTGCTTATTTACAACAGTTTACATGGACCATATGGTACCTTGTAAATATTATGAAGTTTAAGTATGCCATTTATAAACAAAAGTCCTTAACAACGAAATAATCCCAAACAACCCATATAATAAAGCAATTAATCTAATCCACAGGTGTTACATATTTTGCGGATCATTATCAAGTTCGTAAAAATCAGTAATTAAAAAGCTATATAATACGAGCACTGCGCATTAATGAATGGATTGAAACAATGTACATAACATAATTCAAAACATAGTTGAGAATATACAGAATGTTAATGAATAAGTGTTACAAATTTATAAGGTAGAGGATACAAAATAGACTAACTTTTACTAATAAACTCATATCCGGAAATGGACAGTTTTCGAGCTACATGCTCATAAAATTGTATTTATCTACCTTATTTTTACAGTGTGTTAATTAAAAACCTGGCCATAGGCGTTTAACAAGGGAAATCAGTTTTTCCTTGCGCAAAAGTTCCCGAATGATTTTAGACAAAAATTCTTCAAATAAATGTTGTAGAGAATTAAATTCTACATCCAAATTAGTAATAAGATTTTATTTTTGACATTTCATAACCGAGAAAATCAATTTTAAATTTTTCTAGAGATATCTGATTTATAGCGGTAGCCATGGAACTCAAACAAAATACGAACAATTGTATGCCATCTTAAGAGCATTGTGTACACCTAGACTAAAATATGAGGCGAAAATTCAAATAAATTGTTCCTGTACTAGAACTATTAACATTTTAAAAAATTCAACATTAGACAAACATACTTCTGATATGAACATGCATTTTAAAAAAATAATTATAGAAATCTATTAATACTGGACTTTAGTTTTAATGGGAAAACCAAAATTCAGTAGCATTTCTCGTTTTCCCATTAAAATCAAAGTCAAATACTAATAAATTTCAATAATACTTTTCTTTAAATGAAGGTCCATATCAGAAGTATGTTTGTCTAATGTTGATTTTTTAAAATGTTAATAGTTTTAGTACAGGAACAATTTATTTGAATTTTCGCTTCATATTTTAGCCCAGGTGTACACAATGCTCTTAACTGTCAAAAAAAGTTTGTGTCTTGTGATTTTCGTTCTATAACATATTTCTTTGAAAGTATGGAACAGTTTTCTCATGGAGAAAAGCTTTAAACTATAAAATAGTGGACAAATTTTGTTTGAGTTGCATGGCTATCGCTATAAATCAGCAATCTTCAAAAAAACTTTAAAATTGATTATCCCGGTTATTAAATGTCAAAAATAAAATCTTATTACTAACTTGGGTGTAGAATTTAATTCTCTACAACATTTATTTGAAGTATTTTTGTCTAAAATAACTTGGGAACTTTTGCGCAAGGAAAAACTGATTTCCCATGTTAAACACACTGTATACAAATATACAAGTAGCTTACAAAAATTAATGGCGGTTAAATATTTGAAAGACGGTATTCATATTCTTGTTGAAGGCAGTTCCCAAAATTTAGTTTTAGTAATTACAAGAGCAGAAAACCAGATTTGCACATATTCCTACATAGATAGGTAGTAGCAAAAAGTAATAATATTTTCAATTATTTATTTCCCACGATTGGTTTTTCTTTTTTTTAACCAAAATGAACTCAAGGTCTGAATAGGATTATTAGCAGTAGCAATTCTACATTGTATTGCTAACATTAGTAACATTTTAGTGAAATTTTATAGTTTAGAAAAATATGTTTGGCATTTAGTAATAAGTATTATAAAATTCGCCCAAATTTGGGTCGCGATCCATATCTTTCCAAAAGAAAGTTGGTCATCATCTAGGTACTCATATATACGGAAATAATCTTTGTCATTTAAGAATTTTAAGATCACTTAAGTAATAATGAGACTTAATAAACTAAAGATGTTTTTCTCGATAAAATGTCGACCATAGCTCTGATTTATGTAAAATGACGTAGTCCTGATGTAACTCATCAACAAGACAGTATAATATACCTAAAATACCATTCCTACGCAAAATGTAATTGAACCAATGAACTCAAATGTTGAAATTTCGTGAAATTAGTTGACAAAGAAATTATTCAATAACTCTTTACATAACACGAATCCTTTTGAAATATCTAAAATGTACTTCTACCTCTTCGAAATGGGATACTATACCATAGTCAAATTTTAACTATCTTAGATAAAAAAAAGCGAATATACGTAAATTAAGTGAAAAAAAAAGTTTAAATATTAATTAATTCGCAAACTACAAGCGATTGAAGTCGATTAATAATTAGTATCAAAAGTTTTTATATTAATTTATAGAAACATGTCACATTTCTGTTTCATATAAAGCCACAACATAAATTTAAAAATTTGCGAAATTAAGAAAAAATCTCATTAACCATGAAATTGACAGTAACAAAATAGTTTGCACCTGAATATAAAAATATTTCAGCTATGTGAACATAAAAATTTGTACCCTCTAGAATTAACAGTTTGTCAAACACTGGTAAGGACAAGCTACGTCACACACCAAATTCTGAACTTTAAAAATGCATATCTCGCTTATTAGTAAAAAATTAAGTCGCGTTTCACTAAAATTCTTAGTTCATTCTGTTCTTTCAGAAAAAAAATGGTATAGAACCCCAAGTAACGTATTACTACAAAAAATTAATCACTTACGTATTTCGTCGAAATAAAACGGATAATCTCCTGGAACGGAACAATTCAGCCTAGTTTTGAGAAATGATGTCCACCTATCTCCAAATTGATGAGGGCCTCCTTTGTCGTCCTTACATACTCGCGCAATTCGTGAATACACGGCCTAAGAAAAGAAAAACACACAAAAAAAAATAGAAACCATATTTTAAATTCAGAGTTAGTTTGTTTGTTTAGATATAGAATCATAGTTGGGGAGACGGTCAAAACAGATGTAAAAATAATCGAAAGATGTGTTTTAAAAATAGATTCATATCCCCTACTCGAACTGCAAAAAACAGTGTTTAGAAGTGTAATAATAAATAGTTTGCAGAGCGTGGGGCATAATTTGCACCTATATATCACTGATATTTATATTTGCATAAATCTTTGCAAGGGATCAAAAATTTATATATAGTTTTAGATAATGGAATATGAATACATATTTAAAACCAAAAAATCAACTAAGGTACGATTTATTTTGTATAACAATAAATATAGGATGTTTCAAGAAAAGTGATCAGCTAGATTATTTTCTTTATTATTGGAAACAGAAGAAAATCATTCAAATAAAAGTTATAGCAAATCGAGGAGGAAATTTACTTATGGAAGTTTTTTTTTAAACCAGTGGTTCTCAAACTATAACATAAAGTTATACTTACATGAAAAACAAAAACTGCTGTCAATTTGAATTATTTAATGCATAATTTAATGGTTTTAACACTATAAAGTTATTAACAAATATTTATGTTTCGTTTTAATTTACGCTCAATTGGTTTTTATACATAGCCTACTGAAAAATAATTGTAAAAATTAAATTTATTTAATTTTCAATTGAATTTTTCTCAATATTTTTGTGATGTAAGGATATAAAGTGATTACATTACGGATGGTTCAAAACTACAGTCAGGAGAAATGGAGTAGGTGTATTTGGTCCAGGTTACCAAATAAAGAAATCCACAGGCACCAGTCCCACCATTTTTCAAACCGAGATCTAAGCAATAAATCTCTGTGCTCAAATAAACCTAAACAAAGGTCTCAAAGGAGCAACAATCAACATTTTGTCAGACAGCCAGGCTGCTTTAAAGGCACTAAGTGCCTTCACTTGTGAGTGAAAGCTAGTCTGGAATTGCTTGAACAACTGGCCAAAGATAACCACATCACTTTGTGGTGGGTACCGGGGCATGAGGGAGTTCTAGGCAATGAAAAAGGGAGGTAAACTACCGTTTTACGGGCCTGAACCTTCTTGTGGACTCTTGAAATACCATATAAAGAAGAAATCAAAAACTGGGAGGAAGCAGCCATAGCCTCATATTGGAGAGAAATCCCGGGCCTTAGTCAGTCGAAGAAATTCATTTCACCCTCGTTGATAAACGCCAGAGCTATTCGCTCTCAGAAAGAAGGACCTTAGAAGTAATTACCATCTATGCAAGATTGGTATAGCTGAAAACAATATCTGTCGACTCTGCGAAGAAGACGAAGAAACTTCGGAACATATTATATGTGAATGTTCAGCTATGGCCGTAAGTAGACTTAACCATCTTGGTAAAAGGTACCAGGCGGCAAATGAGATCGGGAAACTGACTCCTGGAGCAGTAATTGGTTTCTTAAAAACTCTGGTACTACTTCCAGAAAACTAAGATAAGGCTAGTTACAACAGATCTTATAGATCGCAGTGACAAAAGCGGTTAGCGCTTAAAGCCGTCACCTTAATGAATGAAAGATTACATTGTTGAATTCAGAATAAAATACACTATCGAACGAGCCTAAAAAATATATACCATCCCATTTAAGAAAGTGTAACTTATATATGTTATAGTTAGAACCACTGGTTTAAAAAAAAACTTTAATAAATCTCTTGATTTACTACCCGTTTTTGGGTGTCACATAAAGCCCTGTTGTTACATTGTTAAATTTCAACTTTTTTTAAAGAAAAGACAAACGTTATATCTTAATTATAAATACAATAACAATGTATTCTTTGTTGCAAACAATATAGATAACAACAATTTAGATGTTGAGTAAAGGAGTTGAACCTATATTTCTCGCTAATTAAAAGACATTGCTATGTTGTAAGAAAAAGTGAATGTAATTAACAATTTACTATCGTGTCCTTTATTGTAAAAGCAAAAACACTTAATTTTTACTTACTTTTCCACAATTAATGAATTCAACAGCAGTTTCTCGATACAAAAAGAAGATGAAGTCACCGTAAGCAAAAGAACTAACGAAATCAGGAGCTGTAAGAGAAGCGCATTCATAAAAAATCAATTACCGTTACCATCGATGTAATTATATACCGTTTAACTGTTTTAAGTCGTATCTTTCTGTTCTTTGAGGCTCCCTATAAATTAGAGGGTCCCCACCTGAAAAATCTGCGACTGTTGCAGTAAAAAGTTGTCCATCTACGAGAAAAAAATTATTACCAAACAAGTTTAAGATCTGGATTTGCAAGTTCAGCGAATCAACGAAAGGGAGACGCAATAATTGACATGACACACATTACGGATTTTCTATTTCGGAATAGATATTAAAACCACTCCACTTATGTTACATTCTTTTTCTTTCATTGTTGAGCTCGAGGCGAAAATTTCACCAAATGCATTGCCAATTTTACAAATAAAAATTTGCTATCGTGCCTATGTAGTAACATTTTTTGCAAAAATATATTTTGTTTTATAGGATTCCCGTTGAATCAGTTTTTCAATGAGATTTGAACCCTTGACTTCTCGCTTAGTAACCTCGCGTGCGAAGTGTCAGTCTTATCATTCATTAGCTTGATGAATCAGTTTTTTACACGAGAATATAAATAGTAGCTTCTTGTAAAACTTGCGTCAGTCATGTATCAGTATATTTTTGTAATGATTCACAGTTTAATGATGTTTATCAAAGAATATGAATAATGGTCATATTAAGATGAATTACTAGTTTTTATTTTCATTTATTGATATGTAGCCTTGTTCCAGCTTTGAACACACAAACAAAACATCTCGTAGTGTAATTAATAAATAATTATTTCCTAGAAGTTTGCATAGTATTATATCAAGTTTTTTTTTTGTTTAATTGCAATATTATCGCAGGCCTTACATAGTTTCGGATTATTTATAGACTATTTATTATTGAACTTTCGGTCTCAATAATATGGTATGTATAATACAATTGAAAAGGTCTTAACAAAAGCATTACTCCGCTTTTTTGAATATATAAGATAATCAAAGAATAAACTTTCTAGTTTCCTTACTTTTATAGATTTCTGCAACTTAATTTAACACAGGATTATGTTTAAATTTTTAAAAAATATTTACTGGACAAAAAATAAACATTGATGAATGATGAGAAATTACATTTTTATAGAACGTTTTTTTTTAAAAACGCTCAAAGAATTAGAAACAGAGTTCGCCACTTGAAAAAGGAGAATGTTTTGACAATATTAACTGGACTTTCAAAAATAAATTAGCGGCAGATTATGTTATTTAGCTGTAGTTTATATGAGGATAAAGTTATATAATAAAATTATACAGTTTGTGCAGATTGCTAATTAACACACCCTTATTTGCTTTTGATTAAATAATCTTTGTAGGAAAACTTGCGACGTTAGTAAAATTTCGAAAAAGTGAACGCCATCTTTGAGAAATTATATAATATACACCTGTAAAATCTATGCAATATCAATTTCTTTTCGTGACTTTTAGTTTTAAGTAGTGCAAAATATGTGAAAATATGTCGGAACGATATTTATTTACAATGGATATCAAATATTTAAATCAAACCACATGTCCAATCAAAACCAAATACAGAGAAAAGCATTCGGTATAGTCACTCTTAACCTTCAAACTACTAAATTGAACACACCAGAGAGTAGTCGGAAATTTTTAGAGTATAAGTCATATTAGATCCAGAATAAACTAGAAGTAGTATGAGCTTTTAACGTACTTGATTATTCGTAATTTATTACACTACTTTTATGAATTACTATTTCCTTTTAAAAAAACATTCTTTAAATATTTTGACAAGCAGCGCATCTTACATTGATTTACAGTCGCTCAGAATATAAATAACACTTGTATACCAATAGAATTGTAAGAAATTTTTGCAAGAAAATGCAGTTATTTGATTCAATTCCGGTTGAAGAATTCTCCGGGTACTCGGTTATTTGAATGTGTAATTAACCGGTTCTCGGAAAAAAAATTAAGAATTCTGTTGTCTTAGAAATAAACTAATTATTCAATTCCAATAGAGCAGGATATTCAAACATCGGTTTTATTTTCCGAATTTGACAATTGATTAACTACTCAATTCCGATAATAGGTTCCATTATAAATAACTTAAAGCAATTTAAAAAAAAGTTAAGGGAAATGTACACTATAACTTTTTAAACTAAAGTTTTTTTTCTGTCATGTAACATTGTGGTGATTTTAATATAATAATGTATATTTATATGTATCTTTACTATATTATGTATTTGTTCTAGCTTTAAGCTATTAATAAAGATTTATTATTATTCTGAAAATAAGTTCCGTTATCCGAAACCCAGCTCCAAAGACCTATTTCGGATATATCCTACTACTCGATTTTGGAACCGGGTACTCAGTTCTATTTTTATCGGTTATATGCAGGGCTGACAACATTAAATATTTACATTATTTGGTACTGAAAGTCTAATGTATACAGGATGATTCATCGGTCTGTTCTTTTTCAATAATTCGATTATTTTGAATATTATGGAAAAAAATTCAAAGGCAGTTTGCTATATATTAAAAACAGGGATGGGAAACGTAACGTAACGATACCCGATAACGTTATAATAACGTTTCATTTATTATTTTATTAAATAACGTAACGTAACAAATAACGATTCACTGTAACGTTTTCAAGTTTACAAATTTTACAAGATTTTTGCCGTTTGAAAGTATAATTTCCTGAAAATTTATTTCGTGTTTTATAATGAATAGATGTCACTGGTTGTCTAATTCAAAGGTTGAACACTTTATTCATAGAATAAGATAAGTATGTAAGTTTACTTAATACATTGTTTTAAATTTTAATTTTTAATGAATTTTTATTACAAACTTGAGAAAAATTATTTTATTATTGTAACGTTATAATAACGAAACAAAAATAACGTTATTATAACGTTACATAACATTATCCCATCCCTAATGTCTATAAATCTGCATAGTATAGGTTTTTCTACATATGTTCCATTTTTACACAATGGTATATAACTTTATATTTTCAAATGGAACACCCTATACATTTGTTCAAATTTGGAAAGTACATGAAATTTGCTATCCAATAGTATAAAAACAATCATATGTTATGTTATTAAAAATAAAAGGCGAATGATTTAAATATTACATTTTTATTAAATACAGTCTACAATAATATTTTTTGAATTATACATCTGATAATATTAAATTACAAGTGTAATAATAAAATATCGAATTGAAATAGGTGCAATTTTTAATTTTGTTTTTTTTTTTAATTTGAAGACTGTAATGTTAATATAATGTAAAGCAAAACCTACTGTATTTAATAAAAATGTAATATTTAAATCATTCGCCATTATATATTTTTAACAATATAACATATGATTGCTTTTATACTAGCACTTGTACTTTTCAAATCTGGATAAATATAGGTTCTTCCATTTTAAAATATAAAGTTGTATACCGTTGCGTAAAAGTAAAACATCTGTAGAGAAACCTATACTTTTAATATAAAATAAACTTCATTTAATTTTTTTCTTCCATATTTCAAATATTCGAGTTATTAACAAAAGAACAGACTGATGAAACACCCTGTATAAAAAGACTATTACTGTAAGCAATTTTTCGTTAATTTAAATTGTATTATAAACTTTGAAATTATAATCATCATACGGAGCAAAAAAGCTTTAAAATGTCTATTTCACGATGCTCTAACTCTAACTAGACAAATGAAATTTTTTAAATCAAATTAACTTTTGAAAGTTGTAAATAAAATTGTCATTAGATATTTTTCTCATGCCCAGTTTCACCGTAATTAAGTTTACGTAAAAAATTCTTGTGTGGTCTGCCATGCCTTCTTGGAAGCACTTGAAATATTTATTAATTTCATCATTTGTAAGTATTAAAATAATGGGTTACTTACGGCTGTATATCGCAGTACTGTTATGCTCTGGATCATAAGGACAAATTCCTAATGCTTCGAATTCCTTTTCTTTCTTATATGTTGCTCCCTACATAAAAAAGAGATAGTCTTATATTCTTAACCATTCACACACACGAAAACGCATAAAAAAGAACAATTCTGCATTAAAATATAATCTAAACAACGAGAAATCAACGTTTATAAAAATATTAGCACAAAATTGTTATTCTCATAATGCGTTTTTAATACATTCACTCGTATTCGCATATGAAATCGTCAACCTTCAAGTTGACTTTTCGAAAAGTGCCACCAGTCGCAAATCAAACAAAAACTTGAACAGGTGAAAGTTTTCAAGTTATTGACGAAACGAATTTCAAAATTTTAACGAAAAACAATAAAAATGTTCGCAACCTAAAAATTTCCCGTTACTGTGTCATGAAATTAGCAACGCAAACAATTTCATTCATAACGCGGACATAAATCAATTTAAAACAATAAAACTAACGAATAATTTCGGAGAAGATATATGTCAGTTCTTTTGAGTAGAATTGGGCAAGAATTTCACGCATTTTACTAGCATTTCTTTGAGTATAAACCATTCACACTATATTAACAATAATAAACTATTTCCACATATAGTCTTTAGGAATAATTGTCTATTTTTACATATTATAATAAGTTAGGTTCAATTAGGTTGCAATAAGTTTACCACAAAAAATATCTGGTCAATTATTCTAACATATGATGTATGTGTAAATAGCTTCTTCTCCAGGTTAGGTCTGTTCCTTTCTCTATTTAGTGTCCACGGTTTACTGCCGCGTCTAGACACTTCAAAGAGTTTTCACGTAACGTCAAAATAGTAGCGTGAACGTTATTCGGTGCATCAAAATATATAGTTTATTTTATCAGTAAACATAGGTTATATCATTACCATAGTTACAGTATAAAATGATTGACAGCAATGTATTAAAGCGTTTATTTTATAAGTAAACATAGGGATAATTACCATAGACTAAAATAAATATTAAATTATGAATTAAAGAAATGAGAAATTATTTATTTATATCTACACTTAAGAACTACATTAAACTAGTCAGGAATTTTTATTTTAACTTATCAAATGCTCAAAATTGGCACCGTTAACTTCTACACAATACTCAATATCCTAAACAATTATAAAAAGAATTAATAGCTTTCGTTATTTGCTGGGGAGTAATATTTTGTGAAGCTGCACTAATTCTGTTTTTAATTGTTCAATGTTCATTCTCTCACATTGTACACATTTTTTGTGTCCTCAAAGAATAAAAATATTTAGTGCAAGCCATCCGTAACTTAATTCATATTTGAATTATACCATGTTATTATCTACACTTTGTCTTCAATTTTATAAAAAACCATTTTGAAATATGACAGTTTGACGAGTCTGACTACTATTCCCTATGTTTACTCATAAAATAAACGCTTCAATACATTGCTGTCATTTTGTAACTGGTAATGAAACTATTCTATGTTTACTGATAAAATAAATCATGTGTATTACATTTGTATTAAAAACAGTAGGCATTGCACAAAATGAATGAATTAAATATTTCATCTATTTAAATCCGATATTTGATTATTACACCTGTTATTTAATAAAAATGTAATATTTTAATCATTCGCCATTGTATTTTTTAATAATATAACATAGGATTGTTTTTATACTATTGGATAGTAAATTTTATGTACTTTTAAAATTTCAATAAATATATAGGCGTTCCATTTGAAAATATAACGTCACATAACATTGCGTAAAATTGGAAATCATCCTATATAGACAAATAAAACATATTTTGATGTAGTACAAACTACAGAATAACGTTCACGTTACGTTATGTCCATTTTAATGTCAAATATAAAGTAGTTTTCCAATAAGGCGAAAAAAATGAACTGTAGATGGCCGGTCGGACGACGACATTTGGGCGTTATTTTGTGTAGTAAAATGGTAATATGATTTGTTATTTTTTACTTCAAAGGACATCGAAACGATTTATTGCAAAATATCATGTATATTCGTTAAGTGAAAACTCTTTTATGGACGCGTCACTAAACCGTAAATGCAAAGTAGCGAAATGAACAGATCTATTAATTCAAACAAAAAAATAGTTCCTACCACTAATGAATAATGTCGGCAAAGGGGTTTATACGAATTAGTGCCGCATATTAGTAACAATTCAGGTGACAATTTTACTAAAATGCGAATATAATTTTGGCAGTCATCTTCCCCTTTTCCTTTTACCATACAAAGTTCTCTGTGAGCTCCTGACGAAGGCCATTCTATCCTCTAAAATTCAATTCAAATCGTGTGAAATGTATTCTACTGATTATGTATTCCAAGGTAAAGCAATACATTCATTTTTTCTTTGCTACTAGAGTCAAATTGCTAATTTCGACAGGAAATAACATTGTCATTGAAAATTCATTCATTAAGTCGTATTAATTATAATTTGTAATGTATATAGATTACAGTTTCCTGAAAACTGGGTTGACGCGAAGTTTTCATTCATGATTTTCAATTTTCCTTCATATTATTTTAATAATAAATGCTCAATGTTAAACACAACGTTCGATCGTCCATATTCATACAATATTTGGTAGTGTACGTGTAAATTTAAAATAAAGTTCTAACTCAATTAATTTTCGTTTATAATGACAATGTTCGTGGATACAAAAATAGTTGACTCATCCTTTAACATTTAATAATTATGAAAGTACATATAGTATCGTCGATCTCTAGTTCTTGGAAAATGACGGTGGTTTATTCACGATAAAAAAGAATATTATTATGGGAATTACAAGTATTACCATAAGGTATTACCAGGTAGGGGCGTAAACTACGTGGGTGCACGACGCACGTGCACCCACAGAAAGTAAAAGTGTGGGTGCACGGCACCCAAAGTGATTTTACTCTAATATTTTAATAATATTTCATACATTGTAATAATATGTCGATCAATTAAAAATGAGTTGTCAATCTTCTCAAGTTCTTTAAGAGTAAAATACTACTATTAAACCGAACATACGTATACAGGATGGTGACCGGCACAGCCGAACATAGGGCTTTAACATGTAAAATCAGACTTTCCGAATTTCCTGCTTCCCTAATTATTTTAGATAAAAAAGCTTCAAATAATAAATTCTACATCTGAATCAATAAACAAAATTAATTTTGTGTGCCTTGTAACGGCAAAAATTAGGTATGAAAATGTCGAAAAGCACCCCAAAAATAGCTATAGCCATGGAATTAAAACAAAAAATTAACAAATGTTAACGATTAATCTGTCAAGCTAGGTTAATTTATTTTTATTATTATTTGTAATTTCTGTTCAAGTGAAATTAAATTAACAGATAATTGTTAAATGTAGCAGAAATTAGAAATAATACCTAACAAAAATAAATTTATTTATTTATTTTGTCTCAATTCCATGGCTATTGCTATTTTTGAGGTGATTTTCGACATTTTCATACCTAATTTCTGCCGTTACAAGGCACACATTTTTGTTTATTGATTCAGATGCAGAATTTTATGCTCTACAACTTTTATTTGAAGCATTTTTACCTAAAATAATTAGGGAGGCAGGAAATCAGGAGTCTGATTTTACATATTAAAGTTCTATGTTCGGCCGGTCACCACCCTGTATGTTAATAGTTTTTTTTTTGCACGATCACATGTTTTTTCATGTTTACCGATAGGATTTTCAAGGCAATAGGTTTTATTAACAAATTACTGATCGGTAAATGTTTGTGATTACTTACCGATCAGGAAGCGAGGCGGAAGTAAATCAAAACAACGATTAAAGCTTACTTTAAAAAGACAACTATAAATTTTTAAAATGTCAAAATAATTTTCAAACCTTATTGTTTTAAATTTTGTGCGTCGATCGTGCAAAAAACGTATTATAATAAGCATTGCGGTCAGTACGTGCTCTTCTACCGGTAATAGATGTATTGATGTCCAAAATCATCCTAGATCAATAGGAAGCACGTACTATGCTCTTAATATTTAAATAACTATAGGATATTGCGATAAAAAATTTGACAATCTATAAACAATTGTTACTGCCATTAAAAATTAGTTGTTGGACATTTGGATAGATTGCTAGATGAAATTTATATTAAAAATTGCAGGGTGCCGTTCATTCATATTTTTTTTCTGGCTAAACCGTTACAGATATCACAACTTACTCAGAGACAGAAAAGTTTACTATTAAATGTATTTTTCTAGAAAACAATAATTTTACGTTACTAACGTTGTCCTAACAACAAATTTCATTTAACTCGAACAAAGTGTTCTACAAAATTAATTAATTGTCATTGTTACTGTATTACTTGCATTTATAAAAACAGATACTCTTATTTAAAATAAAAATACACTCACAGTCAAAATTAAAAGTTTACGTCTCTGTTACTCTGTGCTTGAAAATTGTAAATAATTTTCAAGATTCGGTCGGAATCGAACCCTTGGATTAGAAAATTAAGATTTATTTCAATAATTAATTAAAATGCTTCATTTCAAATTTCAACACCAGTTTCTTCTTCTTTCGTGTTTCTTTTTATTTTGGGAAAATTTAGTTGATGCGAAGGACCTTAACACTTTTAAAAAGTATTTAAAGTTCATCTGCGAGGCGACGAGACAGACTGTAACACATTTACTAGCCAGACAGTTTGAATTTAGTGGATCTATTTTTGTACGAGAAACATCATCAAACAGCACTGTCTGTTCATTCAGTTATTTGACAATGTTAGAAATACAGAAATAGTAACTCTAATTTCAACTGCACATGCAATGTGCTTTAAACATGAATGCTGCATTAAACACATAAATTGTTTCTACGAAGATTAAGAGGTCTTCAAATTATACTTTCTACATAAATCATTTTTCAAAGAGCAACATTTTTTGAAAACACGAAAGAAAATAATATACGAGTATCACGCTATAGTTATTGTGAATAAGAAATTCAGGTAGACCATGAAAAACAAAATTCACATCATTTTAAACAGGGGAATTAATTTTCTTTAATAACGCTAGTAGCAAAAAAAATGTATTTGTATACTTCAAAATTTAGTATTTCCTTTTCATACCTTGTTTTTGTTTTCTGATAGGTCAATTAAACTAAGATTATATACAGTGTTTCTAAAACAAAATAACAGTTAATACCATTTTTAAGGAAATGGTATGATTGGTATCTACCTGGCACCGATGGTAACATAATTTTCATCTTGATATAATATTGTAAAGTGATCTGAGAAAGTTAAATTTGCTGTAAATCTAATTCCATGTTCGTCGCTCTGTTTCAATTTAGATTTAGTATCGGGTAGCCAAGCATTTACTTGGAGCACTAGCAAAAGTAACGGGATACGAGCGATATAAATTGACCAAGCAATCATGGTGCAAGCAGTTGCTCAAAGCAACTTTTTTAAGTCATTTCCACATGTGTACAGCATCTAAAATTAAATTTTACTTGTTTATTTACTTTAAAAGTAGCTACTTTCTACACTATCATAAATAATGCCACTATTCTTAGTCTACACTATTTTTAATTGTAACTTAATATTCGACAACTATGGTACAACCATGAGCGCTGTTAACCCAAAATCCAAGGGGGGCAAACATGAAATATTAGAAAAAATTCAAAAAGAAATTACTCGTATTATGTCCCTGAACTCTTTATTTTGTGCACTTACATTTTGCATACGAATACATATTAAATTAAATAATTGTGGGTAATTTCTCGATTGTGGTGTGGATTAGGTGTTAACAATTACTCGAAAGTTCAGTCAAACAGCATTCTTACTATATCAACGTTACGGTGCACCCTTACACCTTCTTCAGGGTCTTCTTGAAATGAAACATATCAGGGATGATTGCAGTAACATCAATGCAAGAACTGATATTCAAGGACTTAACAGTGTATATTTTGGTGTATTGGAAAAGTTCAAAAAGGAAAAGGCAAATTTCAGGCCAAACTAAGTTTCATTATTTTTCTTAGATTTTATTTAAATTCCTACAACTTACTACATTATTATTGGTGTACAGAGTACAGACGACCAATAGGAGTTCGTATCAATGATATCACCCGAATCCTTACACAGGATATTTCCGGCTATTTTCCATATTATTCGGTTTTCGTTTTTAAAGCAAATGGATGTTATGATCTTTGAATTTTTTGTACGATGTTTAATTAATTAACTGAATGTTTTGTACGAATGTATTTTGTGTACATGAATTGTAACAATCTGTAAAATCTTACTGTAAATGTGATAATGTCCATGTTATTCTGTATGTATTACATTTTTGTTGTATAATTGTTGTAGACCCTGAAGAAGGTGCAAGGGTACACTAAAACGTTGGTATAGTAAGAATAAATGCTGTTTGACTGAACTTTCGAGTAATTGTTAACACCTAATTAAATTAAATATTCATATACCACCTGTAATGAGATATACCAAATATAGAACAAAGTAAGAGAAAAAATAGTGGTTGAACTTAACTTCTAGGGAGGGGAAAGTGCCCCCCTTGCCACCCCCCTAAACGGCGCCCATGGGTACAACAATTTACAGAATGTTTGGTATAAAAGTAGAGTTATTAATTTTGAAAAAAATAATGTAAAGGCTTCCTAAGAGGACTGACTTTACAGAAGCTATATGGGTAAACTATTTTTAGCATAAACTGTTCTTAATGCTGAAAGTCTACCTATTTTATATTTATTTTTTATTTATTACTGAAGGACATGAATGCATTTTTATATAAATATGCTATTCTTAAACTTTTAGATTCTCATATAAGCCTAGTTCACACGAGAGAACTTAAAAGCAAAGTTTCCCAAAGAAAAATAATTAAATAATGGGATGAGCATTTTATAATTAAGATTGTAAACGATAGTTTGAAAAAATCTTTACTGTTAAATTGTATGCATTCATGTCCCCATACTACACACATCTACAAAGGATTTAAATAGCTGTGAATTAAATTAAAACTAATGCAGTTCGAATTACAAAATAAAACCTAATTAAATAACGCTTCCCTCCAGTAACATCATTATAGTAGTAGTATGATACGTGACACACAAAATGTAGGTCTTAAAATTTTAATAAAATAATTATATTATACATATGTAAAGAGAATTTTACAGTAATTTACGCAAAATAATACGGTATATGTTCCATGCAAAGTTTAAAATACTTTCCGAGTCCTCCAGACTTTTAAATTTGTCAAATCCAATGTCAAATATTCAAAATGTATGTAGTCCTTGACAAGAACTTGTTTTCAAATGCTTTATTTTTTACGCATTGATTTTGGTTAATAACTCTTAGCCTTTCTTATTACAAAGTTCAAACTAATCAATGTTGATAGATTAAGAAACAATTTTATTTACTGCTAACATCTTAATTCTTTAGTTTGAACGTCATCATATGAACAAAAATAATTGAAATTGGTTTTTAATAAATTTAAATATGATAAAAAATGATGATTTATAGCGTTCAGAAGAAGATCGTCACGACTTAGAACTATATTGAATATTTTTTTATTAACATTGAAAATTTATTGTTGATTTTAAATCACTCATTCCCAAAATTACATGAAAACATTGGTTGTTCTTTAAATTGTTTTAAATTATTTCTTCTTGAGCACGAATTCCTTCTGTTTTACTGTCAATTTTACTTTAATTCCATGTAAGTTTTGGAAGGGAACTACAGTTTCCAATGTTTCCTGAACCATTAAACACGGTATTTTTTTAGGTTAATACATAGTTGGTGATTTGCTGAATGCGTGATTTGAAATTGAACTTAAAACTCCCGACCTTTTCTTATTCTTGCTAAGCGAATGTGCGAGTTTGGCGTTTAGCTATTGCTATTGTGCGCGTTTTCAGAAGTGTAGGTTTATTGTTGACTAAATGTTTTTTCCAATGAACTCCGCGTCACAACTGACAGGAAATTCCATTTAACAACGGTTATAATCACCGACATAACACAGATTGAATTTTATCTTTATTTGATTTGGCTCATCCCTAATGACGGCTTACCTATCTAATCTAATAATTTCCCCCAGTTTCCATATCATTAAATGTAATTACATCAATGATAATGAAGTGATATTAATTTTAGACGCACGAACTTGAAAACATGGCGTTATTAATATCGTTTTAAATGACTTGTTTATTCTTTCTAAAAATAAGTTTGGTTTCTTTTCTTTGGGATATTACCAAGAACATGGCCATTGTTTCTAAAATTTCAATAACTTAAAATATTGCTTTATGCGAATAGTAAAGCACTATTAACAATAGTGAACTGCTAAAAGATACAAGAAATTTTTAAAAAATGTCAAATATGAATTTTAAACCTCGTTATCTTCTCTTTAACCGTGTCAGATTGGCGTACAAAAATGAGAAATAAACAATCTACAGATGTGTTTTGTAAATAAAGCTAATGCATAGTTTTTATTAATGAAAAACCATTTCATTCAAAACCTTAGCAAAACAGAATTAATATACTGCGTTTTATACAAATGATTTACATTTAAAATTAACCTAAAATTACTTTTAAATTTCCATAATGTTGACAGATATGTTAAAATAAAAATTCTGTATAATTTCTCCGTAAAATCTCCTACAAACATAAGTTATATTTTAAATTATTCAGCGAAAAGTGATTTTGATATAAATAGTGTGTAAAATATTTACATTCATGTAGTAAGCGTCTACAACTTTCATATTTAAAAGCAAAATGTTCTATTTATCAGTATTTTGCTGCCTACTCAAGCAAAAACAAAAACAACGATTGGCATTTTATAATGATACTAATTATCAGTCGTAATATGATATCTGCAACATTGCGAAAAAAAGTATCTGCGCTTTGGGAAAATAAACAAGCTTATTCTCGGATATCAGGAAGTAAGAAATATTTTTTTACTTATATGTACTTATAAAATAAATATGATCTATTTGATTAACAAAAAATAACATAATTTTTGACAGATCAAAAACAAATAACTTATTGTTCTGTCCTTCTGTCCATCAATTTTATTTAATTTGAATGTATGTTGATTAAAGATTATTGAGTAATAAATTTCATGAGAAACCAACCATGTTTATATAGTTTTCTTTGCAGCCTGCAGTATTATTACATAAGAATACAGCATTTTCAAGCGATTTCTAATCTGTCATAGAAAAACTCCGTAGATTTTAAATAACAAGGAACTCTTAATAATAATTAAATTATCAACTGTGCGTTTTTCTCACACAGATCTTCAAAAGTAGATCAACAAGTGCTGTGGAAATTAATTCGTAACAAAAGCAAGTTTATGAAACTGGAGCTATTGTAGTTTATATTTTTAATCTAGTATCATGAGAAAATGTTGGACAAAAATGGCGACTACTGCGGAAAATCTGAACATCTACAGGATATGCATGAGATCAAGAATAAGTTTATTTTGCAAATAATAAGCTTCCGGCTTACGTTGTAATTACGAATGCATTTTATCCGTAGGATGCAATTTTGAAAAACTACGTAACTAACTTATAATAGATCGTTTCGTCGTCTCAGTTCTTGAACTTGGAATAAAAACTGAATTAATAACTGTTTTTTTCTAGAAATCTAATAATTTTACTTAACATGTTATTCTTTCAACAGACGTAACAAGAATTAGTTACGCCAAAAATTATAACAATTAAAAAGTTCTTTTTCTATTTTAACATATTTTTAGATATGACAAATTTACATATCGATATTTTTAAATATTTGTTTTCTTGTTCTTTCAGAACAAAAGAAATGTTTATGTACTAAGTTCAGTAATTTGCAAATATTTAAATAACAAAAAACGCTTTTCCTGTTAAACTTATTGAAAAATATTTACAGAAATTTTGAACGTCACATACTTATTCACTCTTTTTTACCTTCCGTCACCTTTAGGTAAAGAAGGTATTATCTTTGGTCAAAAAAAAAAAAACAATGGTGTGTTTTTAGTGAATAAGCATGTTTTAGGTCCCTATAATACGATTTTACCATTTTTACGATGATGTCTGTATGTATGTGTGTATGTGACGAAAGTTTCGGATCGCATAACTTCAATATCACGATTCCAAAAATTATATTTTTTTCGTATTCTTCAAGTTTACATCCAGAAGAACAACTGATTAGATTTGGTTATAATTGGTGAACCGGAAGTAGCCTCATTTGAAGATTTAACAGTTAAATTTGATTTATTGACATTTATCGTTATTATAAATTAAAGAATATATTATTCTCTATACGATTTGATTGCATTTTATACTTCATATTCAATAGATATAGAGTTAAAGAATTTTAAAGAAATTAAATTTTATAAATCAGCCAGCTATGCTAAACATGGAAACTACTAATATATTCATATAATTCAAATTGACAGATGTCAGTATAAATAAAAAGTAAATTAATGTGGCAGAGATGAGGAAGTTGAAGTAGATGTTGGGGAAGACACGGAAAGATAGGTAAATAACTCTAGTGTTACAAGTTTTTAGAAAGATACAAGCGAGATGATTACATTGGTTATTGGATATTTTTTCAATGCCCCTTCAGAAAATTTACTGTAATCTACATAATCTCACAGGTTCGGCAAAGAAATCGCTTACGCTTAACAAAAATTGCTTAATGCTTGTAAGATTTTTACAAAAGACGAAGCTTGGATATTTTCTCTCTATTTGTGACACTTTGTCAACAGCATATACCCATGAAAAATCGGAAATACCTTAAGAGTTCAAATTTATAAATTTGTCGGCTGAAAGAAAATCATATTATGGATTTAATAAAAAAGAAATTGATAAATCTATAAATAGAGATAAATCATATCCGACGGATTTCGTTTTCGCTGAAAGCCCATTACTATTTCCTGCGATGAAAATCAAATAAAATGTATATTCTTAATAAGGAAGTCCAACTATGTACAGCACTCATGAAACTAGAGACAGTGTTCTATTTTGAAGTATGGTGGTTATAAATTTAAGTCTTTGTATTCGTAAATGAGGACAGTTTTATGTGTTATATTTTAACTCCTAAAATCTTGTTTCGAAATAAATCACTTTGGGACTGAAAATATTTTAGTCGATTAAATTTGTTGAGCGTTACTGCCCCTCAAAGCCCCCCTTTTAACCCTGAGGCCACCATCGCCCCCTTGGATGTATCCAGCGCTCAAAAGGGGACGATATCGCCTTCTTTGAGAATCACTGATTTAAATCATTATTTAAGAGGAAAGACTACCCGTATACATGAAGCGAATATTCAAACAAATTGTTCCTGTACTAGACCTATTAACATTTTTTTTAAATCAACACTATACATACTTCTGAACCTGCATTTAAAAAAAAAGTATTATTGAAATCTACTAGTATTTGACTTTGATTTTAAACGAGAAATGTTACTGAATTTTGTTTTTCCCAATAAAAACAAAGTCCAATATTAATAGATTTCAATAATTATTTAAGATGCAGGTTATTAATTTATTTAAATTTTCGCTTCATATTTCAGTACAGGGTTAACTTATATTTTTCTTAGAAAAGAATATTATTTTTAAGTTTTATTTATTCTGGAATATTTAAAAATACAAAATTAATCTAAGTCTAATATTTATTTTCTTAATACTTCCTCCTTTATTTGTAAATTGTCAAAGTTATTGACAATAAAAACAAGTATATATGATATGAATACCATTTCCGTCAAACACGTACAACAATATTTACAAGTTTGATTTCCTCTATTTTTTCTTTTCTTTAATTAAAGTACATTCAACTTCAAAAAATAGATAAAAAATTAATACTTACAAGTTTTTATATAGTATGATTATATACCTATTGTTAACTAATTTTAGAAAATAGTATTATTTCGCGAAACTCAAATGGAATTTAAGAAAATTTATTAGTGGCAAGTGTTTGTACTGCAGAAAATCAAATGTTTTATAAACATTATCGTATGTTTTCACCATACAACTATAAAATTCAATTAATTTATGAGGCCATTATCAAAATTACTAAACACTATTTATCATTATGACAGAAATGTCAAATAGAAAAAAATTACAGGGAAGTATTTGCAATTTGTAAATAAACGTATTTTTTTTTCATATACTTGCATAAGTAACTTTTTTAAAACGATTTGGCGGGGTCACGCTAGAATTATTGAAAATAATAAAATCAGGTAGACAAAATTTGCACATCATTTTGGCAAAAACAACCATAGTCCACATATTGTAAATATGAGATACATTAGCCACATCTACTTTCAAGAATGCTAAATAGTTTGGTAAAACTGTTTCTTGCAAAAAGTTTATTAGTCACCATAATTATTACATTTTAAATTTTGAGGGTTTCTACGAAAACATTTATTATGTAATTGCTCATTAATATTTATTTTTCTATTAGTTAACACCCAGTAAATAATTTTCTAATATTTAAACATGATCCTGAGTTCAATTAGAAGTTACAGAAAAAAAGTAAGGAAGCTAAAAAGTTGGCACCCCCATGTAGGAATTAAGAAAAAAATACCTATTGCATAATTTTGCCCAAGTTATGCCCAGTTTTGCCCAACTCTTTTTTTTTTGGGGGCATAACCCATGAGTCAATTGTCGATTTTCTAGAGTGTGGCACTCCCATAAACGAAAAACTTGGGCAAAATTATGGCTTACTTCATTTTATCGAATTCGCTTATGGGGGTTCCACACCATAGATATTCCAGTATTGACTCACTGGTTAAGGGGGGCAAAATAAAACATGTGTTGGGCAACCCTGGGCATAACTTAGGTTAGGATAGGTTAGGCTAGGTTAGATTAGGTTAAGTTAGGTTTGGTAGATTATTCGCCTATGGAGATGCCACACCATAGAAAACAGATTTTTGACTCATGGGTTATGGGGGGCTGAGCAAAAAAATAAGAGTTGGGCAAAACTGGACGTAACTTGGGCAAAATTATGCAAAAAAAAATTTTTATAAAGTTTATTCTTTAATTGTCAAATTAAAAAATGAACTAAGGTTGTTTTTGATACAAGATTCTCAATTATTTATCCATTTGAAATGAACAAAACAAAATTCTTAAACAAATGAACTATGAGTCTTATTTTGAATAATTACTCGCGCAACCCTCGTATATGCGTAATATGAGTGGCATATTTCACAGAATTAACAATTCACCCTACCTACCTATGTATGTATGACTGAATACTTATATTTAATGATGTGTTTTCAGAAGAGTAAATAATTTCAAATGAAACATACAAAAATTACGTTCTGATTTCTCAGTATATAACGTTAGTCATAATAATCAACTTGTAATTGTATTTGTTTTAAAACTCGTACAGGTAACATTGCATATTTTTAGCAAGGAAAACAATTCTTGGATTGTATTCATTAGAAAAATGAATTCTGCAAAGTATTGTAATGTTTAACAATTTTAAATCAATATTGAATCTTCCGAGAAGTGATTATAATTAAATAAACACGTATTTTTTGCGATTTAACAACTCGTTAGCGATTTGGAGTAAAAAATGCGAAATTATCCTTGTTCATAATAACAATTACTCACTTCAATCAAGACATAATTAAACTTTGTTACGTATAAGATGTGTCGACATGCAGTCTAGATATTACAGAATGTAATTATAAGAATCCTACGCACGTTTTTTTTGTAAGAAAAAAATCTTAATTCCTGTGTACAACAAAAAGTATCCTTGATTTTTATGAGTTCAATTTGAATTTGTAATAAGAGAAACGACTAAGATTTGTATATCGTTTCTTCTAAAGTTTAAATCGATGAACTTCTAGGAACTGAAGGAAAAGTCCAAATTTACATGTGAAACTTAATAAATGCATTGACATAGAAAAACTATTGTGAAATTTGTTTATTATCATGCCTTTTACTTATATTGGGTGCGACGTCTTAATCTTTAAATATTTAATTAAATATGTCATAACGTCTACATATTTTTAAGAGATACAAGTGTGTACTTAATCTCAAGAATATTAAATTATAAACACAGCGTACGACTAAGTACATCACTAAAATATTCCGGGTGATGACAATTAAGGGTGAATATAAATATTTAACATTGATTTTAGTTTTATGCAATTTCCTGCTCTCCTGTTCATTTTATGACAATGTTGTTCATAATTAAATATTTCATACAAAACAGTTTTTACATTTTTTATTATTTGATTCGTAGAAATTGGCTTAATAGATCAAGGAGAATTTTAAATAAACGGAGAAATTGTGAAAAATTCATGGACTTCATTTGGATTTGAACCCAGGGAAGTCAACGAATATTCAATTTCTGTTTGGAATAAATTAATAGCTTATGGGTAGAGCGTCCAATAGACAGGAAGACCTGGGTTCCAATCCCAGCGAGGTCCATGAATTTTGCACAATTTCTTTCTTCGTTTATTTAAAAATCTCTTTGATTTATTAAGCCCATTTCTATGAGTTAAACATTTAGGAAAGATCACAAGTTTTACCCAGATTTGTTCTTAGAAAGATAAGAACAATAATATCTATAACTTATCTATTGTTTCCACTTTGCACAAAAGATATTTAACTTCTTATATAATCAGATAAACATAATATATTGATAATGGTTACCAAAGTTTTATTTTTATGCAAATATATGGTACTATTTTTGAAAATTTTGCGCTGTATAAATTGTGTTTACATAAGTTACAAAAGTTGACAGTATCAGGAAAGCAGCATTCGGAAATGTATTCTCTGTTTTGTAACGTAGAAAAGTTATCTTAAAAAATAAATTTCCTTGAGTTTGTTTGTTTAAAGTGTTTACTCCTTACACAGCGAAAAAAATGTTTGAAGTGTATTTAAAACAAACTGATAGTAATATTGTAAAAGAAAAAAACATTTGTTAAGTGGTTGTAATAGACACTTAAGTCTGGGAATGGAACATTCGAACATTGTCATTTCGAAATGAAGAAAAAGTGTCTTTGTAAACAGGAGACCAACCTTAAAGTCCTCTCATTTAGATGCAAAAGTGACTTTTACATAGAGACTAGTACACTTGTCCTTGAACACGCCATATTCTTAGCCACTACTGTACAAAGCGAACACATAGGTAATCATTTTTCTCGCTGTTTTAAGATTTGCTGATAAAAATGCTAATACAGCAGAATTTCCCCTGATCACAGGTTAGTCGAGCTATAGAAAGCCGCCATCGGAAGTCTCTAGTCGAAAGTACAGTTTAGTTTTACTGGAAGACAACAGCTACAACGACAACGAGTATCTATCTGCATCTACCTCATGCAAGTAGGTAAAAATGAAAGTTTATTTTGGTGTTGCAAGTGCGCGTATCGTGTATGACAGCGAACGTAAACGTAAGCTACAGCTACAGGTGAACCCGATTCGATAAGATTTTGTATTTGTGATCACGAGGACATCGCATTTTGATCAGTGCGTTGGTGCGTTTACGTGTGTGGATTGAATTGAATACTGAGTAGAGTTGCTTTGAGGAGTGTTCAACTAGCCTTTCTATATGTCAAGCACTTGTCTCCGATCTTATACTTCATACATACTAAGTCTTTGTACTCAACTGCAATACACATACATGTATACAGTTATACGTTTCAAACGTTTACGTAGCTACTAGTAACTACCTACGCTAACTCTAAACTAATATATAAATATAATGCATTATTCATGCATTAGACGCTTTTCCATTCTGAAACTAATTAAAACTTATTTACCGCTATACAATCGATTTGAAACTGAAATCTCAGTCAAGTTTCGTATTGTAAACTTTGCATGGATTTTATTTTGATACTTGGAGGGAAACTAAGCGAAACATTTTCGCCAACTTAAATTTGTATCTGTTTCTAGCTACTGTTAACTGTAAATAAAAACTATTTTGACAGCGATATAAATATTTAAAGTTCAGTGCGATGTTTACTTACCAATCGCTCCACAAGTATCAACAAAAAATTGATGTTTGTTTAAGACAAACATATAAAACAATTTGGAAAAGACACATTCACAGATTATTAGCGCGCTGCAACATTCATCTAGTCTATGTCTCCACTCAACTCTCGAGGCACGGCTAAGAAACTTCTTTCTTCAACTATTAAACTTCCCCAAACTAGTCACAAACAACACACAAATTTTGAGAACACAGACACAAGTGTATTGAGCGCGTTACAAACACAAAATCAGTAAATGCTCACTGAAAACATCAAGTTTGAAAATAAAAATAAAGGAAGTGAATGAATCGCTGCAACACATAAACTCGCTAGCAAAGCAAGCTAAACAGGCTGGCAAGCTGCTAAGCAGTGTGTTGACCATGAGTCCGAACAGTTAACTGTAAGTTCGGTTAAACTCGGCTGCAACTTTCATAATCCGAAACATAATGAGCGTGGAAGCTCCCCTCACGTCTCTTTCGTTTCGCCAGGCGACTAGGCACAGGCACTAGGCGAGTGCCCCCATGTGCCCGCTTCACTCCACTTTTGATATTTATGTTGTATGTCACCGTTGCCGTGCCGTAAGTCCGTAGTCCTACCGCCGTACCACGTACGCTCTCAGCCGTGCCATAGACTCTTTGACTACCTGTAACTTCTTTTAAGACCGGTTCGGGTTCACCAACATCGTCGCTCAGCGACTAAACTGCCTCAGGCTACCGACCATGACAACTTTCTTATTACTGCATAACACCTATTTTAAATGTTCAATTCGAAAAATAGCAATTCGTCACTTGATTTGCCGTTCACTCAATCCTACAAATTTGTTTTCGACAGAATCACGTTTCACTTGTCAGTTGTCAATCATTCTCTTGCTGTTTGTGGTCTATTCTTTCCACAATGGATCTAATGAAGATTTCCTGTTTAACCCGATGTTTATTCTTATCTTTACGCATTATATAACACGTGATAATCCTGTCACTTCAACATATTTCTGAATAGTAAATACTAGGAAATTCTGACACATCTTTTTACCACATTTGAGTTGGTATCAACTTTTTTTATCTTTTTCGCACCTTGCGGTATAAACACACGTAAATATTTATCAGAGAGGTAAACTGAAAAAATACTTAAACTTAAGTTATTGGTGTACACAGGGTGTTCAGGGTCAAACGCCCAGAGTACTTTTTTTGTTTACCAAAGAGAATAAATATATATTTTCAAGGTTCTCATATATTAGTATATTGTATATAATATTTACCCAATAGCTATATGAACTATGATATTAACGGGTTTTAATTGACAGACTATTATATTGATTTAAAACTGCTAGTTGCAGGTAGTGTAACACATTCGCTCAATCTCTATTTAAATTTATGAGTATATATCATGGGCCTTTAAAGAGGGACGGGCATATATAAACAGCTTCAACCCTAATTATACAATACTGGTTTATGACGCATCTTAAAACTTTTAAACTAATCATTTGTAATTGTTATCCTATTTATCAATGCTTTATATTTTTAGGATCCTTGAAACTTGAAACCAGGGATCCTTTGAAAATAATAAAAACAAGTCGCACTGAAAACTTGACATACTATTGGGATAAGGGTTGTTTCATGGCTGGGTAGCTGATGAAATGAAAAATTTTCTGGGATTCATTCACATTTATTACTTCAGTCTGGACAGTTTCGACCCCACATGGGTCTTCGTTAGGAGATGAAAATTGCTATAAATGTACTGTACATTTATGTGTATAATACAGGGTGAATCTGGGAAGACGACCCCCCCCTTAACTTCTTTATTGTAATAGAAAAAATGCCTCGTATTAAAGTTTTATTATTTTAAATATACTATCTGATGGCAGACGACTATTTTTTAAATAGCAACCTATAATTATTTTACTGAAATATAAACCGCCATTTTTTTGTCTTTTCAACGATGTATTTTAAAAAATTGTGAAAATAAACAAAATGTAACAATGTTAAATAATTAAATTAATATCAACAATATATACATTTGTTTGTTACTTATTATTTACTTATTTATTTATTGATTTGTTATTTATTTTCACATAGCCACCTAGAATATTTGAATAAAAAATGTATCTCATGTATAGGTACCTAAACTATTTTATTTTCCTTGAATTTTTTCAAATGCATTAAAAATAATTAATACATCGTTGAAAAGACAAAAAAATGGCGGTTTATATTTTAGTAAAATAATTATAGGTTGCTATTTAAAAAATAAAAGCTGATAGTTGTATCTTGTAAAAAATATCTGTATCTGCCATCAAATAGTATATTTAAAATAATAAATTTGCAATTTTGCAATAAGCAATTTTTCCTATTACTTATAATAAAAAAGTAAAAAGGGGGGGGGACATCTTCCTAGACTCATTAAAAATGCAGGATTTTTTATTAAACATGGAAAGTCTTTATAGAAATGTAATTGTTTAAGTCGCAAAACGTATAAAAATATTTTTAAAATGTGAAAAAAACGATGTGTCACACCCTAACGGACCACAGACTTATATTTTTATAAAGACTTTTTGCATGTTTAATTAAGCACAGTACATTTATAGCAATTTTCATCTTCTGACGAAGACCCATGTGGGGTCGAAACTGCCTAGTCGAGACTGAAATAATAAATGTGGCTGAATCCCAGAAACTTTTTCATTTCATACCTACTTTTGTTTCATTTTATAAAAAAAGACACTAATATATTTATTTACATTTTGCAGATAATCAGCTACTAGTAAAGACTGTTTAAACAATTTAGGTAATCTTTTGATAATTACATTTTTTTATCAGCGATATTATATCGCGTTACACATGACAAAAAGAAGCGAGCTCTCTCTTTAAAGGTATCAGTTTTCAGAAATGAAAAAAGCGTGGAATAAAGTAGTTGAGCCAATAAGAAACCTTTCAGCGACAGTTCTCATACGAACAAAACGTATAACGTCGTCAGTTTGTGTTAGAAAACAGAGGGTTCTTAAATATTTGCATACATGTCTTTCGTGCGGTGAGTAACTCATGAATTTTGTTTCTAATTAGTGATTCACTCTACTTTAGTCACGATACACCTGTTAATTTACAGCAAAATATATTTTCATGAAAACATTGATTATTTTTATATAATTCTAATAAAACAAACTGATTGTCATGAAATTAAATAATTTTTGATATATTATATCACCAATTATTTAAATTGTTATATATTGAATATGGCCTACTTATTTAAATACAAATCTATTCATCAAAACAATCATTTAATTATCTATTTCACGAAATGTGTAACGTTTGTTTTCCCGATGAAAATACTTTTTTAAAAGATCTTAACAATTCCAATTCTGATGAAGACAGCGATGACAGCATTTCTGAAATTACAGTGTGTCGCAATCAAAGGTATTTAATTCCATTTCGTACAAAAATGAGTCACGCCGAAAACAATTCGGTTGATGGAGAATTAAACCCTTTATTAAACGCAAAATCAGAGTCTTTAACTTTTTTTCAAAGAGCTGCCTATGGATTTGGCCATGTTTTCAACGATCTCTGTGCCGCTATGTGGTTCTCATATCTTCTATTTTATCTACAAATTGTTTTACAAATGGAATCAGCGACTGCTGGGTTTCTACTCATGATAGGTAAGAAAAAAAATCATAATGATGGAGACGCTTTTATCAAAAACAACCTTAATCGTAATTTTTATTTCTAGGGCAAGTTTCCGACGCCTTGGCCACCCCTGTGGCAGGCTGGGCGGTGGACAGATTTGGCACCCGAGTTTTATGGCATTTCACAGGTAAATTTACCTCATTTATCAAATTTACCACCGAGACCATAAAAATTTAACAAGCTTATTATCTTTTTAAGTATATATATTCAAATTAAATGTAAATACGAATAAATTTTCGGTTTGTTACACTAATTATTTGTAGCCTGGATAATCGCCCTAGTAAAATTTATGGAACGTCTATGTTTACACTCTTTTAGGTACTTTAATGGTAGTAGTAAGTTTCCCCCTTGTGTTCACCGCATGCAATTTTTGTTCGGAGGAGAATGAAAATCAAAAGCATTTCTACCATGTGGTAGTAATAATTATTTTTCAAATTGGATGGGCAGTTGTGCAAATATCGCATCTCTCTATGATTCCTAATCTAACTCATAATCCTGCCAGAAGATCGGAACTCACTGCCATTAGGTAAAAAAATATCTTTTATTAACAATCTTTTATTTCAATAAAAACAAAATAATTAATATCGGTTACCGGTTTTAACCGTTATTTTATTTAATATTTATTTTTATTTATAGCAAATACTTTACACGCAAATATTATTGAATTTCCAGATATCTATCTTAATGCAGGGTTAGCCGCAGGAGGGTTACTTTCAAAGTTTATTTGCAACCCGAAATACAATTTACAACAGCGTCTAGCTTCCTCTCTTGAAAAATGGAATATTTAATCCACTATTGCTTTGTTTGTCTAGTGATGTTCCTGTCATTTTGACATTAATTAAATATGGTATCAAGTGTCTGTGGTCATTCTTATTTTGAGTTTCAAACAAACAGACTTTCATAGTAACTCTTTGGTGACTAACCCTGTTATGTGTTAAGTTAAACGGTATACTCGTAGTTTCATCTAGTGAACAGGCTGCGATAAATTTCATCCACACACACTGGCAGTATTCGTATTCTTAGTTACGTTAAGTACTAATATACGATAAAAAAATGTTTGGTTAATTTTCTACTAAAATATTACATCGCATTATAAATATGACGTGTGCAATTGTTTTATTAATTAACAATTAATTTAAAACATTATATTTACTATAAATAAAAAAGAAACAGAACTAACCGGTGTTAACCGGTTTCGCATTTCGATTCACGAAAACGAAAACGATTTTTTTTAAATAAAGAACGAAACGAGTGGAAACGAAAAGATTTTCGTGAAAGACCGACTTGAAATTATAGTTTTCATTTTTAATAAAAATTGTAAATTAATTTTGTTGTAGCTGTTTTATACGGTAATATTTCATCCCTTTCTGTTTTGTACTGTCACTGACTACTAGATGCATCCGTTTATATTTCAACAATTGTTTTATTTCGTTTTTATTCCAGAGTAATTTTTTAAAAACTGTATTTTAACGGAAATAAGTTATTTTTTACTATAAATAGTGAAACAATTATTAGAAACTCTGATCAGTGCCGTAGTCAAAATTTGAAACAAGTTTTTCAAGATATTTGATATGTTTTGACGTTACAAAAAAATAGATTTATATACTTTCTTTTAACAAGTAACTGCTCCAAAATATTTCATGTTTATAAAAGGATAAAGGAAAAAAAAGAAGATATAATTGTGGTGGTGGTGCATCGTTTTATGACGATCCTTTCAATTAATCAAATAAACTATAACAATAAGTTACAATTGAAGAGCTTATTGCAAAAACAAAACAATCCACTTTTTTTTAATTTGAGATAATTAAAAAAAAAAACTTAATGTTAAGAAATACAAAACTGGACATTTATGAGCAATTACTTAATAATGGGGTCCTCGACTCTTTTATTTTTTTATTATTTTAAATGAAAGTTCGTGTAATTTTGACACAATTCGTAATATTAAAAAGTCTTAATTGTTTTTAGTTTAACTGGATTTTTAAAGTCAATAGTGTGACTTCACAGTAACACTGACAACAAATTTCAAATATATATTTGTTTTTTTTGTTATTTTAATCGTTATTTATTGAGTAATACTTTAAGTAAAAAGTATACATTTTATTATTTTTGTTTTTTATAGAACGTTTTTGTACAAATGCTTAAACTTTAAAATGTTTTTTGGCATACTTGAAAGTACATGTCGCTCATATTTACAATATTTAGACTTTGGTTGTTTTTGCCAAAAGTTCTTCAATTAGTTATATCTTTGACTTTTAATTTCATCATTTCAAGCACGTCTGAAATTTTATGATACCTAAACAATTTCTAAAACATTGGGCTTGGCACATAAAACAAGTTTATGTAAAAATTACATAACATTTTTTTGGCATGTCTCTTTGAATTTAAATGCATCAATTACCTCTTTTTACTAATGTTTGTTTATGTAAAGTTACCCCAATCAAAATCAGTAATGCAACGATTTTACTTTGACGATTACGATTATTATTTACAATTTTGATAATCGCCGATTACGATTATTTAATAAAAATAGGTGAAGTTAAATGTATTACAATATAAATCAATATTTTATAGCATAATATTTTTATTATTTACTAGTTGCATACAAAATTCAATAAAACTCTTGTTTATGTATGTGGCAGATTAAGCCACAATCCAAGATACTTTCCTACATTTTAAAATAAATTAATGTTTTCAGTAAACATTAAAAAAAATCTTGATTTTTTTTTACAAACTTTCATTTATCTTACCATTTAACTTTTATTTATTTTTTATTCTTTTTATTATTAATTTTTGGGGGGCCCAACTATCTTTAATCCCTCAAGAAAAATATAGACAGTACAGAAAATATTATACTATATTATATAGTAGAAACCCTTTAATCCGAAATGCTATATGTAAGGGGGTGTTCGGACTAACGATTTGTTCGGATTACTGAATTTGTATGGATAAGTGTAAATAACATCAATTTAGAATGTTTTGTCATATTTATTAGAGTACTTCAGAGAACAAATAACGCTGAAATTAAGAAATAGAAACAAAAAAACAATTATTGTTTTTTTTGTGTATTTATTACCTCTTCATATTACTATGTAATATTATTCTGTAATTGGGATGTAAGTGTCATGTTGAATTTAACATAATAACTAAATAATTAATTCTGAAAAAAATCGTAAATTTAAGTTTGTTTTCGGGCGTTCATTCCGACTTTGATCGCCAAACATACATCCACTAACTGTAATTTCGGGCTGACCATCCCGCCAATTGAGGGGTGGAAGCTAAAGTAGAATTTGATAGTGTTTTTCAAGAATCACACGTGCTAGTTGTTGTTTGGATTACGTTCCTTCTACTTCATGTTCGGATTACTGGATGTTCGGCTTAAAGGGTCTCTACTGTATTATATTAATTATATTATAAGCAGTGATACTTTATTAAAATGTCACGCTGCTATTGGATTTTATTTCCATAGCCATCTGATTCTTGACGAAATTGTAACACTGTATTTTTGAAATATATCGTGCTGCCGATCTGCTACTACAAAGTTTTAAACTTTTTTAATGTAAAATTTAATTTTAAACAACTTTTTATTCTTATAGTTTTTCTCTAAAAGTTACAGGAGAGCCAAATTCCGCACTTATTTCAAATCCCATGTTAAACTCCTATATGTGCAAACACCATAATATTTTCTGTATTTTAATTATTACAAAAGAAAATGACAAATAACAAACTATAGCATCTTAAAATCGTAAATGATCTTTGTAAATAATCGAAGATTAACCGTGAAATGCTCATAATCGGCGATTACGATTAATTTTAATCGTAATCGTTGCATCACTAGTCAAAATCTACAAAAAAGTAGTAACTACATGTATCTTATCCATTTAGCATGATTTCAGATATACAGCAGCAGTATGTTCAAGTGTAATTGCGTATGTTGTAACGTGGTTAGTATTGCGGTCAAATAAAGTAGATAATTCTATAGTTGGCCCACAAGATTACCACAAATTTAAGGTAATGAGAGATAACATGATGTTGTGAATTCTAAACCTTGGTTTTCAGGAAATAATTATAATTATTATTGTGATTGGAATAGTGACATCTGTTGTATTCTATAGCGGTATAAAATGGAAGAAATACAATATGAAGAGATCTTACAATAAAGATTCTGTTATTAATGTTCCTATCAGAAAAATATTGCTATCACCGTTAATTTATCAAATATCATTGTTGTAAGTTTAACAGTAAATATTATTTACAACTATAACACTACTTTTAAATATTATAAATCAAATATGCATTGTTTATAAAATAAATTAGGTTTACGATAGTATGAGTCATAAAATAAAGTACTATATGAGTAACTGTTTTCAAATTCTTCAGATTAATTTAATGTTAAAGTTATTTATAGTATTTTTTCCACCAAAATACGACTTTTTTCTATTTTAGTGAGACTTTGATTATTCTAGTATTAAAATCGCTTTCTTTAGGTCCGGAAAAATCGGATTGTGCAATCTAAATCAGATCGTACACGTTTTTCGGGTTTTGAACAAAATACTGCATTGCGATCTGAATTTTCGAATCGCTCGAAAACACCGATTACCTCAATCGGATTGCTCTGATTACTAATTACAGGGAGGACCACTGGTATTATTGTTTATATTTTGTGTTTGTAAAAGCTGTACACAAAATAAATATAAAAAGTTTTCTTTTTTTTTGCGATATGTTTGTCGATATACTTATACGAGCCCAACCCCAAATGTGTTCGTACCCTCTGAAATAAATATATTAACAGCAATAAAAAATAAATTTTTAGGTTACAATAGTTATCTTATTATTTTATGTATTAATAAAGTGTACTGGATTTAAATACAATGTTATTAACTAAATTTCTTATGTAAACAATAATCTACGGCCAAATATACGACAAAAGACAAGCCCCATTTTTTTCGTATCCCATTTTAGTAAAAAAATAACATTTTGTTCTTGCATTGAAGTACAAATTTATTTCATTTATGTTCAGAGAGCTGAATAAATAAATCATATAGTCTCATTATTTTCCTATTAAACTAGATTGAATATTTTTGTATTGAAATTAATATTCCATTTAACAGTTTGTGAAAGGTATCATTAAATCCCCATAAACTGCTTTTAGATACGTGGCGTCTCGTCTCTACATGACACTGAATCTCGTCTACATGCCCCTATATTTAGATGAAAGGGTGACAGCTAACACGACCACTACTGAAAATTTGAGAGAGTCGTTGGCAAGCGTACCACTCGTCTCATTTATAGCCTCGTTTATAACTTCGCTCGTTCTGAAAAACCAAACCGAGCAGTGGAATAATAAGGTATATACATGATACATGCAATTTTACATTCACGCAATCTACGCACACATGGGCGGAGGTAGAATAATTTCCCAGGGGTGGAGATTAATTTTTGTTTACGTAGATGACTCATATAGGAAAAATTTCATTACGATTAATTAATATGAGAATATGACCATGATTTTAATACAAATTTTATCTACATTCATAAAATATTTATTAGGAAATTATATTATTAAAATTTGAACAAATACTCTAGAAATGCGACCTTTAAACTTAAAACCCTTAGAGATAAATAAATTATCTATATGTATACATATTTTTACGTGTTTGAGTTCCCTATACAAGGTGTAATAGCAAAACCGACCACCGCCATTATTTTCTTTACTATTATAATTACAAAAAAAATACTATAGAAAAAAGTTTAGGTTTAAATCAGTGATTCTTAAGTTGCAAGACAAACTTATATTTTTTCAAATGAGATTTTACATATTTGTATGCCTATTCGATAGCGTATTTTTTTCTGAATTCAACCATATATTAGTTCTATATTTTTACATAAAAATATTGAAAAAAATGCTATTGAAATTTAAATAAATTTAATTTTTACAGTCATATTTCAAAAGGCTATACAGGGTGAGTCTGGGAAGACCTTGCCCCTTAACTTTTTTATTATAAGTAATAAAAAAAAATACGACTATCACCCTTAGCATCCTATAATTATTTTACTATAATATAAACCGCCATTTTCTTCTCTTTTCAACGACGTATTAGTTTTTATTAATGTATTTGAAAAAAATCGAGAAATCGTTGAAAATACAAAAAAAACGGCGGTTTATATTTTAGTAAAATAATTATAGGTTGCTATTTAAAAAATGGAAGTTGATAGTTGTATCTTGTAAACCTGATTATAAAAAATATCTATATCTGCCATCAAATAGTATATTTAAAATAAATAAAACTTTGATATATGCTATTTTTTGCTATTACTTATAATAAAAAAGTTAAAGGGGGGGGGGCGTCTTTCCAGACTCATCCTGTCTATGAAAAACAAATTAAATTATTTAGGATAAATCGAATAGTACACTGTTTATAACGTTGCTAACATTTTTTTTAAAATTTAAGCTCAATTGTTAGCCTACTGAATCAATGTTTATTTTTCTGTTTCATAATATCCAATAAATAATTTTCTAATATTTAAACATAATCCTGAGTTAAATTTAAGTTGCAGAAATCTATAAAAGTAAGGAAGCTAAAAAGTTTATCCTTTATTATCTCAAATACAAAAAAAGACTAAGATTGTTTTTGTTAAAAGTTCTTCAAAACCGATTTAATAAATGGTAAACCGGTTTTCGAACAAAAAATGTTTTAAAAATTACGTTTCGATTAATCATTCTCACAATTTATAACTTGCATAAAAACAATTTTCATTTTAGGTCACATATTTTGTAGGGTCCATAATATCCTTTTCCAGTTGTGTTTGTTTAAGAATATACATCGCTCAAACAACAAATGTATTGTATGTTTATGCCGTAGCAGTATTAATAGGTCAGGATTATCATATACTTAATAATTCATATTCTAATTAACCTAATTTTTTTAACAGGAACGGGTAGTTCCGTCACAATAATTTCAAGCCTTTGCCTAACGGCTGAAATCATAGGTCCCAATATTAATAAAGGTGCATCCGTATATAGTATTGTCACATTTACTGATAAGCTTATCTGTGGAATAGCAGTTGTAATCATTGAACATTTGTAAGTATTCCTGAGCTATTAATAACATCTTCCCCGAATGTTATGTTAACCAAAATTGAATGCGGTTTTAAAATTTATATGTGGTTTTAAAATTTATATGCGGTTTCATGTATTTCCTTAATAACAAAATCTATTCATTAAGGAAGGTATGTAACAACCCTTGTAACTTTAAAATTCCCATGCCCAAGATTATGCGTGAAAACGTGATCAAAAATTAATTTTTGTGTTTAAAATTTTTGAAATTTCTCATAAAATCTTTCAAATAAAATTTCTCGGAAAATGTTCTTTGTTACTTTGCCAATACTGCCTTATTATTCTTTCGGTCACGTAATGTATACCCTTTTCTATTTTCAAGAACAGCGGAATTTCCTAATCCTAAATATAAGTTCTGTTTTTTTTTAAGCATTGTAATATAAAGTAATGGAACTAATATATTATATTTTTCAGGAAATGTACTAATAAAGCAGATTGTCCTGAGTATTATCGTTATGTATTAGCATATATTTCAGGAGGTGCTGCCTTATTTGGACTGTTAACTTTATTAACTCTTTATCTACCTCAACGAACAGTCACAGTACACGAAACGAGAAATTTGTTATAATGTACTACTTAAACTATGTCATATTTATAATGGGATATAAATTAATATAAAACATATTTTCTTATGTTTATTATTTCAGCCCTTTGCATACTATAACCGTGTTCCTTCGGGCTGTGATTGTGATATTGTGAATCCTGATTACTTTAATCGTGATCCTTTTGAATCATGATTTAAAAATTATATCAAGAAAACAACGGGAACAATATAAACACCACCTAGGATTAAATTAAAACTTATATTATTTTATAATCTACTGTCAAGTGTTATAGTCAGCATTAAAAATGGATCATATAGAAGTAAAAAAAAATGTTCTTGGTAAGGAACAGGGTATCGAACCCGATCCTGAACCGAACCAAAACCGGAACCAAACCCTATCATTTTAGTGAACCTAAACTCAAACTGAACCTCAGATATATTTTTCTGTTAAACCCGAGTCGGAACCGAACCGGATATTAAAATTTGGGTTCAGGGTTCAGCTCCGGTTCAGGTTTGAAACGTAAGCATAATCGTAATACAGGCGATTATCGACGCCTTCGGCATCCGCGTTGCTGCCTGTGTTGATTGTTCGTGAAAATTGTGTTTGTTTTCCCATTTTAAATAAAGATTTGTTATTCAAAAAAACATTAATTCAATTTTCATTAGGTCGAACCGAACCTGAACCCGGAACAAAACCGCAAATTTTATTAATGCTTGAACTAGAACCGCACGCGAACCCAGTCTTCAAAAAACAAATTAACCTGAACCGAACCCAGTTTTGGAGAATTATTATAAATCTTTATTGAAAAAGCTTTGTTCATGTCAAACTTTGTTTTATTACAAATCAAAAAAAGTTCATAATTTATCATTTTTTAAACTAATTTTCATATAATAGTATTTTTTAAAACATTAAATTTGAGCCGTGTTGAACTGTGGTAGTATAATAAGGCCACTGAAGAAAATTTAACATTTTGAGAAAACTCAACAAGTATTAATACTCTTTTACATAGGAGCTAGATTTAAATAAAAAATTTACATAATTCTAGTCTAAACTGAGTCATCCATGCATACAATTTTTTTTCGTAACACCCGACACACTTCATGGTGCCATTTGAGGTACATTGTGCATTGTATTTCATATAAGGCGAAACCATGTCTCCGAACTTTTCAAATTGTAAATCTTTTTTTTAGTTTAATTCATATATTTTGGCACCGCATTTACTGGGCCCGAGGTAGTAGGACAAACAAAGCATATATGCTTATTAAACATTTTCTTTTTAAAACAATAGAAATGATCTTGTTTCACAAATTTTAAGGTTCAAAGTGTAATTAAAGCACATAAACAACATAGAAAATTAAAAATAAAATGTACGGTAGCGCAACTGCTGTAGCATATAAATGCAGCTGATGAGTTAATGATTATGAATTAATGGATAAGACAAACCCGGGGCCTTCGAATTGCGAAACGACTAAGTTGCTCATACGTTTTCCTCCTGGTCAGCAATACACATAAATTTACCGTTGTTTCAATTTCGAACTGTCCAAATATTTAAATTGAAATTGCCGTTTACCAAAGTTTTATGAATGAAATTTCCCTATCGTACAACAGCTACAGCTACAACTGAGAACTGTATACACATGCGCACAATTTTAACCTAATTTTTAGACGAACACGAACAGCTATGCCTCTACCACCGACTCTAGCAGCAAAATTGGCAAAAAGAGGCTTAATTACAGGTAAAAATTTAATTATGTATTTCATATTTATAATTATGTTGATTTTAGCAAAACCAAGGCCTGAATTAAAAGGAACTACCTCTTATAAAGGCTTCGAAGGATGTCCTAATAAATATAACATATACCACGAATGCACAAAATTTTGTATAACGCGTTGGAAAGTAGGTGTTTTGGAACCAAACATGAAATATTTACTTCGTCGAGAAAAGATACTAAAAAAGTATCCACTCCCTCAAAACTGGAAGGAAATTTACGACAGAGGATGGTAACTTAAACTTATGACTCAAACCTACAAAATGTATGCCTCTATATCATTTTTAGTGGTAGGTTTTACTACTGGGACACCGACAAAGATCTAGTTTCATGGCTACCTCCAAAACATCCCAAATCAACTATTACATTTAGCTCTGCATATCTTCGCGAAGAAATGCAAACCCGACTACGCGATCTTGCAGAAAAACGCGAGGCTGAACGTAAAAGATCCGGCAGTGAAGAAAGAGAAAATAAAAAAGACAAATTAATAAAATTAAAACCGCAAAAGCGTACTCACTCGAGCAAAGATAACCTCGATCCAATGGACCCGGCTGCATATTCGGATATTCCGCGAGGGACATGGTCTTCGGGATTGGAAACTCGATCGGAGGCTAAAACTGGGGCTGATACAACTGCTTCGGGGCCCTTGTACCAGATGAGACCCTATCCGTCACCTGGGGCTATCTTAGCCGCGAATGCCAAATCAAAACGATAAGCGCCGAGCTAACCTGTGACATGCATGTTTATGCTTAACATAATCATAAATACTTTATCACGGCATATTATTCATTACTGATGGAATATTTGTAGCGTGCGGGCGCTTACCAGGCGTCACCTCATAGCTAGCGTGGAGAGTGCACCACAGGGGTCAATTTTGTGCCATTAGAATTTGATGTAATTTTTCTCGAACCCGGGTCCCCAGATTCGCGACCAGACACTCAGGCACACGACCACGAGACCCCATACATAACCAATCATAATTAATTAATAGTATATAAGTATTGTTTATTTCTTCTTTTTTATTTTACAATAAGAAATGTATTTAAATAGTTGTGGCTGTATATATTTTCAAAGGAAAAAATAAATGTTTACGAGAAACAGTCTCTGGAGAGTTTATTAAGCTACAGAAAATAAATAAAAATATTCACATCTCTTAAAAAAGAAAAGATATTGTACATATACTCTTTGTATCCAAAAGGAAATAATAATCATGATACAAAAATAAACTGGTAAGCAAAAAACAATTATACATTTCGTAATATAGTTCATTATAATCACATAGAAATAAGTATAGGAAACTGAATAACACGAAACTGAAGAAAAACAAAAAAAAAATTATCACAAAACAAAAATCCTAATTATAACATAAAGTGAAAAAACATTTCTTGATTTAAAATTTACGTGGGAATTAAATTTACGAAATATCACGTTAGTAAAATATACTGGTTATTATATATATAAAAAAGTATAATAAATTAACCGAATATACTTAGAATAATTTTCTTGATTGAACGAAAAAATTAACAGAAATTTCGACGCTACGAGTAAGTAATTAAAATAAAAGTAAAATTCTATATAAAGAAAAATAATTCTAGATTCCTAAACTGGATGTATGTTGTAGTCTAAGTCTAAAAGTGTAGCAAAAACAATGTTTTTTACACGTCGTTTGTGAATCAGGTATATGGTTTCATCAACAGTCAGAAGTGTCAAATTCTGTGTGTTGTTGGCTGGAGAGATCTAGTTGCTGGAAGCATGTGACGTCATTTATTTGCGGGTTGTTCTGCGAGCACTTGATGCAGATGTAGTCTTCGTCCTCATTGATATCATGCTTATCCAACCCCACGCAGTGCATGTGGAACCACTGGTCGCAACCACCGTCACACTGCACCCAGTCAACTTCCCTACCTGCCGGTCGGAGGCAGGCCTCCGCTGCGCAATCTTCTTCATCGTCGGACTCTCTTTGCTTTGTAGACTTTTTGTTGCCTTCGCCGCGTCGTTTGCGAACACCTTCTTTCATGTTTTTCATCTTTGCAACGCGCAATTTCTTTTCCGTTACTGGGGTCTTGGCAGGTTTTTTTATATCCAGAGTTCCGTCGTCTGATTTGCGTTTACGGCCTCGGTTGGTCTTGCCGAATAATCGTTTCTGACATTCCTATAGAAATGCAATGCAATCAATACGAGAACAAACAAATATAGAGCGTATAGTTCTTGTACACTTAACAGGGGCAATAATCGTTAAGTTATACTAATAATATCTTTCAATGGATTTCCCCGCATATAAAATTTAAATTTGAGTATAAGTAATTACGGCCGGTGTCTATCGTAATAGCCTTCCAAAAATAATTCGGCTTACGTTCAACGAGCGTTGTTACGTAGGGCGTATAAATCTCACAAGCAAACACTAATACTATATTCCGAAATTGAACCACGCTAACCGCGTTACTGAAAGATCTGGTAACATTTCAGTCACCAAGCAAACCGCGCTAGATCGGACGTTGTGGTGCGATTACATTTTAGCGCATGACAGATAAGCAATTTCAACTATCTTAAATTTGATGAGTTGATATAGCTGATTCCCAAACGTTGAGAGAAAAGCGTTCCGTTTTTTTTCAGCTCGGTGCCGGTAACATTGTAACCGCGGTTAAACCGTAACCATTTTCAATGGTATCAAAAATACAACCGGTTACTGAAAGATCTGATAACTTTTCCGCAACCAAAATACTCTACCGAATGGGCCATCATGGTTAGAGCGTTACTCCGGCTCGGATTAGTTTATTTATTTAATATACTTTGTGGATTCTATCCAACTTTGAATTTAAATGGATTGAACCTTTAACGATTATTATCGCCCAGTGTGCAAGAACTATGCGACTTCGTTGTAACTTTTAAAACATATAGCGAATGCGTGCACAAGCTATTAGTTTGTAATTGTAACGGTTACTTCTGTAAAACAAAAAATAAAAAGCAGAAATTAGTATATTTAGATAACAATATTTATGCTAAAAGGATACAAATATCGACATAAAATGAAGGATAAAACGTGGCGACGGACATAACGTGCTTTGAAGTTGCAAAGGAGGTAACGTGATTTCATATTACGAAGTACGTAACATAGTTTCATGCTACAGGATATGCAGTGGGTTCAGGCTGGATAGGATGCAATGGGATTTCATGCGATGCGACATACAATCTATTAAAAAATAAATAAAATATTAGTATCACCTCTAAAACTACAGTTATGTGCACAGAAAAAAAATAAGAAAAGTGATATATACCTTCATTGCTCTACTCACATCAAAATCAATGTATCTGTCATTCTCTGTAGGTGGGCGAGTAGCAAGCAACAACTTCCATATATGATTAGTCTCATCCAAAGAAACTTCCAAAAGATCGCCTTCCAACATAAGACTTTCCAATCGTTCTCTGGTGGCATCTGTGAGGTGTACTTGCAGTCCATCTTTCAAAAATGTAATTCCATTATCCGGAAGTGTTAAATTAATGGAATAAGCGTGTTCTCCATTTGCGTAATCGTCTCCAGATTTACTTCTCGGCGAACTGTTCGGTAGCAAAATAGGTCCATCTTGAGAATTATCGCTTCCTGGATCAACAATACCGCTTTGGGCCGTGAGAGATTGCATCTTTTGTACCAGATCAGGGTTATTAGCGGCTTTCTTCAACTCGCTGTTGATGATCTTCTCAGTCTTTTCTCGCGCGGCGGCTTCGTGAACTTTTTGGGACATTACAGAAAGCCTGGATAGTGCGGTAGCTAATTCTGTCGAAGACAACACTTGTCGTACACGGTCTTGCCAGTTCATTGCCCGCTCTGTTAAACATTGTAATGCTTCCCCTTCAGGTACCCGAACAGCCAATTTCTGAAGCGAAACCAATAATGAAAGGATTGTTTCTAATCTGGGACGGCGGGTACGCATACAGCGTGTGCAGAGGAATTTATATTCTCGTAATACTTGGTTCGGGGATTTCATTCTTGTGGGCATCTGAGGACTGGTTTTGGGTAAGGGCATACAGGTACTATGAAACCAATCTCTGCAAATTTCACATTGCATCATGAGTCCCGATAAAGGTCCTTTGCACAAGCAGTAGCTTTCGCATTCTGTGATATCTTCCACAAATTTCTGGATGTTTTTTCTGCGAAGAGCTTTCATGGCCTCCATTTCTTGTTCCTCAGCTTCTTTAAACGCGGAGACAACTTGGGCTGGATCTAAATTTCCACCTAATTTAATGTTTGATACGACACTCGTTATTTCATCTTCTCCTAAACTGCGTTTCTTTCCTTTCCCGGGCCCTGCCGAAAAAGATCTCGGGGATAGGGATTCCATAAGTTGTGCAGACGAATTTTTTCGGAGGAAAGTTCTCGCGGTTCTATCTTTCCATGATTTAGCTTGAATGTATTGGCTCTCTAAGCGTTCTAGCTCTTTCAAAGCTGTTGGAATACTTCGCCCCTTTTTAATGATCTCCTCTAGGGTGTCGAAATATGGGTAACTTTCACCCGAATGAATTTCGTCAATCGTCTTATGCCACTCTTTGACTTTTTTTACTATATCACGAAGTATTTCTTCAGAGGGGAGGAAGGCTTCGATGTTATCAGCGGCTTGTAACATTTTCTCTATATCGTTAAGAGGAGCAGGAGTTTTAGCATCTAGCATTGTTTTGGCCTTTTCTTCCCATTCTTCTACATCAGTTAATATAATTTGTAATTCAGCAAGTTGTTTTTCCAAGGCAGTGTCGACTGACAGGGCAATTCCTGTAGCAAGAAGTGAGCGAACAGTGGTAACAGTCATACATTCACATTTAGATCGGGCTTGTTTTACTTCTTTCAGCCAGTTTACTTGACTTAATCTATTACGTAGCTGTCTTAACTCGGGCAATTCAATGCACAAACCTGATACTGAATCTATACAAGTTTCTAATTCATTTGCGTCTATTTCTAATAAAGTTTGTCCTAATAAACGGTTACTTTCTTTTTGGAAATCTTGTGTTTGTTTAAGTAGATCCTTTACACTTTTCGCTTCTTTTAATGTGCATGCTAAACTATCAATTTCTTCACAGAAGAGAGTGAGTTCTTCTACTGTTAATTTGTATTTGGTATCTGCTGAATTCCTTGTACGGGTACGCATTTTATTCAGGTCTAGCTGGTGTATAACACTAGCGCATTTATCTGCGTCTTCTACGGCCATTGTTAACGTTTGTAGAAGATCTGATTTAGGAAATTTCTTCACTTCTGCTTCGTGGAGTAACTCTTTAAAAGCGGACAAGTCCATGGTTGTGGGTGTATTTGGATCAAGAGCATCTTTTACTTGACATACCCAATTATCAAATGATTCCGCTTTAAGTTTGAGTTTTTGAAGCATTAATGGTAACTCGTCTAGTGTGTAACGGTAACGGAGTGTGTGTTTCTCCGGTGGGCAATTGCATAAAGATGTGTAGTGACGCAAACACACTAAACTTCCGGAGTTGCAAGAACATGTCATCGCTGATAGAAAACATGTAGTTTTACAAACTTCACACTGCCTTTCATCGTCTGGCAGTAATTCGAAGGCTTCGCGTTCAGCCTCAGTTACACCCTAAACATACAAAACAATCAAAAAATGTTCATTCATTTAGCCACATTCTCGTAAACGATAACTATAAAAATCATTGCGCGGGAGGAGAGGAAATATACTTTAGAACAACGTTTCTTAAACTCGACCCTAGTGTGAAATATAAAATTTATATTTAAGTATAAAATTTTATCGTTTTACAAAAATGTGGCAAAATTAGTTGCAATAAAATAAATAATTATGAATGTGGCGACACAAATACCTACATTTCTTCTTTAACTTACCCACTCTAACAAACTTTTCCGCATTTTCTTCTCATTATCCACCATAATGAGCATATCTTGATATGTTGCAGCGGCGACTGTCAAATCTAATTTATCCGGATCTAAAGCCATCTTACAAACTAGTTCATCGTGTGAAAACACACAGAACCGTCTTAGATGCGAGTAATGAGAAATACATTCCCTTCCCATCTTCAACCAATCTGCCGGAGCGAAGTTCACAGCTTCAGCAAAATTGTAGCCCTGATTAAACCCGGCATGATACGCCCTAGGAAAAGTGATAACAAACTCTCCCGCGTGTTGGTCCGTGCGGAAGACAGGAACGCCTGCATTCATCAAAATATTGGGATTCATGATTGTTACAAGTTGGTGAAGTAGATCGGGTTGCGAGTGAAACAATTCTGGAGCTGCGGACTTCATCGTTTCTTCGAATAATTCGGCTTTGCTGCCAGGGACGCCGTACCAAGTTTTAGGTTCACCCCAATGCAGATAATTTATTGAATAACTCCAATGATCTTCGTTGTGCCAGCAGAATGTAGCGAAACACATACCCACATACATCCACGGAACCTAACAAATTTATTACAAATACACTCGTGGCCAGAAAGAAACGGACATTTAAAAAAAAGTTTTTATCGACTTTTTTTTTTGTTAAAATATGAATAACTGATCTGTAAAGTAAGATTAGAAAATAAAAAAAGTTTAGCAAACACTTTATTTATTAAGAAAAACTCCTGTGTTACGAGCAAAGCTGAGCAAGCAACGGGCATCCTTGGGCTTAAACAATATTCGCATAACCTTCGGCGAACGGTTCGTGCAGAAATTTCAATTCCACGAACATATGCTACATGGCAACAGACAACAGATGGCAGTGCGCCCCATTCTTGTACAAATATTGCTATAAATCTAAGTTTAAATGCATAGTTTTCCTGATATTCAATCAACGCTACAGCGATTTATTGTCTAATGTTATCATTTTCACTTGAAGTTTCTGCTCAGTTATATTTTCCGATTTAATTGTAACAAATTTATTCACATTCAGTACCATAAGTACTAAGAGTACAGTAAATTACACATCAAGAGTCATTAACCAACGATAATTGAAGAATTTATTGTTATGATTGAAAGGCAGTTCGAGTGAATGTACGAATTTTCGCGCGATAAGGTTTTAATTCATAAGGTGCGAACCTTAACAATTTCAAAAATTAGTGACATTCAGGGTGGTTTTTTGCCCGAGAGGGGATGTGTCGATCAATTGTTTGCTCTTTGTATGATTTTTGAGAAGTCACTAGACAAGAACAAGAAAGTGTTCTGTGGCTTTCTTGATTTAAAGAAGGCGTATGATAGCGTTCTTCGAGATACTTTGTGGGATGTACTCAGAGAGTACGGTGTGAATGGAAACTGGTTGGGAGGGATTCGAGCGTTGTATGAGGGTAGTGAGGCTGCTGTGAGAATAAATGGCAGGTTGAGTGATTGGTTTCGTATAAATGTTGGTGAGAAACAGGGCCCACTAAGTGGGACACGCGTGATTTTACGTATGTATGTATTGAATATTTCAAAACAGACAATTTTGCACACATTTAGTTTTTCTTCTTTTTGTGTATTTGCTACACTTTTTATTTTCTAATCTTACTTTATAGGTAAGTTCATATTTTAACACAACAATAACAAATAAACTCATATTTCGTTTGTTACAGGTTGATAAAAAACTTTTTTAACTGTCCAGTTTTTTTGGCCACGAGTGTATATTATAATTAATGAATATTTAGTTAAGCGTATAGTATATACAGCTAGCATGACTACATGTATGAATGATGTTGAAACACAATAAAAAAAATATTTAAATAAGAAGTTTCTTCTTACTTTCATTCCTGAAATATCGGCGTTAATGTGTCCAAGAACCGACCCTTCCAAAACTGGAAGGTTATTCAAATTCCAACTGGAATCCGCGTATTCTTGGTCGCCGGGATACAGATTCAACGATGTTTTTGTTGGAAATCCGGAACCGTGATCCATTGTGTGTAAGTCTGCGCCATATTCTACTGTAACATCTTCATCTATGGATGATACAATACGCCAAAATTCCTTTTCAACGTATTGTGTTGGAACCATCTAATAAAACATATTTAATTACTAATTCATGAAAAAACTTTTCTATAAGTGGTAAATAAAGAAAGCGCTATAGCAAACTATAAAAACAATACATAAACATTAATAAATATTATCAGCTTATTAGCAATCAATTTTAAATCATTTTTCATAAACGCGTGGTATTAGGATAGCAGAATTTCAGAGAGGTACTAACAATGGACCATTTTTATTGAAAATGAGACATCTATTGCAAATATTTGAAACTTCAAATTGTATTTTCCACAAAACGACCTCAACACGATCTGTACTGAACTATCAACAGTGTCAGCTGTCACCGACCACGGGAAACAAATACCAAGACCCATTTTTGTTTTTGATTTGTTTTTGCATCCCGGGACACAATAGCATTGTTCCTTCGGGCTGTGATTCGCAATCTAAATCGTCAAAGTGATCATGATTAAGAAGAAGTATGTTTTTTTTTGTTTCCTATTCATTATCCCCACTTTCTCATTTTGTGATCACAACCTTCCCCTTTCCCTTCTGAATCGTCTTTTTTGAGTGATCGCACGGAATCATTTCAGAGCAAATTTAAAAATGGCTAACGGCAATAGGTTTTCAAGCGTAGAAATTTATCAATGTGTGGTTTACTGCATCAAAGGAAATATGATTTTCCTACAAAATCTTGAAATGACCCTCCATACTTTTGAAAACAAAGAAAATGTTACATAAAAGATTTGTTGTAAATAAACATACTTCATACTTCAGAATACTTTTTTTTAACTTCTATATGATCCATTTTTAATGTGTTGACTATAACACTTGACAGTACATTATTATAAAATAAAATAAATTAGTTTGCATTGGTCTGCATATAATATTTGACGCTAGATGGTGTTTATATAATTTTGACGTCATCCGCGGCGGATCGGCAGCGGACCTCCATCCACACAATTTAGAAAAGAACAAGAAATTTTTAGAAAAAGCGAGGTGATATACCATGGCCGAGTCGATCAAATGCTCTCCATTTCAGCACTTTTCCCCGTTGATCCCATTTCCCGTCATTTATTATTTAGTCAGCAAAGTTTGGTTAAGTTATTTTGTGTAGTGTTCAGACCAAATATAAATTTATGTTTGGTCTGAGGTGTAGTGCCTGTTATTAATTATCTTTCCTTTCAAAAAGCAGTTGTTGTGATCACGTGGGACCACGCGGTGGATCATGTGATAAACGTCAAACTTATAGTTAAATCTTGCCCACTACATAAATAATTATTAAATACTTTTTTACACACTAGATGGCCACCGAAACATTTGAATTGTATTAAGTCCCCATTTAATTTGTTTTCTTGATATAATTTTTAAATCATGATTCAAAAGTATCACGATTAAACTAATCAGGATTCACAAAATCACAATCATAGCCCGAAGGAACACGGCTAATGTATTCAACCATGATTTTAGTAGACAAAAACACTTATTTGGCAATGAGAGATAACATATTAACATAAACAAGTATGAAGTTAGCTGATCATATCATCAACGATATGTAAATAATTTCACAGGGCAGTTCGGACCTCTCACTCTAAAAATGGTCCCAATACTATCTGCGCGTACTGGGTTCGGTTCAGGTTAATTTGTTTTTTAAGAGATGGGTTCGTGTGCGGTTCTGGATCAAGCAATAATAAAATTTGCAGTTTTGTTCCGAGTTCAGGTATTGGGTTCGTTCTAATGAAAATTGAACAATAATCTTCATATAGAAATAATTTAAAATGCGAGTCGAAATTCATAATAAACGCAAAATAAAAACACGAACACAATTTTCACGAGCAGTCAGCACAAGGAACAAAGCAGACGCAGGAGGCGTCGGTGATCGGTTGTAAACACGAAGCCTGTCGAAAAAGAATTCGACCTTCAATTTTCCCGCACAAAATAATGATGGTAGGGCGGCGTCACTTTCCAAAGTGCAGGGGGAAACATGCGCATGGAGACGAGTCCAGAGGTATTTTCCACTAGTGGAAGAATCGTTGGGCTAAATGTGTGGAGGCGCAAGGGGCTACTTTGAAGGGGATTAGGGTCCTAACCCCGTCAAGTACGAAATATTTTATTCCCAGCCGAAGGTCGTATTCTTTTTAGACAGGCCTAGTATCTATTACGATTACGTTTCGAACTGAACCCAAAACCCGAATTTCAATACCCGGTTCGGTTCCGACTCGGTTTTAATTGAAAAATATATGAGGTTTAGTTCCAGGTTTGGGTCATAAGAGTGAAATGAACCGTCGACCATATTGTACTGTTCCATTTCTGCAGCTTAATATAGAGTACACTGTCATATTTATTATTAAAATTAACTAAATATGATCAAAAGAGGTATTTAAATATATAAGAAACAATTTCATTCCCCGCATGGCTTCAAGATTTCGGACTTGTACTCCCTCTATTATATATTCTTAACTCTATGGTTTGAACTCGCTAAAGTATTCCGGTTTGGCTGCCATTTTGGTTCGGATTCAGGTTGGTATTTGGACAATAGAACTTTCAAAGAAGTACTATAAACCCATCTGCATGTATGAAATGAAAAGCGGCAGCTTGGTATTTGGCAGAAGTAACTGACGTTTGAGGTGCACTGTTTTAAAGTTCAAGCGCTTGCGCAGTCCACCACTAATAAAATTATGATAATAAAACCAGGGGCGTATTACGAAAATTAAAAAAATGCGATAATTAAAATAATTTTAGCAAAGAAAAAACACATTAATTAAAGATGACTCATTAATTTTGTAGTTTAACGCAAGTAAGAAGATTTCAAGGCCATATATGAGTTTATGATATACATTAATGAGCAATTGTACAATATTTTGAATACCTCACTGTGTTTATAAACAGCTGATAAAACAACGAGTATTTATATTATTGCAACACAACACTGCTCAGAATAAACAATTTTGTGAGAAAATTCTTACATGTACAGGCATGTTAAAATATTCAGATTTAAACTGATCAGCCATTTCCCCGAATTGCTGCAAGGTGTATTCCCTCTGCGCTTGCTCGAACCCGAAGGCTTCCATCGGCTTGGAGACTTCTTCAGCGACGCACTTGGGACACCGCCAGTCTCCTTTGGGGATCTCGGACAAGGGGGGCAGGAGGCAGAAGGTGTGGTAGCTGTCGTCGCAGCCGTCGCACAGCAGCATGGACTCCTCGATATCGCCACGTCCGCAGTTGTGACACACGTACTTCGCGAGCTGCAACCAAATGTTAGATTAAGATATGCCGGAGAACAACAGCTACAGCGAAAGATGATTACCAAGCAAACCTTCACCGCACAAATACAAAACCGGGATTAGATCTTCAGCCACTTTTAACTATGAATAGTAATTGTTAAGTTAAAAATGGGTCAAGATAATGCTAAATCCCTAATAAAACAAACTTCTAACTTACGGGATCATAGTCGTAATTAGCTTTCTTTCCTCGAGTTTTATTTTCATCCTTTACTTTCAGGTTATAGCCAGCCATTTTCGGGCCAGCCCCAAAGAACTGTAAGCGACGAAGCTCTTTATTATTTTGGACTTCACTTGAAATACTGAAATCTTTACACTGCAAACACATACACACCAGTGACAAGCTATACGCAAAACAAGGTACCCTCAAAAAGCATATGAATGAAGGGAGTGCTCTAAACATTTGGAATTTAAATCATTATTAATATCCGTCGTTGGTACACTTTGTCCACTGAGAAAATTGTGCAATGAACGACATAGAGTACCGGTGATATATACAAACATAACCCAAAAAATATACTACTATAAATATAGAGCAAGCCTTGAAACCAGTCAAATTTTTAAGGTAGTATTCGTGTGAATTACGTTTTGTCAGTCTTATGAAATTTTAACTGTATGTACAGTACTATCGATTGACCATCTCAAATTTGAGATACATACAATCAAAGATAGCATATTTTGTACGTTTCCTATTCGCGATTCAAGTTAAGCAAACTCCATCTGGTGGCTAAATTTTAAACTAAACATATGCCCAGAATATATCATTTCCTTCCCTTCATATTTTCTGGAGTTTGCACGCCATTTAAATATCCTTTAACACATGTTTCATGTTTTTAAATAATATACTTTTTACTAATATAAGGGTGGGATATTTAGTCTCTAACCTAGATTTTTTTTTGGAACAATTATTAGAATTTGCATTTTTAAATTGCCAAAATCGCGTATACAGGTATTATTGGTATTTGCCGCAAATTATGCAAACTTATAGTATGAGTACTACCTTAAATAAAACTACAAATTTATATTAGTGTAATTTTATTTTATAATTGTCAGGTTTCAATAGCTCACTTGCTACAACATAAAGTATTAGTTGCAAGGAAAACGAAAATGTGTTAGTTAAACCAAACAAATACTTGAAAGAACTAATAGATTTTGATAGAATAGATGGAAAATAAAATAATGACTACAACTAGTAAACAAAAGTAATGCAGAAATTATTTTACCTCAAGCTTGTCAGGTGATGATGAAGGTGAGCTACCTGAAGATTCATACCGCTTCGAGCGTCTTGCATGTTTCTCTGGAGGAGGTTTAATTTGCTGCCGGCTAATAATTCCGTGAGGCTTATAATCTTTATCGACTTTAACTTCTGTCTCATCCTTAGGCTCGATTTTCTACAATCATGCAATGTTAAATTATTTGCTCGTCTTTATCGCGTTACTAGGGGTGGCAATTTGCATGCCAATAATTGTTTGTAAGTAGTTTTGGTGAGTGCATCACAATACTCTTGCATGGTAGAAAAAAATACACTCGTTATATAATTAAAATCAATACGCCAAGGACAAGTGATCCTTTAATTTGATGATTTCCGAATAACTACAAATATATAACTTAATTACTTACAATGTCTGCTAATGTTTTGCCCTGTTTAAAAACGTCGAAGGGATATAATATTCTTTCATAGTGGTTCTTTAAAATAGTCCCGATGCCTTTTCCTTGCGGATTGCCCATACGGGCAGCTATCTTCGACCATTTTCGTTCCCTTGAACAAACTTCTAGGCCCCCTATACATGCAGTTATTTCAGAATCAAAATAGTTATTAACACAAGCTAGCTTACCTTCTTCTTGGACAATTCTATGTAAAGAAGACAAGTCCAGTGCTCGTCTTTCTACCATAGGAATTTTTAAGGATGATCCTTGCAAATCCCAAAATTTAGCGATCTGATCGAGAAAATTTAATTTAACGCGTGTTTTGGCCTAAAATCATGAATTTCATAACTGATGTAGTAATTACTCAATATTAAATAACAAACCTCTAATTCATTCAAACGCTGAATTCTAGGTGTAAATCGTAATTTATCGACATCCACCGCAAAGGGAGGTTGCCAATGCTGAAAGTAATTTCGATAATGAAAATCTAAGTACTCAGAACAAAAGAAATCAAAAGCCCTAAACATGGATCAACCATTTTAAAAAGCAAACCTCCATATTATTTTGTAGCTTAGTCCAAAACATATTTTACGCTTAATATGGAAACTTACCCCAAATGCTTGATTGATTGCAATTACGTATGAAACAAACAGATGACTTACAGGAGGAGGCTTTATTTTGCATATTCCCGATTTTTCTGCAATGGGTCGTATTTTGTTGATGTAAGCCAAGGGATCTTGGAATTCCTCTTCTGTGGGTTCGAAAACAGGTGCTTCAGGAGGCACTTCGAAGTGGAACTCCTCTTTTGCCACACATTTTTCACTCAGAGATGAATTCGATCTCGATGTATTGGTATAACTGCAGCTTGTTTTCTCTATCTTCGATACCATTTTGTTAGGTGTCATATTATTACAATTACATTACACAAAACACAATAAAATGAATATTCACAATGTCACAATTATTAATATCCTTATTTTCACATTTCGGATTTATCAGCTATAATGAACACGAGTAATTATTTATAGTACCGTGTTCACGGAAAGCAACTCTGCTATTACGACAACCACAACCAGTGCTTTCATCATACAATGTAAAATAATTATACACACAAACAAATATTAACACTATAATCAAATTATATTTAGGTAGGTATCTCGGCAGCGGCTGTGTTTTACCAAAATTTATGTTTACACATATTTTACAACTAAAACATAAAAATATACTGTTCAACACTTTTTCTTTACCCCCACTTTCGCACCTTGACAAGCACATTGATTATAATTAGAATTCATTATGATTTCATTTATCTACAGCTTCACGCACACATCATTACAAAAATTTGTTGAATTTTGAAAGAAAAATTAGGATACAAAACATATAAAATGTAATCAATAACACGAATCGCGGCGCTAGGTTAGCATACACCAAATACGCGACGATCTCTAGTCCAGCTACGTGACGAGAAGTGGCCCAATTCACTTTGAGTTTCGTTCGTCGTATTCACCACTTACTTGGCCAGTAATTTTAAACAAAATTTTTAAAAACTCATTATAAACAATTATATTCAAAGTTATTTGCAACATTATTAGTGACTACTAACATTATTTAATATTATCAAATCTGAAATGTGATAATAAAGAGTTGCGCGCTGTTTTCAAATTGTAAATATTGGTGGACCCCATTGGAATGGATCTCTCAACAAATTTTGTTGTCGCAAACTAGAAAATACTTTTACATTATTAATACATATAAATTCCTGTAATATATTCATAAATTCTCTATTATTGCACAGTGGCGTAGCGTCAGTGTTCAAGGTGTTAGGTAAAAAAAAAGTCTTTTATTTATCTGCATTTTACACAAAAACTTATTTTAAAGAGAAAATTTATTTAGCTTTTATTTTGTGAGCGCTTTATATGTATACCAAAGCAGAGCTAGTTTCAGAAAGAAATTCTGACGACCAGTCTAGCTAACATGAGCGCGCGCATGGAGCGGGCGGCGAGTACCACGGTGGGGATATACGGTACACTAGTATAGCAGTCGAAGAATTTTTTGTTAAGTTAAACCAAAGAGTAGAATTAATGTACAAATAATAAAATGTGTCATATTTTGATTAAAAAAAAAATATTGCACACCCTACCAAAAAAGTCACGCTACGCCACTGTTGTTGTAGTTCGAACTGCTAACATTTACGCATACGTTCATCGCTCGTTGAATTCTCCAAAATTTAAACTTATACTTTCCTCACTAATTGTATGAACTTACAATTTATTTACTAAATTTCCTATTCTAGCTGTTCGAAATACAAAAAATTTCAAATATGAATACGTAAAAATCTCCGAAATTGTTAAATTCTTAAAAACTGATGTTATGGAAACTTACTGTATCAATGCTCCAATTCAACGAATCGTAGAACAGCAACTCATCTTCTCCAAATAGCTAAAATTTTCAGATGATACGTAAAAATCTCCGAAATTATTTTATGTTATGAAAACTTACGCTACTTTTGTCGCTTTCTGGCAAATCAAGTTCATCGAACTGCAAAAATTTTCAAATATGAATACTTAAAAAATCCGAAATTGTTAATTTTTCAAAATCGTATTGTTATGTAAACTTACGTTTTCTTCGTTGCTGTCGGGTATGCCGAACAACAATTCTTCCTCTGCATCATCCCTCTCAGTGAGATCAATTATCTCAATCTGTGCATCTGACTGCTAAAATTTTCAAATATGAATACTTAAAAAACCCCGAAATTGTGAAATTTTCAAAATTTTATTGTTATGAAAACTTACTTTTTCATCATTGGTGCCAGTGAGATCAATTATCTCATTCGATGTATCACACTGCTAAAATTTTCAAATATGAATAATTAAAAAACCCCGAAATTATTAAATTTTGAAAATTTTATTGTTATGAAAACTTACTTTTTCATCATTGGGGCCAGTGAGATCAATTATCTCGTTCTGTGCGTCAGACTGCTAAAATTTTCAAATATGAATAATTAAAAAACCCCGAAATTATTAAATTTTGAAAATTTTATTGTTATGAAAACTTACTTTTTCATCATTGGTGCCAGTGAGATCAATAATCTCGTTCTGTGCGTCAGACTGCTAAAATTTTCAAATATGAATAATTAAAAAACCCCGAAATTATTAAATTTTGAAAATTTTATTGTTATGAAAACTTACTTTTTCATCATTGGTGGCAGTGAGATCAATTATCTCGTTCTGTGCGTCAGACTGCTAAAATTTTCAAATATGAATAATTAAAAAATCCGAAATTGTTAAATTTTCAAAATCGTATTGTTATGTAAACTTACGTTGTCTTTATTGCTGTCGGGTACGGCGAACAACAACTCTTTGTCTGCATCGGACTCCTAAAATTTTCAAATATGAATACTTAAAAAATCCAAAATTGTTAAATTTTCAAAAACGTATTGTTATGTAAACTTACGTTGTCGTTGTTGCTGTCGAGTATTTCGAACAATTCTTGCTGTGCATCGGACTCCTAAAATTTTCAAATATAAATACGTAAACTTCGAAATTGTTATATTTTCAAAATCGTATTGTTATGTAAACTTACGTTTACTTTGTTGCAGTCGACGAACTCAAAGAGAATTTCTTGCTGTGCATCGGAGTCCTAAAATTTTCAAATATGAATACTTAAAAAACCCCGAAATTGTTAATTTTTCAAAATCTTATTGTTATGAAAACTTACACTTTCATCATCGCTACCAGTGATATCAATTATCTCTTCCTGTGCACCGATCTGCTAAAATTTTCAAATATAAATATTTAAAAAACTCCGAAATTATTTTTTTTAAAATTTATTTTTATGAAAACTTACTTCTTCTCTGTTACTGTCGGGCAACTCACACAACTCTTGCTGTGCATCAGACTGCAAAAATTTTCAATATGAATACTTAAAAAACCCCGAAATTGTTAATTTTTCAAAATCTTATTGTTATGAAAACTTACACTTTCATCATCGCTACCAGTGAGATCAATTATCTCTTCCTGTGCACCGAGCTGCTAAAATTTTCAAATTTTAATGCTTAATAAACTCCGAAATTGTTAAAATATATTGATTTAATGAAAACTTACTCTTCCAACATGGCTGCCGGTATGATCTAACGACTCTTTCTCTGCATCGATCTAAAATTTTCAATTTTGTATACTTAATAAACTCCGAAATTGTTAAAATCTTATTATGAAAACTTACTAATAGTTTTTTCTCGTTAGGTGAAGATTCATTGTCGTTGCCCGTTAAATCAATGTTCTGAAAATACATATTAAATTCTCCTAAATTTATTCAAGTAATGTAACTTACATCAATTACAGAAGGTGGTGGTTTGGCATCTTCTAAGTTTATAGTTAAAACCGGGTAATTTACGTATTCATAGGCCGACTTTAAATAATCGAGATCAACGTACTGCAAACAAAAATTTAATAATCGAACCTCAATTACAAATTTCAATTTTCAAACCTCCACCCATTTGCCGTTTAGTTTCTTAAAAACTGAAGTTCGGGCTGACATTTCTTTACGTTATTATTAATTCGTATCAAAATCTGATAAAAACACTTCTAAATTTACACTCACTATATAAGAATCTTGAAGTTATATAAAATGAATGGTGGTTTTCAACGCGGATCGTAGCAGAATGGCATGCTTTTCCTTTGCACATGCGGAGCCCTTTTTAAATATTGCCACAACCACCAATCACCACTTAAATAATTCCTAGGGTTGAACAACATTAAAAATTCGAAATAACAAAATATAAAATTCAAAGACTAGTCACATTTTATTATTTGTCTAAAAAATTGGATACAATAATAAATTGGAATAAAATAGAAATTATATAAATTAATATAAAATACAGCAATGTCTCAACTTATGTCGTTTACTGTCCAAGAAAAACAACAACTTTGTGACCGCGCATGTGTTATGTAATTAACATTTGGAAGAGATGTTATACATTTATTTGAATTATTTTGTCCTAGTAAAATCCGACTACGTCAAAACGAGATAAATTGAGGTATGACTGTATATGAAGTGACAATAATATAAGTTTTGTTAACAGTGTTTGGTTACAATAAAGTGTGATTAATTGTGTCTAACAATAACAAAAAAAAATCATTTAACCGATGATTACAATTAATTTTATTCAAAGTTTAATAAAATAAATGTTAAATTTAATAAAATGTATAAGATATGAATAAAATTAATTTAATCATTTATTAAATGATTGTATACAAGAATCATTGCCGTTTGTAATGTGCTGATGCATCTGAACAAATTTGCTTCTTTTACAAACATGCTTATAAATACAAGTTAAAGGCTTTGGATATAAATCAAACACTCCAATATTGAAAGCATAAATTCCTGAATTAGTTCTAATTATATTCTCATTCGGAATTGTACTATCAATAATGCCAAGCTTTAATTTTCTAAACGTTATCATCATGGAACAATCTTTGGCAATAGCAGCCATTAAATACTTTTGAATAATCAAATCATTATTTTCTTCCTCTCCAAAAAAACAGTTAGCGCAGTCCAACGACGTACGATTACTTCTTGCGCGATTGATAAGACTAACAGCATGACCATAAATATTTTCTCTATAGGAAACTGGCTGTTGAGCTAAATAATCTGCTACTCTATTTGTTCCCCATGAATCTAATTCTTGCAAGTTTAAGATTCTGTCTAAGACACATCCTTTAGGAAGCGCAGAACGATTTAGATCGCAAGCTTTGTCAGTTAACGAAGCGTAATGTTTGTTAAGAGTGTATGTGACTTCATGGGCGTAAGATGAGAATTTATGTACATCAGGGATATAAAGTTGCTTGAGCAATGCGCTTGTAATGAGATCACAGAATTCATCAACGCTGAAAATATATTTCAATTAGAATATTATTTAAACTTAGGCAAAATTATTCAATAAAATGTGGTTTAACCAGGGCATCGAACCCACCAAAAACTGGATTGGGTTCAGTTTAATTTTTACCCGAATTTTAATACACAGTTCGGTCCCGACTCGGGATCAATTGAAAAATATATGTGGTTCGGAACTGGGTTTATATTCACTAAATTGTTACAGTTTGGTTCGGGTTCAATGCCCTTGGTTTAACAGAACAAAAAACCGAAAAAAAATAATGGAATCGAGAACGTAATTTTTTATTTAAAAACCGATTTAATAAGAGTTAAATTAACCGGTTAATAAAATCATTCAAGAAACAACAAAAAAAACTTATTTATATAAATTGTATTTTCAAAGTCCGTTAAAAAAAGTTTTAATTTATTTTAGTGTAAAAAGTAGTTACTTTTAGTACATTTAACAAAAAATTAAGAGTGAAAATTGCACTTTCTCCTTTTTGGAACCGGTTTAAAAAACCGGTTTTTTACCCCGGATTAAATTCAATATACAGAAAAATATTAAAAGTAAAATACAAGAAATATATTCAAAATAAGTTTGGTTCGGGTTCAATGCTCTTGGTTTAATAGAACAAGAAACCGAAAAAAATAATGGTTAACCGAAATCGAGAACGTAATTTTTTATTTAAAAACCGATTTAATAAGAGTTAAATTAACCGGTTAATAAAATCATTCAAGAAACAACATAAAAAATTCTCCTTTTAGAAACGGTTTAAAAAACCGGTTTTTTGCCCGGGTTTAAAATCAATATACAGAAAAATATTAAAAGTAAAATACAAGAAATATATTCAAAATAAATTTTATATAGAAACATAAACAAAAATAATAATAATAATAAAAATAAAGAAAATATTTGTATAAATTGTATTTTCTAAGTCCGTTAAAATAAAGTTTTAATTTATTTTAGTGTAAAAAATAGTTACTCTTATTACATTTAACAAAAAATTAAGAGTGAAAAAGTGCACTTTCTCCTTTTTAGAAACGGTTTAAAAAACCGGTTTTTTGCCAGGGTTTAAAATAAAATAAAATAATATATCATCACGGCATATTACCCATTTCTGGGTGTGCCAATCTGCGTTGTACACAGATATCCGTAATGATGAAATATTTGTACCATGCGGGCGCTTACCAGGGGTCACCTCACGGGCACTCAATGCTGGCGTGGAGAGTGCACAACAGGGGTCAATTTTGTGCCATTAAAATTCGAAGTAATTTTTGGCGTCGGTCGGGATCAAACCCGGGTCCCCAGATTCGTGACCAGACACTCAGGCATACGGCCAATATACAGAAAAATATTAAAAGTAAAATACAAGAAATATATTCCAAATAAGTTTGGTTCGGGTTCAATGCCCTTGGTTTAACAGAACAAGAAACCGAAAAAAGTAATGGTTAACCGAAATCGAGAACGTAATTTTTTATTTAAAAACCGATTTAATAAGTTAAATTAACCGGTTAATAAAATCATTCAAGAAACAACAAAAAAAAATCTCCTTTTAGAAACGGTTTAAAAAACCGGTTTTTTTGCCCGGGTTTAAAATCAATATACAGAAAAATACTAAAAGTAAAATACAAGAAATATATTCAAAATAAATTTTATATAGAAACATAAACATAAATAATAATAACAATAATAATAAATAAAATAGTATTGACCATGGAGGTAGTAATATGAAGAAAGCATAAACTTGAACAAGGGCAAGGGAAATTTAACTCGGTGGGAACGAACACAGGTATTGTATTAGTATACATTGTAGTGGGGATTAGCGAGGCATCTAAAGAAAAACTAATATAAAATACGATTTCTATCAAAAAGTCGCAACACACGTACACGTACAAAAACATGCAATAATCTTATAATTTCAAACTGACATGGGACACATTGTAGAGGGGGAAGCGGCTTCTCTAGCTATTGCAAATACTCCATGTTATTCCTACCTCCATGGTGTTGACATAACAAAAAATACAGACTGATCTACTACATATGGTGTTAAATAAGTAGATATAATAGTGTATTTCGAAAATGAACCGGTAAACACTGAAAATGGTTATGATTTAATCGCGGTTAAATGGGCGCATTAAACAGATGTAGTCACTGAACATGTTCATCATTTTTCTGCTGATGCACAATACAAGAAAATTTTAAGAATTTGATAATATTAATTGATACATGCAGAATATAATGACAACAAAAGTTATTATAACTATTTGACTTTTGAACCACATGAATCACATTGAATTTGAAAAGTGCATTCAGCAGTGACCACAAAAATCTTCTAAATGCGCCCAATATCTCTCGTATAAGTGGAAAGTGCCCGTAACATTGCTCTATCAAACTTTATCTAGCACTCAGACACGTGTCTACGAGCGCACAGCCGGTAGGCGAATAAATAACGAATCGAATGGGGGAGAAGGGGTCATGGAGGCTTGGTAAAGTCCGTGCCAAACGTGATGAGCTGTTGCGCAGAAATCAAAACTCTTGCTTTCTCTTTCTTCTATTGATGACCTTCCTCTGGGCTGTCTCTCTTCTTCATCTGCGCATTTCTAAGTCCAAGATATGTGGCACTACCTCTACAAATGCTTATTTGCTATGCGCGCAAAAATATAACCGGACCACATCCATGGATCTAGCGCGATTAGCGTGTTTACAGAAAAGTTACCAAATCTTTCAGTAACCGGTTGTATTTTCGGAACGCGGTTACTGAAGTAACCGCGATTAGCGTGGTTCAATTTCGGAATACACTATTAAACTGTTTTTATACAGTTAAATGTAACAATCAGAACTGTGAACGATTTATTTAATTAAATATTAAATTTGAAGAAACATTTTCTGAAAAACTCCAATTTTGTAGCACATGCCGCTGTTCAACCTAATTTCAGAAAAACAAAAAGTTTTTGTAACATAGCGCCTTTGGGGTATTCTAATGTAGTAAAATTTAAGGTAAAAAATGTTATAACAATTTGGATTATGCAAAAAAAATAACAGAATCATGTATAAAAATCAAAATTTAATTTTTGTAACATGACTTGTAATTTATTTTGGCGCAAAAAATACTTCACGTGGTCTGATGACATTTCTAACAAATTCTGTATATAAAATTAACAAGAAACACTTTTTCTACCATTGATGCGTTATCAATTATCTTGTTTGTCTTAGCTTTATTACGTTTTATGTTGCAAGTTTTCTTTTTCTATAATATTCTAAATGTCATCAGAACCTCGTACGTCACATCCGGTAAAATTCAATTTTTCAAGTATTACTTAAAAATTCATATCTCATTCAAATTATATAAAAAAAGAAATTAAAATTTTGGATTTGTAATACAAATATTTGAAAGTTCCAGAAAATAAAAAAAAAATTATTAGAATACCCCTTTTAGAATCAAACAAAAGATATACAGTCAATATATAAAATATGGTATTAATTTTGATTATAGAAATTTTCGTACTTGTCAATGGGGGAGTTTAGTCATGTTGAAATATAATGATTTTTCCACATGAATGCAACACTATACATGCAATATTACTATTAATGCAATAAAAGTAATCAAAAATAGCGTATTTTTTGTACAAACGATATTAAATTTATTATTTAAATCGCCCTCAATACGATGACGTATGCAGCATCTTGGTGCGCCATATTTGTCCACTACGAGCGCTAGCAGTGTTGCCAACAGTTCTCAATTGTTTTCCACTAGTTCGTACCTTAAAAACCGCGCAAGCAGTCATGTGACTGCTAAATTGGCAACAGTGAGCGCTAGATAGAATGAAAACATGAACGTATGTCTTTTACATTTGAAATTGAAACGTCAAAGTAAATTGTAACCTCAAAATACTAAGATGGATAGTGAATTTGAAAAAGCTGATGCTGGAAATTTGCCAGCAATAAATTCGTTTATGATTCACGAATTTGAAAGAAATAACACAAATTGCATTAGCTTAGATTTAAAAATACTTAAAAAAAAACAAAAATTCGAAAACTCCCCCATTGAGTAAACACTATAGTTAAGTAAAAGATCAGCTTCTACTGATCAAATAAAAATAGATTTATTATTGTTATTTTTATATACATTTGTATAAAAAATGTGATCTACTGCTCCTCTAGCTCAAAATGTGTTTTTAAAAATTATGCGATTTTTTCATACCATTTTCAAAGTTATTACCATTTTCAAAGTTATGTTCATCAGTTCATTTACCATTCTTGATTATTGTACTTACGATTTATCGGCAGCAGTTGTAAAAACATTATTTAACACGGATGCATAGGTATGTTCCATATTTTCCCCATAAACTAATACACCTTCCTGAAATATTTTAAGATTATTTTGTGGTGTTCTCAATAAAGATTTTATTGCTAAATTCATCCGAAATTGCTGGCTAAAAACAGCGTAGCTTAGAATTACACATACTTTCGTTTTTCAAAATTACGTACCCCGAAAATAAATCCATTGGGCAATATTCACTAATTCCTGAGGTTTCGCCATTCTGAAGCTTGAAAAAAAATAAAAAAAGTTAAAATAGTTATAAATAAATTAATAATAATAAATTTTAAACATTAAAAATATACAGGCTGGTGCTCAAAATCCGTTATATAGGCATTTGACATGAGAAAACAGTTTTTCCTTGCGCGTTGCTTCCCAAATTATTTTAGAAAAAAATACTTTAAACATAAGTTGTAGATAATAAAATTCTGCAATAAAAAAAAAAAAAAAATGCACGGTTTGTAACGGCAGAAATTTGATATGAAAATGTCGAAAATCACGTCAAAAATAGTGATAGCCATGGATCAAAACAAAAAGTTTAACAATGTGTGATTTTTTTTGTCTGTCAAAATTTAATTTGCATTTTATTTTTTAATAAAATTATCACAACGTAATTTTTTTATGCAAAATAATAATTTAATTTATTATACAGTTCAATACTCATTTTTTGACAAAAAGGAAAAACTATTTTACCATGCCTACGTAACGAATTTCCAACGCAACCAACTGCCTAATCCATTTTGATAAAAAAATATAACGTTATCGATTATATTCAACAAGATACTGAAAAAATAACCGTTAATAGTTAACTGATATCCAGAACGTCATTTTCACAACGGTTTTTGTTCAAATACCGGTTTATTCTATACTTTAAAACGACTATATTAACCGATAAAATTAGCTGGTTAATAAAATAATTATTTATACAAATTGTTTTTTGTATTCAAAGTTTTGTTTCAGGGCATCATACCCGTCAAAAACTGGGTTCGGTTCAGGTTCATTTGTTTTTTGAGAAATGGATTCGACTGCAGTTCCGGTTCAAATATTAATAAAATTTGCGGTTTTGTTCCGGGTTCAGGTTCGGTTCGACCTCATGAAAATTGAATATGTTTTTTGAATAACAATATATCGAAAAAAAATTAAATGCGAGCCGCAATTTAGGCAAGATAAAAAATGAATACAATTTTATCGGCAAGCCAATACAGGCAGCAACGCAGACGCCGAAGGCGTCAATATCAGATTTATTACGATTACGTTTCGAATTGAAAATGAACTTGAACTGGAGTTGCATTAAAGTTAATTTAAATAACTTGCAATTATAAAGCATGTAGACATGCACAGTATTATAATATTTATTTTTTATAAATATAATTTAGAAACAACATATATTTCAAGAACATTTAGGTCCACGAAGAAAACAGTTTCATATAAAACCATATTCATGACGTCACATCTATATTTTCAAACTTCGGGGGACCATAACTCGCTTATTAATCGGAATTTTTCATAGAATTTTCACCAATAGTCTTAGTTACACGGTTATATTTATACTTTGATATGAAATTATAAAGAAAAAAATGGTGGAATCCCCTATTGAAAAATACATCTGAGGTTCGGATCTGGTTTTTTTATTCGTTTCAGTATGTAAAGTAGTTAAATAAATAAATAAATATATCATCACGGCATATTACCCATTGCTGGGTGTGCCAATCTGCTATGTACATAGATATCGGTAATGATGAAATATTTGTACCGTGCGAGCGCTTACCAGGCGTCACCTCACGGGCACTCATTGCTGGCGTGGAGAGTGCACCACAGGGGTAGTAGTAGTTTATTTTTATTATTAAAAAAAAGAGTTAAAAAGAATGAATAAACTGGATTTCCTCTATTTTTCAGAAACGGTTTAAAAAGCAAGTTTAAATTTATTTCGGTTAATAGTTAGAGATTTTTAACAAATAAAAATATTGGTTTTTACATTTATAATCATTGTTGTTCTGGAACGTAGTTAAAATATTTTATTTGTAACGAATTAATATGTTATTCTGTAAGTAAATATATGATTTAAAAATAAATGTTGCCCATTATTACCTTAATATATTGATTGAGGCAGTAAGTACATAAATGATAAGTCCGTTCTCTTTCCGGAATCCAACCTTGTTTTGGTTTTATCTCAACCGCAAAAGTTGATCCCTCAAATTGTGATATTTCCCAGTCGCCAGGCAGATATGCGTAATCGGTTAGCAGAGAACCACATGCATAGGCAACTCTTTTCTTCTTTCGGTGCTCTAAAAATACATACCAAAATTAAATAAAGGAACAAATAATATGTAACTTACATTAAGATCATGCACAAAATATTTTTTTTTTGAAACCTGGGCGTTTCGATGCAACAATATTATTTATTTTGGAAATTTCGTCCCTAATTAATAAAACGTCCTCGGATGGTTGGACATAAGATTCACCGATTAATGAAACTAGGATTTTGTAATATTCCAGATTAAGTTTCTCAAATTTGGCAGCTCTTGCTTCCTCTGTAAAATCTGTATGGAAATTTTGTAAATACCAATCTTTGATATTTTCTTGGAATCCGTTAGGACATGGTGCTTTTCTTAACCGTAATATTTTCCTTTCTTCTGGCAGTGCTATTGCTAAGTATTCGTTTCCTTCTCCGCGATATTCCCAATGTCGATATCCTAGTAATGATATTCTACTTGATTGACTTTGCGGTAATTTCTTATAGTAATAACATATACATTTATTCCTGAAATATTACTCATATAAATTATTTATCAATGTTTTCCCATCCCAAAACCTGTTTTGCATACACACAAAATCACAACAATGAGCCATTACATTCTAAATTATTTTATTTTCACATTCATATAATTTTCTATATACAATTAAATATATATACACTTACATCCTGGCGTCCACGCAAAATGTATATCCTCATTCGCACCCACATACAAACTATTTTAACAAACATTCATTGAAAAACCTGTTTTAAATTAAGTGATATGAAGTTTAATAGCATAAGCAACGTTAATTAATGTCATATCAACAATAAACATGCGTCTACTACCTGATACACTAATAAATAACAAAATCAGGGCCCAAACACAATAAGCTATTACCAGGAAAAACAAACGGTACTAACCAGATTAATTGAAAATGTTTTGTCTCCAAAAGCCAGTAACAAAGACTTACTGCTAGTATTACAAAAAGTAACATTAAATCTTTTCCCTCCATTGCGATTCTACACAGAGAGCGACTTATTATTTACCTACATACAAAACTGATAAGATTAGAAAAGGAAAATATAAACAGAAGCTCTGTTATATGAATCATACATAGTAAGCTTTGTATTTTTGGAGCATTTGTATTATTTTTATGAAAGGGCACAAATTAAATATGTATTTGGAACACGGACATTGAATTAGCAGAATATTTTTACTACAGTACTATTTTAAAATTGTGAAATAAGTACATGGCCGCATATTAATAAAAAGCAGAAAATGATTGTTTTTATCCCTAATAACTTATTTTAAACTCTAACCAAAAGCGTTAGTGTATTAAAAATAAGTTGAGAATTAAGCACAACTTACGCTGATGTGTTAGACGTCGAATTTACCGCCATCAAGTTTGACAGTTGGGTACTCATTATTACAAATTGCTTTTTTACCTGAAATTTTGGGTTATATACACAGAACCATAATGTATTGTATAAATTCTTTAATGAAATAGATTATTGCGTTTACATATTTGCTTTTAAATGGAGTTATTGATAGGAAAATAAACAGAAGTGAAAGTAACTGCCGGCCTGACGGCCGAGAAATATCACAATCCCCCAAGGAAACAGTCGTACCTTTTCTATTTTCTCAAACCATTTTCTTTTGGTCCAGATGAAAAGTATTACAAACATTACATTCTAAAGGATTATGTGCATCATATTCTTAGTTTTAAAATGCTTGTAAATTTGAAATAATAAAATAAAGAGAAGTGAAAGTTTAAATATCATTTGTCCCTAGATGCCCCCCCCCCCTCTCAAAGAGCTACATGGTTTTCTAAACTTTACAAAACTACACTGGTTGACCTGATTAAGAAAGATGAACGGATGTAGAGTTCATATTTTACGATAACTTTTAATACTTGTTTTGTATATATTTTTAAATTAAAAGAATGTGTTTGTTCAAGTGATGTAATGAAGTGATTTAAGTATGGTACAAATATAAATAAGTTTTATCGTAATCAGTTGTGTGTTTATGCTTGACAAGGACGTAAAAACTTAAAAATATTCTCGGATTCGTTACAACAATATAAAATATATAAGTGCATTTTTTCGAAAAGCGCAACTTCAAATATGGTTGATAAGTGAAAAACCAATAGGTAATTAAAAGGATTGTTTAAATTTGATTTAGTAAAATATCTTAACATCAATTAAATTTAAATCGCGGAAAACTTTTTTTTCTATTAATAGTTATCATTTTCTAATTTATGCAATGAGAAAGTTATGTCTTTTTTTCTGTTTTTAAGTAAGCGCCCCAAATATTCGAGGAATGTATCCATGCATAGTTGCCAAGTTACTCATGTCAGGCATGTGTTACTCATATCTGTCTCAAGAAGACTGTTAAACCATGAGCCATGAAAAAATAAGTAGTCTTATATCAGATACTTCGAGGATAGATGGTGATGATGATCAAATTGACCGTTCTTCAGCCACGCTTTATTACAAGGAAGACAACGATAAATCAAGCTACAATCAAAACAATGCTGACAACGAAGAATTGGGACCTCTGCCCCCCAAATGGGAAAGGGCGATGACTGAAAATGGGGAAGTGTACTTTATAGAGTGAGTAAATTTTATGAAAATCTATAAATACACGCAATGACAACAAACATAAACATTAAATCACTAACTTTAGAGCAAGTGTAAACACATAAATGTTTAGAATTAAAAACTGCTTGCTTTTTATGTAAAAATAAATGAAAAATAGTTTTATAAAGAAAATTCCAAATTGAGAATGCCATGGAAAACAATAAGACATATTTTGTTTCATTGTTTTCCATGGCACTCTTAATCTGCAACTGTAATTTTTGTTTATTTCTTATTCAGCAATAAAAACAATAAGTACTCGTTTTAATTCTAAACATTTTTTATATTTATACTTTTGGTCTAAATTTAGAAGAAACGATCACTCGGTATACCCATGACTCATAATTTTAATAATAGAACCACAAGTGTGGACAAGTCACATCGATATTTTTATGATTAATATAAAGAGTGTAGGATTTGAACCCCTACTTATTCCCAAACATTGCTCGTATTTTTTGCCATGACAACAATAAACATAACAGATCACTAATTGACATCGTCAGGTACACATATGACTCATGCATGTAAATAAGTTGTATGTTTGAATCATACGTTAGGTAGATATTATCACTGAATTTCTAATTAATTGGGGTGGAACAGACCCTCTTTCACTTAGTCACTTCATTGTTTGCATTCAATCATATCGTCACGCCGGTGTTGTTCTTCCCAAACTTAAATTAGTGAAATGTCTCGTCAGTTAAGTCACTTTCTGACTTTTCCTTCCAGTCATAGTTCCGGCACATCTCACTGGCTAGACCCGCGCCTTTCAAAATTCCAAAAAAAAAGTTTAGAAGATTGCTTAGATGACGAATTGCCTTATGGCTGGGAAAAAATCAGCGACCCACAGTACGGTACTTACTTCATAGACCACGTAAACCGTCGCACGCAATATGAAAACCCTGTGATACAAGCGAAACGAGCAGCTGAGAGGGGCCTTGCTTGTTCTGGAAGGGCAAGCTTCACCAGAGACCCTTCAGAATTGTGCGGGCAGCGATTCACAACAGCTTTGTTAAAATCTTCCCGGGGACTTGGCTTCACCATCGTTGGAGGTGACGATGATGTGGATGAGTTTTTGCAAATTAAATCCGTTGTGCCAAACGGACCTGCTTGGCTTGATGGTAAACTTCAAACTGGTGACCTTATTGTTTATGTGAATGATACTTGTGTCTTGGGTTACACACACAACCAAATTGTGCACTTATTTCAATCTATAGCACCTGGTGAAACAGTTGTTCTTGAAGTCTGTCGCGGGTATTCTCTTCCGTTTGATCCAAACGATCCAAATACGGAGGTTGTTACCACTATTGCAGTCGATGGCAACATAGAAAACGCCGAATCTGAAAAAGTTATTATGGATTTGAATAGAGAACTAAGTGCAGATAGAAATTTTAATTTCCTGGATACAGGATTAAATCAAAGTAAAGAATTGCTAGAAGACAACAATTGTAATGTCAATTTGATGAATTCAACTGACGGTGTTACAAATGCTATGAAAGAATTAAACATTTCTTCACCAGGTCTTCTAAACAAAAATATTGTAAATATTTCTATCGTCAAGGGTACGCTTGGTTTTGGATTTACAATTGCTGATAGTGCCTGCGGCCAAAGAGTGAAGAAAATCCTTGACCGCCAAAGATGCAAAAATCTACTGGAAGGTGATATTTTAATGGAAATAAATTCCATAAATGTCCAGGAAATGAGCCATGACGATGTTGTCCAGGTGCTGAAAAACTGTCCATACAACGAAGAGGCTGTTATCTGTGTTCAAAGGGGTCCTGTTAATACAAAGACAAACCCCAACAAAAACAAAAATAGGAAAATTGAAAATGGCAGATTTTCGAAAGATATTGCCAGCGCTTACAGAAGTAAAACACCAACTGCTGACTTATATAGTACTCAACAAAAAGAGGTTTTGCCTAGCAGACCAAAGACACCGCTTGTAGATACTCGAACTAGGATCAAAACACCTCTAGGAGATGTTTCGGCAGCTAACTCTACAACTTCATCCAAATCCCTCCGAAGGGATGAAGTAGGATTGTTTAATTACGATGGTTTATCCGAAAGTAGTCCGTATCAATTAGTGGACAACCCTGGTTTAAGTTGTAGTCAAACAGACATCAGCGTAAACTTAAACGATCACGCCTGTAAGCCCCTCTACGGAAACTACGACAGCTCAATTTACGGCCGCTATAACGTCCACATCGACACTTGCTATTGCTACGAATGCAAGCAGATGAAAATGCGTCCTGTCAACGATTACCGCGCAATGCATATAGACACCAACACTTACGACGGAAGCGAGTACATAAACAGAAACCTCGACCGTAGAAAGGATATGATTGGGTATGATTACCCAACGCGGCAGCTCGACAACTGGCAATGGGTACAAAACGGTCACATGAACGGAGAATACGTAGATTGTTTAGTCACCTTAGTGCGGCAGGAAAGCGGTTTTGGCTTTCGTATTGTCGGCGGGACCGAAGAAGGATCTCAAGTAGCGGTCGGTCACGTAGTTCCAGGTGGAGCTGCAGATCTTGACGGAAGAATCAACACCGGAGATGAGATCTTATCCGTGGATGGTCATTCCGTCGTGAAGGCTTCGCATCATCAGGTTGTTCAGTTGATGGGAGGTGCAGCAGCAAGGGGGAGGGTTACGTTAAGGATCCGGAGACGGCTGCATCATTTACCGCCGATACAGCAACCCACTTACGATGTTGTGGTTCACCGATCCGAAAATGAGGGTTTTGGATTTGTTATTATTTCGTCTGTAAATAAAGTAGGATCAACAATAGGTATGTACATGAATACAATCATTTTTAATATTTAAAATAGTATATAAAATTTTACAAACTATGCTCTGCAATATAAAAACAATTTTTGGACATTATTTAAGCTGCAATATCAATCTCACCAGCGTGCAATTAACAACTACGTAAACAAATATTTGTAAACACACATTACATTTCAATAGTCGTACAAGTAAACTCATTTAAATCGGCATTAGAGTAAAAAAAAAAAACATTTCCATTTTGTTAATATGTCGCCACGCTTGGAAAACTCGGGCCGTGTTCCTCCGGGATGTGATCCGCAATCTAAATGATCAAAATGATCATGAAGTATGTTTTTTCGTTTCTTATTCGTTATCCCCACTTTCTCATTTTGTGTTCACTAGACAACCTTCCCCTTTCCCTTCTGAATCATTCTTTTTGAGTGATCTCACGGAATCATTTCAGAGCAAATTTAAAAATGGCTGCGACAATAGGTTTTCCAGCGTAGAATTTATCAATGTGGGGTTTGTTGCATCAAAGAATATGTTACATAAAAGATTTGTTTTAAGTTAACATACTTCATATTCCTTTCCAAAAACCTTTTTTCTTTTATGTATATGATCATTTTTAATGCTGACTATAACTCTTGACAGTAGATTATTGATAAAATAAAATAAGTTAGTTTGCATTGGTCTGCATATGACATTTAACGCTAGGTGGTGTTCATATTACTGAAGTTGTTTCCTTGATATATTTTTTAAATAATGATTCAAAAGGATCACGATTAAACTAATCAGGATTCACAAAATCACAATCACAGCCCGAAGGAATACAGCTATCGTAAACCATCACTAAGTGAATGAAGGTTTGACAATCTGGCTACGACATATAACATATACATTACTTTACAATATTGCTGATACATTGAAAACAATTGCCACATTGTTTATAAATAAAAGAAAAACAGGATATAACAAATTGATTTAAATGAATTTACATATAATTCCTATGCATCAGAGTACAAATAAATGATTATGGTTATTCTACTTGAGGATTGTTAGCACCTTGACACATTAAAATATGTTTACAATTGATAGGTCGGTTAATAGAAGGCAGCCCGGCAGAAAGATGTGGCCAGCTTCACGTAGGAGATCACATAGTCGCCGTTAACCACATTGACATCACCAACCTTTGCCATGGAGACATCGTAAACCTCATAAAGGACTCCGGGTATTCTGTCACACTGACCATTGGGCCGCCTCTCAGTGATCTTAGTTAAAGAAAAAACAACTCGAATTATAGGACCAAGATGTAGTGCTTTTAGACGCTGTTCTACTATCAAAACGGTACCAGTTTGGTGATATTTCAAGTGATACCAAAATTTACTCCGATTTTTGATATGCAAATTTTATGGGAAGTTGTGATAATAAAACAGCGTGGCCCTTTTCACATAGAGAAATATTTAATGTTTGTAGTGTGAATTTATAAATGCCTTTATATAATATTGTTTTTATGCGAAAAGGGCTTTAAATTTCAGATGCCTTTATATAACTATGTATCTCAATGCATTTATGTTTATAAAATGTTCATAATATTTATATAATACATTATATCATCCGGCATTAAGACAAATAGACATCTATTTTATTTATCTACAATCTCATAATGTAAAAGTCATTAAAAATAAATACACCTATACAAATATCTATAAAACTTGTTTTTATACAGACTTTCTATTTGTCTTATTGCTTAATCATCGTATACACTCATACATTCGTTACGCTTAAGGGATCATTAAAACAAATAAAAAATAGGACAGCATCCTGGCCAACTTATTTTCAGATAAAAATTGTACAAAACGATACCAGAATAAATAATAAAATTAGTTTTCTAAGTGCACACCAATAGACGTCATTAGTTGTGAGTTAAGGTAAAAAGTTTCCGAATTATAGTCACAAAATTATAACATTTTATAAAGGTGTAACACCAAATCCGACTACCGCCATCCCACTAGAGAAAAAAATAATTAAACCAGTGGTTCTCAAGTTAATTTTTTTTAATTGGGATGATATATATATTTTTAGAGTATTTTTTTCTAAATTCAACCATGATTATTTTATATCCTTACATAACAAAAATATTAAGAAAAATTTAATTGAAATTTAAATAAATTTGATTTTTATAGTTATTTTTCAGTAGGCTATGAATGAAAAACAATTGGGCTTACAATTAAAATAAAATAAATATTTTTTAACAACGTTATAGTATTCTATTTGATTTCTATCCTAAATAATACAAATTGACAAATAGCAGTTTTTGTTTTTTATACTGAAAAATGACTATAAAAATCAAATTTATTTATATTTCAATCGCGTTTTTCAATATTTTTATTATGTAAGGATATAAAACTAATACATGGTTGAATTCAGGATAAAATACGCTGCCGAATATGCATAAAAATATGTGTAATTACATTTGAAAAAATATAAATTTGTGTTGCAACTTGTGAACCACTGGTTTAAAAACATTTTCTTTTTAATAGGATGGTCTCCCATAACTTTGTTCTATAGTATTTTTTTGTAACTATAATAATAAAGAAAATAATGGCGGTGGTCGGTTTTGGTGTTACACCCTGTTGTAATAATAGACAGAATTGTTGGCACAAGCAAGAGAGATAGAACATCTCCCCTCCCGTTATCTTTTCCATCTGTCATTCAGAACTATAACCTTGCTTTCTATTTCAAATTATTTTATTGCATTAAAAATTAGTCTAAAACCAGATGTATCTGGAGCAACTTATATATTTATCTATAATAATTATCAAATGACATTTACGACGTTTTGTACTGTGAATGACTGAAAACAATTCTTTGTTTGTACTGTCGTAACCATAGCAACCATTACTTTTAAACAGAATCGCTAAATGCGCTGTTTCGTCGAAACATAGCGCACTGCACTTGTGTTTCTATTAAAATTGTCTAAAGTAAGTTGAGCAAAAACGCTGTGTCACTTTTTATTTGCGTTTTGTACACCTGCATGTGTAAATTAGGTTTATGCTACACTGCCACTAAAATCAAAGATTTTTATGGTTCAATAATTAATTTTACTTAATGGTTCACGGGCTCACTCGTGTCTGTAGCCAATCCATGTGTGGGGTGAGACTGCTTTCCAACGCATGAATTGGCTACAAACTAAGGATCACGTCTGAGCCCGTGATCCATAGTAGACAGTGTGCCATAAACAATTTGTATGTGTGTAGACGTAAGTTTATATATACACATAACTCTAATTTCACTTATAGTGTATTCCGAAATTGAACCACGGTAATCATTCAAAATGGTTACGGTTTAACCGCGGTTACTATGTTACCGGCACCCGGCTGGAAGAACGCCTTTCTCTTAAAATTTGTTAAACCAGCTAACAGCTAAAATTCAAGTTTAAAATTTAAAATAAGTAGTTGAAATATTTGAAGACAAACTAAGTCTAAACGTGCACGCAAATGCTCATACGTTAGTATATTTTTTATGTGTTCATCTGTCATACGCCAAAATCTTTTTACTGTACTGAAAATACAACCGGTTACTGAAAAAGTAACTACGGCTAGCGTGGTTCAAATTCAGAATACATTATTACTGGTATTATTTGCGTAGAATGCAATGTTGAAATAATACTGTTCATTTTAAGAATACAGGATTTTATTTATATTAAATAAAAGAAGTAAAAATATCAAAGGAATATTGTTATTTTAAAATGTAAGAACAAAGCGAAGGTTTTGTTTGGGTCGACGAATGGACAGCGGTGTCATCAGCCAAAGACGATGGACGAATTATAAAGAATCTGTAAGAATTATACTCATTGTCTATGTGTTTTCTTATACCGCTATAATTTACTAAATATATTATGAGTATTTCATTTCAAAATTGACCGGGTTTTCGTCTACAAAAAGATTAAGAAAACGTTAGCTGAACAAAGATAAAAATTATGATATACTATTATCGCTTTAATATATTGACATCATTTCCAAGAATTCAATTAGGTTCTATTTACTAACACAAATACATATAATTTGTTTATTGATAAAATAAATTTTGTCAACAAGTGCTACATATATATTTATCTACTGAATTAATACCCGTATTTATTTTGCTTAAATTAAAATTGTCTTCTTCCTCTTAGTCACGTAATAATATAAACTATATAAAATTTCAACTAATAAAACATCCTACTTATCAACTATTGTTAAAATTCGCGATACTGAAAATTCATATTATCGCACAAACTCTCCGTCATACATAACTGAATATTTCTCGCGTACTCTTGAGATTCCGTCTGAGAGAGAGTCCATGAGAAACTATCTGTATTGTGGTCTAACTTGCCTGTCTCGCTATCGTGGCAGGTGTTTCGCATTATTGCTTCTAATTGGGGCTGCACGTAGCCTAGAACGGGACGACAGGAAGGTTCTGCGGCCCAACATTGCTCCATCAGATTCCAGCAGGCTAGATTGAACTCTGGTAAACATTCGGGACGGATTCCTACGATGGGAAGGTCATTTAGAGAGAAAAATGTCATGTAAATATAGTTGGGCAATTACAAGAAATTTTATTATTGGCATAGTAAATTTAAAAGTTTAATATCAAGTTACCGTTGAAAAACAAAATAAAACATGCACAAATATTTAACCGGAACTAAAACAAAACAGTTTTTACCTTCCGTCACATTTAAAGGAAGTTTTATAATTGTTAACCGGCCGTTCTAATATGCGTTTGTGCTGGAAATATAGAATCTTTTGTAAGAAATTTTCTGTATGGAATTTGTACAAATACATAGAATTGGCGGAAGTTAATGTGCTGGTCACATCAGAGTTTTTAAAACTATTTTTAAAAAGAAGGGGTGTTTCACAAATTTCATTAATGCTAGTCTCCTGATACATTGGTTCGCGAAATATGACAAAATAAAAGTATTTTTTATAAGTAATTAGTTTCTTACCTTTTTTGACGCTAGTCCAAAGCTGTTCCTTGTTTTGGAAGTGTTGAAAAACACAAGGAAGATTCACATGCCCCGCACAAATGTACCAAAAAAGTATCCCGAAAGCATACACATCCACACTGCTGTCGTAGTGTCCCGATTGTAACTCCGGAGCCATGTGAACAGGCGTACCAACAACACTTCCGGACATCATCGCTTCAGGAATGCAAAAACCAAAGTCCGTCAACTTTGCACGGTCGTTCTCGTCGAGCTAGAATGTCACCTTTAATCGCACGTGACAATAATTAGTTACACATACTTACTAGCACGTTTTTCAGTTTAATATCTCTATGGACAAGCCCCTGAGAATGTAAATATCTGATGCCTTCAACAACATCAATTGCGATTTGAAGTCTTTTTTGCCAGGAAAGGCCTAAGCGAAGTCCGCAGTACAGATCTCGGTTCATTCTTTCCATTATGAGTAAAACTGCTGAACAGCCGCTACCGTATGATTGGTCCACTACCGAACCTCTTAGGCGCACTATTCTGATATGGTCGGGGATGGTTCTACATTTATTGAAAAAGAATAAGAAATAATAGCTGTTGCAATATTACCTCTAATTTTTAAATATTAATTACCGGAAAATAAAATGAATTTTTAACTAATGAACAGGGTTTCTTTTTGTCTATACCCTTGTTCCATGATATAAAGAAGACCTACGAATTTTATAAATGGCTTTATTGCATTTCAAAATATTCTACTTTAACATTTATGCACTTTTGCATGGGCTCGAATCAATTTTGGAAGCAGATTTTCCACTCTAGATCTGATATTTTATTGTATCTTTAATATTATAGAAATTATTTGAGGTAGCTCGTTTTGCTGTTACACCCTGCATATATACCGGAAATTGTCACGATTGCGTATAGAGGGAGGAGCTAATAATCAACCAATCAGAAACCAATACAACAATATCTCGGAGATATTTTTTCTTACCTTGTGTAATAAAATTCCATGGCCAGATCATTCCAGTGTCGTTCATCAGGGGGTACAACAGATTTAGCCGCACAAGGATCGATTCCAGCCCAAGGTACACAAGCGAAGACAACTCCATATTGTCCTCGTCCAATTTCTTTGATGGTTTGCGGCATTCCCCACCGTACCATATCGCACATAGATGTACTTTCAAGAGCTAATTTAGCAAACCGAGGAGCGTGGTATTTACGAATTGCGATACGTTGTTCTTCCGTTTGTTCGAGCTTGCCGGAAAGATGGTTTTCTAAAGTTCGCATCGCCATTTGGAAGGCCTCGTGAGATGATTTTACATGTTCTTTAAACTGGAAGGCACAATTATTATTGGGGTAATTTACTTTTTTTTATTTGTTTACTACCTGTACTGAGATGTTTCTAGAGAGTTTAGAAGCACTTAGGGAATCGATCATCTCCATAGCAACAATCTGCCTTCTTCTTTGAGGATCATAATGAGAATAAGAAGAACTGCTCCATGGTAACTGCAGCCCGTATATAATATTCCGCAATCTTTCCCAGAAAGTATGTACCACAGAAAAAGATGCTGATGATTTTAAATCTATTTTATAAGCTGCACTTAGGATTTGTTTCACGGCGAAACTAGCAGTAGCCATATTTATTTCTTGTTCTGCACAATTTTTTTCCAAACTTCCTAAACAACGTTGAAGAGTTCCGATAAAACTGTCTTGCAAACAATTTACAGAGCGGACTAGTTGAGTAGCAACTGAGGTACACAATTTTCGAAGAACTAGTTGTTGGATTTCAGAAGTTGAAATTGTGTGAGATATATCTGAAAAGAAAGGTTCATTACCAAACTGTTTGGCATCATTGTAAGTACATGTCGTTGTATGTAACTCATATTACATATTTGGACTATGATTTTTTTGCCAAAAGCCCTTCAATGGACCTTTTACATTTTTATTGTAACGTGACGTCATTTTTCAATGCGCCACGTAGTGAAATTTTTATGAACTAGAGATGGGTAGGTACCATGTTGTCAAGTAAAATGATTAAAAGGATAAGCATTTATTTTCGATAAAAAAATATTTAAACAACACAAAAACTTAAGAAATTATTAATAAAGACAAAACAATTTATTTAAAAATAAGAACAATAGTTTTATTCTTGTTTGTAACTTTCTTAATAACAAACTGGCAACTACGCAATTATCTGTCACTTTATGTGGTCTTTATTTCGCGTCTTTAGAACATATAACCGCGTTTCTGATTCCCATCTACCCGTCCTTTTATCTTGAAATATTCATCATCACAAACACTTTGTGTGAATTTATTTAATACAGTCACGTTCTTATTTCCGCAATTTCACATTTTGTTTGAAATATATCTGGCCTCCTCTATGCGCAAACAAACTACTGCGCACTACGTATATGTCATTTTTCTCCATGTCTCTCTTTTGATATAAAAGGTCTATAGACCATTTCAGAAATTCATAGCGCATGCGCCAACTGTTACATTGCAACAAAATAGACCATTTGCCACTTAGATTAGATCCAACTACTCCAAAAAAATCAGTTCAGTTTAGATAAATCCGTTCATTTGTTCAAATGGAACAAGAAATATACAAGTGTAACTAGTAATTGATGTAAATTACTGATTTTTGTTTAGAGAGAAGAAATCTGAAATTAATATTGCACATGTTATTTACAGGTTTCTCATCAATAAATTACATTTTCAATGTAATTAAGTATTTCTAGTTGATTTATTTTAAATCCTGCGTATCTATTGATCTGAAATAACTGATCTGCCAAAAAAGCTGGATCACTTCCAGCTGAACCGAATCACTTATTTCGGTGGTAGGAAGGAAGTGATCCCGACAGATGGAATGACAAATATCTGAACCAATTCAGGAACTGCAAGGTAAATCTGATCCAAGTGGCAAATGGAATATGCCTAATATTAGTGCCATTTGCCGTATATCCATCCTTGTTTATTCCTACATCAGTTTTTTTTTTATTGATTTCGTTTTTCAAATAATTATGATACATCCACCCCGTTTATTTCTTGTTTCGTTCAGTTTCTAACGTTTAAATCTTGACCATGAAGTTAGCGAAGATGAATTTCGCGCACTCACAATTTAAAAAGTACACTCCGGAGTACAAAATGTACATGAAAAATATTTATTGAATCGGGATAGATGGAGTGTTTTAAATTATGAGCGGCGAAGTTCATCTGCGCTAACTTCATGGTCAAGATTTGAACGTTAGGAAACAAGAAATGAACAGGGCGATGTATAATCATTATGACGCATTATACCTAGCCTTTTTGGTCCCCATACTGCCACTTGAAATGTTTTGTCTAGTTTGAAAAATAAAAAGTGAGACAAGTATAGTAAAATACAATATTTTAAAATTGAATGATGAATATACACGGTGTATCACGAAAACTGAAACAGGCGAATTCAGTTTTTCCGTGCGCGTTGCTCCCCTAATTATTTTAGACAAAAAGTTTCAAATGGATGTTGTAAAGCAAAAAATTCTACATCCGAATCAATAAAAAAAATAATTTTGGCTACTTCATAACTGCAGAAATAAAATTTGAAAATTCATGGAATTACAATTAAATAGTATTAGCCATGGAATTAGAAACAAGAGACGAACAAAAGCGTAACGTTTTATACGTCAAATTATTAGTATTTATTTTGACAATCATTATTCTGACACTGACGTAATATATATATGTTATTTTCCCTCTCTTTTGATGTAAAAGGTCCATGGCATCCGATTGTAAAATACCCGCTTAAACCATGGTCGAGATGTGGAAGAAAAGGGGGAAAGTTGAGAGAGGGGAATGACGACCCTGTGTAACACTGGAAAGGGCAAAGAGAAAGAAGATAAAGTGTTTACAATTCATTGAAGACAATAACATTTGATTTTATTTTTAAAAGATAGTCAAATACCAAAAAGATAAGAGTTCGACCGCACTTATATCACAAATTATCTAACCCGGACTTCCGTTTTAGTAATGCGTTTTAAAAAATTGGGAATTACAAAATTCGCGTTTTAAACTTATAAATTTCGGGTACGTACCTTGTCGATAATCTTGAACAACTTCAGAAATATTAGTCTTCATATCTTGTAATGTAACTTGAATGAGTTTCGTTATTTCCTCTTGTTTTTCGCTTGCTATGTTCATCAAAGTTTTATATAGTTCTGCTTCCCTCGCCTGTGCATATAAAATTCTTCGAGGGGTGATTTGTATTTCTCTAGCCATATCGAAAGCAGAAAGAATAAACTTTCGTAGACAATTATTATGAATCTATAAATAAACACGCTAAAAAATTGATTGATTAATGGATATTTTCCATTACCTCACTCAGAAGTGCGGCCATTTTCAGCAGATGTGACTTCAAACATCCTTGCACAAAAGTAAAGAATTTTTCAGCGATTTGGTTTTCGGTAATAAACTCGTTATCAATTGCACACTCTCCACAACAAGAATTTCCGTATTGATCACTAGTTTTCTTACTTATATATCCTTTCAAAAAGAAAAAAAAAGTATTATTAATGTGGGTGAAATTGTAGTTTCCTTTACCTAAACTTTCTAGCTGGTGTCTCAAGTTTTGAAACCTTTCCGGTGGTTCAATGTGACAAGAGTTTTGAAGAGGATTAATATCACTTTGTTCCACTCGGTGTTGCTCACTTTCAGTTAATTCAGAATCACAGATACTATCTACATTATTACCAGTCATACTTATAAATAAAAATGGAAGATCTTCATATATTCCTTTTAATTGGCGAATCTCTCCTATATTCTACAAGAAATAGAAAACGCGATAATATATTTTAAATGTAACTATACATACGCCTACACAGGGTGTTAAAAAAGGGTATTTTTTAAGCGATTGGACAAAATTTGTTTAATTTATAAAAAAAAATTATATGAAACATTTTTCTCAATTTCTAATATTTCGAAATATTGGCCAAGGTCGCCTCATTTAACTACAACAAAAGAACATCTAAGATGACCTCTGAAAGGTAAACAAAAAGTCTCATTCAAAGTCATCTCATATAATTTTCGAAATACGAGGATCATTCCATAAATAATGCACAGGTTGGTAACACTGCTAATTGGATAATGCAACAACAGTGACATTCACGTCAGTTGTAGTAGAAGGCTTGGGTAAGGAGCGTGTGTTTTGTTTTCAACTATAGCGTAAACTGTTTTTCACAAACGTCAGCTAGAAATGGAGCCTGTACATATTTTGGGTATTGTGACTGTTGAAAATCAGGCGTTCTTGTATCGCATAGTCGCTAATGATGAAACGTGCGTTAGAGATTTTGAGCCAGAGTTGAAATCACAGTCCAACGCTCAATAAAAAGTCAAACAATTGATGATCTTTGCTTATGATTACAAAGGAATCATCATGACAGACAGAGTTCCATGTGAAACAAGTGTCACAACAGTTTATTATCGGGCCTTCATGGAAAAACTGCGCAGAAAATTGCACAAAACCCGACCTCAGTTGCTCGAGGCTGGGTCACTCCTTCTCCATGACAATGCTCGCCCCACATCAGGAATGTCGTAACCGAAAAACTGCGTGAATACGGTTGGGAAGTGTTACCTCATGCTCCCTACAGTCCTGACATAAGTCCCATCAGACTTTGACTTATTCCCAAAGCTGAAATAGCCTATACGTGGACATCGTTTTCCGTCTCTGGAAAAGATTCATACTACTGTTACCCAAGCCATACGACAGATGAACATAGATTGTGTCTTGAATGGAACAGTAAAGCTTCCCAGATGTTGGCACTCAGTCATTAAGAAGCAGGGAGACTATATTGAAGGATAGTAAAGAGATAGTGTAATAAAAATAAACAAATGAATAAATTAACAATGGGGTATTCCAGTGTAGTAAAATTTAAAAGAAAAGATATTGTTATTAACTAGGTTAAAAAACGACAGAATTCTGAAAAATAAACTCAAAATTGTTTCATTTAATATGATTTTCCATATGCTTTTTGGAAAAGATTACACGTGGTGTATGACGTCCATTCGTTCTCTTACGTATGTAATGACGTACTTGTGTGCTTGTGGAAACGGAAGAAGCAGTGCGTTCACCATTGATGCTTTCTCGTTTCTCAGCTGATCTTTGTTTGTGTTTCTTGCTAGTTTTGATATTTTGCTGTAAGAATGACAGCAAACAAATTCTTAACTAATAATACTTTAATATAGTTACAACTAAAATCCACGGATAACAAAAATAAAACAAATGAAAGTCATCCAAAACAAAATAGCATCTGACACTGTGAACAAACCAAATCCCCTTCCCCTTACTCGCTCCAAGCCAAGCGACTAACAGCTTAGTCTACGACATGAAGCGAATTGACGTCATACCATATAATTCAAATTTTTAAGCATAATTCAAAAATTCATATCTCGCGGAAATAACACAATAAAAAACTCAAATTTTCACATTTGTATTTCAAATTTATTGAAGTTTCAGAAAAAAAAAAAGATTATTAGAATACCCCATTGTGTGCAATATTTATGAAATGACCCTCGTAGTAGAAGTAAGCCCTGTAAAAACTCATTTTTCACTATATGCCCTTGTTTTCTTTATTTTATTTTTAACACCCTATATTTTCTGATAAAAAACTCCGGACTCCGGATATACAGCTTGATCACGCGTGAATGAACCAGCAATTATCTCCGTTATTAAGCAAGATAGCGATTATCTTCAAATAAGAAAATTTACTATAGGTAATATGGACAATAAGATGTCATATCAAAAAAAGTTCTATTACTTCCGGTTCCGAAGTACGTGATACCAACTTAGAAATTTCAAATTGAACATACTATATTTTTTATATTTTTGAAAAGTACACAAAATTTGCTTTACAATAATAGTAAACGTTGTATTATTAAAAAGTAAAATTGCGGACGTTTGAAATATCTTACAAAAGTCAAGAAAGTGTGGAATTTTGTATTATTGAATTTGTTGCCTAAGTTACGTCATATAAATGAATTTATCTCAAAAAATATCATCGTCTATGAACAAAAAACAATCAAATCTCACACATTTGATTTTTTTTCATTCAATATATTCATATTTCAAACGTCCGCCATTTTATTTTTTAATAATACAACGTACTACTAATTTACTACCATTGTAAAGCAAATTTTATGTACTTTACAAAATTTTTAAAAAAATCTAGTATATTCCATTTGAAATTTCAAAGTTGGTATCACATACTCCGGGATCGGAAGTAACAGAACAGAACTTCATACATCTTATTGCCCATATTGTCTATAGTAAATTTGTTTATTTGAAGATAATCGCTATGTCTCTTAATAACGGAGATAATTGCTGGTTCATTCTCGCGTGATCACCCTGTAAATGGATGATTTACTGAACTTACATCTTTGTTTAAAAATTCATCGGCGATCACATATACTATCACAGGCCAAAATTCATCGACTCCATTGTTAAGGACTGAATACAGTTCGTATTTACAACAATCCGGTGGGATTATAATTTGCATATTATCTTTTAAAATCGTATGGTTCAGCTCGACTTCCAGCGTTGGACAATGATCGTACGGATATTGAAATTCATTTTCTCGGCGAATCAAATCTTGTTCGGGAATTGCGTGCCAGATCATATCATGAGCTTTGAGATGCTCCACGATCTCAAATTCGTTTGATAGAGTGAGTCTGATTCGCTTTGTTATTCCGGGGCGGATTCTTATCTTGAATAATATAGACGAAAAGGTATTAAATATATTAAAACACCAGAAAATTTTCGAGAAGATTATATCTTTTACATTTGTTCTAATTTTAAATAAAGTTGAAGAAACAACAAAAAATTGACCTTCTGTTTATGTTGCTTGCGTAGCATAATAATATCATCCAGAGAGATAATTCATGAAGAAAATATAAATACAAAAGGAAATATTATATTACCACAGAATTTTTTTGCAAACTTCGCAAGAAGTTTTAATTTTCATGTGAAACGTCTAATCGGCGTCGTTTCCTCTATACTACACGCTCACCGCTTTACTTATGCGTATATCGGTGTATCGGAGCGAATTTGAAAAAACAGAATGTCGTTTCGAACAATAAATACTTCAATAAAAATAAATTTCGATGTTTTTTTATCGATTTAACGTATGGTTGTTTTAAAATCCCGAATTTTAGTTTTCAACTACTGGTCACTTTATCGTTCTCCTCTTCATTTTACTCAAAAACTGAAGAGTGTAAATTACATACATTTTTTTTATTATTAGTAACAATAGCCATTACTTATGAATTTGACATTATGGTAAATGTTTAAACACTATTATTTTATTCATCTTCTGTTAATTTTTATTTAAAAAAAAAAGTTAATTAGATAATGAATGTTTATTCGAATGAGTAACGTGTCTTTTTTATAAAGAATTTTTATGGTGATAATAGTTTTAAAAGAATACGGAGTTTATTGTCCACAAAGTTTATAAATAATTTATGAAAACCAGAAAAAAAATGCCATGGCTATCGACATTAATTAAAAGAAATTTTTAAATTTATTTTTAAAACTGTGAAGAAACCAATGTTGTTCTCGTCAAATGAACAGGAGAGCAGGAAACTGCACATAACTAGTAGCAAATGTTAAATCCCTATGGGGAATACTCAAAGCCAGAATATGCATGCGCAGAATCATTCAAATCCCGAATATTCAAAAACAGAATCGCGGATTACACGAAAGCGTATTTAACTTAACCAATCCTACCATACCTAAAGTGACCTTCGCTTGGCCACGCCCACATATTCGGTTTTTGAATGATTCGGGCGCAGCACTTTCTGGCGATGCGCGATTCTGTTTTTGAATATTCGGGATTTGAATGATTCTGTGCATGCATATTCTGGCTTTGAATATTCTGGTTGTGAATATTCGGTCGTTGAAGACACTCCCATCCCTATGTTCACCCCTAACCGCCACCACCCGGTATTTTGATATTTCTGCATGGCAGCCCTTCATAAAACATTTCATTTGATATGGTTGATATCAAGTTGAAATTAAACACGAGAAATTTCCGAAAACTTTATGTAAAAGGCGATAGTTGTTAAAAAATTTGACATCTCTGTATGGCAACTCCTTTAATCCTTGCATGTGAAGATTACTTAAATAGAGATACCACAATTATTATTGTATTATTCGTAAATCACTCAGATACTTATATTTTGACAGCCAAATTAATAGTGAGAGGAAGCGAAGGCCGGTATTTAAGTTTTTCGGCCCGGTTAAATTTACCCAGTCCGCCACTGCACCCGCAGTAATATAATTAATAAATATTACACCTATAAACTCTCCAAAGAACTATACTACGTAGCAAACAAAAATTAGGTATTACGAAAAAATATTATTTAGATAAGGTATAAAAAATATTTTTGTTAGGTTAAGTTATATTATGTAAATAAATTTACAAATGTATTAACAGCTTAGCAAGTGGTATCCATGGCAACATTTTTGTTATTGTTTCTGGTTTTGTCATACATAAAACGCCAACATTTATTTAGTAAAACTATATTGAAAGATGAAATGGCATACAACAAAAAAAATTACATCATATCACGTAGTTCGTTATTAGGTTATTATACTTGATTCAATAATATGTGCTATTAAATTTGATTTACATCTATTTAAGAATGGTAGCTTACCCATCGCCATGTCGACCCATGTAAAGGCAACAACAACTGCCCTAAAATATAATTAATAAATAATGCCTTAGCATGACAGTTCTGTCCAAATATAAGAAGAGCTGGGGAACAATCTAAATTCTGTTTAATTGAATGAACAACGTCTCGCCCTAATAATTGTTCCTTAAGATTTTCTGAAATTATACAAAAATGTATTCAAATAATATAAATATTTACCCAGTTTTAATAATCACCCCCTGGGAAAAGATTTGTAGAACTTATTTCTTCTAGTGATCTTTGCGTTTCATTCAATATGCGTTTTAAAGTACTAGCATGTCGTGAATATTCGCGAAATTCCGATGGTAATTTCGTTAACATGTTGAAATTATGTGTACAACACTTATAAAATCACAAATAAATGTCATGTTCGTTGATTCTACCGTGCACTAAAATAAAAACATATTTGACAGCTCACTTTTCGGGAATGATGTCATACTAGATTCACATTGGATTCCATCTTAATAATATAAACATTTGTTATTAAGAAGTATTTTGCGATTATATTCACCCCATACATAAATAAATTTAAATTAATAGTTTGTATATGTATACTTATAAATTTTGTAAGAAAATTATTAAAAAAGAAAAGATTATCATGTCAAATCAATGTCCACAAAAAGCGCGAAGCAGTTCTTAGTTTAAATAAAGAATTTTAATTGTGTTCAGGCTTTATCAGAATTATTATGTTGTTGCTTACAGATAAAAATGGAAAACATTTATTATCAAATTTTATATGTATAAAAAAAAGTAATCTAGCAAAGGACACATACATGCACAATTTACGAGATAACATTATAATAAAAATATTATATATTTCAATATTTTCACACTTTATACAGTGTATATGAACATCCAAGCATTTGTACATAATTAATATGCTAAAATATACTATATTACTTAAAAATACTATTTACATAAATAAATACAACATAATGTACATATTTGTTGTCAATACTTTATATAAAATATCTTGAGCTGTAATATGTGAACGAAATTTAAATATGCAGTGTTTATAGATTAATATTTAGTGAGCATTAATATTAAAAATACTATTTAGTTAATTCTTTTATACTTTGGTCATTATGTTTAAGTTTAGTTAAATTTGTTATTACTGGTTTTTATATTAGTCATATTTATTAATACAAAATGAATCATAAGAACTGTATAATATTTAAATAAATTTACATGTACATTTAATAAAAATCCATCAATTGTTTGAATATACACACACCGACAAAATAGTAAAACACCAGAAAAAACTATGTATTTAAAAAAGTATGAACCCTCTTTCATATTTGTGTTGGTAATTCTACATCTACACCAAATAAATGACGATATAACAGCTAAATATAGCCGCCTAATAAAGATTATCATTTATCGAGGTGTTAAATATATCTCGGTCTTTAATTTTATTAAATATTGGTGTTTAATTCGTGTTCACTATAGATCAAAAGAAAACAATCATTTTTGATCTTGTAGTTTCGATTCTAAGTATATAAAGAAAATAATTTTATTTTTAAATGAAAAATTATTTTTAAGTAATTAATAAATAGCTAAATTTTCCATGTTTTTAAAAACATTGTTTTACTTTAAATACTTAGAATAGAAATCGAAATGACAACAAAAACAGAAATGATTGTTAAAACCCTTATCCATGAACCTCGATAAATGAAAATCAATTTTTATTAGGCGGCTATATTTAGGTGTTATATCATCATCTGCTATTTGTTTTAGATGTAGAATTATGAATTGTCAACACAAACATGAAAGATAGAGGATTCATACATATTTAAATATATAGCTCGTTACCGCGTGTCTGAGTGTCTGATCGCTAATCTGGGGAACCGGGTTCGATCATAAATATTTCAAATTGTGAATGGCACAAAATTGACCCCTGTGGTGCACTCTCCACGCCTGAAATGAGTGCCTGTGAGGTGACGCCTGGTAAACGCCCGCATGGTACAAATATGTCATCATTACCGAAATCAGTGTACAAAAGCCGATTGGCACACCCAGCAAATGAGTAATGGACCTATTACATTACAAGAGAGGTATTAATAAAAATGTGATGTGTATAGTGCGCAGTTGACTTTACCGCAGGTGGGTGATATGGAAAAGAACAAATTTACAAAAAAATTGAGTACATTTAGTTATAGTATATGCAATGAATGCTTTAAAAAAAAAGGAAAAACAGATGAAATCATAAAAGAGGTCCTGCATATTTGCACTTCGAATTTGCAAACTTATGATAGCAAAACAATCGAAAAGTTACAGTTACTAGCATAGTTGTCAAATAATTTGCTTAAAATCCAATCTTATAATCTCTAGTTAAACATAAATTTTACACAACATATGTATTGTTTTTATCAGATACATTTCTGTTTGTAATACAGAAAAATATTTGTTGTTTTTTTCATAATTTTTAATACGTATAAATTTATTTTATTTCATGCTCGTTATTTGGTAACATGGTGTCACCCACCCAATGATTCAGAAAAAATCCGCTAGATGGCACATCTAAAATGACGTCACTTAGTCATTAAAATGTAATAGGTCTATATGCCGTGATGATTATTTATTTATTATTATTATTATAGTTTTTTTTGCCGGTGTGTGTATTACTTTGTATCTAATGCGAAAAAAGTAAATGTTAATAGTCAAATGTATATTAATTTGTAATATTTTGTATAAAAGTGGTTACACTTAATAAAAAAAGATTCCAATAAAAAAATTTGACACTTGTATTTGTTATTAATTGATATGTTTGTCCTGTACCCACTACTTTCTATCTGAATTCAAAAACGGAATGTTTAAATATGAGCTATTAGAAATGAACCCTCCAAAATTTCACATCATTCAGTTCATCTCGCAAATAAATTGATTATTTATAAAACTGTAAGTGCTAAGATAAAGCTGTATAAAATATATAAAAGCCAATTAAATGTCGGAACAATATAAAATCCAGTATCGGTTACATTACAACATTGTGAAGCAATTTCAATAACTTTCGGATAATAAGTATTCCAGAAATCAAAAGCTTTGTAATTCAAATGAGTTGAATCGCTCATATTAAAAGTACGATCAATTATTAAAATACCCGGTTTATCAGGTTTAAATTCATCCCATTTTATAGCGAAAATACTCCCCTCTGTCGGGTTTGAAGTTTTTGCAAAATTAGTCCAAAAGTTCATGATTATATCGGAAATTCTTTTATCCCTATTGTCCCATTCTTGTTGATCGGACAAAGGCAACCAGTAAGGCATGCCCCACAAGTAAATTAAATCGAACATATGGGGTACAGATACCCAACTTGGAAGGTGTGCTACTGCTCCATCTGTATTTGGTTTCATATCAAACCGATACATAAATGTAGGTTTGTGTTTACTTACATATTGTGCCATTAAATAAGTACTGCTACCATAATTGCGTTCAGCTATAAAATCTGTCAAAGTTTTCCTCATTTCTGAGTGATTTTCTACTGGAGGTGCAGGTCTATAGAAAAATAAAACCGAATCTAGTATGTGTTCATGATTGTATACGCATGTATCCGTAAAATTCACCGTTGGTAAATCAATAGAAACGAAATTAGATAAAACCTTAGTTAGTAACTCTTCAGCACTGTTGGTATCATCGTCTCTAAGTTCTTCTTCATAGCTTAACACTTCCTCCATGTCTGTAAACCCTGTTAGGAATGGTACAGCTTCAAAATCCCCTCGTTCGAAGAAATTCTTCGGTATTTCGGACAGAAAAAAATTGGAGTTGTTGCTCAAACCTTGATCAATGATTGGTTTCCATTCCCAATCCGTGCTCATGACATAATCGACTAAACTTTTAGCTGTTGCCCTTCGAAGACACTTTAAAAGTAAAGATGTAGGGTGGCGATAACATCCAAAAAATTCAGAAATAGCTTGAATGTACGGTTTATCATCTTGTGGTTTTTTAACAGTATTTTGGTGCATCAGATTTCCGCTCATGGCAATAGCTTTTGTAAACAACCCTTTAGAATATGGCGAAACCATATGTATACCAACACTTATAGCCCCTGATCCATACCCCATTAAACAAATATTATTGGGGTTTCCTCCAAAAAATTCTATGTTTGTTTTAACCCAATTCATTGCTGCAACTTGATCCATGAGTCCATAATTTCCAGTGGCTTCTCCGTCCATCGTTGTGAAGAAACCAAAGATGTTTAGTCTATAAGCGAAGGTAACAACAATAACTCGTTGTTTGAATACAAGAGAGTATGGATCCCACATGGATGGATTTCCAGTTCTAAAGCTTCCAGGGTGGATCCAGACCATTACAGCAAAACCTTCTAGAAGCGGCTGTCCTGGAATAACAATCCATTGAAATTTTATTTCATGTGCCCCAGAAAGATGAATGAAAGCAAAATTAAACTGTGAACAACACACTCCACATTAAATAAATTGAAGAGCTCTTGGCAAAAACAACTATAGTCCAAATATTGTAAATATGAGTTACATACAGCGACATGATGGAGCAAATTCGAGTTCATTATATGAAAAACTTTCTTATCTATATTAACGAAAATTGATGTACGTCTTTATGGGCCAATTTTTTGAAACAACGTTAATAGGCAATAGGACTTTTCTATCGTCTTTTGTTTTTGAGTTACAGGCTAAAAAAAATTATACGATTTTTTACGTACAATAACGTGGTAATATTATATTTTTATTAATTCTCGACAAACACAAGCATAATATTTTTTAAATGGAAACATACAGGGTGGTTTTGTACTTAATGTCATAAATTTAAGGGTAAGTAATATGACATGTGTAAATTACGAAACAGAAATATTTTTTTAAAAATTAGCATATTTAAGGGTAGTTTTCAGGAAACTAACATTTTTGGTACCATTGGACCACTGGCAACGCATTTGCATTATTTTATCTATTACACAATTATTTTCGTTAAAAATGCTATTAAATTTAATAATTAAGAATAATAATATCTTAATAATAATGGGGTCTCGTGGCCGTGTGCCTGTGTCTGGTCGCGAATTGAGGACCCGGGTTCGATCCAGACCGACGCTAAAAATTACTTCGAATTTTAATGGCACAAAATTGAACCCTGTGGTGCACTCTCCACGCCAGCATTGAGTGCCCGTGAGGTGACGCCTGGTAAGCGCCCGCATGGTACAAATATTTCTTCATTACCGATATCTGTGTACAAAGCAGATTGGTACACCCAGCAATGGGTAATATGCTGTGATGATATAATTTTTTTTATTATATTTTTTATATTATCTTATACAACTAATTTTGAATGTATTTTTGATAACCATATTTTTAATGAAATATTAATTAAAACAGTAGTAAAAAAAGTTTCCTTAAGAAAAGTCGAATTTGCTTTGTTCGAATTTTTAAAAAAATCTTTCTGTTTTGTAATCTACACATGTCATACTACTCATAATTAAATTTATGACATTAAGTTCAAAACCACCCTGTATATTGAAAATAGTCTCATGTTTTTCCTTATTTTATAAGCTTTTCAATGATGTATAACAAGTCTACATTCTTTGGTTTTAAACATCAATTATTAAATTTTTGGAGTGAATTATATTAAATTTATTAAGATTTAAATGAAAAAGTCAATTACAAATCGTCATTTTTGATTCTATTAATTAAATACTCAAAATTATTTTTAATGAATTATTTTCGGATTAGTTAAATTTTTTTTTATCGGCGTTATAATTGGCTTTGACACTATTCGAAATACGTAGTTTAATATTCTTTCTGAAGTATATAAATTAGAAAAATGAGTTAAATTAAGAAAATGACATTAAAAATAAACAAATGATCTGTAATTTATTTTTTCAATTGTTTCTTAATAAATTTAATAATTCATGTTTAAAACAAAAGAATGTAGTCTTATTATATATCATTAAAAAACTTATAAAATAAGGAAAAAGATGAGACTATTTTCAACATATGTTCCCATTTATGGCAGGTAGAATATAAGGTTTCTTTGCGATCGCAATGGGGTATTCTAAGTAAAATTTAAGGTAAAAAATGTTATAACATTGTGGATTATGCTAAAAAATAATAGAATAATGTATAAAAATCAAAATTTAACTTTTGTAACATGAATTTTCTTGGAATTTATTTTGGCGCAAAAAATACATCACGTGGTTTGTGACGTACGAGGGACTGATGACATTTCTAACAAATTTTGTGTATAAAACTACATCATTAAAAGAAACACTTTTTCTAATATTTTCTATAATATTCTAAATGTCATCAGAACCTCGTACGTCCCATCGGTAAAATTCTAATTTTCAAGTATTACTTAAAAATTCACATCTCACTCAAATTAAATAAAAACAAAATTCTAAATTTGTAATACAAATATGTGAAAATTTCAGAAAAATATATATTAGAACATCCCATTGAGCGTTTAACCTGGCGATCCCTCGACTTCTGGTGGCATATTATACTCTACATTTTTGCCGAAAAATGAACAGGAGGGCAGGAAATTGATATCTCATGTTAAATCCCTATGTTCATCCCTAACGGTCACCACCTGTATAAGTTGTTAATTGGGTGAAGTTTGTTCCATGGAACGATGACTACCTAACAAAGAGTAATTGGAAAGGTGTTACCAGGACAAAGAATAATGTTGTCGCGATGATAAACATGCAAGCCGTCATGAGAAAAGTTAAATGCAGTTTTTATGTGTAATCGATTAACCACGAGCAAACGCAAACGATAAACCTGGAAACACATTACAGCCTACGCCATCCAGCGCAACGCATGATTAGCAATGATCTAAAAAAAGTCATTCGGGGCAGTTTTGTAATCGTTCCATGTCTCTTATCTAAGTTATAAACCATTCGTGACATTGAAATAATAAGAATAAGATTTGCTCTACCGCTTTAAATCATACAGGTCTTGTGTCGTGTCAGAGCCAAGGTGCCCGGACCCGTCAGCCCCCAAGATCGATTTTACTGAGCACGCGATTTCCATTTTAGGGAGTCAAATGCAGATTTTACTTTCGTACTGCGTGCAATGGATCATATAATAGGGGGAGGACACGCTACGGACCAAGCACAGGCATTGCCTACTGGCTATGTCCTGGAACGCGTGGGAATCACTGCATGTAAACAAGCACACTCATCCCATTTTCCTGCTTGCAATAAGAAAGATTTTTGTGAAAACTTCATTGATTTCATTGGGATTTGAACCCAGGACCGCCATTTGCTCTGCCAAGAAACTACGAAGTACTATTGAAGTCAGTGAATACCTTCCAAAAAAATCTTCATTATATTTAAATCGTTCTTAACCGGTTTTGAATGTTATAAAAATAACTATGCTAATTATATGTTTACAAAATTAAATTTTTGAGATCCTAATACAGATATGGAAATCTAATACTGATTCAACTTTAATAACTAATTCACAAAGTTATTTAGTCATCTGCAAAATTTATTAAATATTTTGTCCTCTTCATCAACAATTAAAAACTCCGCCTGTTAAAATAATTGTGTTTACTATAAGAGTTGATAAATTTATAAATACATCAGCGTAAATCCGGCACCAAGAATATTTCGTATATTTTGAAAGATACAAAAAATGTTAATAACCAAACTAGACAAAAGGGCTCATAAGATGATCGTAGTAAGAATTTTATATCATTTTCTGTTTTAGCGGAAATGTGTACAACTTTAAATCTAGCATACGGAATCGGTATTATTATATATTTTTTCAAAATGTACATAAAATTACCTTCACGATACCAAAATATCGTAGTTTTACTTCAACTATTTCAAAATGACGACCATTTATTTTATTAATAAAATTCCATGCAAAATAAAAAATCAAGCTATGAAAACAATTTGATTACCTTAAAACAAAAGAATTTATCTACATTATTTTTGTTATTTATTGTAATAGTAACAATATTTTTTTTGTTATAATAATTATGGCCCAAGTGTATTATACAAATGAATATAAGTAGTTTTAACATTCAGTGAATGTCAAAGAAATTCTATTAGACCTCTTCAATTTTATGGAGAGAGGTATTCTCACTTTTCTTTTGTTTTGAAATAATAAAATTGTCTTCATAGCTTGCTATGTTTTATTTAGTATGGAATTTTATAGTAAACATTTTGAAAATAAATGGGTAGCCATTTTGAAATGTTTGTAGTAAAACTAGTATTTTGGTATCGCTGTGAAAGTAATTTTATTGCGCTAAATCGGAAGTGATACAAAATTCTTACTACGATCATCTTATGAGCCCCTTTGTCTAGTTAAACTTTGCTTCTTAACAATGTTTTGTATCTTTCAAAATAAACGAAATATTCTTGGTGTCGGATTTACGCAAATACTAATAAATATTGGATTTAAAGTTAGAGAAAAATATAAAATTAAAGAAAAGTTACAACCATTTTTCTGATGATGGACTAATATTAAATACAACCTTGGAACTTTAAAAAGTCTCCAAAATTTAAACTTATTTAGTTAACAATAAAGAATAATTACAAAAATTGCGTTGTTAAAATGATATTACTATCATTTTTTTTTTACAAAATTTCCAGAATATTTCATATAATTTCCGTGCAAGAATTTTACTTGTAATGCCTGAAGTAGAAAAATATTCGTTCTTAAACCAATTAATATTGGCGCAGCAAAAATTTACAATATAATTGATTTGTTTTCAGCGTCCGAATGAGATTCATTGCTTGATATATTGGAAATGTTAAATGCATCGTACATAAATCATAAATTTACCGCATGAGTTACACGTTATGTAATTAAAAAATGTTTTGAACATTATGCAGAAAAATTGCGCGGCAATATTACTTGCAATTCTAACGATGAATAAATTATTACTATATGAAATAATATTTCCCCCGTGACCCATTTCTTAAAAAGTAATTTTCTTGAAAATGATTACACACGCAAATATATTTTTCCCGGTGGTAAATGCGGTGTAAGAAACGTTGCCCAGCTCGTAGTTGCAGTGGTTTCGGCCGGTTTGTTTGTAACAACGAACAGGCCCACCCCACGGTATTTATGTAAGGCAGGGTTTAAATCACGGAGCCGAACTCCTTCTCGGGAGATGTTATCGCTTGACACGACGTCAGCGGTCGCACGCAAAATCGACGCTCAGACGCACTCACACTAACACTCACCGTACGGAACATACACATTGAGGTACAAGCAATCTTCGTCCATCTCAAACGTTTCATTCTTCTTCAACAATTTAAGAAATCTTTCTTCTTCTGCGGAGTAAGCTTCATCTGCTTGTAGTTGCATACAAGCCGGTGCGAATTCGGTGAAGTTTCTTATTCCTTGCCAGGTTGGTATGTCTTCCATGTTCGGAGGAGCGAATCTGTCCGGTTGAGAAACATACGGGATGCCCAAATAAGCGATGATGCGCTGGGTTCGGATGAGAGAGATTTCTTTGCCGCCGGCTGTACCCAGATTAGGAATTTTGACGAGTGGTTGATCTCGGGCTGAAGACAATTGCAAGATACAGTAGAGCAGCAGTAAATGGATGATTTTTGTCATGTTGAGGAATTTGTATTTGGCGTCGTGTGAACCGGCGCTTACCGACGCTATATGCGGAGTGAGTCAATGCACCGCAACGGTAGCAAGAGGATCGCGTGACTGAGACGCCAAGTCGCAAGCCGCCCCCACCAGATTGCTTGTCGTTGGTTGTTCTGACTTCTGACTGTGATTTCGGTCCGATGCGCGAGCGTGCCCGAGGCCTTGTGCCCGTGCACTTCATCACACGCGGATGTAACACCCATAACTATACACCATAAACACACAAACCTCACGAAGTTTCCCAAAATCATTCATAAACACCAAACTTTACCTACAAACCCCGATACTTCGACCTCGACCAAGCACAAGGTGTTGCTCTTCACACATTTAATTACTCAAAGATTTATACTTTTTTTGTACGTGGATTTTAATTAATACGAGCCCAGGTTCATAATAGTTCGACCGACAAATAATAAAACTTACACAAATGGTCAGAAATTTCTACAAAATTCTTCCGACTACCTCAAATAATTTATATTTTATTAGATACAATAAAATACAAAAGATAATCTTATAGAAGTGCAAGGGGGATATCCGAATAGAGAAGAAAATATTTCTTTAAAACAGTGGTTTTCAAGTTAAAACACAAAGTTATATTTTTTTAAATGGGATGATCAATATTTTTTAAGCCCATTCGATAGAGTATTTTTTTCTGAATTCAACCATGTATTCATTTTATATCTTAACATAACAAAAATATTGAGAAAAATTCAATTGAAATTTAAATAAATTTAATTTTGTAGCCATTTTTCAGTAGGCTATGTATGAAAAACTGAAAAACAAAAACTGATATGTCAATTTGAATTATTCTGGATGGATAACTGAAAATAACTATAAAAATGAAATTTATTTAAATTGAATTTTTCTTAATATTTTTATGTTTTTATCTATCGAATAAGCCTTTACTTTATTAACCTCACGATTACAACCATTTACTGTTGCGATACCTAGCAGAATAAACATAATATGCAAATAGCCATGTGAGTTGAAGCAGGCAGGCAACTCTAGAGTTTGTCTATATTGTTCGGCACTAAATCAATAGATTGCTCTCATGATCCAACTACCTTAAAGGGTCATCTTCAGGACCAGTAGTCGAAAAAAATTCTCACCATTTGCGTAAGTTTAATAATTTGTTTGTTGAAAATGTAAATCGGCCGAACTATTATCTGTTTGGGCTTGTATACGGCTGTGTGCTTTATGAGAATAATCTTACCTTAGACGTATCAAGAGAACATGACCTGTAAAATAAATTAAACCCCCTAAAACAAATGAAATAATATTGCAACACATTTATTTACTAAAATATTGCTTTAGGCAATTATAAAACAAGATGATAAGAAACAAATATTTATTAAATATATAATGATGTGACGAATCACCTTAAATCTACAAGAATCATCTTTTAAACATTTAAAATGACCATACGCATAGTATTAAACTGAATTAAATACTGTTAATTATTTATCTAAACTGGTGAGTAGAAATTCTCAAACCAGGACAATCTTTACCAATTTCTGCTACTTCACAAACGGTGCAGACAGAGCCCTTGTATTGTGGGAAGTAGCTAGTGTTGCACAGAGGACACTTTTCTTCTGGCTTTCCTCGATAAATTGGCTTGTAAGTGATGCCACAAAGGCTGAACGGATTGTGTTCATCATAATGTAGCTGTAATTCATCTATGGGACTAATATCGCAAGCTTGTAATATTTTTCTTGCTTGCTGAGCAACGTCAGGTCTTGGACCAAGTTCTAGAAGCCTCTTAGCAAATGAAGCAGCAGTTCTATAGTTTTTCAATTTGAAGAACATATTTAAAGCCGTTCTAAGAGTTAAAATTTGATGAATTGGCTGCAGGGCACAATGCGTGAAATACGCTGCCATTTCACATTGTCGTTTTTGCTCTTCAAGAGTACCTTTGGGTAAACCTTTCCGGTAAGTTTCCATTTTAAGACCTAGGACATATTCACGACAAATCTTCAACAGCTGTTGAGCTTCAGCTATTTCTTGTTTGTTCTCAACCACCAGCAAAGTAATGTTTAGAATAATGGTTCTAAGCTTTTCAACAGCTTCTGTGAATTTTCCTCCAGTTGTTAATTGGTAACAAACTTGCAATCTTTGTACCAAGTCTGCTAATTTAATATTAGTTGCTGGGAGACCACCTTTTGGGCCAGCTTCTCGCCAATTACGATGAGGGTAGTTGTATAAAGGTGGAGTATTGGGAACAGCGCCGAAACAAGTATGCGAACGACTATACAAGCTCATGAACAAAGGTTTGTATGACTGGAAGTTGACTATTCCGACCTAGAGATACATTCATGCAATTTCCATAACATAAAACATTGAAATAGAACTTACCTGGTCGTGGAGGAGTCGGAAAGCGGTTTCGAACGAACCTGCAGCAACATGATCCGCTGCAAGCTGTGAATTTGAAGTCCAAACGAAAGTTTGGGAGACTCCTTTCGTTGGAGGGACGAAATATTTCGTATCTTCGGTTGTAGCAACAGCAGAAACGATTTCTTCTGGAAGTTCGAGGTCTTCATCGCCAACATCCCACCCACTTCCATCTTCTGCGTCACTTCCATTGCCTTGTTTTTCTTCCAGGTTGTCTTCGCCGTCCAATGCGAGTTCCGCGTCGATGCCCCACCCGTCTCCAGTGCCAGTATCGTCCAGTTCGGCAACTGGAGCTGCCGCCAAAGCTGAATTAACAGTTTGGCCTGCTTTAGACATCATTGCGCCTTCGAAGAAACCCTGACAAAAATATATACATAGAAATATATGCATTAGAAATTAGGGAAAATACTTACTCTACTGACTGTGAGTAGAGGCCAATTGGATTCGGCTTGCTGAATGGGTACAGGAGGCTTCAAAAATTTGGCATTATCCATAATAATTGGAAGATCTTTTTCTGATTGCTCAATCGAAGCTTTCATTTGTTCTGCTTCTTCGTCGAATCCATGAGTAGCAGCCGTCACATACGCCAAAGATTCCTGCCCAAAGTTCTTCAAAATCTTTATTCTTTCAGCAACATCTCCAAGAAGAAGAGCTCCCTGGTACTGAGCAGAAGTATCCTTCCGAATTTCAGCGATTTTGGTCATCTTTCGTAGTTTCTCCAAATTTCCAGTGATTAGATACAAGAAGGAAAGCTTGTCGAAGTTCTTGGTGCGCTGGTAGCACATCTCCACGACCTGGTGGTTGCCTTGCATGAGAGCGACTTGACCTAGTCGTTCCCAGCAAGCCTTGTCGTTGAGGGCTCTAGCCGCCTCAAGAGCTACTTCAATATTTCCGCATTCTAGAGCAAGACCAAATCGGGTCTTTTCATCTTTAACGAAATGGAGAGCAACTTCTGGGTAGCCTTTTTGTTGAAGATAAGCAATTATGGATTGGCCAACCAGTCTGGCATTACGAACCATATGAAGAACGTCTTCGTATTTGCGGTTGATTAGAGCAAGTTTGAACTTGAATTCGGTGGGGTCAATGTTCAAAATTCGAGGGCGACATTCCCGATCCAAACAGAAGACGTGGTTACCCTTTACACGGGTGATGTAAATGGGTAAATCCAAAGTACGAATGATGCCGTGATCTCCATTGGTAATTGTGTATTTTATGTGGTTGCTTGTAGTGTAAATAAAAACTCCAGAGTCGTCCCAAGCCCCAGATTTTACTCTGGTGTTTTCGTGAATAGAGCAAAGCGATTCCAATTTGCGGTTGCAAATATTTACGGTATGTTTCGCTAACAGAGCAACGTGAGACATGTCAGCTGACCAAACAACATATCTGCATTTGGCTATCTTCACTTGGGCCAAAGTTCTCTTTTGTTGAACGTCGAAAAGCGTCACGTAATCTGGATCTCTCAAAAGTAGCATCCCAGTACCGGCATAAAATACCTCATCGCAAGTTGGTGTTTGTACCTTTTTAGTGACTTCGTTCTTCAAGTTTTTGATGACAAGTTGATGCATTCGGTCTAGAACAGCTAAACGATTTCTGGCTACCCAAAGGGCGGTTACACCAGCAGATCTCTTGCCTTCTGATTCTGGGACAGAAGAACCGTCTGAATCTTTTGGGATCATGTACAAATCATAAGTGCTGCTTTCTAAATTGCTGTTTCTCATCGAAAGCAGGACTGCGTTTTCTGCTGGGTTAAACGACATGCTACAGAAAGAAAAGAGAAATGAAAAAGACAGCACAGGATAGAAAGAAAAAAATTAACGTTGAGGAAATCCCCCATCTGACAAAGAGTATCAGGCAGTGGTCACACTGAGTAGAATGGAATCGATCAAAAAACGACTGTCGCAGATCAATAGCGATCGACCGAAATTTTAGGAGATATGTCACACTGCATGAATCAACGTAAATAAATAGCTGCGATTTTGTGAATCCTGATTATTTTAATCGTGATTTAAAAATTATATCAAGAAAACAACTTGAATCTGATGCATACGGTATAATCATTCCTATAAGCTAGTGTTAGCTTATTTTTTAATCGATCGCAATCAATCGGCGTCAGTTGACCACTGCCTCGAGAGATTCATGGATATACAAAAAGATATTTTCAAGTTTGGTAAAAAAATATTAAGATTCTAAAGGAAACATTTCTATTTAAAAATAATTAATATCCTTTGACTCTCTAGATGAAAAGGTCTATCAATCATTTCTAGCCATTTATTCCCTTTTAAACACGCAACCCTAAGTTCTTAATTTTATTTTATTCAAAACAATTCTTTGTGATTCGAGCAAAATGCTACCACGTCTTAAAGTTCAAGGCGAGCTGTCTGCAGATAAATTTTCAAGATTACAGAGTAAAAATGGGAGAATTTACCAGTAAACAAGGGTTCTACCACCGCCTCTGATTTGCAAAACTGGCACATCTTTGGAAGTCGTGAAATCTAATTTACGGACGTGGCGATCCTTCACATAGTAGAGCATGTTTCCATGCACTGTGTAAGCTGGTCTTTCTCGTTCAAGCTGCAATCATAAACGCACGCGATCACAACAATAAATTTAACGCTGGCCTCTATAAATTCGCTCAATTCATCGTGAAAGATTCGGCTTTTATTTAGCTATTAATAATTGAACACTATCTTCTACGCGCAACGATAATTCATTTTGTCTTTTACACTACATACAGGGTGATCGGCGTAAGTCCGTCACCAAGAATATTTCGTTTATTTTGAAAGATATAAAAAATGTTAATAAGCAAAGTTTAACTTAGATACAGGGTTCCAGGATACCAAAATATCATAGTTTTACTTCAACAATTTCAAAATAATTGCCCAAATTTTCCGCGTTGAAAAGTCTTTTATCTACCTTGAAAATTATCATTCCTGTGTCGTGGCCAGCGGCAAACAGATTGAGGGTTGGATGAGCTGTCAGAACCCAAAAACGTTCATGTTCTCTGCGGAAAGTGTGCAGAGATGTGCGTTTTGTCATATCCCAAACTCGGATACTTTTATCTTCACTGTTGGACAGAAGATACTCTTGTCTCGGATGGAAAAGGACACATGAAACGTTGTTGTAGTGGCCTCTGCATGTATCTACCTCCCAGGCCTAATAATTTGGAATATTATACCGAGAAATTTTCATAGAGATTTGGATATGTGACAAGATTGACAGTATTATATGCACAATGGTATAAAAAAGTTCATCTATTTATTGGCACCTGTATCAGGGACTAAAAACGAAATGAGAACGAAAACGAAATAACGAAATAAACCGAATTTTTTATAAGAACGAAAACGAAATATATTTTTTTCGTTCATGATTGAAAACAAAATAATTAATATCGGTTACCGGTTTTAACCGTTATTTTATTTAATATTTAATTTTATTTACAGAAAATATTTTACACGCAAATATTATTGAATTTTCAGATATTTGAGTTGCAAACAAGCAGACTTCCAAAGTAACTCTCCTGTAGCTAACCCTGTTACGTGTTAGGTTAAACGGTATACCCCTAGTTTCATCTATTGAACACTGACTGAGATAATTTTTATTTGCACACACTGGCGGTATTATTACTTATGTTAAGTACTTATATAAGAGTACTAACATAAAAGAAGATTTGCTTGAAAACGTACTATTAGTTAGGTGAAATAAAATGTAATTAATGTTCTTTATTGTAAAATAAAAAAAAAACTTATTATATTTCTATATTTTCATCAATTGTTACTCAATAATAGTTATAACCGGTATATAACTACTGTGAACGAAAACGAAATTTTTCGGTTTCGTTCGGATAAGAACTAAACGAAATATTTTTCGTTTTTAGTCTCTAACCTGTATAATGAGGTCATGCAAAAAAAATAATTGTTCCTTTTTTGTTTAAATTGAACAAGTATGGTCTAATTTATCGTTCTGTATGATTAAAATATTTTTATTTGCATTTTTTGTTGTATAAAATTGTTTTAACGTATGATATTTTAAAAAGTTGCAAAAACCAGTCTGAAGTTATCCACGTGTCACATCAGCTGTGTTTCGTTTACTTTACTTTGTAAAGATTTGAGATTAGACGCTAGAAGTTTGTTTAGCTATATAGAAACGCATGCGAGCAGGGCCGTGCGGTGGTATTTTGGCGCCTGAAGCACATAATATTCAATGTGGCACCCTAAGAAAAATATTTATAAAAGAGTGAATTTTTCATTTATTTGGTTCAGTACAGAAAATAAGACGAAATGATTCTACTACCGCACGGCCTTGCACGCGAGACGTTGAATATGTTGTAGAATATTTTTTTATTCTTTATTTCACCATGTTTACTTTCGTAAATTTCAGGTTCGTTAAATCTAAATGTCACTTTGACGTTTAGAACCTAGTGTAAAATCAAAATGGCCGTTTTGAAAAATATTTTTTTTAATTGCAATTTTTTCATTATTGAAGATCGATTTGAGGAAAAATAAAAAAATACGGGTCTATTATTTTTCATTACGATTTAAGATCAAGATGAAAAATCGTGCAGACCTCATTAGAAAAAGTGTTGCTGAAGGGGGATGAGTCAGTTGAGATGGTTCAAATATCTGGTTGAGAGTGTACGCATATGTGGATAGATGTCATAAATGGTGTGTAATAGAAGCGTTCGTATGAAAATAACTTGATATTTAATTTTTATACATTGTCACATATCCCTTGCCGATTTTTTGTAATATAACCTTTTCTACCTTAGATTCATTCATTCTCCACAATTTAATTTGCCTATCATCAGCTCCAGAAACAATAAGCGGAAGAGTCGGATGGAAACAAGCCCAATTGACTCCACGATCATGCCCTTCAAGGACATGTTTGACGAACGCATCAGCCTGTCCGAACAAGTCCGTTGCACCGGGGTTTTTCAAATGCTCCTCCAGACCTCCAGGTCCTGGGGCAACGTTTTTCTTTCTGAGGCCTATAAATTTCAATTACAACTCTGATTTTCATTCCTAATTTGATATTTCTCACCGGAGATATCCCAAACACGCACAGTTTGGTCCAGACTTGCGGAGACCAACAAGTCTTCTGAGGGGTGGAAAGAGGCACACATAACATAGTGGTTGTGACCAGTAAGGACGCAAATGCAAGTACGGCTCTGCCAGTTCCATATACGGATTGTTTGGTCATCAGAAGCGCTGACAATCCATGGGTATTCATGGTGGAACATGGTTGTTCTTATGTAATCCAAGTGACCCAAAAGGGTAAAAATACAACGGCGGAGTTTGTAATTCCATACCTAACAATAAATATTGCAATATAGTGGCGTAACCAGGATTGGAAATTTGTAGGCGCTCAGCATTTTAGTCAATATTTACCCATAAAATATATCTATGCTAAATATACAGCGTGTTCATTTTAAGAGCTACGAGCCCAACCCCACATGTATTCGTACCCTCTGAAATAAATATATTAACAGCAATAAAAAATAAATTTTTAGGTTACAATAGTTAAAACCTAAAGCAGAATCGAAACCTGAACCGAAACCCCGAATTAACCCGAATTATTTGTGAAACTGAACCCTAACTAAACCTTTATTTGTCAAGGTCACTAAACCTGAACCGAATTTAAATCGTTTTAAATTTAGATTCGGTTCAGATCTACTAAATATAATTAAAAATTGTGAATTCAAATTAAATTATTAATATGATTTTAAAAATAATAAATATTACTGTATTTTTGTGATTGTGTGCTGAACCGAATTTCGAACTCGAACTCGAACCCAAAACGGATGAACCGTTGTAATTTTCTTTTTCTTGAACCGAAAATCAATCTCCGACATTTATTTCTTGAACCTGAACCATAAATACGTTTCGTTTCAGGTCCCTGGTTAAGACTATATTTGGACATTTTTTTATTTTATGTATTAATAAAGTGTACTGGATTTAAATACAATGTTATTAACTAAATTTCTCATTTAAACAATAACCTACGGGCAAATTTATGACAAAAGACAAGTCCCAATTTTTTTTTATTTTAACAGTAAATAATACAATATTTATTTATTTACTTTACCCTCAGTTTTATACATAATACTAACATAAATATTGTATTATTTACTGTTGGAACTAAAAGAATTAGCATATGTCTGTTGTCATATATTTGCCCGTAGATTATTGTTAAAATGATAAATTTAGGTAATAACATTATATTTAAATCCAGTACACTTTATAAAGTTAAAAAAAAAAAAAAAATATTATTATTATTATTATTATTATTAATACATACAATAAAAAATGCCCAAATATGTATAGTCTTAACTATTGTAATCTAAAAAATTATTTCTTCTTGCTGTTAATATATTTTTTTCAGAGGGAACGAATACATTTGGGGTTGGGCTCGTATAAAGTTTTTAACAAATACATGTTATTTTTTACATAGAATTGAAAAAAGTGAATATGTATTTTGTATTTTTAATTGATCATAAATGTCAACGCAAACGAAATATTCATGCACGTATTTCTTTCATTGCATTCTAATTCTGTCAAAAAAAAACATGTATTCATTTTTTTCCATTCATGGCATTCTTATTATAGCCATATTTTAATCAAATTAACATAAAAATTTATATACATCTTTCTCAAAAAAAAAATCGTTAGGCAATATAAAAATAGTATATCACTGAATTCAAAATTAAATTCTCTAACGAATGAGCAAATAAAAAATATATATTTTCATTTAAAATAAAAAAGTTATGTCCCGTATTTTGAGAACCACTGATTGAAAAAAATAATTTTTCTTTTCTTTAAATTTGTCTTGTGAAATAAAAATTGTTTACCCATTTAACCGTCTTCGTAGCTCTTATAGTTCTCGAGATAGCAATGGTGGCCCATTTAAAATGAACACCCTGTATATTCGGTCAAAAAAAATTGCATAGTATAAAAAAATATATACATGACGGAAAAAAATAATATGAAGGTGTTCGGCGCGACACCGGAACATAGGACTTCAACATCTAAAATGTATCAAATAAAAGTTGTATACCTTAAAATTCTGCACCTGAATCAATAAGCAAAATTAATTTTGCATGCATTGTAACTGCAGAAAATGCAATTGAAACAAATAAATTAACAAATGTTGGACGTTTTACCTGTGAAGTTAGGTTAATATATTTTTATTAGGAATTATTTGTAACATCTGTTAAAGTGAACAATTATTAACTATTATCTAATTTAAAAAAATACTTTAACAGAATTTACAAATACCTAATAAAAATAAATTAACCTAGCGCTCGAGTGCCCCCAAAAAGGGTTGTAGCTACGCCACTGACAATATACGCCATAACATTGAAAGCGAAATTTTGGAACACATTTGCAAAATATGGAAAAAAAATGCAATCAGGAATACATTTGAGTATAAATAGTTATCTTGGCGTAATCAGCAATCATTAATAACGAATATAATACTTAGTTTCTAAAAATTATACTTCAAGGCGCGAACAGTTTTATCGCCACGATTTTTTATCTTAATGAGAAAATATCGAGTGACGAATTAAGGTCGTGCCGATCTTGATCTTACCTTTATTTTGTAGTCATCACCGCCGGAGACGAAAAGTGGCTGTTGATTGTGGAAACAGATTCCACGCACAGGGCCGTCATGTTCGTCGAATTTGTCAAGTAGGGTGCACATTCGATAGTCCCATAGTTGAATTACACCATTATGCAAACTGAAAAGAAGGAAAAACAAAATAATACGTGCAGAAAAGCAGATATAATCCAAGCATCTAAGTGCCCTTAAACACTATACCATAGTCAAATTTTAACTATCTTAGATAAGAATGAGAAAATATACACAAATTAATAAGTATTAGTGAATTTTGTTTAAATATTAATTAGTTCGCAAACTACAACTGATTGAAGTCATTTAATAATTAGGATGACGTACAAGGTCTTTACAATTTGATTGGTTGACTGATTTTAAAAGCGAGACTCGCGCGCTTTTTTTCACCCCCGTTATTATCTAGAATTGCAAAATTTGATGAAATACCTTAATATTTTTTTTGTTATAATTTTCAAGTACAATAATTGTGAAACCTAGAACTTGTACCTGTTGAAAATAAAAAGCTTTCCTGCCGAAACTGTGCAATTTAAAATCATTTTAAGATAAGAATAAATAATACTTTTGAAAGTTTTTCAAGAGCAGCATACAATCAAGTAAATTTCCCTTACTTATTCCTTTATATTATTTCTAAGAAAATATTATGAAATCGTGATATAATGGATCAAATTTTATGGATTAAGCTCTCGGTAAAATGAAGCTTTAAGTCTTGAGTACCCCCTGTAAGCTTGCGTGGTAAAAATTATTTCCGGGTAAAAAATTGTGTTCCGTAATGATTTTCTGCAACAGCACAGAGGTTTTTACGAGTTTATAATTACAAAAAATGTATTTTTTTTCAATCTTAATGTAAAGAATTACCTTTTGCAAATGAATTTTCATGATAAAATACTAGGAAAACAAATGTTCTACCATTAGAAAATTATAAGTTATACCGGTTAATTATAATACAAGATATATTGTGAAATTAAATTATATGTTATGCTAATTTTATTACCAATAAAGAAAAATAGTTTTTCCAATATTTAAACTGCAGATTTTCTTATCATATTTGTTATTTTATTTTACATGAATGTATACGTAACGTATAGTATTATAGTAGTAGTTTCTTTTTGTCACACCAGGTTATAGAATCTGTTCATAAGGCGACGTATCTCGTAACTCTATTCAGGAAATAATTTGTAACTGTCAACATAGTTCGTATACACTGGCGTGTATTTTAGCATTTTTGTGTCGCATGTTGATTTACGTGATTTATCAATAATGCCTTAAAAAAACTATCGAAAAGGGCTAGAATAATGGTTTTGCTTGTAGGTGCGGTTTTGGTGCAGAAAAAGATAGTTTCCAAGTATATGTCAGCACAGATTATAGAGCGAATTTAACTACCTATAAACGAAATATTAATACGCAATGTCATTCTAACATAAATAATACTATACACTATTAAGAGTATTAAGTACTGTAGCGTGCGTGGACCCGACGCCACTATCTCTAGGAGTACGCGACCGCCACCGCTGGTCGAACGTTTTTAGAACGACGTCTAACCTGAGCGATGACGTAATCACTGAGCTTAATTACAAACGGCCGGCTGATCTCTTTGTATTCCATGTTATTATTGCGTCGAATATTGCAGAAAAAGGAGGCCGGACTATATAAACACGGTCAGGGAAGCCAGCCGGGGCATTCTGATGTAGACAAGCATCATGAAATGAATAATTGGTGATATAAATAAGGTCAAATAAATATTGTTTAAATAAATAATCTTAGTGTTTAAGTATATAATAATATTCTTAGTCTTAAATTAGTGTTTATAATTGTTTAATCATAGTGTTAGTTATTTTATTATCTTTATTTTAAATATTTATCGCTTAATAAACTTTTTATTTTAATTAATAATATTTCTCTGATTTTTACACTTCACCCAAATAAATAAACATTACAGTAATATGTTGTATTTACCCCTATTTGTAGACTGTACGTAATCCCATTTTTGGGTCGAGGGTATTTTATAAAATATAAAACATATTTAGTACGTACGCGCCGAGAAGAATATGTCCATAAATTTTATGTTTTTCCCAAAAATGGGTGCAGATACAGACTTGGCGATTTCACCATTCAAATCTACGGTAAATTTTACGTAAGTACATAAATTTTCAGAATAGGTGATTCCACCATTTTTTTATAATTTCATGTGAAAGTATAAGTAAAACTAAGAGTATTGGTGAAAATCCGGTGAAAAAATTCATATTAATAAGCGAGTTATGGGTCCCCCGAAGTTGGAAAATATAGATGTGACGACACGAATGTTTTTATAAATGAATATTATAACACTGTACAACTCTACATGCGTTATAATTGCAAGTGTATTTAAATTATTAAATTTAATAGACATTTTTATTCAAATAAAACTGTTTGAGAATTGCAGAACTGGACTGATAGGCACGCTTCCGCTATTTGAATTTCTCTATTTCCATTGGTAGTAGACTCCTCCCCCTAACTCGGTATTTGTTACATATTTATAGGCGGTCTTTGGGTCGCCAATCAAAATAAAATATATGGAATTCATATGAGTGACGAGCTGCTAAACAAAAACCCCTTTATTTCCGAAGTATTTCAATTATATCATTTTATTTCTTTATTAGTATTCATTATTAAGCACTTTTACTATTTTTTTACTAATTTCTCATAATTCGATTGAACCGTGATCTCCTATTATATCAGTACCCAATACAAAAATATGAAAATAGGTAACAATTGTTGAAAATTATACACTAGTCAAATTGTAATATGCATGCTATATATTCATACGAGAAAACATTTCATAAGTACATATTTATGCAGGACAATGCGTAATATATGCACATATCCAAATTTCTTGGAAGAAAAACCGAAATCTTCCACTGCCATTTCGTGACGGGTTATGCAAATGAATTCATTTTCCTAACTAAATATAAAACTAGAAGCTTTGTTACGCGTAGCGGTCAAAATGTCATACAAATATCGATGAAGACGAGAAGTTACGTATACGAATCACAAAACTATTTATTTATAACAATGATATATTGCGCGAAGATTATATCGAATGGAGATTTCTCTGTATGACACACTGGTAGATGTTGTTATTTATTCGACTATGTTTTAAACTCATAACCTTTTAAACGGGATTACCAATAAACCAGGTCCGGCTTCTAAACTTTCGTTTTCTTCAAAGAAATTAAAAGTGATTACCAGCAATTACATGGAGTATAAAAAAGTATAATAAAAACTAGTTTTAAAAGACATCTAGTACAAATATGTTAATAACACATAACAGGATTTGGAACTAAAAGTGAACTTAATGTTTTTTTTTATTTTAGTTTTTTTAAACAATTAATAAATTATTTATTAATTTTTTTAATGTATAAAAATTTAGTCATTTTTTTTTTATTTTTAAGGAAAATACTGCCCTGTATTGTTATTGTAATTTCTCTTGAAAGAAAAATAAAATATAAATTACAAGTAAAAAGTGAGAAATACAAATCGAAGAGTGTACATACTACACAAGCAGACCATATAAACAAAATTGGGCAACTATGCAAGTGACCTCTTTAAAAAAAGATTTATACTTACTAAAATTTCTCGTTTACATATTATGATATAGTTTTTATGACGTAACAATCCTGCCTTGATAAGACTCATGCTAGAAGGCGTTATTTTTAAATTTATTGTTTATCTGATAAGTTATTTTTAGTCTCATTCATGAAATCGTGCGAAAGGACAATTTTTCTTTTTTGGAATTTCTTCCTTGATGTAAATTTCAGGAAGGACAAAGTTATTAATAAAAATAAATCTCAAAAAGATCATGAAAGACACCAGGATATTAAGTTATTCATATGATAATGTGTTCTTTGTAATATACTGTTATATTTTCAAGTTATTGACTCTGTAGTATAGTAGTCAATTATTTTTGAATTATTTCAAGTAATCAAGTAAGAAATGGAATTTTAGAAATCTCACAAGCTTATTGAACCCTTAAAACAAGATTATTCTACGTTAAAATTGAGATTGAGATTATTATTCTTCGTTTTGAAAATCTCAATGGCTTCTCTAATTAACCTGTTGTTGAGGTGTGTTGGTCTCGCTAGTATTTTTGTTTCTTCGAATCTTATATGGTGGAATTCTTCCAGGGCATGCTCTGCAAGAAATTTCGTTTTCTCCATAAGTTAAAATTCGACATATGTTGAGACAAGTAAAAGACGTCATCCCTCTTCAGTCATCAGGGATTTACCAGATTCCATGTGTCTGTGGGAAAGTTTACATTGGCCAGACTGGTAGAACTATTTCAACAAGATTGAATAAACACCAGCGTTCGATCATATTGAAGCAACCAGAAGAATCTTCAGTTGCAGAGCATGCCTTGGAAGAATTCTACCGCATAAAATTCGAAGAAACGAAAATACTAGCGAGATCAACACACCTCAACAACAGGTTAATTAAAGAAGTCATTGGGATTTTCGAAACCAAGAATAATAATCCCAATCATTGTGACGGTTTAGATCTTAGTGCGATCTATGTTGTAATTTGTCACCACGGTTACATGTTGCTAATGATTTTGTTATTATTTATTTATATATTTGTTGTATATATATATATATATATATATATATATATATATATATATATATATATATATATATATATATATATATATATATATATATATATATATAAGTGTAGTAGAGGATCTGTGATAATCTGGGAGATGATTTTCACAGTAGGGATTCTTCATATCACAAGAGAAGGAAAAATGAATATATTTAAGAACAAGTATATACTAGGGAATATGATGGAGCCTTACAGATGAATATATACCTCTGAAAGATATTTTGCAGCAATGATTCAAAGCATACTTCGACACTTATAAAAAATTCGTTCAGAGACAAAAAAAGATAATGTTATGCCATGGCCATTGCAAGTTCTAGACTTAAATCCAATAGAAAATCTCTGAGAAATTCGATATCGAAAGATTAGGGATCATAGACATAGAAAAAAATAATCTATTGTGGCCAGCACAATATCTCTCGTCACTTCCGCTTTTGGTTATGTAAATATAGGGCGCGAGCAGTCATGTGACATTGGTGGCCTTGACAGATATGGAGGCCCGTGTCAGAATGATAATTAGTAATTATGTACATAGATGTCAAATGTCAGAATTTTTCATTAAAAATTTCAAGATTTTTTACACGTAGTTAATTTGTCACCAGGAGTGTGGAATTTACTTGTCGAGGAAAATAAACCACATGGAATTAGAAAATCATTAAATTTAGAATGAGAAATTATGATATTTGACATCTATGTACATAATTACTAGCTATCATTTTGACACGGGCCACAATATCTGCTTGTCAAGGCCAACAAAGTCACATGACTGCTCGCGCCTTATTGTATTTATTAACATTTCTTGTATACCTACACTCTACACCAAAAATTCTATTCCTTATATTTAGATTGTTTAATTTTAAATATTTAACTATTAATACAATAAGAATGTATGTACTTCCCACAAAAAATCTTCAGTAATGTCTCTGGATTTTTGACACTGAAATTTATTGTCAGTTACAAACATTTTAATTTTGAATTGGTTTCCATGACATTGTTTGGGCTGTTTATTACAATAGATTATTATATAGGTACCTTATATTTCTTTATCTCTAAATCTATAAAAGATATAATAGAATATGTATCAGATAGAGAATTTACTCTTCTTTAATACTAGCAAGAATAAAAATTTTCTAAAAATAATATTTAGAAGATTTTTTTTAAGAATCTGCTACTTCCGGTTGTCCAATTATTACCAAAATCTTTTCAGCTCTTCCCAGTAATGTCCGACTGAGAAATACGTAGTTAAACAGATATTAAGTATTATAGTTTTTGAAAAATCGTTCTTCCAACGTCCTACACAGATACACACACATATATATACATCCACACACACAGACATCATCGTAAAAATATTAAAATTGGATTGTAGGGACCTTAAAACGTGCTTAATCATTAAAATCTGGATATGCAATTTTAGCATGAATCCAATACCTCTCTTACCGAGAGGTAAAAAGAAGTTTTTTTTCAGTGTCTTAAGATCTTGGAGGGAAGTTGACAAGGATGTAATATTAATATTACTGGAATCTATGCTGAAACGATGCAGAGAAGTAATAAATTATGATGGTTATTAAAATAAATATTAGAAATTCTAATTTTCATAACAATTTTTAAGATAGTTACGATCTTTATGTCCAGACAAAAATCAAAGTTTTACAAATTAAATAATAACGTAAAATAAAACTAGTTTTAAAGGAACATTAATCCTATAATTTATTTTTAAAATTTCGCTTCTTACTTGAAAACACATAATTGAAAATTTTAAAAAGTAAAATAATTCTCCGTATATGATAATCGAATTAGTATAGCTAAATATAAAATCTAAATTAACATAATGCCTATTTTCTATCTGACAAATTCATTTTACTGTTACCAAAACAATTATTAAAAAATGTCAAGGGACCATCTTAATTCATCATTTTATTATACATAATTTGTCAGTGAATAAAAGTTTAACGAAAAATTTATTATTCATTATCGAACTAGTAATTATGTAAATTCGAAGGCAATTTCCTACAATAGTCTGCTGAATTTTTCTTGACGTTATAATAAATTTCAAGGAAAACTATATGAAATTTAAATTGTACCACAAAACTTGTTTTTTGACAACCGTGTTTGTATGTTGACTGATCCAATTTTATTTGTAATTATTTATAACATGAATAATCATAAAACAAGTTTTGGTTATTATTTATTTGGAAATTCACAAATAAGTGAACTTCGACAATAAAATTTGAACTTGTAATGCTATTCTAATAATGCTAATTAAATGTCAAGTTTCTTAATTTGGTCGAGTATAAATTATTGAGATCTAAATTTGGAAAAATGTCATAGCAATAATTCACTGCTTTTTTATTTTCATTATAAAATATGTAAATAGTACATAATTCTTGTTCACAGTAGGGTATAAAATTATTAAGTATAATAGAAGTATATGTGTTTATGTAAATAACAATATTTCAGTATAAAAAACTTAGTTTGCATCATTCGGTTCAGTTTATATATTTTGGGTGTGGTCAAATGTCAGTAGTTAACATATTGTGCCAAACCTTTGGACGCCTATTAACAAACAATTAAAGAATTTTACGATAAAATTACTGTAAAATATCTATCAGCAAAATATTAACAGTCAAGGTCTTGGGTTCGAATCCCGATGGCTGACTTGATTTTTTCACAATTTAATTTATCAGAAGTTTTGTATTTATTAAGTTAACCTAGCCGGTCCCCGAAAGCTACGGGATACCAATGGGGTCCTCCAATTTTTTTATTATTTTACATGAAAGTTCGTTTAATTTTAAAGCAATTCGTAGTATTAAAAAGACATAATTGTTTTTAGTTTAATTGCATTTGATTTTGACCGAAACCTATAGCTATCTTTCTCGCACCAGTGTCTATAGTAGCCTGCGCGAGAAAGATACCAATGTTGTGACGTCACAGTGGCACTGAAAATAAATTCAAATATCTCGCAAAGTAATCATTAAAAATGCTTTTTAAATCTTAATCGTTATTTATTAGTACTTTAAGGATAAAGTGTACATTTTATTTTTTATTATGGTGGAGGACCCCATTTGGAAGGTAACGGGAGTGGATACTAATCAAGACCAGTCGAAAAATATTCCCGACCTGACTCGGATTCGAACCCATAACTGTACTATAAAAGAACTATAATATTTTGACTCATACGTTCAAGAGTCATGTGTTCAAAAAAAAATATAACTCGGAACAGGCTATGTCACTTTAAAAATATATAATTAAATGTCAATTTGATTCGACATATTGTAAAAATGTTATCTAAAGAAATCAGAGCTTTTCTTCTTAATCTTATTAAAGAAATGAAAACAAATTAGAAAACGGCGAATGGCAATATACTGTATCCTTTTTTATTATTATTTTTTCCTTAAAATTACATTTCAAGGCCAATTTTGACAATTGACTTTTAAATTGAATAATCAGACATACGTTTCTCTGTTCATAGCCTATTCCGGAGTAAGGTTTTTTGTTGAGCACACAGTAGATAAGAATATGGAAATGGAATTTATCTGCTTCTATTTTATTATGAATCAAGCCATATTATAATAGTATATTATTCAACGAGCGTATTATAATGGCTATTATTCACGAGTAGAATACGATATTTTATCTACACCTGCCATTAAAATTATATTATACCGGGTGACATTGAAAAATCGTCCACTCAAAATAACTTTCTTATTTATCATTATTTTTTTAATTTCTTTTATATATTTGTAAACTAGGATTAAGGACTCTCAAATCATTGTAATTGGCATGATGGTAGCGCTTCCGGTTTAACCGGAAGTGACATTAAATTTCATATATTTATATATTTAGAATCTACGTAAAATTATGAATTCAGTGATATGCTTGAAGTTAATTTTTATGAAGAAATAAATTACAAAAACGGAAGGGAAAATTATGAATAATTAATCTGGTAAGCCATGATACCAGGTAGGTTGTGAAAACAATTTGATCATTTTTTTTTTTAACAAAATATAAAATATATGACTCATAATCCACGGGGCGTGATTAATGAACGGTATTATATATCCATGGTACCGTACATAATCAATATATTACTAAACAGATGTAGATAAACTATAATCATATACATCTTTCAGACTTATTTCATTTTTACCACATATATTGTATAAAAGAACAGTGAAGTTAATTAATAAAATGCACTTCAAGATCAAATTCCGGTAACAAAAAATGCACTATCAAATGCGTATTTTTATAATTAAAATAAAAAACTTTAAAATATTTTGATGTTATTGAAGATGTTTTAGATTTTCTTTGATCACTATACATTATCACATTTGAAAAAGTAAAAGTTTCAAAATGTACTACCCTAATTACAAAAAGCTTGTTTCTTATTCTCCACTTTTTCCCTTGCAAAAATAATGATTTTTTCCCCGTTTATTAGGTCAGTACCCCTGTTTTCTTTCTTAACTTCATACACTGATACAGTTTCTAGATTACATGCAATATATACGGACCCGTTACTGTTACTCATACACTTACACGTAAGAAAATCCTATGATACATGCGTCTTTCAAACTACATTAAGATATAATTATACAGGGGTAGTACTGTGAATACTGGTGTTTTTCTATGTAAATGCTTGAAAAAGTGGGTCAAACTTACCCGTGATTAAGGTTTTTTTAGGTTAGTTTTTGTTACATGTAAAACAAAAAACAAAGAAATGTGTTAGTGGTACAAATAAATAATATGACACGCTAAGGGTTGATGTAAATATATAAATGCATGTTTTTCATAAGCTCATAATAATTATGTAAAAATTTGTACTCAAGAAAAAATATACCCCTTACGACGTCATATTATACATGTCCAAAACATTTAGTTACATTGTGGTTCTCAAAATCCAGGTTCGATTCCGACCTAAACAAAGCAAATGATTTAAATTCAAAAGATCTAAATGCCAATAAAATACTACTTTAATTTAGTTGGCTGTGACTTATCACTTCAGTTGTTTATTTTAAATAATTTAATCATTCTTGTAATACATATTATAATAATTGCTCAAAATATTGACCACCAACTTGCAAGTATTGTACCTGCGGACCCTATTTTATAATCGTTCAGAAACACCAGGATTTGTTTGAACTTCTTGTGCGTACATTCGGACCCCCCCCCTCATTTTAATTTTTTTATTATAAGTAATAGAAAAAAATGGCTCATATAAAAGTTTTATTATTTTAAATTTACTACTTTATGGCAGACGTAGATTTTTTTTATAAAGTCAGGTTTACAAGATACAACTATCAACTTTTATTTTTTAAATAGTGACCTATATGGGTATTATTCTGACACTGACGTAATAAAACGTCACGCTTTTGTTCGTCTCTTGTTTCTAATTCCATGGCTAATACTATTAAATTGTAATTCCGTGAATTTTCAAATTTTATTTCTGCAGTTATGAAGTAGCCAAAATGTTTTTTTTATTGATTCGGATGTAGAAATTTTTGCTTTACAACATCCATTTGAAACTTTTTGTCTAAAATAATTAGGGGAGCAATGCGCATATACTCTATATATATACCTTATAAATTTGTAACACGTATTCATTAACACCCTGTATACAAGGTGTTTCCTTTAAAACAACCACTGTTTTTTTGGGTAAATTAATGACTTATTTTTTTAAATGGTATCCTATATATTTTTTTATTCAATTGGATAGAGAATTTTTCTCTGATTTCAACAATATAAATATTGTATTTAAAATTATAAATAATTCAATAAAAAACGGTATAACTATTAGTGTAACCTAGACAACAGACGTATGTATTGCATAGCCTATTTCAATATTGTAACATTATTTTTAATTTTTAATGCCATTTTTATCGACAATCCTATACAATATTTATATCCTTGAAATCAGAAAAAAAAATCTCCAACCAATTTTGTTCTACCATTTGAGAACCACTGGTTGAATTTTCAGTTTGTTATTATTGATAAATTAGCCATTTATTCTTAATCATTTTTTGTATATGAGATTTTTCTGTAAAGTCATTAGTTATCCCAAAAAAACGCTGGTTGTTTTAAAAGAAATAGCCTGTATAAAAAAAATGAATGAAAATGAAAACGTTCTATGAACTAATTGTTTTAAAAATGGTACAAGTGTCATAAAATTCCAGACCAATTTATAGTGGGTGCTCCGACAATGTTATTTGTAAGGATATAAAGGGTTTTAAATTGAGGACCCTCTGGCAAAAACAACCATACTCCAAATTTTTTAAATATCAAGGATGCTTAACAATTTGGCAAAACTGTTTCTCTCAAAAATTATATTAGTCACAAGTTATTGCATTGTAAAATTTACGTGTTTGTACAAAAACCACCATAGTCCCGGTGCATTGGTTGTTTATTATTAAGAAAACGTAATTAATTAATTAATTTAATACTGAACTCTAAATTGTTGCCAATTTTCAAAAAAAAAAAACATCTTTTATATTTACCTATTGGTGGGCCGATACGTAAATATCGGTGAAATATTACAAGTTTAATAATTAAATTCTTTTGTGCATCTACCGTTTTATGTCTTCTATCACCTACTGTGTGCCAGCTGAGAATTATAGGATCATTAATCTGCATAAATAGAGCAGACATCGTTTCAACACGATGTGTCGATACTTTAGTTTTGACTTTTGAAGAGGGAGAAGCAGACACTGACACCTAGGGTATAAAAGTGTTGGGGATCCAAAATGCACCAGTTTCCGACACATTTGGTTCAAGTGTGCTGTAGTGTTGTGCGCCAAATATGAATTTGTTTATCTTTGTAAGTGGTGTAGGTTAGCCTAGTGACAGGGGGATTCAATCATTTAGGATCATTAACAACAAGAATTAAATCATATAAAGAGATATTTGACATATTATTATTAATAATATTAATAATCGGAAATTATTATTTTTGAAACAGTACTATTTTTGAAAAAAGCAGCCCTACTCAAATAATTTTTATTATTGTTATTATATATATAAATTACGAGTGATAACATACATGGTCACAAGTAATTTTTAAAATAAATTCTGATTTTTTTTCTAAATAAAATAATTTTGTTCTGAATATAATTTACAATGTAAGGATTACATTAGACTCCAAACTTTAAATATTTAGTTTTATAAATATATTGTAAATTTTCAACAGCTTGTTACACCCAGAAGTGGGTAAAATCAACAGAGATAAATTTATATATGTATAGTTGTATTTCAAATTGAAACTGAAAGCAGTTTTGACAGCTAAACAACCCGTTTGTAAATATTTTAACAGCATTATTTTAAAACATTTATTTATGAATTATTAACTAATATATCCATTTTACATTTAATATTCAAAAGTTGTTTCAAATTCCCGCTCAATATCGTTTTCTTATTACCTACAAATTAAATAAAAATATTTTACATACGAAATAAAGCAAATTGACTTCGATTCTAAAAATAGAACTTTGGTTTTTGTACAAGTTAGTACACTCTCTCATTCTAGTATGCTAACAAGCACAATAATTGCGCTATTTTGCAGCTATTTTATTCAATTTTAATAATAAAAATTATGCAGCGAGATTGGTGCTGCCAACTAGCGACGAGAAATGTTCATTTTACATATCTTGAGAGAAATATATATCATCACGGCATATTACCCATAGCTGGATGTGACGATCTGCTTTGTACACAGATTTCGTTAATGATAATTAGTATAATGATATATTTGTACTGTGAGGGTCAATTTTGTGACATTTAAATTTCGAAATAATTCTTTTTAGCGTCGGTCAGGATAGAAGCCGGTTCCCCAGATTCGCGACCAGACACTCAGCCTTATGAACGTGAAATATTTTGAATCTTTAAATTTATAAAGTCAATTATTATTTTAATTTAATATTTATTTTTAATATTTAAGTTGTGTTGCAATTTCGACCATGTAATCATTTTATTTCCTTATATAACAAAAATATTGACAAAAAATACTGATACCTGTCAATTCGAATTATTTAGGATGGAAATCAAATAGAACCCGATTCATATAGTTATTAATAAATGTCTGTTTTGTTTTAATTTAAGTTCAATTGTTTTTCATACATACCTTATTGAAAAATAATTATAAAAATGAAATTTATTTAAATTTCAATTGAGTTTTTCTCAAAATGTTTGTCATGTTAGGATATAAAATGATTACATGGTTAAATTCAGAAAAAAATACGAATAGGCCCAAAAAATATTTAAAAACTTGAAAACCAGTGATTTAAAAAAAATCTTCTCTATTCGGATGGTCTTCTATAAGATGTCTTATAGTATTTTCTTGTATCTTTAATAATATAGAAATTATTATATAGAACTTCGTACCACATATATTAGCTTACTGTATAAAGAAATTTTGTACTATTTTAATAGCAGATTGATTGAAGATTACATTATCATCTTAAGGCGATGTCTTTCGCCTAAACCAGTCCAATAAAAATAAATCGCGCATTTGGGTGTGTGGCAAGATGACAAGTGATCTAAAAACATTTGAGAACCGGTATACACCCCATTAATAAGACAATAAAGTATCTCCAAAGACCTTGAAGTATTCTTGACATTTTACATCCACGAAAAACATGAAACTGGCGCTGAGAGCAAGTTTTTGCGCAATCAAGGGCACTTTTGGATATTCACATGTGTAGGAATCCAGTTTGGATCCAGATCACCGTGAAAATTATTTATATTTGTTAACGGATTCATTGTACGCCCTCTTCAAGTAATTAACATATGAGTTAATTGGATATAAATAGTTTAATGGACCGTGTAGTCAAATAGTTACCTTATTAAAAAGTTGTAATTCGTGATTTACAAAAATGGTCCGCATTTAAACATTTTGGCATCAAAAATATTAGAATTTAATTCTCTTTTATGTATAAAGTATCGCATAAAGTTCGACGGGACTGATAAAACCTATTTGAAAAAAAACTGTTTTCCCTTGTTAACCGCTTATGTCGTGAATTCTCCAGTTCACCCTGTATAGTTTTGATAATAATTATATTATTGATTCGCAAATATGTAATATATAATAATAACTGTCAAATTACATACTGACTCAGTGACTTGTATAAGACAATCTTATAGAAGACCAAGGGGGACATCCGATTAGAGAAGAATTTTTTTTTAAACCACTGGTTCTCAAATTACAAAACAAAGTTATATTTTTTTAAATGGGATGATACATATTTTTAGGCCCAGCCAATAGAGTATTATCTTCTAATGTCGATCATATAATCATTTTATATCCTTACATAACAAAAATATTGAGAAAAATTCAATTGAAATTTAAATAAATAATAAATAAATAAATATTTCATCATGGCATATTACCCATTGCTGGGTGTACCAATCTGCTTCATACACAGATATCGGTAATGATGGAATATTTGTACCGTGCGGGCGCTTACCAGGCGTCACCTCACGGACACTCAATGCTGGCGTAGAGAGTGCACCACAGGGGTCAAGTTTGTGCCATTAAAATTCGATGTAATTTTTGGCGTCGGTCGGGATCGAACCCGGGTCCCCAGAATCGCGACCAGACAGTCAGGCACACGGGCACGAGACCCCATTAATAAATTTTATTTTTATAGTTATTTTTCAGTAGGCCATGTATAAAAAACAATTGAGCTAAAAACAACGAAACAAACATGTGTTAATAACTTTACAAATAATGTTGCCTTAGAGTACTTTATTGTATCCTAATAATATAGAAATTATTTGAGGTAGCTCGTTTAGCTGTTACACCATGTATACAAAATAATCCGTTTTAACAAAAAATACCAGCATTAGAACGAAAAATTTATTTGGTATTACATAGAATCTCATGGCCGCGTGCCTGAGTGTCTGGTCGCAAATCTGGGGAACCAGGTTCGATCCCGACCAAAGCCAAATATTTCGAATTTGAAATGGCACAAAATTGACCCCTGTGATGTCACGCCAGCAATGAGTGTCCTTGAGGTGACGATTGGTAAAAGCCCGCATGGTACAAATATGTCCATCATTACCGAAATCTATGTACAAAGCAGATTGCCACACCCAGCAACGGGTAATATGCCGTGATGGTTTATTTATTTTATATAGGTATTGGTTTCATTACCATATACATAATGGGTAGTAGACATGAAGATATATTTATTTTTTGCCCATTACACCAGCCGTGTTTCTTTAAATGTCATCAGCTATAGGCTAAAAATATGTTTCTTATCTTACATCTTAAATGACATATAAAAAACATAATAGGCTTATTGTATTTAAATGCAAACCTGTGTCACCATAAAATTTTATACTTCTCCGCAATTATACTATAAAGAAAAAAAATAGTTCATTTTCATTTTAATGTACCATAAAAATTGTTGTATTATCAAGATACGCCGTAACATTTAACATTTGATTAATACGTATAATATTATAAGGACTCATTCCAAGAACAACGTTATTAAATACGTAGTCCTTCGCAAAATATTTTAATTTGAACCTAGCATGCAAAAAGGTCGTAAGGTAAAAATCTTCAAGAAAAAAATCATTAAATAAAAGTTGAAATTAGTACAATTAATACAGTACGCAATTAAAGAAAATTATTTGTTAATTATATTGACATATACCAAATTTATTTAATGTTGCGGAACAAAGTCAACAAAGAAGATTTATAATATCAAAAATATTATATGTACACCCACTTTTTACATAATTAATTAAAATTCTAATCAAAAATTTGCATTTGCATATCACAAAGTTTAAAAAAAAATTCACCTTGATAAATTTTTGGAGTGTGCTCTATATTAAATGTTAATCTGTTTATTTCATTTTCATCTTGTTATAAAAACAAACTTTGTATCATATTCTAAACGAAAATAAATACATACATTATATATGCCACGTAAAACACGTCACATACAATTTAGAAATGTACATTTTTTTTATTATTTCTCTTACATGTTTTTGTTCTTGAACATAAAAAGAAATATTTAAAAAATTAATATGTTTCCACGTGTCTTATAATATTAGCTTATTGCATTTTACAAAAACAAAGTGCAATTTCAAAAAGTAAACAGTTTTAACAAAAATATGACCCCGAAATAAATTTAAATTTTTGAATTACGTCAACAAATAAAAAATCGAATCAAAAAGACAATACATTTTTTGCCTATTAATTGATGCAAAATTAAATATTATAAAAAACACAGACGTCTATATTTATTTTCGACCTTCGAAGGACATATGCAGTTTTTTAACAAACAAATATATTAATAATGAAATGAAAAGTTCTCCTGCTAACCTTGTCATGTAATAACTCATTTTTGACTTTTAAAATTAATTTTACATTTTCCTGTAAGGATTTTGAACTCAGGAGTTATTTTAAGAACATTTGCATAATCAATATTTCTATTAAAACTTGTTTTATTTATTAGGAAAATGAAAACATGAGAATACATTTATGTATTCATAATATCGTTCATCTGTTAAACATAAATAAAAATATGTAAATCACGAGAGGTTAAAATATTTAAAGTTTTCGAATTTATTTACTTTTATGGAAATGATTGTAGTACTCGCACGACAGTCTTGTATTGCTGGTTTCTCTCAGAAATATGTGTAAAACTTTCAAAAAGATCTTAAGGTAGTTATATCGTGAAACCATTTTACCCAGAATTAATTGAAATTTTATGTACATCTCAACTGTATAATCTACCTGCTCTCCAAGTTTTAAAACAATTGACCACGCAGTAACTGAGATATTTGCAATTAAATTTGGCCTTTTTAACACGTGAAGAATAGGAAATAATGACATTTAATCGAAAAACTAGTATGTTATAGTAAACTAATTAACGGATTTTATGTAAAAATTAGAAAATTATTTACCACCCAGATTTAATTTTATTGCCTCTAGAAAATTATAATCTGAAGATACGATAAATAGGTAGAACAATTATACTTGACAACCATGTACAAGCGTATCAGATGGAGTATTAGTTAACACCCGCTTGGTATTAGCGAATAAGAGGTGATCTTTGGTTAAAGGAATTTCAGACGTACATTCGAAAGAAATATTTTTTAAATTGGTATTTTACGTGAAAAGCATGAAAACTTTAAACAGTATAATACTACTTTTGTAATTTTAAGAAAGAAATATATTAATTTGTTTTGCAGTTTCCATTTATAGTTTAGAATTAGTATTATATCTTAAAATATCTTATTACTTTTATACCCGAATGTACCAATAAATGTCTAGGTGCGACGATGCCACAGTTATTCTTCAACATTGAAATACGACACTTGTGTATGTGTTAGTGCGAGTGGTACAGTTAAAAAAAAAACTTTTCTACGGAAAAATAAAGAAAATTCATCTGTTACAGTGTTTGATAGCTTTTAACTATTTTGATGCAATCTGTGTATATAATATAATGTTACAAAATATAAGTTATTGCAAATATAAACTGCATTAGCTTAATTTTTATTTTGAACATAGAATAAGTTTTTGAATAGGTACACTCGAGTGACAACTACCTTAACGCCATTTTTATTTTTTAAATTATTTAAAAAAATAATCAAATAATGAAAAAAGTCTCTTTCTAGGTAATCTGTGCGTTGATGGCGCATGTATCAAGCCAATACTACTATTTCGGACAACCATCAATATTTCCTCTCCCCCAAATAAACCCATCATATTCCACATTTCACGGGAACCCTAATTATTTCCGGGTACCTGGTTCTGTCAGTCAATTCCAAACAATACCAGGTTCAATTCCCGATCCTGTAGCTCCACCCACAGAAAACCCCCCATCAGCAACAACATATCATGGAAACCCTAATTATTTCCGGGTACCTGGTTCTGTCAATCATTTCCAAACAGTACCAGGTTCAATTCCCGAGCCTGTGACCCCGCCCACAGAAATATCAACGGACAACAATGAATATAGGGGATTCGCCTATCAAACCACCACACAAAATGGGGCCAATTCTCATGTTTTGTTTTTGACTGGACCTCAAGCACATCAAATAAACACAAGGGTTTATAATAACTTTCAAAGACAAGCTTTCGGGGATGATTACAATAATAATAATGACAACAGAGCAAGAACTGTTGCTTCAGATATGGTGGATACCACTTTGCCCAATAATATACAAGATATATATAAGCCTCCGATGCAAAGGGTTGTCAACAGCGAGCAATTTTTTAGAACTTTCTTCCAAAGTGCTCCGCAAACTAGATTAGTAAATTTCTATTCTAGAAATACTGACCTTTTTGCTCAACCTGCAGCAGGGTATCCAGCAGATGTATTTCCCTTAACAGAAGATATTATTTCACCTCGTTTTGGAGAATCCAATACAAGAAATAACACTAGAAACGATACAGAAGTAGCAGCCGAAAGTATTAGAAAAGATACACGATTTAGATTGAATGATGTAAATGACACAACAGATGACTTAATAACTCAAACACCAATGGAAATTTTGATACGTTTCGGAACGGGTTCTCCTAAATCAGAAGATACGTTGCCTTCTATTGGTAAGTTCAAATTTTCATCCACTACTTCTACATCTACATCTTCCGATTCGTCGAATTTAGGTTTGCAGTGTTCCAGGAAAAATTCATGCCTATAGTTCTCCCAACGTCTCATATCTTTTGGTTTCGCACAATTAAATAGAGTTGTCAGCTTTTCGAATTCCCTTTGAACCATCATCTTTTGATGTTTTCTTTCTTCTTTTCTTTTTCTAATATTCTCTATTGTTTCAGGCGGAAGAACTCCAGTTGTCCTGGCCGAAGAATCACATACCGTAAAGCCCAATCCTTCATCGTTTGGATCACTACTTTCTGGGTCTGACACTCCAACGGAAAGGTCCCCAAATCCAGGATCCCTTGACGAAGGTCTATCTACAATGGCTCTATATCGGACCATGTCTTCCAATTCTTCTGTACCAAATAATTCCGCAGAAACAAGTTCTGGCGTAATAACTGAGGTTCCCGTAGTATTGTTTAAGACAATATTTAACGAGTCCCTATCCGGAAATGCCACCCAAACTGCCGGGAATTTAGTGTTGCATCCGGCATATGGCGCAGATACAAACATTACTTCCTCTTCCGAGCTTTCGGAGTCTGAGTCTAGTACATTATTCCCAATAATTTCGGCCACGTCAGAGTCATCCGAATCGTCATCATTATTAACGACGGGTTCGACTGGTTCGGGACCTCTAAAAGATCTGTCTGAGTCATCCCCGTCTGGTTCATTTCCCAAATTCGAATATTCCGACGAAAATGAGTCGGAAGAATCATTAGCATTACAAATATCTTCAACTGAACTATCTATAACATCCACCACTTCCCCAGATGGTCCAGGATTTTCTACAGAAACACCTTCCATTTCTTCCGAATCTGAGTCGAAAATTTCCATAGAAGAATTATCAATTTCCTCTTCAGTAGAAACCACACCATCATCTTTCACTCCTTTAGATTCCATATCAACTATACCAACTACTATTCCTTCAGTTTTAAACTACACTTTAATTAACAGCAATCAAATTGACACATCAACGAATCTCGTTTATAAAGAAGAAGACACAACTCTCTCCTCATTGGCTGATACTACCAATGGAGTAACAAGCAAAACAGAGAGCCCCACAACGGAAAATGCTGACTAATTGATTACAACAATGTAATAATGTTTAAATAAATATAGTTTATTTTATGTTACATTTTAAATATATTCTGTGTTATAAATAAAACGTATTGTCTTTTTCGATGTTATGATTATATGTCTTCTGTTAAATGAGTAACATACTAAAACGGGATAATTAACAATTTGATAGAAGAAATGTTTAAATAAATTTATAAATAATAATTGTATATTACTAGCTAGTGTTTAAGTTGTGTATGAGAAAAGAAACATATTTTTTGCAATAAAATTTTGAAATAGTATTGTTGTAATCAATTTACAATTTATGTTTTAAACGTTGTTTAAACATAAAATTTATCATTTTCTTTTTCACAATATGAAAAATTATGTTATTGATAAGTTTACCAAAGGTATTTGATAAATTACAACTTCACCAACAAGAAAAATTTTTGGCGGGAAATGTATTTAGTCCTAATAAAAATGACTGAAATATTAATATTTCTTTATGAAATGAATTATTATTAAATGTACTACAAACAAAAGGCCAAATATCGTAAAAAAAAATAGAAAATTATTGCTATTTTTAATATGAAATCATTTTGGCGCCAAATTTATTTTAAGAATAAATTATATAAATTAGAAGTAAAAATATTACAATAAAATTGCAATTTTTATTTAATAAATAAACAATTAAATTTGTTATTTGTTCAAAATTATAATTCCATGTTTTGTTATACATATATATCGTATATTTTATAACGTACTTTGTATTATACTTCGTTTCACGTAAGAAAATAGCAGATGGCGCTTGAGAGCCGACCGTATTTACATGGATTAATTAATTTATTAAATAAAATTGCAATTTTTATTGAATAAATAAACAATTAAATTTGTTATTTGTTCAAAATTATAATTCCATGTTCTGTTATACATATAGATCGCATATTTATAACGTTGTTTAAACATAAAAATTATCATTTTCTTTTGCACAATATGAAAAATTATGTTATAGATAAGTTTACCAAAAGTATTTGATAAATTACAACTTCACCGAGAAGAAAATTTTTTGGCGGGAAATGTATTTAGTCCTAATAAAAATGACTAAAATATTAATATTTCTTTGTGAAATGAATTATTAATAAATGTACTACAAACAAAAGGCCAAATATCGTAAAAAAAATAGAAAATTATTGCTACTTTTAATATGAAATCATTTTGGCGCCAAACTTATTTTAAGAATAAATTATATAAATTAGAAGTAAAATATTACAATGAAATTGTAATTTTTATTTAATAAATGAACAATTAAATTTGTTATTTGTTCAAAATTATAATTCCATGTTTTGTTATACATATAGATCAAATATTTATAGCGTACTTTGCATTATACTTCGTTTCACGGAAGAAAATGGCAGATGCCGCTTGAGAGCCGACCGTTTTTACATGTATTAATGAATTTATTAAATAAAATTGCAATTTTTATGTAACAAATAAACAATTAAAATTGTTATTTGGTCAAAATTATAATTCCTTGTTTTGTTATACATATATATCAAATATCTAGAACGTACTTTGTTTCACGTAAGAAAATAGCAGATGGCGCTGAAGAGCCGACCGTTTTTACACGCATTAAATAAACAATTTAAATTTGTGAAACCAAACTTTGTCAATAATACATATTTTTATCTGTAAAAAATGTACAAGACCTGAATTTTACAAAATATAACAAACCATGGTTGCATGGTTAAATGTCACTTAATTTTGTGATATTTTTTTTCGTTTTTGTGAACTAGGATTGTTTTCTGAACAATTAAAGGTCAGGATTTATATCCTTATCTAAACCAACGCTATTTTCTTACAACAAATGAAATATAGTTTAAATTATTTAAAACGTTATATACAGGTGTGCAACGAATCGCAGAACTAGGAGTTTAGATTTTAATAATGTACGGAAAATGGCTCTCCTATACATTTTAGAGCAAAAGTAGAAGAATGAAAAGTTGTTTAAAATTAATTTTTATTTTAAAAAAGTCTCCATTTAATGCAACAAAATAACTGTAGCCCTAGATATTTAGAAAATAAAAAATGACTTTGTAATCATTGTGTCTACATTGTTTTAATTCTGCTTTAAAGATTCAAGTATGCATGGGTATCTGAATTTTAACGAAAATGTCATATTTTATTTTCCAAATATCAAGTGCTACAGATATTCTATTATATTAAGTGAGAAGAGCCAATTTCCGCACATATTTAGAATCCTCTATTAAGGTAGTTATATCGTGAAAGCATTTTACCCAGAATAAATTGAAATTTTAAGTACATCTCAACTGAAGTATAATCTACCTGCTCTCCAAGTTTTAAAACAATTGACCAGGCGGTACCTGAGATATTTGCAATTACATTTGGCCTTTTTAACACGTGAAGAATAGGAAATGGCAAAATAAACACAACATTTTAAATTATAACTTTTATATCCATAATGACATTTAATCGAAAAACTAGTATGTAATAGTAAACTAATTAACGGATTTTATGTAAAAATTTGAAAATTATTTACCATCCAGATTTAATTTTATTGCCTCTAGAAAATTATAATCTGAAGATACGATTAATAGGTAGAATTATACTTGACAACCATGTACAAGCGTTCCAGTTGGAGTATCAGTTAAGTTAACACCCACTTGGTATTAGCGAATAAGAGGTGATCTTTGGTTAAAGGTATTTCATATATACATTCGAAGGAAATATTTTTTAAATTGGTATTTTACGTGAAAAGCATGAAAATTTTAAACAGTATAATACTACTTTTGTAATTTTAAGAAAGAAATATATTAATTTGTTTTGCAGTTTCCATTTGTAGTTCAGAATTAGTATTATATCTCAAAATATCTTATTACTTTTATACCCGAATGTACCAATAAATGTCTAGGTGCGACATTGCCACAGTTATTCTCCAACATTCATACTGTAGTGTGAGTACATTGAAATACGACACTTGTGTATGTGTTAGTGCGACTGGTACAGTTCAAAAAAAAAAACTTTTCTACGGAAAAATCAAGAAAATTACAGTGTTTGATATTAGCTTTTAACTATTTTGATTCAATCTGTGTATATAATATAATGTTAAAAAATATAAGTTATTGCAAATATAAACTGCATTAGCTTAATTTTTATTTTGAACATACAAGTTTTTGAATAGGTACACTCGAGTGACAACTACCTTAAACTCATATGTTTCCTGTTTCGTTTAATAACATTTATGTTATAATAATAGTTGAATAGTCTCGTGGCCGCGTGTCTGAGTGTCTAGTCGCGAATCTGGGGAACCGGGTTTGACCCTGACCGGCGGCAAACAGAAATGTTTCGAATTTTAAATGGCACAAAATTGACCCCTGTGGTGCACTCTCCACACCAGCAATGAGGGCCCGTACGGTGACGCCTAGTAAACGCCCGAACGGTACAAATACGTTATCATCATTACCGAAACCAGTGTACAAAGCAGATTGGCACACCCAGCAATGGGTAATATGCCCTGATGACATATTTATTTATTTTATAACTATTCCATATGGCTGTAGAATGACGATGGTTTGAATACCCGGTTAATACCTGGTACCTGGCATATCCTGTCGATTTTTAATATTGTCGGGTTTATCTGGGTATCTTTCGTTACCCGATCGGGTAAAACAAATAAATAAATTATATAAATTGTACGTATCCAATATGAAACTTATTATTCGTATAAAAAAGTGTACTTTTTTGAGATATAGAATAAAAATAATTATATATCAAATAGTTTGGGTACCACTAATTGCTGTGTTGAAATCTCGAAAGTTCCATGAATTTATCATTTACATTTCGGTAAATACTTATGCGATAAGTGGTTGCTATTCGTATACGTTTCTTTTTCTATCGGTACATAAACGCCGGTTACTAGATCTCGGTCAAATATTACCCGGTACCTGGCTTGAAAATATCAAAAATATAAATAATTATTGTTAAAAAATAATAATAAATACAGGTATGAGCAACATTTAATTTAAACATGTCACTATATTTGTAATATTTTCGTAATGTATAAGTGTAACACATTGTAATTTATAAATAAACGCGTAATTCTTAAAACATACTTCCAATATTAAAGTATGAGCCTAATACGAATACTAATTCATTGTAATACTGTAAAATATAAGTATTATCCACCAAAATCTGTGAAAGAACATGTGTAAATAACACATAGTTTTTCAAAAAAATACATTCTTAAAAATCGACCTATATCATACCGTTCATAAATACATCATTAATTCATTTATTTTACAATAAAGATACATAATTCTAGCAACAATTGCTGATGAAAAACCCAAACGTCAACATTAAGGTTATAAGTTAAAAAATTACTTACCTAGCCAAAATCCATGGTCTTTTGTGGTGGAAAGAAAGGCCTTTGACACGGGCAGACTTCGTCTCAAATTTTGTTAGCATTTTAGTTACAATTTCACATGTATTTTACACTTTTTGTTTAAAAAACAATTCGCTTACGTGTAGCTGTCTAGCTGTCATATACTTTGCGAGAATTGTAGCGCCATCTATGATCACACGTTTGAGATTTTGCGAATACTAAGAAAAATAAATGAAATATTTTAGTATTTTTATTGTTGCTCATACTATTTACACTTTTCCCATCTATTCCTATAATATTTCGATATGATTTAAACCTTTTATGTCAGAATTACATAGTTTTACATGAGGAAATATTTACTGTTTACTATATTTCGCATTTGAATATGTATTTAATAAGGGATTAGCATAGCTAGTTATATCTTTTTACAAAATGTATATTGATTTTAGACTATGTTAATGTGCTGGGTGAAAATTGTAGTAAAATGTAGTTCCCTAGTTTGAATAAAATCACGAACACAAAATGCCATATACATATTCAGTGGCGGCGCATGGGGTGGGCCCAACCTATATTAATATGAAGGTAAGGTCGACAAAAGGTAACAAAAATATGACATACGATTCATGGACCAACGTCAATTATTTGTGACTAGGTATGAAGCGTCATAATGTGTATACATCGCTCTGTACATTTCTTTCTAAACAATCATAGTTCGAAACAAAACCGGTAGAGCTCTACTGCCACATCCGCTAAGCCGTGACGTCAGCGTCTAAACATTTGAAATTAAAGACTTTTAAAAAATCATATCTCTGATTCTAAAGACTTGTAAGGCGTAAAACATACACCTACATATTTAATTTGACCTATTCTTTCAAGAAAAAATAAATTAGAAAATGTGGAATGACCCCATTATAAATTTAAAATTAGTTGTTCATTCTTTTGCTACTAAACACAATAATAGAAGAATAATACTGTTGCAATAATATTTTATGTTCCTACTATGTTAATTTTGTCATTTTCATTTGTTTTTTTTTTGTAATTTATATTTTATTTGTTGCTTGAAAAATGTAAAATTCACTACCCCGCAAGTCCTTATAATCATAATATATATCGCCCAACCTTAATTTTTTTTCGATGGCTTCCGCCCAACTAAAAAATAATGCTAGCGCCGCCACTGTGCATATTACATATTATTTCAATTTTATCATTATTTGTTCGATACTTCTAGAAAGCAAATATCTTTTTCAATTATTTATAGTTTTAAAATCATGTTTTATATTTTTGGAGCTACAAAATCAATTTTTTCTGTACGAATGTACCGACAAAATAAGCAGCATTTGGAAAAATGACCTCCTATTGTATCGCCCTCGTGAGGAAAATACATGTAACTAGATTCAAGCATCAAGGCTGCATATGATTGACAGTCCAGTCTGTCTCCAAAATTGTGATAAAATATGTGGATAGGTTGGGTTTTATGAAATATACTTTTATTATACGATGGATGCAAATGGAAATGGCAAAAGAAATTTGCCAAAATTACGTGACGTTTTTAGACGCCAAAGACAAGATTCTGACGTAAGTTGTAAATTAGTAATAGAGAATTCGGTAAGTACATCACAACAATACTGCCTTCTGTATTTGTTTATATAGGGTGGTGGAACAGATTCACCAGATCTTGATTTTGTGTACGGGGATACTGATACACACGCAAATGAAATTGCGGAATTGTACAGCTATACAGAACATCCAGAGTTGCAACTCAATGTTAAAGCTTTCGAGGATCAAATGGAGCAATATGGGTTACTTCCTAGCTGGCAAAGATTACAATACACTGAAAAGAAGTCGATTGTGATGAAATTACTCAATCAGTTAGAAGTTTCAAATAAACTTGTTCGCATGAAAGCAGCGCGAACTATATTGTATATAGCTCAGGTATGGCTTGTGTAAATTCATAGCATAATCAGTGGATAAATGAGTGATTTTAGGGGTGTTGGGCTGAAGTTCAGTCTGATACAGAACAACAACAGTGGTCTCGTATAAATGTTATGCTTTTATATGAACTTGGTGTATTTAGTGCTTTTACTGATCTATTAAACATGGAAATTGAGTAAGTATTCAATTGCTTTATTGTCTTAAGCAGATTTTATTATTCTTTAAAGTTTAAAAAATGTATTTATATTATATCGGGTGGTGGCGGTATGGAGAGAAATTACGGATTTAACGCAAATAATAAATTTCCTGATCTGTTCATTTTACGGCAAAAATTGTAGAGTGCAAAGTTGTACCGAATTAAAAGTTGCATACAAAACTGATTTCACATTTTCATTAGGTTGAATTCTTCACAAATTTAAAAAGAAATTTCAAAGTTCCATAATGGACCTTTTACATTTTTATTGCACCGTGACGTAATTTTTCAATAACACCATGTAGTGAAATTTTTATGAACTAGAGATGAGTAGGCACCATGTTGTCAAGTAAAATGATTTGATTCTAAAGAAATTATTAATAAAGACAAAACAATTTATTTAAAAATAATAACAATAGTTTTATTCTGATTTGTAACTTTCTTAATAACAAACTGGAAACTACGCAATTATCTGTCACTTTATGTGGTGTTTATTTCGCGTCTTTAGAACATATAACCACGTTTCTGATTCCCATTTACCCGTCCTCTCGTCTTGAAATATTTATCATCACAAACGCTTTGTGTGAATTTATTTAATAGTTACATTCTTATTTCCGACATTTCAAATTTTGTTTGAAATATATCTGGCCTCCTCTATGCGCAAACAAACTACTGCGCACTACATATATGTCATTTTTTCTCTATCTCTCTCTTTTCATGTAAAAGGTCCATTAGTAGCAATAGCCATGATTTATTATAGAAAACAATATTATTTTATTCATATTCTGTCTTTTTTTAAAGTAAATTAATTAAGGAATGTTTATTCGAATGAAGAACATGTCTTTACATCAGAAACTAATCATTAGTTTACTGAAGTGTTTTCTGATGTATGCACGTTTTTTATTACCATGATACCTTTTGACGACATTTTCATCCTTTTTTATTATTTAATTTTCGTATTGTAATGAATTGTTTCTCAACTATACATTAACTATCCCTGATGATGATTCATTTGATCGAAACGTCGGAATGTTCAGTAGATGAAATCTTAATAAACATTTTTCACCAAGACTGCAACTCCAATTATTTATCTTTAACCTTAACTTAATTTTAAAGTTTGACATCTACATGAAGCATGGTTTCCAGATTCTACTGTATCCCGTATTTTATATAATTTGTTTCCCTGTTGAAAACACATTGTGCAAAATAAAAAACCACTACCACCTGGTATAAAAAATAAATAGTAAATGTTTTTAATTTTTTTGTAGAAATAATACTGCTGCTCATGTGGCTATGCGAAAATTAGCTGTATCCTTAACGGATTCTCAAGATTTGAGAGTCATATTATCTGTATTATACATTATAACTGAAGTAATGCGGGCTGAAAAGATGTCTGAAAATACTGAATATCAAAAATTAGCTGACACATTTTGTCATGAATTAGGTGGATATAAATAGGTTATTCTCTTTTTGTTTTATTGTTTATGATATTTCGTTAGGAGCACCTATTGGTGAAGAATTATTAGCGGTAAAATTACTTGGAATGGTGACTAGATTCTGTAGTGGAGCTGCGCCCCATTTCCCAATGAAGAAAGTTCTTTTACTTTTGTGGAAATTGATATTAGTAACTTTAGGAGGAATTACAAAATTACGAGAGTTAAAAGCACAATATCGACAAGATGCTGGATTATCTGTAAATGATGAAGATACGATGGAAATAGCAAAAACGATGAGGGCATCTTCACCGCCTGCTAGTGCGTCGGATCTCTTGGAAGCCCAAAATCAAAAGAGAAACAATCGCCCCTTTAGGAGGGTCAGTTAGCACTGTAATCTCAGCTCGGCTTGTATACTCATCTGTCTTATTTTTTAGAGCTTGATGAAGCAAAGCTCCTTAGATGACCACGAATCTTTAAGTATGGAATTGGAAGGTGGTATGGGTTCAGATGGTAGCGATGAGTTCGCTGAGTTAAGTGAATATGAGGAGCGAAGAGCTTTCGACACTCCTGATCCGTCTCAAACGTATAATTATGAACACAGACCCAGTACTTCTACCCCCGTACCTTTACCAGTTCTTAGAGGACTACCGTGGAAGCCAAAAGTTAGACAAAAAGATATTGATCAATTTTTAGAAAATTCAAGAATGAAATTCGTTGGTTTTAATTTACAAGGTGATCGAGAGAGTTTGGCCGGACTACCTCAACCTATCCACGAAGGAATCAAAATTCTCAAACAAGTAAGGACAGTGTATGGTGATCGGTGTGATCGCAAAAAAATGTTAATAACCAAAGGGGCTCATAAGATGATCGTAGTATTTGTATCACTTCCAATTTTAGCGAAAATGTGTACGACTTTAAAGTTAGCATAGAGAATCGATACTTTTATATTTTTTTTCAGTATGTACATTAAATTACCTTCATATTTTACAAAATATCTTAGTTTTACTTCAACCATTTATTTTATTAATAAAATTCCATGCAAAATAAAACAGCAAGCTTTGAAAACAATTTTATTATCTTAAAACAAAAAAAAAAGTATTTATCTACAATTTTTTGTTACAATAATTATGGCCTAAGAAATTCTATTAGAGCCCTTCAACTTTATGGAGTTATCCACTTTTGAGCCCCTTTGTCTAGTTAAACTTTGCTTCTTAGCAATTTTTCGTATCTTTCAAAATAAACGAAATACTCTTGGTGCTGGACTTACGCCCATCACCGTATATTTATTTTTTCATTCAAAAAAACTTGTTTTATTGACTGGTATTTTTTCAGCACATGTATACATCACTAGCAGATATTCAAATTCAGAAAGAAGAAGAAATATCTCGTAATCCAATTACTTATCGTAATGAAGAATATCTATTAACATCAACTGAAATATTGTACCAAGCAATGTTACCTAATTTACCGCAATATATGATTGCCTTATTAAAAATTTTACTAGCTGCTGCCCCAACTTCAAAAGCGAAAACTGATTCTATTAATATAATGGCTGATGTTTTGCCAGAAGAAATGCCGTATGTACACACTATTTTCTTTATCAATATTTTATATGATAACCAGGGCATCGAACCTGCAAATAATGGGTTCGGTTCAAGGTAATTTGTTTTTTGAGAGATGGGTTCGAGGCCGGTTCTGATTCAAGCATGATAAGACCACGAATACAATTTTCATCAACGTAGACGCGAAGACTTTCATATTTCAAATGGGACATAAATAAATATATCATCACGGCATATTACCCATTGCTGGGTATGCGAATCTGCTTTTGTACACACAGATATTGGTAATGATGAAATATTTGTACCGTGCGGGCACTCAACGCTAGCGTGGAGAGTACACCACAGGGGTCAATTTAGTGCCATTAAAATTCGAAGTAATTTTTGGCGTTGGTCGGGATCAAACCCGGGTCCCCAGATTCGCGACCAGACACTCAGGCACACAGCCACGAGACATATCGTTGAATTCGTAATTTTACGTAGATTCCAAATACATAAAAATATATAGGTGTTCTATTTGAAATATGAAAGTTAAGGTCACTTCCGGTCAAACCGGAAGCACTTACCATCATGCCAAATACCATGATTTGTGAGCCCCTAAGCCTAGTTTACAAATATTTGAAGAAAATTAGAAAATAATTATAAATAAAAAAGTTATTTTGAGTGGCCCGTTTTTCAGTGATTCGTGCTAACATTTTTTCCGTAGCTCATTATTCGTCTCTCTTACCAAACTATTTGACATCCTGGAAAGTAAATGTCGTTATATGTGACTCATAATCTAGCGGTCGTTGAAAATACAACACAAAAAAGGAATAAATAAATGATATTCAGCCTACAAGTAATAAGTAACTAGCTGAATTTCACTTATTTATTTGGTGTTGCATTTTCAACGACTACTAATGTATTTACAATATTTGGATTATGATTGTTTTTATCGAAGCTACACATATTGTTTGTATTGTTTTAGTATGACTGTCCTTCAATCAATGAAACTCGGAATTGACGTAAATAGACATAAAGAAATAATAGTAAAGGCAGTGTCAGCTATATTGTTGTTACTGCTTAAACATTTTAAGCTAAATCATGTGTGTCAATTTGAATTCATGTCTCAGCATCTAGTTTTTGCAAATTGCACTCCATTAGTGTTGAAATTTTTCAACCAAAATATCATGGCGTACGTTGGTGCCAGAAATGTGTAAGTTTAAAAACAAAATATTGTTTAATGATGTATATTTATTTATTTATTTTTTAGAATTCCAATTTTAGACTTCCCTGCGTGTGTGATTGGTGACCAACCTGAATTAACAGCAGAAAGTCTAGAAATTGGTGATTCTGCGCCATATTCTTGGAGAAACATGTTTTCTTGTATAAATTTACTGCGGATTTTAAATAAATTAACAAAGTGGAAACATTCACGAATAATGGTAATATAAGTCCGTCAAAAACTAATTAAAAAAAATTATTTCATATATTTTGTAGATGTTGGTTGTGTTTAAATCTGCACCAATTTTAAAAAGAACATTAAAAGTTCGTCATGCAATGACACAATTATATGTTTTAAAATTGTTGAAAATGCAAACGAAATATTTGGGAAGACAGTGGCGAAAATCTAACATGAAGACAATTAGTGCAATTTACGCAAAAGTTCGTCATCGCTTGAATGATGATTGGGCATTTGGAAATGGTAAGACTGAAATCTTTGCCCTAACTAGAATCATTACCCATTTTTTGAAGACATCGCGTCGATGTAAATTTGTATTTATTTGCAGATCTAGATGCAAGGCCATGGGATTTTCAGGCGGAAGAATGTGCTCTTCGAGCATGTGTTGATAGATTTAATAATAGACGTTACACTAACGTTGGAAAGGTTAGATATTTATATTTGAGTTAACAAAAATAATATATACAGTGCTCGTCACTAGTGATGGCACAGAAGACCAAATTACGACTTCACCCCTACTCCAGATTAATCATTTTTATGTTTACACTCTACTTAAGTCAAATAACTTGCACGCTACTGTAGTTTTTCGCGTGTTTAAGGCGTGGCCTAGTATGCGCAGCAGCTCGCCATCACTTATGACGAGCACTGTACTACTTCTTATTCTTATTTATATTGATATAGTAACACAGGGTGAGTCTGGGAAGACGCCTTCCTCTTTAACTGTTTTATAAATAATAGAAAAAAATGGCTCATACAAAAGTTTTATTATTTTAGTACTATTTGATGACAGATGTAGTTATTTTTTATAAAGTTTACAAGATACAACTATCAACTTTTATATTTTAAATAGCAATCTATAATTATTTTACTAAAATATAAACCACCATTTTTTTTTCTCTTTTCAACGATGTATTAGTTTTTATTAATGTATTTGAAAAAAATCGAGAGAAATAAGATAGAACTTTCATTTAGCCATTTTTTTCTATTATAATAAAAAGTTAGGGGGGGGCATCTTTCCAGACTCATCTATTATTTACATGAAAAGAAACGTTAATAATAGGGTTCTCCGACGCAACGGCTTTTGTATTGAATTTAAATTTTAATATAAAGTATATTAATACAAAATAAAAATAATGATAAATGAGGTCATTTAAAAAAAAATCGTTTTTTTAGACAATCGTGAAATCCGTCTCATTTAATAAATATAGTAATATGAAATAACATGAAATATGCGACTTTTCATTCATAAATTTGCTAATAAACTTTCGCGGCTGTAAAATTCGTGACGTCAGCGTCCAAATATTTGAAATTAAAGACAATTTTTAAAAAATCATCTCTGTTTATAAAGACTTGTAAGGTGTAAAACATACACCTACATATTTAATTTGACCTATTTCAAGAAAATGTGAAATGACCCCATTATAAAGCTAGTTATAAAGTATTTATATACATTGCAAAATTCTGTTGCACATTAATGTTTTCATATCTACATCGTACATATTTATTGTAGGATCTAGACTATGAACCAATAGATAATGACGTAAACAGTGCCCTCGGATTGAATTCTGAATTATCAGAAGATTTCATGAAAAATTACGAATTATGGTTGCAACAAGAAGTTTTCAGCGCAAACATAAACTGGGACTATGTATTACAAAATTAGGACTATACTCGTATTAGACAACTCAACTTATTTATTTTTCTTATATTATACTATAAAAGAAGCATGCCGTATTCAGCCTGTGAACTAGGTAGGTCGTGATCGAGACAAAACAAATATTTTTTTTTCTGTTTATGTGAAAAACTATCATGATATATTATTTTACAGTAATATTCGTACCGATATTGATTTGTACAAATATTTTATTTAATTTATCGGAATAAATATACAGGTGTTCATTTTATTTTGTTCGCCACTGCTATCTCGAGAACTGTAAGAGCTACGACGTGGGTTAAATTAGCAAACAATTTCTATTTTACAAAATGGGCGTAAAATTATTTTTTTCAACCTGTGGTTTTTAAGCTGGGGGATCAACTTTTTAATTTTAAATGGGACCACATATTTTTTATTTACTTATTAGATAAAGAATTTTGCATACCCTTAGATACCTTTTTTTTTGAGAAAAATGGTTATAAAGTTTTATATTAATTCGATTTAAATATGTATGTAATAATAAATTAATTTTACGCTCATTAAAATGGTCTTGTAAAATAGAAATTGTTTATTAACTTAATCGACCTCGTAGCTCTTATAGTTGTCGAGATAGCAATAATGGACAAAATAAAATGAACACTGTACATAAATATATATATTATTTCTGTGATATAGACAATCATTTTTATTATTTTTAAAATTTTACATTTACTGCGTGGTTAATTGAGTTTTGTTTTATATATAGTAATATATTTCGCAATCATGACAATATTGATTCACCAATTCAGAAATAAAAATTGTAAAAACGTGGGTACGGCTATTACTTACGTTACAAATACGTTTGCAATAAACAATGTTTTTTATATCGTGCTGTAATTTGTGTTATTAATATTGAAAAACAAATATATGCGTAAGAAAGTATTATTGATGTTTATATTATTTCCTCTACCCACAAAAAAGTTATAACTTAAATAATCACTATGTTCCCGCATGAAGTCCGCCAATCTCTAACATAGACATCACTGGCCCAATGATTTGCAAACAAAACGTTAATTAAATAAAATAATTTGAGTAATTTATATTCAAATATATCCTTAAACACGAATTAATATTTAAAATTGCGATACAATAATTAATAAGTATAGCATTTGTTTCTAATTATTTCATGATTATGGGCGCATTTAGCAGACATGTGGTCACTGAACGGTCACCTACCAGCTGACCGTATGTTCATTTGTTTACGCGCATAATATTTAAATGTACTGAATTTTCTTCTGCTAGAAGAAATAATTTAATATTGTCACCTATTATTTGTGCATTAAAAGAAAATAATTTATTCACATGTAAAATATCGAAAATATGTTATTTGTTAGCATAAATGAAAAGATTAATTATTAATTCATATACGCAGAATATGATGACAACAACAGATATTATAACTATTTGATGCTGAGAACCACGTGAATCAGATTGAACGTAAAAAATGCATTCAGCAAAAAACTCCTTGTTCGGTGACCGTTCGCAACGTTGCCAGACGTCCCACTTTTTAAGTTAAAATCATGGTGGTAGGTATAAATAAGGAGGGAGCAAGTGAAGCCTTTTCCCCCACTCCAGGTAGCGCCTAACTGTCAACTTTTAACAAAGCTATTTTGTTTAGGTTACGTTTGTGTGTTCACTAGATAAATCTGAAAATATTCGTCATTGGTATAACAAAGTCTTGTTATTTTGTGTTTTTAGTTTAGAAGCATAAATGTATGTAGAAATAATTTTATATTTGTTTTCCGTCATTATATATTTCAAATAAATACTGAACGGAGATATTTGTTTTGTTATTTTGTTGTTCATAATAAACCTGACAGTTAAATGGGAACACACGTATCGTCCTAATGTTCATACATCGCCCTGTTCAAATCTTGACCATGAAGTTTGCACAGATGAACTTCGCGCGCTCACAATTTACAAAGTACACTCCGGAGTACAAAATCTACCTGAAAACTATTTATCGGAATCACAGATCTACATATAAATTAAATTTATATGTAGATCTGTGATCGAACTTCATGGTCAAGATTTGAACGTTAGGAAACTGAACGAAACAAGAAATGAACAGGGCGATGTATAAACATTATGACGCTGCATACCTAGCCCAGATATTTTAGTTTTTCATATAATTTAAAATATAATATTGTTATAAATATACTTTGTACATTTCAGTCAATTTCAATAAGTAAATTGTATATAAAACAATTTAATATTATATTTTAATAAATATAATTACAACACTTTTCTTTCAGTGTAACTTTTGTAAAAAAATATTTGGATGAACAATGCAATTTTATTTCAAAATTGCCGCGCTTTTCCCCACTTTAGGTTGAACCAGCCGTGGTGGTCATCCGTCCCCACTAGGTTTCATTCCCCTAACCGTAAGAATAATCTCATGCTCATCTTTCTATTCCTACCTCCATGGATAAAATATTTTTTTCCGCGCGGGACAGTTAAATTCACGATTATTCTAAAAACAATACATTAAGGAGCATAAAAAAAACTCTCCAAGAAGTAAAATCTTCAGGCAAGTGCAAATAAGGCGATTTTCTTGGCAAATAATTGTTTAATATATTATTTTGATAGCAAAATAGTAGTTGTAGTTTAACTGAAGAGGATACGCTAGGGATGATTTTATGTTCTGGCCAGATCTCGTTTTTTTGATAGAGGATGGGAAGCCCAAAATGAGGAAGAACTTCGACGCAGAATATATAGAAAGTTTGAAAAATCGATGTAAATGTCGTTTAAAACCTAATGCTAGGTGTCCGCAGAAAGTTGCGCCTTGTGGAAGAACACAGCCCTCCTTATATAATTTAAGATCATAGTTTTGTTGCTTATGACATATTTAATAATTAAGTATTACAAAACTTTTAGTAAATGCAATTAAAAAAAAAATGTTGCAATTTATGCCAAAACTTATGGGATATTGAAATATTCGTATTTAACGATACATTTTTTAGGTTGTCCCGCTTTTTGTTCCTAATCCCGATCTTTTATATTTCACAAGGTAAAAATCCCGATTTGAAAAATAACACTGGCAACACTGGTGTTGAGTGAACACAGAAATCTGCTGAATGCGCCCATTCATTGCCGAGAAGTCGTCATTTGAGTTCATATTTGAGGTTTGGTTTGATCATTAGTGCTTGTCATTCTTAACCGTTTAGTCTGCAAAATGCCTCTTGAAAATCTTGAAGAAGAAGGTTTGGAAAAGAACCCGAATTTAGAATTAGCGCAACTTAAATTCCTATTAAGTTTACCAGAATATCGTGAAGATCAAAATGTACGCGGAAAACTTATGGATGCAATTAAAAAAGACGGTAAGTTAACCTATAATGACTTGTGATATTTGTAACATTATTTTGTGTCTAGATATGGCCCCGTGGTATCAAACCGTTTGTAACGAACTGGAATGGACTGTTGATGATACTTTGATGACCTTAATGAAAAATAAAAATGCTGAACAATTAAAGAAATTGGATGAGTTAATTGTAGATGCGGAGAAAAATCTGGGAGAGATGGAAGTTCGCGAAGCTTATTTGAAAAAGGCTGAGTACTTCAGTCGAATTGGTGATAAAGATAATGCTATTAGTGTTTTTAGGCAAACGTATGATAAAACTGTATCTTTGGGACACCGGCTGGATATTGTTTTTCATAATATAAGAATAGGCTTGTTCTTTATGGATCATGACATCATAACAAGAAACATCGAAAAAGCTAAGACGTAAGTTTTGTCAGTGTTGCCAGATGTATAACTGTTTTCCCTGATACTAAAAAAAAATCCTTATTTTTTTCTAAAAATCCCTTAGAAGTAGATTTGTTTGGTTCTTTACATTAATAGTCTCCAAATTGAAGAAATTATTGAGCCCCAAAAATATATTACTATACAAACATACTCAGCCTTATTAAGTTGACGTTTACACTCATACATCGTTCCGAAATAAGAATGGAGTACTTTTCAAATAATTATTCAATATCTTTAAAATTATTTAACTACATATTTCAAAATTAATAAATATGATATAAAATATACATTAAAAGCCATTAGATAAAATTGGATTTTATATATTCATTTTCGTTTCATGTATATTTGGTTCCCGCTAATTTGATTCATTCAACTTGAATTAACTAGCTGAAGCTAGTAGCACAACGATGGGGTATTCCAACGACGAAATATAACTAAACAAAAAAATTCTTATCCCTCCTCACTGAATGTTTTGATTTCGGCTAGCCCGAAAGAGACAACTAGAAATAGATATATTTAGTCTAGTTCGAGCATTTCTCACTAGATGCCATCCAGTGTTAAAGTCAAAATTTAAGCGCCAATACGATGAAAAATAGGTTTATCGTTATAAAAATAAAAAATTCAACGTAAAATATTTATTAATTATGTATCATAATTACAAAATTATTGACTTTACCGAACAATAAATATGTACAAAAACGAACTAACTTCACAACCGACAAATCAGTTCTTCATATGAAGTTACACTAAATTTCTTTTCTTTTGCATAGTATTCGAAATAGTTGAAAACCTTTTTAAAAATAAAAAAATCCGTAGAAAAACAAAAATTTCCGTATGTCTGGCAACATTGAGTTCTATGTGTAAATAATAATATATTTTACTAATACATAATTCATACCTTCAGGCTTATCGAAGAAGGCGGTGATTGGGACAGGAGGAATAGGTTAAAAGTGTATCAAGGTAAATTTTTATTAAATTCATACCATATTTACAAAATTACCCTTTAAATTTGTTCTAGGCGTGTATAGTATTGCAGTAAGAGATTTCAAAACAGCTGCAAATTTATTTTTGGACACCATCAGTACTTTCACCTCTTATGAACTCATGGACTACATTACCTTTGTTCGATATACCGTATATGTAGCTATGATTAGTCTGCCAAGGAATCAACTTCGAGATAAGGTATATTGGCAACTCAAATTAAGCATGAGACATCTAGCGGAGAAATTAGAACCAGTGAAAGACAGATACCAAGTTATATTTTCAAAATTCGGGTGTATTTCTCAAAAAAATAGAATTTCACGATACGAAAAAAAAATTCTATTCATATTTGATATAATCACAAAACATTAGCTATCATTCGGTGTCTTTATTTTGTACATTTTCGTTTGCGACAACGCCACCATTGATCATTTGAGTCATCAATAAATGAAAAAAATATGTTTTTCTTCTATTTTCTTTTAGATCATCAAAGGCTCTGAAATTTTGGAAGTCCTACATTCGAATCCTGATGTGAAAAACTATCTTTTCTCTCTTTACAATTGTCAGTATTCAGAATTCTTCGTAAATCTTGGTGAGTAATACATATGTTGAAAGTAATTAGTACGTTAATTTTTTATTCGCCCGTTAGTTTTTTATTTATTCTTTTAGTGTAAAAAATAGTTACTTTTATTACAGTGATAAAAAGGCACTTTCCCTTTTCTTTCGATTTATTTCAGTTAATATTATGACGACCTTCCCCGCGGTATGCGTATATCATGTGTTTGGATTTAAAAACCATTATTTTATCTCGCGTAAACGTAATGATTTTTTTTGCTTTAATGTATTTTGCATGCCAGTTCTTATAATATCATTTTCATTTGACCTGAAGTTATCCACGCGTCGCATCAGCTGTGCTTCTTTCACTTTGTAAAAATTTGAGATTCGACGCCCGCTAAAGTTTTATCACTCTCTTGCATGTGAAGTCAATTCTGTAAATGTATATTTTGTTGCTGCTTGGATACAGTATTAATATAATTACTTATTCTTGGTAAACTAGAATGCTAACTTTATTTTTTACAGCAACTGTCGAAGGATTGCTTCGTCGAGATTATTTGGTACACCCTCATTATCGATATTATGTTCGTGAAATGAGAATTTCGGCATATTCCCAACTTTTAGAATCGTACCGATCTCTAACGCTTCAATATATGTCCGATGCTTTTGGTGTTTCAGTTGAATATATTGATGAGTATGTATTTTTATATTTTCTAAAAAGTTGACAGCCTGTAATTTTTTTTTTTTTGTAGGGAATTATCAAGATTTATTTCTGCTGGTAGGTTACACTGTAAAATTGATAGAGTAGGAGGTATCGTGGAAACAAATCGGCCCGATCATAAAAATGGACAGTTCCACTCTGTGTTAAAACAAGGAGATCTTTTACTTAATCGTGTTCAAAAGCTGTCCCGTGTTATCAACATATGATTTACTCATTAATTTTAATTTAATTTTTTTTTTTGTATGTGAAAATCATGTAACACAGCTGCAGAGGACTACATTTATTAAAAATAAAATCATGTCACTAAGAGTTTGTTTTTTTGTTTGAAGATCCAATTTTTTTAGTTATTAGAAACAAACGTTATGTTTGAAAATGAAAATTATTATTGTTCGCTAGCACATGACAGTGTATTACAAACTATAACTGTAATGAAAAATATTTAACTACAAGAAATTATATTAAGTTTGGTTGTTTTAAATACATTTCACACAGAACGAAATATACCTTTCATAAACACACATGCTTATTACTGTAATATCGTATAAAAATAACAATTTTCTTAAATCATATAATACACGATCTGTAAACTAGTTAAGAGAAATTTAAACATTTATAGGATAATGAATATTATGATTTATAAATAAATTAAAATATTAAAACATATTAAAGATGTAATCTTGATTAATTCCTTTCACCTGAATTTGAAATCTATTCAATTGACCATTTTATAATATTATTTACATTTCAAAATGTATTAAAAAAGATATCGATGTTAAAAAAAAAATAAACATGATAGAAAAATCAATAAATACATCGAAATTTTTGTCATATGCGATGAACAATAGGTATGTTGAATGAAACCAATGAGCAATGATTATTGGTTAGTTTAGTAAACCAATTCGGCTCATGGGTTTTATTCAACGCGATTTTCATTTGTACAACAGGATTTCTGAACATTTCAGATTTTTTAGGTATTTGAACTATTTAGACTTTTAAATGAATACTTATTTAAATATTATAAATTGTTCATTCTAATTGTGCTTTTTATAAAAACTCGTTTTTATATTTTGTTTCCCTTATTCACTGTCTTTCAAGTTCACACTTGTAATTTTCTGTACAAATTGCGAATTGTGACGCGCACTTACACTTAGGCCAAGTAATCTGGGTCACTGTAATCGTTTTCACTATCTTCACCTGAAGAACTAACGAACTTTTTCCGCTTTTTCTTGTAGCGATGTTTCTTTGCTTTGTCAGGTGTTTTGTGAGATCGGGCTGTGCTTCGTCTATTTTCGCTGGTGTCTGTTCTGCGGTTGATTACTAGTTTTGGTACTTTCTGTGGAGAATCCTGTTTCATATTATTATTATCAGTCATGTATACATCCCTTATTCATTTCTTGTAAATAAGGAATCTACATACTCAATTTACATTTATGTTTATAAATAAAATAAAACATTTTGCAACATATCATCTGCTATATCGGCAATGCATGGTACGAAAAAACTGACAACGTAAATTTCTTCAAAACAAATGACAAACTTCCCGTTACAACATTTTGAATTCACCCACAAACTTTTCATTTTCGAAATTTCAAATTTTCCAGAATTTTTTTCAATTCTCTCATTTTCAAATTAATCATGTAAAATTATATTTTTTAAATAAACCGCCAGAAATCAAGGTTGCACTATGTATAATAGACTACTGTTCAGAAAAAACCTAACTCGGAGTAGGCTATGAACAGAGAAACGTACGTCTGATCATTATTCAATATTGCCATTCATCGTTTTCGAATTTATTTCTAAAATAAAATTCAAGAAAAAAAAACTTGACATTTTGACAATATTTCGAGTCAAATTGGCATTTAATTAAATACTTGTAAATTAAGATAGCCTACTATGAGTTATTTTTTTTTAACACACTGTATATCTACACCATGAAGTTCCATACAAAAAGTGAAACTGAATACGTGTTACAAATTTATAGGATATGTAGTGGATACAAAATAGACTAACATTTACCGGAAACGCACTGTGTTCGACCTACAGGGTCATAAAAGATTTATTATCTACATTATTTTTAGTTGGCTGTGACCTGTAACTTCAGTTAAACATATTTTGATAAATTCGTTCAAAAGCAAAATTTTTTTTTTTTGTGCGAACTGTATGCTCATATATAATCTGAAATTCAATGCTAAAAGTTAAAATAAACAAAATTAATAATTGAAGTATGATAGGTCACAGCCAACTAAAATTAATGTATATAATTACTCGTTTAAGAGCCTGTAGCTCGAAAACGATGCGTTTTCGGATATTTAGTAGTAAAATTTAGTCTATTTTGCATCCCCTACATACCCTAGAAATTTGTAACACATATTCATTAACACCCCTGAATTTTATTGACATGAAAAATAGCAAATTTGTAAATTTGAAGTAATCAAATATTATTAATATTTATTATTATAGTTGGATTCACGAAATATGACTATTCAAGGTCACTTGTCTGTAAAAAAAATACACACCACTTTATATAGCAGGAGCTTAGCAATATTTCGTTTTAAAAAAATAAAAGTTATAGTGACGTATGTCGTAGAGTTACAGGAATGTAAATATCTACATTATCGTCTGGTTAATGTTCACGACGTTAAGTTTACAACCGTAGGTAACAATTTTGTTTAGTTTTTGTCAAAAATTACGTGGCGCCCATTCAACCCTTTTTGGACTGTTCATTTAAACTTAACCCCTCCCTTCTCCACCGTCTAAAAGCTGGCGGCCGCAAACCAAACCAGCCAGGACGCGTACAGCAAACGCCAAACGTGATGGCGAGAAAAAGATATGCACAGAAGATCAAACTGCGACCTTACCCCTACTCCAGATGGCTAAGCACAAAATTAGTTTCAAGTCAGTGGCGTAGCATTGTTAAGTAGTATTTCAATATCCATATACTGGATTGAATTTCTGGTTGGCACTTGGTGAACATATTTTAACAATTGGAGTATGGACTTTTGATGTTCTTTAATTCTTTGTGTAAATTACTTTCCGCTTTGGCCATTATAAGGGTCACATTCAATTTAATACACGCCGGTAATTTAAACAAAGAATTAAAGAACATCAAAAGTCCATAAATAATAAATTTAGTATTGGTTTTGCCGCACATTGTGTAGAACAGAAACATACTTTAACGTTTAACGGTAACTTGAAAGTATTGCACGTGTAAACTGGAAAATTTAGAAACTCAAAAAGATAATAATAAGACAACATTGTATATACATATTGTCTTCTTTTTTATTGTGTTAATTTATTGTACCTCTTCTTTTGTATACTTGCAAGAGTTTTATATTAAAAATTAATATTATTATTGTAATCTATCATTTATTACGTGCCCATGTTTTATTTTTATTGTTATTAACTTCTATTTTGTTTATTATTTTAAAGTGCAACATTATTCATTTTTATGTTTAAACTCTATTTAAGTTAAATATGGAGCACGCTACTGACATTTTTCGCACCAATCGTGCCCCATGAATTTTGTTGTACGTAACTGTTGTGTTACCACTTATTCGCGTTGCACTAATTCATGTTACAATAGGTGAAGATGATAAAACTGAGAAAAGTTAAAAAGTAGCATAATTTTTAAATGTCACAATATTTTTTTTCAATGGAAACTTATAATTTTGGCGTTATCCGCAGCGGATCGCCGGCGGCCCCCTCCACACAATTTAGAAAAGGACAACAAATTTTTAGAAAAAGCGAGGTAATATATTTTCACCGAGTCGATCAAATATGCTATCTCCTTTAGCACTTCTTCCCGTTGATCCCATTATTTGTCGTTGTTTAGTCAGTAACGTGTTTAGAAGTTTGGTTATGTTATTTTGTGTAGTGTATGTTATTTTTTTGTTTCCTTTCAAAAAAACAGTTGTTGTGATCACGTTATAAACGTCGAACTGTACAACTAAATCTTGCTCACTACATAACAAATTATTAAATACATTTTTACTCACTAGATGGCTACCGGATTTTTTTATTAACTCACTAGATGGCAACCGAAAAATTTGAATTGTATAAATCCCCATATGTATCCATAAATATATGTTGCACTCTTATGGGTACGAAAAGCTGTCTAGTAATATTGTATCAGGCAGCTTAAAAGTGACCTTGAATAATTATTTCTTGTAAACAAAACTATAACTGAAAAATTCTCAATTTACAAATCTTTTATTTATAATAGAAAACTCAGTAATGAATAAATAAATCGTCGTTGAGTTTAACCTCCTGTATATACTATTCATGATCTACCCTACATGTAATAAATATTCGTACCTTAAAACTCGTAACCATAATCTGATCTGTTTCGTTTAAAACAGAACCTGTCGCCGTCGGACTGGTAAGTACCCCTGGTCCAGGAGCAGCTGTCGGCGTTCCTGTGTTCATCATTCCCGTACTCGCCCCAAGGCTTACGTTCGCCACATTACCTTTTAATTTATCAGCATTTTCCTCATCGTCTGGGTCGTCGGGATCCAACTTCAGCATTAGTTGCTTGAACTATAATTAACAAATACAACACCTAGAGCAATCTATACTTTGACTGGTCATTGCTCAGCTATGTTTACACCAAAACACAAATATTTCAAATTTATTGGATAGTCTTTTTTTTCATTTTTCTTTTATTTCTATAGAGTAATCTATTATATTAAAATAGTTTTAGATGTAAATTTTACTATAGTGGAATACCCATTTAAAATCATTAGATTCGGAGTCGAATATTTAAAATTTCTGGAGTTTGAATCCCTTTTTTTTCCACGACTCTACACCCCTGGTTGAAACAACAGGTAGTGCCATGGCTCCTTGGCTCTATATAACGAACCACAGACTCGGAAAAAATATATAAAAATGTAAGCACTCACGTCTAGATATTGGGCAATGAGATCTTTTCTGCCCGCCATATCTAAAATTTCAGCTGGTGCACCCTGTTTCAATCGATTCAATGTCGCCTTTGGATTAAAATGAGTATTGTTTCTACGTGTTGCGGTCTTCTCATAAACCTTCGCTACTTCAGATGGAGAATACTGCGAAATTTTTCTAAAAAAATAAAAGATAAAATTTGATACATAATTGAATTGTTTTGTATATTTACCCATCACTAAGACCATATATGTCCTTGAGATGTTGCTTGAGAACTAGAAGAAGTAAACAACCTTGTGCCGCAGTTATGCAGCCTTGCAGGTCCGTGGTGTTACTAGGAAGTCTAGCAACCAAAGCGTCTTCATCTTCATCGTCCTCATCAAGAGCAGAGACAGCTGTAATTATTTGAGAATTGTTCCCATCGAAGGAATTTGTCTCCATTTGTTTCTTTTCAGATTCGGTCACTATCAGTCCCTAGAAATTAATTCTTATTAATATTATACACGAATTAAAGTAGTTCAATTCATACTTCTCTGAAAGATTGCAGAAGATTAGTACCCGTGACAGAAATCATTATATCTATGTGATGTACGATGAATAAGGGCTCGTCTTGGACAATATAAGGGAAGTATGCCAAATTATCCGCCAGATATAACATATATGATAAACTTGTTCGCTGAAAAATAAATAAAATACAGTATATTTCATTCGGACAGTTTAATCCGGGCATCCAGTAATTCGGTCACAACTTCGCCCGAACGCTCCTCGTTAATCCGGACACTTTGCATGCACGGACTAGTCAAACGCCATAAGAAATCGTTACGATAGTTCATTTCACGTAAGAAAATAGCGTTGGTTTAGATAGGGAAATAAATTCTGCCTTCTGATTGATCAAAATGCACACCTAGTTCACAAAAGCGAAAAAAATATCACCTGTCAGCTGTCAATTATAAAATAAAAACAAAATTAAGTGATATTTAACCACGTCTCTGACTTCAATTTTGTATATTTTAATAATCAGATATGGTATATTTTTACCTCAAATACTACCGTTCAGAAAAATTTGAACTCCCTTATTCTAATTCGGAAAGAAGCCATTAGATTTTGGTAAAAATCAGACAACAGGAAATGGCACTTTACTTGAAGCTCAAAATAGTTTTCTTCGAAAAATACCTTTAAATGTTAATTTTTCGAGATTTATGTCATAAAAAATAAAGATTATTCAATTTTGTACAGGTTTGCATTAATACTTTTTCTATATATTTCATGGATAAATTTATAAAATTATCTATAAGTTAAATCCTAGAGCCTACGCTTTAAACACAACTCCATGGTTACACAGTTCAGATCTCAATTGTATAACTGACAGATACATATCACTGTCAGAAAAATAATCATTTCAAATTAATAATAGTAACGTTTTAAAAAGAAAATAATAAATAAACCAATAATTATACTGAAAGGAACTTTCCAGCATAAGTAACTATGTAGCAATGTAAGTATGTATTTAAATTAATAAAAATGAAATGGCGGGAGTATAATAGTATTGATAAAGTTTATAAAGTTTGGTTTAACGAATTTAAATTATTTATTTAATGCATGTAAAAACGGAAGGCTCTCAAGAGCCATTTGCTATTTTCTTACGTAAAATGTAGTATGGGTTGCGCTTAAATAATTTATATATATTTTTTATTCTCTTGATTTTTCGAAAATCCATACAATTAGGTATGTATTGTAAGTTTTTTTAATGAAAGTTTTATTGAGAGATTATGACGTTGTTTTATTGATATCTTATGCGAAATTGAAAATATTGAAACAAAACTTAATGTTTCATTTAATTCGCAAATTTCCATACCCCAATAATTAAGTAACCTGTATATTTCATTCTTATATCATTTTTCACAAATATCCAGTAATCCGGACGTACCCCGTGCATTCAATTGTCCGGATTAAAGAGGTTGTACTGTAATACGCTTTGTTAGTTGAGATAAGCTTCAAATTTTTACCTGCTCATCAAACTGTTTCAACATATTGAGTGCCAAAGCTCTTCGTTGTTGCCTCGATCCTCTAAGAAGTGAATAAAGATATCCATTCAGAGCAGTTGGGTACTCTCCTTGTTCTCTGATTCTGGAACCGCGGACCATATCTGCCTGAAGTATTGTCTGTAACTGATACGATAATCGAACACCCAATTGAGATTTTGTGTGGATGAAACCGGGATACTTTTTTTCTATTTCCATCAATTGTTTATCAGCACTATGGGATACCATTTTCTCGGAATCGGTACTCATGCAAATTAAATAAGGTACGATCTAAAAGAAGGCGTGTTTAGTTTCGTTATTATTTCATGTTAATGCAATGAATACCTGCACAGGATGTACTAGACCTTGTTGGAGAATAAGTTGGATAACTTTTAAAGAGGCATGCCGAACAACAATGTCAGGATGTAGATATGAAGTAAGAATTTCTTTCAAATATAACTGAATAATGGTACTTGCCATACCGGAAGAAACATCGCCCATCTCTTTCAAGTTTTCTTCTTTTGACCGTTTAGCCCCTAAAAAACTTATTATAAAGAACTCTTTATGGCTGTAAAATATGTATACTTACATTCTTGATCGAGTTTAATCATACGGCTCTCTTCTTCCATAAGGTACATTTCAATATTTTGTAAAACATCTGATTTCATTTTTAGAGACACATCATCTTCCATTAACATTTTATGATAAAATTTCTTTAATTCATCATCTAACATGAAATCATAATGCCGAATACAAATAAAACCAATTGCTTTTAACGTATTGCTTTGAATATCCTCATCTTCTTGGCGTAAAAAATAAAGCATTGCGTGAAAAACTTGGTCTTTTATATCAATCTGGAAATTACATAATAATTATCATAGACATTTTACTACTTTTCTTAATTTAAACTGAAATAAAACCTTTTAGTTTAAGTTCTGTTTATATTTCCACCAACGATGGACCAATTATTTCAAGATCTACACATCTTAACAGATTAATTATAGAAGTCACTGAAATTTTTAAAACCAAGGATAATAATCTCAATCATTGTGAAGGTTTAGAATTTAGTCGAGCATGGCTTCCTATACTAAATCTTATAAATGGGATCAGTACTTTCAATGTCTTCGCTAGAGCAGGAAAATCAGCAAGAATTCGTCACAACATGGCTGGTTTTTACACCTTTTTAAAAATATACTTTAAAACAAATTAAACAATAAAAATATAAATAAAAAATAATTTAATCACACAGAACAATAAATTAGACCATGCTTATTCGATTTAAACAAAAAAGGAACATTTTTTTTTTACATGGACTCATTGGTACGATTATATAATTTAAACAGCTGCACACTATATGTTATATAGCTTAAAAAATCGCAACACTTTGTTCCTTGAACATTTGTTTTACAGCTTCATCTGGTACTCTAGGTATATTATTTCTCGGTGCAGTTGCGGACCCCTTAAAGATGTCTCGCGGGCCCCAGATTAACAAACGCTGGTAAAGACGTCAAACTTTCAATTTCAACGATTTAAATATTGTATGGTTGTATAACAATTATTTTGAGATAAATGGTATTAAAAATTACAAATAATGTAATTGCATAGTCTGTTGCAATATTGGAAATCAGAAAAAAAATCTAATTTTATCTGTTCTACCGTTTGAGAACCACTTGTTGAATTTTCGGTTTGTTATTACTAATAAATTAGTTCCTTATTATTACATCATTTTTTTGTATATAACATTTTTCTCTAGTCATTAGTTTGCCCAAAAAATCACTCGTTGTTTTAAAGGAAACACCTTGTATGTTTTTCTTTCAGAAATACTGTTCATATGATGTCTCGTCTCTATGAAATGAGTCTGAACTTGCAGTTCTGAACCGCTGACGTCACAACATGGCTGGTCTTTACAATTTTTTAAAAATATACTTTAAAACAATTTTATACAACAAAAATGTAAATAAAAAATAATTTACTCATACAGAACTATGCTTGTTCGATTTAAACAAAAAAAGGAACATTTTTTTTTTTACATGACCTCATTGGTACGATATATAATTTAAACAGCTGCACACTGTATGTTACAAAATTGTTACGTTGTTGTTTGCTTAGCACAGCACGAAGAAGGCAGGTGTATGTGCTGCCCAAAAGTTGGTTTGGAATAATATAAACAGAACTTAAACTTAAAACTCTATTGTTGAAATAGATAACTTACTGGCAAATCTCCAATTACATCTTTGTCAGTGAAGTCAAAATGCCTCAAGAGTAACCCAACAATAAATAAAGCTCTTCTGAAAGCTGGTCTACAATTAATTACAATGTTCTTGCACTTTTCTGTATCCTTTTCTAAACAGTCTTTAAACTTCATTACGCTTCCGTAATACTGTTTAAAACAGTCCCTAATTAGTTTAAAATTCCTTGTAACATTATTTACTATAGATCCTAGGCACGACAAGCAGCTAGATATAACCGTTCGATCATGCTGAATGATTAATTTGATGGAATCTTCTTCTAACTGCGCCAGGAACGTCTCGCTGGGATGTTCCATCAGCGGTACCACAAGCTCTAGAGTACGTGCTACGCTGCTGATGATAATGTAGTCTCCTTTAGTTTGACATTTCAAACTAAGGTAAGGCTGGAGTGTGCTCGCATGTTTCACTAACAACTGTGGTCGTATTTTTGCGAATAAATTCAAAGTTGTAAGGCATGCCACAAGGCGCTCAGAACAACCACCTTGTTCTTCAACAATCATGCCAGATTCTTCCAAACGCAGGACATTTTCAATTAAACAATCTACAATTTGCCGGCAAGCAAGAAGTAAAGCCCTTGGTGGTTCAACTTGGACTTTAGTTGAATCTTCTTTATCCTCTTTCGGTTTGAACAAACTGACTAAGAGCTGCTCAAACCATTCAAGACCAATGTCTCTCGACGATGCAACAACATCGGTGATATTCATTACTTTTCTAAGTAAGGCAGCTTTGTCTAATGTAGGGCGTTCCGGAGTGGGAGTGAACCACATGTTTTGAAAAACTTCCATCACTAACTTACGAATTCCTTCCTCGTCATTCACTCTTCGGATCATTTTTACGCATATTTCAGGAATTTTTGGAAATTCTGGACATTCCATACAAATATCTTTTAAAATTTTAATCACCCGTTTTCTCACACTCACACCTGTGTCTAAAATTCTAGCTGAAAGCATGTCGTAGTATTTATCGATAAGTTCTGGTCTGCTCAACACGAATTTGCCAACCAAGTCTACAGCTGCCTCTCTAACAGATGTTGAATGATCTAGAAAGGAGTGATTCACTCCAATTTGCATATCACTTTTGCCTAATACTGACGGATCTGCTTCGACTATCATTGTAAGACACTTCATAGCTTTCGTTCTAATTGCAATTGAATTTTCCCGTAGTACAAGTAATATCGTTCGAAGGTAACCGTCAAAACTTTGAGAAAAAGATCGTTTGGACGCTAAATATTGCGAGATTAATTCCGCACTGCTGTAGTCAATGTACGTTTGAAGAACTTGTATACGATTTCCAGAAGATATTGTTTCTTGAAATGGCCGTATTTTACTAATGTAGAATTTTTTACGTTCTTCAATTATTCGAAATGTATCTGAATTATTTTTGTCTGAATTTTCTTTTTTTATTTTATTATTCATATTATCTTCATCATCTGTCTGATCGTCTGCCCCATCATCACTATCACGCTTATTATTTGATTTTCTACTGCTGCGGTGGTTTTCCTTTGAATTATTCTTCTTGTTATTTTTATCACCGGATGCAAGGCGCGTTTTCTCTTGCGTAGCATCTTTATACCACTGGGCAATATAAAAATGACGCGCATATTTATGTGCCTCATCTTTATGACCATTCACAGCCAAGTAATCAAGAAGAACACGCTGTAAAAACCTCATTCTTTCTTCTTCGTCATCATCATCGATCTTATTGTGTTTGAAATCTACCTCGCCATCTTTCATTTCCTCAGATTTGATATCTTTGATCATCTGATCAATAGTATTTACTTTGCAACGCGAAAGAACTGTATGTTTTCTTAACCGCGCAGCAACCACTCCCAGGTAATCTAAAGATGCTACTCGCAGAGACATATCTGTTCCTTTATTGGAAAAGTTTTTCACGAGTAAATTTCCTAATAAACTTAGCAATAATTCAGTGGCAGGCCACTCAGGTTTATTCACGGTTGTTAATAAATCTTGTACAAAGTTTTCAAAAAGCGGCCTGTAATCAATTTCTTCGTTTTTATTGCCACATTTATTTAGAAATACAGTGAGAAATGTCCCCGCAGTTTTAGTTGCTATTTCATATTTATTACAAATTAAAATATCTTTGTCCATCTATAACAAATAAATAATATTTTATTCATTACTTTATTACTAAATTAAGGAAATTTATATAATTGAGAAACTTACCTGCTTTGGAGTTCCCTCGTTTGTTACTGATTCTTTCTGATCGTTGATTATATTTTCTGGTAATGCAACAACACACTGTATGAGCTGTAATACAAGAGCTGTTAACATCTGGATTTGTTCCTCACTATTCAGCCGGTAAGATCTCAAACTGCGCTTGCTATTTGGAAGCCTAGCTATAGATGCCAGAATGTCGTCTAGAAGAAGTCTTCGATGTTTCTCATAACGCGTGAATATCTAAGAAAATAATTTCACTTGTAAAAAATAATATTCAATGGCGAGTGTTTTTATAATTCGCCGTTATACGTTTTCGTTTATTGTCTCCCGAGTATTTTGAAGCAGGACATCAAACCGGAACTTGAACCGAACCAAACTTCAGGTATATTTTTCAATTGAACCGAACCTGGTATTAAAATGCGGGTTCGGGATTCAGCTCCGGTTTAGATTCATTTTCAGTTCGAAACGTAATTCTTACAGCCGATCATTTCTATATTATTAAAGGTACAATAAAATACTAATAAGACAATCTTATAAATGACCAAGGGAGACATCCGAATAGAGAAAAAAATATTATTTTTTAAACCAGTGGTTCTCAAGTTACAACATAGTTATATATTTTTTTAAATTGGATGGTGGGGACTTATACAATTCAAATGTTTCGGTAGCCATCTAGTGTGTAAAAAAGTATTTATTAATTAGTTATTTGACGTTTATCACGTGACCACCACGTTCCCACGTGATCACAACTGCTTTTTGAAAATAATTAATAACGGGCACTACACAAAATAACTTAACCAAACTTTGTTGACTAAATAACAAATGACGAGAAAAAGGATCAACGGGGAGAAGTGCTGAATAGAAGAGCATTTGATCGACTAGGCCATGGTATATCACCTCGCTCTTTCTAAAAATTCCTTGTCCTTTTATAAATTGGGGGAGGGAGGCCGCTGCCGATCCGCCGCAGATAACGTCAAAATTATAAGTACCCATAAACACAACACATTTTTGAACCAGAAGTACGTACGCAAATTTACTTTGAAATTAGAGAGTTAGGTAAGAGGCGGAACCATTGGAGTTAAGTCCGAGTAAACTCATTTTACGAATAATTTACAGTTTCGTGTAATTCGTGTAGTCAAATATTGAAAACGCCACTAATTTCAATAAACATAAACACCTAAAGAATGACAGTATATCTACATAATTTATCCTCTACGTATGTCGAGTAAAACGTACCTAACTCGTTCGAGGCAGCTTGGAATAATTAACTCCGAGTAAAGTAACATGAATTTTCAAACTCTAAAATTGTGTATAGTTAACCGATAGTTAATTTCCGTACGTAGTCCTGCAGAGGAGTTCGTCCATCCCCACTAGGCTTCATTCCCCTGGCCTTCAATACAACCTCATGCTCCCCCCTTTCTATTCCTACCTCCATAATCTAAACTAAACCATTTGATGATGTCACCAGACAAATCTGACTACTCTAGCAGAGATAATAAACGAAAACGCCTATTGTTTCACCGAGTTTGCTATTGTACTTTTATAAAAATTAAAACGTACCGTTGTCACTAATTTCAAACATGAGAGCTGCAATTCGCTGACATTTTCAGCAAAAAATGGAGGAACGCCCATAGAAGACGCATGAAGAACAGTCGTATCAGTCATAACTTGAATATTTAATAATTCCGATAATAAATTAACTAATTCGTGAATTTTGTTATATAACGCTGGTACGTGTTTACTGGATGATTGCGAATGTGATTTTTTCTTTCGAGAATCTGAAATATCAACATTAAGATCATATTGAAATGTAATAAACAATAATGCATACCCTTTTTCTTTGGATCGATTCGATAAACTGAATCATAGTGAGGAAATATCGTGTTATGTAACTGAAATTTGATAAAAAGGATAACCCTATCTATACAATCTTCTAAATAGACACGCTTTGGCATATTCGGTGACGTCATAATGTACAGGCTGCATAATGCAGCATCCGCTGCCCCCATAACACGATCTAAACATGTTTCCATCCATAGTTGCGTAAAATTTTCATTTTCCTCCTGAAACATAACTGTTATATTATTTGTAAAATTATTTAGATGATATTACTAACTGGATCAGCGATGAGAGAAACACGATCGGACCCTCGCACATTGATTTCCAAAACGTTTAGTAATCGAACGAGTCGATCTGTCGGAACCATTTCCATGGCACCAAGAACTTTTAGTTTTGCTGCTTCTGTACATAAATCTTGAAGTTGGCACCGGTTTAATAAGAGATCTTCTTGTACTGTAAGTTGATCATCATTTGCAAGATCAGCCATAAGTGATTCGTTTACATTTTCAAGAACTACTTCGATAGAGCGATTGAACCTATGGTACGTATTAGTCTCCATTAGTTCTTCTACCGATAATTTCTCCAAGACTGGTACAAATTTTCTTTCTACTCGTCGGAGTTTTGGTTTTGCCATAGCTACGAAAATATATAATATAAAAATATTGAAACAAGTTAATACGAAATAAACATACGTAAAATTTCTGGTTTTTCAGGTTCTTTATTAACAGTGTTCTTCCTTTTCCGCGTTCCAGCTAAGGCTGTAAATGTGTCAATGGTACCATCGTCTTCCATATCTGTGTAATTCTTCTTATTATCTTGTGTTTTTCGTATCCTTGAGGTTTTCTTCTCAGGTTTGTAGTCTGTATCAGAATCAGAACTGCTTCCAGGGGAACTAGTAATTCCTAATTTACTAGCTTTTTCTGGCCGATCTTCTGCGAATTTACGCAAACTTTTCTGCATTAACAGAGTATCCTAAAATAAATTAAATATAAGGATTATATAATACAAGTCTTAGGAATGGTTTGCTTGTCATAACTCGGCACTCGTTTTACGCGCTAAACATGTTAAATATAATACTTTTGTTTTGCATTATTTATTTTTTAGTATGTGTCTACGAAAAATGATCAAAAAATATGTTGATTCAATTTTTTTTTGTGGCTCATACTTTGATCGGATTATACAGGGTGTAACAGCTAAACGAGCTACCTCAAATAATTTCTACATTATTAAAGATACAATACAATACTATAAGACAATCTTTTGAAGACCATGGGGGACATCCGACTAGAGAAGAAAATATTTTTTAAACCAGTGGTTCTCTAGTTATAATACAAAGTTATATTTTTTTAAATAGGATATATATTTTTTTGGCCCATTGTATAGAGTATTTTTTCTGAATTGAACCATGTAATTATTTTATATCCTTATTCAGAAAAATTCAATTGAAATTTAACTTATTGTTATGCTTAAAATTATTCTTACACTATTCTTATTTCTTAAATTTTTGAGCATAAACCCACCTTTATATCCTTACATAACGATTATAATAAGAGTGCCATGAATGGAAAAAATGAATATACTTAAGTTATTTTTTACATAGAATTAGAATGCCATGAAAAAATACATGAATATTTCGTTTGCGTTGACATTTATGATTAATTAAAAGAACAAAATATTCATTTCATTGTGTCAGGGTACTTTAATTCTATGTAAAAAAAATAACGTATTCATTTTTCCCATTCATGACACTATTATTATAGCCATATTTTAATCAAATTAATATAAAATTCAACATACATTTTTCTAAAAAAAAAAAAAAAATGTTATGTAAGGATATTAAAATATATCACTGAATTCAGAATGACATACTATAACGAATGAGCAAATTAAAAATATTTGTTCTCATTTAAATAAAAAAAAATTAGGTCCCGTATTTTTAAAACCACTGTTCGAATTATTTTTTTTACTTTTTTTTTAAATTTTTCTTGTGAAATAGAAATTGTTTGCCCATTTAACCGTCTTTGTAGCTCATATAGTTCTTCAGATTGCAATGGTGGCCCATTTAAAATTAACACCCTGTATAGTATTGTTACTTAATTTTTTTTAAATTACTTTTCTACTCTGATTGTTGAACTATAGCGAACATGAATTAAACACCCATATTTAACAAAACTAAAGACCAAGCAATATTTAACACCTCGATAAATGATAATCTTTAATAGGTGGCTATATTCAGATGTTATTACCAACACAAATATGTAAGGCAGAGGATTTATACTTACTTCTGCAGATAATCGATCTAATCTGACAACAGGTTGATTATTAACTACACTAGAACCCGGAGGAACCACGTTTTGCTGTGTAGCAGGCGCTTCAGTGATGTAAGGTACAGGAACAGGTGCGGGCGCATCACTCGCTTGAGCGGGTGACGGTCCTTTTAACAAATAACAAATAAATATATAAATAAAGAATATAAAAGACAACAAGCGAAATACCTCGGATATTCGTTGAAGTCACTACCTGGTCTTGTAATTCCTTATTAACATGTTCATTATTAGTATTGACACTCACTGCACCGGCACAATTCGGATAGGCCACATCTACACCGCTGTCACTACTACTGCTTGTCGTATAGTTAAATGTACTGTTATTTGTCACTCCATTGTTTTGTTTTGCACTGTCTGAGAAATACACATTCACATCACTGCAATGGTTTATCGTCCCTGTTGCAGGTTGTGCTTGTGGTTGAGGTTGAGGCTGGGCTTGCTGTTGCGATAATACTATTTGTTGCTGCGTGTCCACCTGTGGCACTGACGGTGACGATACAGCGGGCTGCACCAGCGGTTGTTCTTGATGATACTGCTGATGCTGTTGCTGTTGCAGCTGCTGATCATGAATATGTTGCGGGTGGTTTGTAACCTGCTGTGGTTGTGGCTGAGGATACTGCGGCGGAGCCGTACAAGTCTTGTGCTGCTCTGTTATAACCGAAGGCCGTGAAGATGAAACATTCAACGCAGGAGCAGGGGGCGGAAACCGAGCGGAGGCAGGAGATGCTGGACTACCCTGAGGAGTATGCCTAGTGCCAGGAGACATATGACCAGAACCGTACACACCGTGGGTTGCGTGGTTCCAGTGCGGTGGTCGCGAAGAATTTACTAAAAATAGATGTAATAATATTGTACCTTTCAAATTTATGTATATCATACCTTCAATACCATTAAAGACGTTTGGATTTTTCTCTAAAATTGCACGAAGTAATTCAGGTGTCTCCGGCTGGTCAACATTAATATCAGGAGAAGGATAATGATCCTTCAATTCTCTATAAAGTAACAACATAACATAACCTTAACTACGAATTCAGTTCATATGTCAACAAAAGAAACTTACATATGATCTGCGGATGTTTGAATAAGCGAATCAACTAATTGTGGGACTAATTTATCATCTCTAACGCCCAGCAACTTCAAAGCTTCCTCTGCGACTCGGGGGTGAAATAATAGCGATTTATTACTCAACACTTGAGGAAGCGGTGTAGGTAATGGCATTTCAGCAAGCACTGTTATAACCAATATTATTATTATTTCCCATCGTTAAATCTTATTGTCTTACTTACAGTCTGTGAGACTAGCTACTCCTGCCAATGTGGTAAGGACACTCGGTATGTCCCTATCCATCGTTCTTAGTGTCACTTATTATCTCTATAAACCATTTTTATGTATAAATATAAGAGTTACATGCAGCCCAAAGCTGATGAAATGCTTCATTTCATCTTTACTCACTCCATGACTGGTAAAATCGTTTGTATATAAAAGCTTCATATGCCAGGCACCTAACCTATTGAAATATACGTATACCGCCACATTTCTCCACACGATTGTTTAACTATCACGTACACATTGCTCACATAATGAAATTATTTGCTTTAAAACAATTGTTACACTTGAAAATATGCACAACACAAATTTACAACTGTCAAATCAAACGATGACAACAACGACGAAACCAACTATTAAATTATATTTCCCAAATATTAATTCTTCTGTAACGAAATCTTCTATACAATGTACATTGATATATCCTGCTTATTTCCCACAATTATTTGGATATTCTCCTCGTATAGATAATTTTACCTGGCCAATGCATTTTTTAGGTAAATGGATTTGTTTTCGAAACATCACGAAGTTTCTGAGAGTATATATGGGTATTGTGATTGTTGTTACGAACATATATCATTCTTCTGATCCGATTTTATGATGAACGTTCATAGGAATATACATTAATTTACACTTTTATACACACAAAATACTTTATATACATATAACTGCAATCCAATGGCGACGTTCCAAACAGTTGATGGGAGGCAAACTCCACTACAGTTAACAATCCTTTTCTTCTTCATTTACCTACGTAACAAAAACTTTGTTCGTTCTATGTTTCATAGATGGCAATATGTGTAACCTTAGCGCGGTTTATTTTCAACGTTTGAAATGTTCAAAATTTATCAACAATTATCTATTGGTCATGTGTTTAACTAAATAAAGAATACTTGATAATATATATACAATTGTCATTTATTTCTAACTTTTTTACAAATACTTTTTTATTATTTATAAATTTTTATATTTACGTATTTATGTTTCAAAACAGACCTATACGGCTATGACTTAATTTTTACTCATTCTTCAGTACGATTTTTTTTATATCATTGATATACCGGCTGTCTACTTTTTTATGAACCATAGGAAATACAATGCTAAAATTTTCATGACTGTAATTTCTACCCTATTAACTTTAGGACAAAAATGTAAATACTAAATACAAAATATGTTCAGAATTAAAAAAATTCTATAAGTCAAAAATTATTTATTACATGCGTTTCGTTTGCGAATGAGGGGCAAAAAAGTTATAATTTTAGCTATTTACAGAAAGCCATGGAGCAATAGCACAAAATGTTAATGAGATGACATATGGCATAAAGTTGTAATAATTATTAATTTTATTAAACTACTTGTCAGCATTCATGGATACATATACCATCGCAGAAAAATCCAAATGGAGTTATATTATCAACACCGGAACAATTTCTCCATGTGAATTAATAAACAAAATTAATTTTACATGCTTTGTAACGGCAGAAATTTGATATGAAAATGTTGGAAATCACCCCAAAATAGCAATAGCCATGGAATTGGAACAGATAAATTAACAAATCTTTGTTGTTTTACCTGCCAAGGTTAATACATTTTTATTGGGTATTATTTGCAATATCTGTTCAAGTGAACAATTATCTATTAATTTAAATAAATGTTTGATTTTAACAGAAAATACAAATAATAATAACAATAAATTTTAGTTTCAATGCCGTGGTTATCGCTATTTTTCAGGTGATTTTCGGAATTTTCATACTTAATTTCTGTCGTTATAGAACATTCGAAATTAATTTTGTTTATTGATTCTAATGTAGAATTTTATATTCTACAAGATTTTTTACTTAAAATAATTAGGGAAGCAGGAAATTACGAAAGTATGATTTTACATGTTAAAATCTTACGTTCCGGTGTCAACACCTTGTATATTATAAGCAGTGATCAAAGTGAATTTTTTTTTTCTACTGGTATTATTCAATAATATTTTCTAGAGATTTGTATATTTATATGATCTAATAATGAGTAGGTATTACCGATGAAGCCGCTACGAATGCATTCTGGTATACGGTAATATGTATACCGATTTAAATCGACCACTGCTTATTATACAGAATGTTTCAAAAAAAGTGATCAGCACAATTCTTTTCTTTATTATTCGGAATAGAAGAAAATCATACAAATAAAAATTGTAGTAAATCGAGGGCGGCATTATTTCAATTTCAACTAATTTTTTCTCAATATAAAATGATTACATGGTTGAATTCAGAAAAATCGAATGAGCCTAAAAATATATATAGCATCCCATTTAAGAAAATATAACTTTATGTTATAGTTTGAGAACCACTGGTTTATTTTTTTTTTTTCAATAAATGAATGTCCCCATCGATTTACTATAACTTTTATTTGAATGATTTTCTTATATTCCCAATAATAAAGAAACACTCTGTATAGGTAATATTTGAAAGCTATACTTTTATATTATAATAATATTTATACATACCAGTACCAGACACATAAATAATAATTCATCTCATATGAATATTATTTTTGAAGTAATTTGATTGTATTACCTACCAGTTGAAGTTGATGAAAATAAGCTGAAAAATTAGTTGTTTTGTAAATCTGTATTAAAAGTGAAGTAGATGTATAAATCTGAATGATAAATAAAATAAATTGCAAAAGGGACCAATCATTTTCTGGCATCAATTTAGATTTTCATAATTTATTGTATTGAGTTTTGTCAACATGGAAAAGTACAAATATTGCAATACACCGACTTGTAGCCTGGAATACACAATTACATTGTGTATAATATTATTGTTTTCTTTATGAATAAATGCAACCGTCACCTACAGATATTAAGTGACCTATGTACATTCATAATAACCGTAATAATAAAAAACACACTGTATTTGCCAGTGTCCAGTGCCAGTGTAGATATTATCCCATCGTGATCGTGACCATATCAAATCGTATTGTATTATGTTATGTTTAGGTATATTCATATTCAATATCATTATCACCGCATCACAATTGAGTTCACACACATTTCATGAATGGGATGGTATGCTATGCTTTTGCTTTGCTGAATCTCTCAGTACGGATACGGATATGGACTCCACGGCTGCCAGTGACTGCAGCAGCACTTCAACTTGAAAACAACGAAACCGAATCTAATCCTGTCGTTTAGTTTACTTATACATAACTCAATCAATCGAACTTAACACTGCACTGAGACCAGGATGGTGTACTGTACACTAGTTCCTAAATACTCGGTATATACTACTGTATATTCAACTAATACTTCTATTATCAATTACGAATTATAATAGATACAATAAATAGGTAGAGATATACAATTAAACCATCAATAAATGACAATAATTACACACAAATGCTGCAAGTGACACTGGACAATAAGCAAGAAAATTTACAATCGACAGTTTTTCATAATATCCTTATCAATATCACGAACAAATCAATGATAATAAATAAATTATAAATATGATGAAAAATAAACCAAATAAGAGATCATTTACATTCAAAGAGGTCGGGTTGCTTAATTTCAGATGAAATATATTTGTTAATTTGTCTCATTACAATATATACCCATCGTCAATCAATTATTTTTCAGTTTTTTTTTTCTATTGAATTATTTCAACGCGGAATTTATTTGTTGTAATTAAATTTCTTTATTTTAAAATATATTTGTATGGAAATATCGCGGCCTTTAACTGTTTTATTGAAATGTTTCGTTACTTTTCGACGGTATGACTAGGGTTCGGAGCGAACAGGAATGAATAATAGGAGGATGAAGGAAGAGGACGCAGGACATCAGATGAGACGAAATGCGTGCATGTGTGCGTGAATGATTCAGCGAATGAACGAATATTAATTAATAAATGTGACACGTGTACTGGTGGCCACAAACAGGTGGCCATGATATGCGTACACGCATCACCTGTAGTAAATGTAAATACATAGTAAGGTATAATAAGGTTGACAGGATCCGAGGAGTGAACTAACTAAAGGAACAACATGATGATGAGAGGAGAGAGAAAAGAGCGAATGCGAATATGAACGCAGCCGGTTGCGTGGGGTGATCGTGGTGTTTCAGGTTCAACGGGGCGGCCTAACCGACGCTCAACCTATGGTACAGCAGAGAGTCGGTCCTGGCCGTATACTTTAGAGATCTCACAAACTTCATACCTTAAAATACCTAAAGCTAAACGTTAGTTACAATGTAATAAGAACTTTCTTATATATAATATATAATAAGTTAGTTATTGCATGAATTACAGTTTTATGAGGTACTGCACATCCTAATTAATAACCTCTGTATATATAACTTTTGCACTCTTTTTATTTAATAATAACCACCATTTTTATCAAAACAGGTAGATATACGAGTATAATAATATTAATTATCAATGATTTTTTCTTTAAATAATGGAATGCTTCTCGTCACAACAATGATTGAGCTATGAGGGCCCGACGCCGTACACGGAGGGCGGGGCGGGGAGGAGTAGGATTGCGGGCAACAAGCCCGCAGATCCGCCGGTGTTGATGCTATGCTGTTTTACAGTACTAGTATACGACACCCTCAATGTCCTTTCTTTTCTTTTCTACAGTTACAGTACAGCCGCTGCTACTGCTCTCGTCTATCCGTAACGTAACGGTAACGGTAACGTAAACGTACCAACTGCTTGACTAGACTAGACATTACATTTACTTTATCAATAGTAATAGTAATAATTAATTAATTATAGTACGCGTTAATATGTTTACGTAAATTAAGTGATACTGATTGTTTGTGTGGTTGTAGCAGTTTGTTTACCCTCACACAACGGATACACGTAACGCAACGCAACGCAACAACATTAAAAGTTACAATGGACAGTCATAGGACACAGCAACAGCACACCGACGGACCGAACACGCACAATATAGAGAAAATAACCAATAAATCACTTACGCTAGAGAGATCTACACAACACACAAAGAGTCATCGAATTATACATCATTTATGTATATAGGTAATACGTAATCATTAATAAATAGATAATTATACTTTACAATTTAAAATATTAAAGCAGTATATAGCAAATGGCTAGTTCATATATAATATATGCATGTAATGTATATAGAAGCTATAATAAATACGGTAAACAATAAGCATTGCCGACAGACATTTAACATTATCATTTTAGTTATTAGATCGTTGTTCTGTATTTGGAAATTAAGTCTACAGTTTCAATTTAGGCCAGAGTTTAAAACTTGAACCAATCGCCAGTGAAGGGCCGCTAAGTGTTTGTGCTTCGTCAGACTGTAACTCGGGAAGCTTCCGGTGCCCGGTGCGGGGGGCTAGGGCTGTTCCGCAAGGTCGCAAGGTGGTTCTGGTTCACAATATGACACGTGTCGGACTCGGGATTCATCAAATAACGTCATTATCATTAATTATTTATTTATTATTAAGGAGACAGGATAGGGACTGAAGGAGGAGGCTGCAGAATATGCAAGGATGTCGGATGTCGGGCTACAAGGATTCGCTTGCTTGCTTGCTTACTTGCATTATCTTCGAAACAACATGTACAAAACATGAACATGACAACGGTAACAACGACGAGAAGGACTCGGACGCGGATATGTGGTAGGAACAAGGGGTCGTTCGTTGCATCTCGGGACCAACTCGAACTTAGTGCGATCAACGCACTAACAAGTCTGATTTGATTTGATTAAATACAAGTGCAGATATCCGATCGACGATCGACGATATCGATTTTTTCCTCTTTAGCAGAGGTTATTTTGTTACTTTATCAAAAAGTTGCTTTACTTCCTACCTAATTCGATCAAAACGAATAATCTCTATGTACAACATATCTCGCATCTAGATCGGCGCCGATGTCCAACACTGTGTGCAAAACAGTTGCACTCCTAAAGTTTACGATTACATTACAATCAGTCTAGTTCAATATCAAGTATCATTACATTACATTTACATTAACAACTCAGATTCAGATGTTTGCAAGTGATGCACGCAGCGTTGGACCAACGGCAATGTGCGCTTATCACGTCGAAATGAAATCGACTTTGTGGGTGGGTCATCGCATCGTACGTACGACTAGACTTACTATTTATTTTACATTGCCATACTCGATAATACTAATATGTTTCGTGTGTATACTTATTATTTATTATCCGATCTGAAAGGTACTCTTTTATAAAAATAAAGTGAATCTCTGTCAATGGAAGTGGTTGGTTAGTCTGTGGTATCCCGGGTTCGCGTCGGCGTCGCGTCGGGCGCGCGGCGCGCTCGGGCCGACGCGGCCGGGCACCGTCCCGTCGCCCGGTGGCCGGCGGCGTCGCCTTGTGCTGTCGTGTGCTTTCCGGAGCGTGCGAGGAATGCTGAATGCTGCATGTGCTTCGCTTGAGACGGGAGAGCACGGAGCACGACCCGGCGTTATACTGTTACTGTACTGTTGCTGTATGTCGTATGCGTATGATACTGATACTGTTTAGTGGTAGGTATACGAGGAACAGGGCTATTATACTTATAGTGGCTGGTAGGCGCATTTGCTTTGCTTTGGCTTGCTTGCTATGTATAATATGTAACATGAGAGAAAAAAAGAGTAAGAGTAGTGCATTATTGCGCATATACTTAACGACAAGGGATGTGAAATTAAAAAAATAAAATACATCAAAGAATAAAATAAATTTTAATTGATCAGAAATTAAAATAATATAATCTTAAGACAAATAAGAATATAATCATAAACCAAACCATAATAAGATAAATCAGAAAAAAATGAAATTGTAAAAAATAATAATCAGTAGGTAAAATATGATAAAAATTACAAGTCGCTCGACACTAAGGAGGTTAAAAGGTCGCTGGCGCTCGTTGAATGTTGAATATTCGGCTACAGCCAGACCGGTTACGGTTACGAACGAATCAATTTCCCTTACATATATTACATCATATACTAAAACAGTATATATAATATATTTTTTATGTTATGTATTCATTTATATATGTATATATAAATATATTCATCTATTTGACAATTTTTTTTTAATCTTCATTGATTATTTTATACAGATATTTAGCGGACTGGAGTTGGGTCCTCCGTCAAAGCTACGAGGACGCGGACGATATAATCGTGATTCGTGATTGTGCAGTGCAGTCTTCTGCGGAGGTAGGGGACAGGGCTGTGACTATGAGTGAAGTTGAAGTGAGCCCACTGTATGATACATACAATGACACTTCAGAGTTGAATAGAATAGATACAAGCATAAAGAAATGATGAGTTGATAATGAATGATTGATAAATTGTGAGGATGAGGATGAAGTAAAGCTAGTTTAAATGTGAGTAAACAGTGGACGCAAAGTGAAATTGTATAGTACAAAAGAAGGGTAGGTAGCTGAGCATGAGCAAAATGCAATAATGCGGTGTGGCGGAGAATATGATGTGTTTGTATACTGAATGTCCCACGGACTCGCGTGTGACGGAGGAACCGCAAGCACGAGACAACGGGCAACGCCACGCCACAATCTAAGAAACACGAACAAATAAACGAACGGACGAACAAATAGGTACATACGAATCTAACACGCTATTACAGAGCCTCTGCTTTTTTTGCCTGGTCGGCGTTTACATATGCGGACTAGATCGTACATAATGTTTGAAATACACAGAAGAACACAGACGAGACACATTTAAATTACAGTTAATGGTAAACTAACAACGTTACACCTAAGATAATCAAGAATTACGTGGAGCCGTACATCGACCCGCAGCACATAAATAACTGAACAAAACATTAAACTAGCAATTAAAGTAAACGTGAAGGAGAACCAAATGGCACGTAAGTATATGTATAAATTATCATTTATCTCTGCACTACCTGCCCGTACAATGCACGGCGCGAGAGCCTCGTCACCGTCGCCGCGGCAACGAGGCCCGACTGCACATGTTGACTAGTTTCGATTCAAAATAATTAAGTACATTCATTAACTAATTCATATATGTTATGTATTTTATTTATACACCAACTGGTTGCAAGGGTCGGCGATCGACACTGAGTTGCGCGGAACGAATCAAATATTAAATCTTAATCAAATCTTACAAACACGATTTTCATAAATAGGACATCATAATTATACTTACTTATTAATAAATAAATAATGAATAAATAAATAATTAATTGGATTATATAAATAGAACTACCACTACGCTAGGCGTGTGCCGCGTCACGCACAACTCAGAGACCTACGGTGCCGGCACGACCTCGGGAGCGCAATGCGTCACTAGCACTAGCACTAGCATGATCTAGGTCTGGCTCTTGCTTTGGCTCTGGATCAGGAGAATCAGGCTTTGGCTCTTGTTCTCCTTCTCCCTCTAACTCTACCTCAACCTCTCCCTCTCCCACTAACACCGACACCGTCCCCGACCCTTGCACAAAGCGGGCCACGTCGACCATCTACGAGGTCTTGCTCTTGTTCGTCTTAAAACTAACTTGTAGGACGCGGTTGCCGAGCGTGTAACCGTTCAATGACTGAATCGCGACTACGGCTTCGTCGTAGTTGGTCATCGTTACGAAGCCGAATCCTTTACATTTGTTCGTTTGGAGGTCACGAATGACCTTGACGCTCTGTACGGCCCCGAACGGACCGAATAGCTGCCACAGAACGTTCTCTTCAGTTTCGGGGGCTAGGTTGTATACAAATATACACCAGCCGGATCCGTTCATGGCGTTGCCCGGTAGCATTGAGTTTGCCAGCAGGTCACCGGCCAGCGGCGAGTACCTACACATATTGCAATGTCAATGTATTCAAGTGTCCAAGACCACTAAAACTAAAACTAACTAACCTGAATCGGCCGGTTGGGTGATGAATTGGTCCGGCAAAGCGTCGTGTTGCTTGTGGCGTGAGATAAGCCGCCAACGGTGGGATTGTTTTGTTGTTGTTGCTGGGATTGTTGGCGAACTTGACTGTGATTGGCTCGGTGGAACCCTTGGGGATGGTGCCATTTAGTTCTTGGATAGCTCTCTCTGCCTCCAATCGTTGATCAAAGCGAATGAAGCCGACGCCTTTCGAGAGGCCTAAGGTACAACAAGGATTGCTCTACAGCTCTTCGCACCGCGGCTGGGGCCACGCAGCCACGCTCTTACGTACGTTACCACTTTCCCGATCCCTCTCATACATTACCATTCATCTATCGTTCATTCTTATTAGCATTAGGTACTTGTTTCCGCAAATGCCATTTGTATTGTATTGTAATTATGCATGCGTGTGCGTGTATTTGTGTGAATGTACATGTGTTCGTGTAGTGAGGCGTGTAATGTCGGGAGTGTCGGGTTGGCTCTGCTCTTACGTATTAACAAAAACGAAATTTTTAAACGCAAAATAATTTCAATAAAAGCAAACAAAATCATGCCACGATGCATAAATAATCAAACTAATTAAAATTTGTAAATGATAATATAAACACAACATAATAACATAATACAACATGGGAGGATTATCAAAAACTAAATATAATAAACAACTAAGAAAACCAATTTTGAAAAAAATTGTAATAAATTTGTTGTAAATTTATTTTTGAAAGGGGTGCATCGTTAGCAATGACGTTAATAACAGTGCAAACTGCAGAATAATAACAATAATATTAATAATAATATATTCTGCAGAATATTTAGAAATAGACATCTTTTGAGAGAACCAACAATCAGCATTAATAATTAAATTGATTAATTTAATTAGGTCGTATCGTATCGTATATTGCGAACATGAATTATAATAGGACGCGAACGCGAACTGAGGGAGAGATTGGTTAGTTCCAGTATTACTTAGTATATCATAATAATACATATTTCTATGATATGATTACGTTTAAGATTTCGTTTTAGTCTTAGTCGACCTCGAACCTCGGAAGGCAAGGCGATAGTGGCGGACTTGTTTGACTTGTAACTGGTGACCTGGTGTTCAAGTAGGGTGTATAGGTAAAGGGTGGTAGTGGTACGTACCAGGCAAGTTCTCTCCGGCCCCCGTGACATACTGACGTACTAGGGAAGAGAAAGAGAAAAACGCAAAATATAGGTACAGTAACAAAGAACAATGGCGGTGGAAGGAAATTATTCATTTCATTTATAATACACATTAATCAATTCATTCATTAAGAGGTCATTATTTAATAGATATTTTATCCACAGATGTCATTTCTACAATGCACACCCTGGATAGCTGTTAGACCAATTCCAATTGCAATGCAAAATTTAATGATCAATCATAGATATACAACGATAAGTATAATAATCAAAATGAAAGCTACAACATTCAATAAAATAATAATGTAACTAAATTATATGTATATACGCAGCAAAAAATGCTGAGCATAGGACCAGCTTGGTAAAAAATAACGCTAACATGGTAACCAGGTATGTAATAGTAGTTCTGTGGTTTGTATGTTGAATGTATTATATGAACTTGTAACAGTAACACGGCAATGGTAGAGGCAGAGTGACACCACCACTGTCGACTGCAGTGCTCACCTGTGATATTGTCGCACAAAATCCTAGAGGTGATTATACGACCGTACGGGCTGAACAACGTCTCCAGGTCCTGCTGGGTCATGTTCTTCGGTAGTCCCGATACGTACAGGTTCGCGCCCTTGATCGCTTCCGAACTTGGTCTGGCGTACGACACCTGCAAACAATTCCCATTTCATTCTCTCTACTCGACGGCCAAACGCAAAATAAAAACCATACCTTGATTGTCTTATTCTGTAATCTAAGACCATTCAGTGTGTTGATTGCCTTCTCCGCGTCTTCTGGCCGGTGGTAGTTTACGAATCCATATCCTAGGCTCTGCCCTGCGGACGACAACCGATCGTTATCATTCTGTAAGCATGCTAAGCAAAACGTTCTTTGTTACCGGCATTGGGTTCCAAACTTTCATTTACATCAGTTCTCAATAACCCTTAAATGCTGGTAACAATGAAACAGTAACACATACAACGTGCAAAATAAAAATATCTACAGAACACATCATACCACTTAGACTTAACGTTTATGCAATACATTTCACAGATATGCTTTCTCTACTGAATAATATTACATAAACATCGTTTACAAATTAAAACAAGATCAATTTTATTAACTGGACTCTTTTTATAAAATAATTATAATGTATTACTGTGCTCTTTATATTTAAAAAAAGGCGCTTCACAGAAAATTGTATGATTCATTTCACCAAAACTCAAACGATCGGTATAAAACGATAAAACACCTCTTAATTACGAATATAAAAAAAAAACTTAAATAAAAATTCAAACGAAGTTTATTTTACATTAAAATGTGTAAATCTGCCTGTATAGGTTTTTTTTATAGGTATTCCATTTTTACGCAATTATATGTAATTTTGTATTTTCAAATGAAACACCCTATTTATTCAAATTTGAAAAGATGATTATATTATTAAAATATACAATGACGAATGATTTAAATATTACATTTTTATTGAATACAGTAGGCTTTGCTTATATTATTTTAACATTACACCTTTTAAATTAAAAAAAATTAAAAATTTCATGTATTTCTATCCGATATTTCGTTATTTACACCTGTTATTTAATATTATCAGATGTTGATTTGAAAAAATAGTATTGTAAAGTCTTCTGTATTTAATAAAAATGTAATATTTAAATCATTCGCCATTGTACTTTTTAATAGTATAACATAGGATTGTTTTTATTCTGTTGCATAGCAAATTTCATATACTTTTCTTATTTAAATAAATATATAGGGTGTTCCATTTGAAAATATAAAGTTACATACCATTGCGTAAAAATGGAACACCTGTACAAAAACCTATACTGCAGATTTATAGACATTTTAATATAAAATAAACTTCGTTTGAATTTTTTTCCATAATGTTTAAAATAATCGAGTTATTAAAAATATACAGACCGATGGACCACCTGTATAGGGTTAAGGCTGTCGCACACTTGAGCGACGCCGAGCGCGATGAAGAGCACTTTGAAGCACCAAAGCTTAGAGTAACGAGACGATTCGGTGAGAATATTTGTTTGAAACGAATCGAAATTGTCGAAAAAGAAATTCACCCGTTCTAGTAGTTCCAAGAACTTTTCATAGTCCATACAAAAATATTGAAGGAATTTGATACTATCTTTTACTACTGGGAATAGAGTTTTAAACTCGTTCCTTGTTTTTCTATTTTTTCTACCCACATTCTTCGCCTATTCTTCTTGTCTAAATTTCTGCTTCTTCACACAATATTAACAATGATAATTTCTTCGTATAAACTTTCCATTTTTTTGCGTTAAATTTATAAAATTGCAACAAACGTGGTTGTTTCTCGTTGCTTGCAATGGGGTACTTCCACCATAACAGAAAATTGAGTAAAATGTTAGTTATATTGAAAGAATTGTTAGTTTTTGAAATATTTGAGATATTAAGCATCTATACTTCCACGTCACACTATTTCTATCTTTCTCGCGAAGCCTATTGTGGAAACTGGTGCAAGAAAGATAGCTATAGATTTAATTAAAAATTTAATGTAGTTAAACCAAAAAAAATATGAGTTTTTAATACTACGAATTGCTTCAAATTAAACGAACTTTCATTTAAAATAATAAAAAATAGAGTGGAGGACCCCATTCTGCGTTGGTATTAAATTTGATGATTCAATGCGCTTTCCTTCGCGTAAGTGTGCAACGTCCTTTAAACATTTATCTTGTCCAGCCTGACCGTGTGAGACCGCAACCAACAATACATATTCCAGAAAATACGTGGATTCATAATTAAAAATAACTATGAATTATGTTTGCTAAAAATCCACTCGAAATTTTCAATTAGGATATGTACGTGTTTCTTAATAATTTGTATTAGTTGACGTTAAAACCTGAATTAAGAATTTTTGGAAAATATAAGAGGAAATTTTTAAAACAGTGTTCTAAATTGTTTCGCATCCAACACACTACTGAATATAATGTGTTATATTCAATTTTAGCCACAACCATTACAAGAAATGTATATTAAATAAACAGTATTCTGTGTCCAACCCTAAAATTTTGAAATCTTACAGACATAAAGCGGTTTTTTAAAATTTTATAATGGGTCGTAATCTTTTTATAAATTCTTTGAGTTTTGGTGAAATAAATCATTTCTGATGTGTTCTAGAATATTAAAATTAAATTAAATAATATTATAATGTTTAATTGTGGTCAATAAATATACAGGGTGTTGATCGCGGCACCGGAACATAGGTCTTTAACATGTAAAATCATATTTTCGTAATTTCCTGCTTCCCTAATTATTTTAGGTAAAATACTTCAAATTCTGCATCTGAATCAATAAACAAAATTAATTTTATATGCTTTGTAACGACAGAAATTAGGTTTGAATATGTCGCAAATCACGATAGCTATGGATAGATAACTTTTTTACCTGTCAAGTTAGGTTAATATATTTTTATTAGGTATTATATGAAATTATTTATTAATTAAAATAAATAATTGTTCAATTTTGACAGATAAATCGCTAACATTTGTTAATTTTTAGTTGCAATTCCATGGCTATCGCTATTTTTGGCTGATTTTCATTTTCATACCTAATTTCTGCCGTTAAAGAGGATGTAAAATTAATTCTGTTTATTGATTCTGATGTAGAATTTTATGCTCTACAACATTTATTTGAAGTTTTTTTACCTAAAATAATTAGGGTAGCAGGAAATTAGGATAATTTTACATCTTAAAGTTTTCTGTTCCGGTGTCGCGGTCAACATCCGGTATACGTTTTGTTATATTCTCAAGTAATTTTTTTAATCCTAATGTATCACTATACTCAATACATAATAATTGCTTGTGTTCTATTTTTGGGGTATGAATGACGAATGAAATGTATTTCATTATATACAATCTGGAGCAAAGCATTGAAAAGATTCTTCACCACATTATGCACAGGGTGACGTATCAAATAAATACAATCTATTGAGGGAAGAGGCGACAGCTCTTTGTGCATTATATATTACCACCAGTGGCGTATCATGATAATATTTCTTTCCAATTTATCGTAAATATTATACATAATTGTTTAAAAATAAAATAATTCTATCTTTTTCAGTTGGAAGTAGGAATACTATAATTATATATTTTATGCATCATACTTTTCTTTTGAAATAAAAGTAAATATTTAATTACTTCTTTCTATAATTACATATTGGACTAAAATGAAAATATCTTTTTCAATAGAAGAAAATATGTATAATTACAGGTATTAATTATATACTATGCAAAACTATGAAAAAATTATTTTTAGAGAAAGTAATAGAAAACGGTTTTATTTGTAAAACAACAATTTAAAATATGACACTAAATGTATTATAATTGTTGTTGTTGCATTGGCCATAAAAAAATTCAGTTACTTTCAAATAATAAGTTGATTACAGGTAAGGTTGAAGACTCAATAGTACTTTTACTTCAAAAAAGGCTTATTATACGCAGTACTGTAAACTTATGTAAATTAGTTTTGAAATATTAATCTATGAAGTAATGTTTTTAAAAACAATTACATGATATACATATTGCAATGCAAAATAATAAAAAAAAATTGCAGATAAAAACAAAAGTTATAAAATTGAATAAATTTTATGTTATTTTAACGAAGAATAAACTTGTTTGATAGAAACATTAATCCAAAATTTCTCTTCTTACAAGCGAGTTATTGAATTTTTTTAAAGGTTATCTATGCTCAATACTGAATAATCTTTCAATAATAAAAGCTATATTGTATTATCATGTACTGAACAAAAACTGTATTAGTTGTATCGTATGAAACAAAACAAAGCAGTGAGCACCCTATAATCAAATTGTCAAACCTCCAATTATTAATAGAAAATAATAAGCACTCTGAAAAAATCGTTAGTGTTTTAATATCTCCCCCGAAATCATGTACGTGGTAGAATATCGATAGTACGCCACTGATACAAGCTTGCCACCCCTTCCGAAGTCTACTATACACGTGCGTGTCGTATGAGTCACAGCTCCCACCCCATGTGCGGCTTGCGTGTGCGTATGCGTGTGCGAGCTACATAGCGACAACGACGGCCCTACAGCTTTCAACTTACAACCCCGAGGGTATACATAATGCCGGAAATCGACAGATGTACACCCCAGCCAAAAAAATCTGACCAACCCTATCTTTAGCTTAAGCAACCCCTATTTATTATGCCACATTTTTCATTTTCATATAGAATTTGTTCATTATAACCAGAGTAGAACTCTTATCTAGATTTTGTAGCTTCATTCATTATCTGCGCCATATTTGTATATATTTTGAATCTTTAATAGTTTATCACATATAGAAGAATATGCAAATATTTTTTAGCCATATAATATCTTCGGTATTGTCTAAATTATCTACATACCGTTTATTTCTATTGTAAATTATTTTCAGAAAGATAAGAATTTGTTTATTACTGATAATTGTATGTTTAGTATGTGCATTATTAAATTTGTTTACTATATAAAAAATAGTAAACTTTGTTTAGTAATAAAAGGTAATATTTATAAATTAAAAATAATATTTGTAAAATTTATGACAATACGAAAGAAAATTAATCTATATTATGAATCAGTGGTAATTCCCTAGCAATTTATTTTCAATTAAATCATTTCATTTTTTTCTTATTGTGGTTGGTATTATTACTACAATGTCAAGATTTAAAAAAATTAATGAGAATAAGTGCAGATCTATACACAAAATAACATCCCGATCTAATTTTGTCACAACTTCCGTTAACTGACTGCATCCGTTGCTACATTTCACGTAATATGGTAATCTATAAACAAGGAGTAAAACCAGCATTTTTCACTTTCCTTGTGTCCTATATAAATATACATATTTGAAAATACTTTCATATTGTTTTTGATTAGTACATTAATAATTAGGAAAAGATATAGATATATTTTTAGAATTACGAAGAATTAGTTACAGCAATACTGTCTTCACATATGTTTATTTGGTTAAAAGAAGAATTTAAATATAGAAGTTGTAGGAAGTAGTAATGGAAATGTGTGTATACTTGTTAGTCAATAAATAAATGACACAAAACTGTACCACATTATTTTTATAAAATATACAGTTTAGTATCATTTGATGATTTATTTATCTGTATGATACATAGTAAGTTAGTGTGAGGAAGTATAAATGCGATAGTGTGAACGTGGTTTGACAAAGAAAGCATGTATGTAGAGCATCGTACTGTCGCATAGTACCCATATGAGCATGGGAAGTGAGAAGAATACACCAGCACATGGACATGGATTCACAAGTCTAGCTCTCATCACGTAATGAATGGATTGCGAGTGCGCATGCGCCTGCTGTGAACGACATCAGCAGGACAAGCTTTGAAGGCTATAGGGGGAGCCATGACGTACGCACGTATGTGCAGCGTTGCCAATATTTGGTGAGTTCCCTCTGATCTATACGGAAACACCACGCGTTCGCGTTCGGTTCGGACCTTGTTTAATACATATGAGGCGTTGCCATCGCTCTACTCACGTAATCAATAACTGTATGTTATTTATATCTGGTCTATAAAAGTAATTACTATTCAAATTCACAATTCCTATTGTATGCAAATGTTTTGCTTCTTGAAGGCGGTACCGCGTATTTAGAATTCGGCCAGTTACTCCATTTTATAATTAAGTTGTATACAAACAATCAAATTTGCACTACTCGCAGTAATTAGTAAATTGCATTTCATCCTTCATTCATATTAATGAATTACATGTCGTAATTGTTTATAAAACAGTAAACTATTTAAAAATCAAATAATGTATTTAGAAATATACTATATAAACTAGTCTTTGCAGAAATAAAAGTAGAATTAATTGCGTTTTATATTGGTATTTTAAGTTTAAAACAATAAAAATTGCAATAAAAGTGTTGACAATAGTTCTACCTACGAACAATAAAATAAAACAATAAATAACAGCTAACGGCCAAGTGAAATCCACCTAGCGGTGTCCAACAGAGTTACTAGCGTTATTCACGAGACAAAAATAGGGTCCCCGCAATAAGGAAGTCATTTCTAAGGGTACGATTATGATACGATGTAATGCTACCTTGACTCACATCTTGAAGTTTTATTTTCCAAACAAAACCTACCCATCATTAATAATATTATTGTACAATACAAGCTACGCGCCTAATATCATTATAAACGTACATCATTAAAGTTTAATTATAGGGAAAAATACTCGTTTGATTTCGATAGACTACAGTTCCTTTTCCATCCAATCAAACAAGGCATTCTACAGGATGTTTTATTGTTATAAATCTGAATATTGTACAAACATACTAAAAGATTATTTTTATAGCGCAGCCGTCAAGAAATTGTACGACGAATATTTATAGTAACACATTCCATTCTACTAGAACAGTCGGAACGTAGATACACCCGGCCAGTATTACGGAACCGATATTGCGAGAGTCGAGAGTGGAATCTAACTTAACCAAACCACTGTGTGCGTAAATACCGCGTGCTCATTTCATTTACTTTTCTATTTCTCAACTTTTTCCTTCCTTCGCAAGTAAAAAATATTTAGCGCGCAAATTAGACACTGACTCACTATTTATAAATACGCATGCATCTACTAAACCATATATTGGTTAAAATAATTCAGTATCTGTATGAAAATGTAATGCTGTGCTGTGGTTATCATTACGAAATTTACAACCTCATGCCACAAATGCTTGTCTGTTAATTTCGGTTCTGGTTTTTGTTCATTTATTCCGCCTACGCTTCAAGACCTTGCAACGTACACAGTGGCGGAACGCATGACATTTTTACTACAATACTTTTAACCTTTTTCTTTTTTAAAAAGTGCAAACGGGTCAACATTTGTTATGTAAACAAATGCTTGCATAAAAAAATTGTTTATCAGTTAAGAAAACATTTTATTATGGCGTACAAATATTAAAGCTATATTAATTAGTGAGATTACATTTACAATGAAGAGAAACTGTTTATTTTACTACCAACATATTTTAAAAGTGACTTTGTAAATATACGCATGCAATGGTGACCTACTATTACAAAAAAATCATTATAAACTTAAGGCTTTTATTATTACGCGTGTCTAATATAAACAACTTAAAAACAATTTTAACGATTGAAACAAGATGTTTCAAAGTCTCGACACAACCTTCAGTTATAAACAATCAAAGAATAATACAATATAACCACCAAACAACATGATAAAATGTTAAACAATTAAATTATAGTTTCGTACCAGCGCACATTGTACTGATAAGATACAGGAAAACAAACAAACGAACTATGCGTTTATGAAGTGATAAATTGTAGATACGGTCCTGTTAGAATACTTTTAATTTAGTTTCCGTTTCCCGTTTAAATGAACAAATATTTTTAATGATATAAATAAAATGTTGTTCTTGGAAAATGAAATAATATTAGAAGAAATAATTGCGGGATGACTCACTTTACTTTTTTTTTACTAAAATAAAGCAATTACACAAATCAAACAATTAAACGCGTATACAGAGTGACACATTAGGAGAAGGTTTTTCTTTGGCCACTAAATTTGAAATTTTAGTAAATTAGTAAATAAACTGTAACCGCGGAAAAACCTATAATGCAAATTAATTTGATGGAACTAATAAAATAAGTAGTGGAGTCCATATTTTTTAAATATGACAAACAAAAAAGTAGATATAATTATTAGCACGTAAATTTAAGTATAGCAAAATACGCTATACAGCCTATATTTTCATATTAACCTTTATGTAGTTGCGTCGTTTGTACTCGCGTGGCTATATGGCCATAAAAACAAAACACTAACTGAAAAATGATTAAAAAACAAAGCCGAAAAAAATGAAACATATAAAACTTAGCTCTGGCCCAATATTGCGCCTCGCGACTACTTAAAGGTTAAATAATAAAATATTTATGAAAGTTTTTTTTTCTATATCAATATTAATAAACAAACACAAATAAAAAAAGATGAAGTAATATTGAGTAATTGACGTATTTTAAAATTAAATATATTTGGCAAAAAAATGGAAAGTAGATTACAAAAAAAACTTTTTTTATTATAGTGTTTGCACAAAATAACAAAATAGATAAGATACAGTGATTGAGACTGAATGTAGTGACTACTTCTACATTTGCGGAAGTAAAGTATAAAGATTTGCTTGTGACTAACCTGTCACTTTGTCCCTGATCAGTTTACAGCTCTCCACTTCTCCGATGCTGGAAAAGAGGGATCTGATTTCTTCTTGTGTCATTGTTTGTGGCAGGTAGTTGACAATCAAATTTGTTTTGCTCTCTTCCTGTCCACCCCCGACTTGCCCGCCGCTGCCGCCATTTTGTTGACCGACAACACCGGAATCCAAACCGTTTGCCATCATTTTCTCTACCGTCGTCGGTTCTGAAGATTTCGCAGTGATAATTCTTTTCACGGTCTCCTTGCCTCCGTCGATTATCTTTACGCTATGTGCTGAAAAAATAATACACATTAGATATCTGGCAACAAGAACCAATAATCAAATATTTCTAATTATATCTAATCATTGAAGAAAATATTAAAATTAATGCTTTCATAAAATGTTCCGATATAGCTAACCAGTCATTAAATTACACATAAAATATTAATTGCAATTTAATAATAACTAATTAAGTTGAAACTATAACTTTCGTATAAAATAACGTTTAGTAGATAACAGCAAATCAAAATCCAGATATAATCTTGCTATATATTTCTTTTACTGTTATAAATATAACAATTTACATTATGCAGGTGTACATATCATCATAAGCGAAGCTATAAAAGTTAATTAGGGGGGCCAGATAAAAAAATATCATTATAAATAGGCGATTATTCGCACCTTACATGCACCACATATTTTGTAACAATATTGTAAATTAAATATTATTGTTTAATCCGGGCCTATGTGCGTATGTTTATCAAGTTTGTATTAATAAAAATATGTCTCTCCATTTAGTTTATTTCAAAACCAATAATAACAATTGTTAGTTCGAATTTCGAATAAAGAAAAAATATTTCGATGATTTACATGATAATTATTAGGTATCAGGAACATGTATTGCCTTACAGACTGAGATTTCTTGTTGATATTAACTTTGGCAACTTTGTAGGTTAAAAATATATGTAGGTACACCTATAGTATTTGTACACCATACTAAAATTATTTGTTATAATTTTTCTTATAGTTTCTAATATTTGCCTATAACATTAGAAGGTGCCCAGGCACCCTCGGCACCTCCCGGAGCGCCTATGCGTATCATATATAAAAATATTAAATTTTGAGCTTTTATTTTAAATTTTTCAAGTGTATGTATCCCGAAAATTATAATAAATATAAACATTCAACCACTTAATGTAACTGTTTTAATAAAATAAATTTAAGTAGTATCTTTTTGTTTTTGTATATGTTATGGACCGCATGTATATGATTAATTCAGGCACTATTCATATTGCCCGGATAATGTGACAAATCGAATAAAATAATATTGATTAATAGTATATCATTAATCATATTTTCCATATCATATACACTGAATAAAATAATATAACCACGATTTTCTTGATAAATAAATACTTGGAAAAATTATAAAATGATGAAAAATAAATACAACCCAAAGAAAAAGATCAAAGATTAATTTTTTTATCGCCGAAATAACTACTAATTATATTATTTTAACTATTCCTATATTTGTTATACACATTATTTTGTTTTAAGTAAAATAAATCAGCAAAAACAAATTTGTTACAGCAGCGCTCAGATCATTTCAGAAGTGTATAAACATAGGGGACGCTAATCCCGATTTTCGCCACTAGGTTGAGATTTAAAACTACCCCTCACTATCAGTATATACGCATTTCCACACAAAATGGCGGATGCGAGCCTCCAGGGTAAATTCAGAATCATGAAAATATTTATTACTGCAATATTTCTTATTATGTACATATAATTTATTTCCATATGGCCTAATATTGAACTATATTTGATTTCTAAATACAGTAGAACTAAACCCGACTACATTTTTCATTCTAATATTACCCTGATTGCTTATGAATCATTTTCTCAGGAGATCAATAAGTTGAGTCGTAGAAAATATTGATTTGTTTTCAAATTAAAAATGGAATAATGTCAATAACACATCAAGTTCATTCCATTATTTCACGAAATATATTTCAGAGATATTGTAGGATTTTAGATGCAACTAGATAAAAATAGATGCGAGTTATTGGACTGTAGATGCAATAAAAAAGGCTCAGATTTGTCAGAATGTAGTAGAAAAAAGAAAAGTACAGGATTAGTCATTCTAGTTATTAACATATCAATGATTAAACAAAGTCGATTTGTTATTTTTTATATGAAAAGCCAAACGGTAAACTAAAAAAAAATTGCAAAAAATATGTGTAGTATTACTAAGCTATGTAGATGGCTCAAAAAATATTTGTAGTACTTGTACTCAAGCATTCGGTATGATTGATGTAGGATGTAAATATGTAATGTCATTGCTTTCATAATAAATTTGAATTTATGAATCTAAATTGATTCAAATAACATTTTCACGCCATCAACAATTTAGTTTTAGTAGATTAGAGTTAGCCAAAATGGAAAGTGAAGGGCTACAGCCCTTAGTCGATGGAACCTAACGCTAAAAATTATGTAAGTTAAGAACAGGTTTGACCATGTCGCTTTTCAAGGTCGTAAAAATGTGCACTTCACAAACAAACAACGTGCACTCTGAAGTGGCTTTCGTTCGCTCGTACAGATCGACGGCAGACACTATGCTTGTCTGAGTATTTACACCTGGAGGCTTTTAGTTATGGGGTAACCTAAACTCACAACTTGGGGCGTTTCTAACTAACTGACTAAAATGAATGGGTTTTCCTATTTTCTTTTCAAATATTTAATTAATTAATTTCTAGATATAATTATGTTATATTTGAAAATAATCACACGAAGTTATTTACCATATGAACATATGTTTAAGCAGTATGCGTGTTGATAAAAAAATATCGTCCGCTTTGAACGTCTAAATAAATGTCATTTACAACAAAAAGTGCAAATATGAGTGGCCTTGACGTTTTATAACTAGCGAATAAACAAAAATTGTTAATTTGAAGTATATTATTATACAATCTGTATGTGTATTGTGCAAACTAATTGAATAATACAAAAATAGTTTGTTGAAAACTTACAAAGCAATCCTCTTGCATATATAACAAGCGTTGTTGTAAATCAATAACATAAATTTTCCATATTTCAAACACTAACATAAATTTTCACACAATATGATTCCACAAATATTTGTAATAGAAAATTATGTTTGAGGATAATTATATCTTCATATCCTTGGACGATTTTATTGATGCAATTCTTTAAAATTGAAATTAAATCAAAATGGCGTTACGTTAGTGCCCTTCTACAAGCTTAGGTTTGAAATCCGGCTTACAGTTGAATTGGAGTGCCATTTTTATCGCGATTCATATAGTTTATTTAGAGTGTATGCGCACACAAATTGTTTAATTAACATTTTGTTAATAACACAGCAATAATTTTCATCAATTACACACAAATCATACCTCCGGTTTCTGTCTATGGAATACATGGAACTCAAAATATAGTCCAATAAACCATATACACCCGAAAATAACAAAAATGAAAGCGAACTAAAAAAAATTAACTAAAATACACAACTCTCACATTCACGCACTGAACTCACACTGTTGACTGTGGGAGCTCGTAATAGTCATAGTCAAGCCACTACAGCGAGGCTCTATCCAACTGAGCGCACGCGCACCAGCTTACGCGCTTCATTAAAACATAACTCGTTCCATGTTATCAGTTGTTTTTTTTTAACTAAACTTGCCCCACAAAAGCAGATTTTTTGATAACATTCACATCAGAACCATTTTTTGACACCCAGCAGGAGTATGTACACTGAATTTTTTCAGCAGCAGGCTGCAGGAATAAGGTATACTACCCCCTCAACCCATCGTGCTTGCGACGCTTACGCGTCGCATTTTGTTTCACAGGACTAATCGATATTTTACTGTTTGATCGCTTTCAATCTCATAGAAGTATATCTAGTTTATATTTTACCTAAAGTTAGGTAAATAAATGCAGCACAACAATTTTACTAAAGCTCTTGACATTGTATCGCTTTTACCCAGAAATAAAAAAAATATGTTTTTTTTTATTATAGAATATATACAGTACTAAGTACACTTTTTACTGCATTAGACAATAACTTTGAAAAAAAATGTATATTTTGTTTTTCAGTAAGTTATTGAATGGAGATAAGTTGTCACTTATCAATATTTCTGGTGATTTCAATGCTTCTTGAAGCAAGAACAGTAATTCAAAAACATTAATTATTATTTATTGAATGGTTTTATTATAAAAAAATAATTATTGGCTAGCGGTTAATATATAAGATTTTCCTACTCGTCATTTCAGTAAACAGCGGAGGCTATTTAAAAAAAAATTAAAATGGGGTCTCGTGGCCGTGTCTGGTCGCGAATCTGTGGACCCGGGTTCGATCCCGACCCACACCAAATATTTGTTCGAATTTTAATGACTCAAAATATACCCGTGAGGTACAAATATTTCATGATTACCGATGTCTGTGTACAAAACAGATTGGCACACCCAGCAATATGGGTAATATGCCGTGATGATATATTTATTTTATATTTTAAATAAATTTGTTTCTCAGTTAATGATATTTTTTATTTGGTTTAAATTGGCCTTGTTTAAAGAATACGGTGTAATGTATAAACTTTAATTCGGCGTTAATTAATTCTGAAATGTAAATTTAATTAACGAATATTTAATCGAAAGTAAAGAAAATCAGAGACATGTGTTGGACATTGCAGCTGCAATAATTATAAATATGTAAAATACAATGGAAAGTGTGATACCACGTGCGTAATTCGCAAGTAAAACACGCATGGCATCAGATACATACAAAAGATAATTTCAAAATCTAAACCGGTGTACGGGAACTGGGAACTGGCTTGCGTACTGGGTGAGCAGTGAGCAGTCGAGCTACTTAATGATATGTGTTTCACTCGGGCACGCGCTGTTTAGCATATGGTCACTATTCCGGAGTCCCTGTCCCTCACTCATTACTATTTTGTAGTATCTAATTGAATGCAGTAGACCCCAAAAGTTTACATCTGCTACTTTTCCTTCCCTTTCATACAAAATGATATTAAAAATTGACAAACAAGAGCTATCTGAAAAGAAATTAGTCATGCATTATTTTGAAAATTAAATTTCAGTTGAAATAAATAAAATTAATTTTAAAATTTCTATTTCTGACAACAAAATTAAATTTATATTTGTGGATAAACAGGAGCTATCGGAGATCTGCCATGGTTTGTTTTAAAAAATTCATTTTAATTGATAAAAATAAATTTATAAATACTTAATAAATAATATTATTAAATCTGCTATTTTTAATGAAGTAAGTATTGATAAAAATAGTTAAGATATATTTATTTCCAAAACCTTATCAAAAATATATTGTTTTTTATTTGTAAAGACAAAATAAAATTTAAAGTTTGTATTTCAATGATAAACTATCTATCATATTTAATTTTGTATATTATATTGCAGAAGATGATATATTTAAATATTTGTTTTCAAGGTTTGTAAATTAAAACATCATATATTCTAATATTTCAAAAAATATATACATATATATTTAGGAAAATTACAGTAGATATATTTTAACCATGATAAAGTAATCCTATAGGGCTCGCTAGTGTTAAAGTTATATTACAAAAACGAACACAACTTTAATTTTAATTTATTGTTAAAGTGAGTTTATTACGAAAAGACCCTTAATAAAATAATTTTATTAATTATAAACAAAAACCACCCGTAGTACATTAAATATTATTAGACATTCGAGTACAATTCTGTTTTGTAACTCATAAGCCGGATTTATAATGAAGTAACGCAAACCGCAACGTAGTTTATGTAAAGTACGAAGTAACGTAAGCGAATTAGATGATTTATATTAAAAAGCAGTTCCACTACTGCTAGCCAATCAGGTAATAGTATAAAAATTTCAATTGTAATTCGATATCTTTCGTTTTACTTCAGCATCAAGTTTGAATATCGGTACTTTTGTCAAATCATAAACCGTTTGATAGGTTAATTGATGTTTGTTGGGTTTTGTGTTTATTTAGATTTAAAAAGATAATCACGACGTAAGTTAAAACCAACCTCAAACAACAAACAATTAAAACAAAATGAAATCTACCAGATGGAGAATGGTCGATAATAAAGATTTCTGCGCAACCGTACGCAACGTTCAAAATGCTGCCTTCTGATTGGCCAGCGGTATAAAATTTTAGTTAAGGCAAGGTAGAAAGTTGAATGTTGGGCAACTATTGCTTTACATATTTTACCTTACTTCTTACTTTACTTGAATATAAATCATAAGTAGCTCTAGTACACACTCAATTTTTTACGTTACCGATACTATTCACGTTACCTCTTACGTTACTTCATTATAAATCCGGCTTAGTCATATCTACTTGCGTGAGAGTCAACTAAAGTCAATCTACTAAATATTGAAACACATTTTACCTGACTCAGACCAGATTAGAACCTGAATTATCCAATCTATAAACGCAGTATCCTATCTACCTGCGCTTAAATGCTTTTAGTCAGTGGCGTACCTAAATATAATTTCTAATTATAATAAAAATTGAAAAATTATTTAATTTTTTAATGGTATAGCCATTCATTTCTCATATAAGCGTTTTATATTGTTTTTACACTTCCTTATATTTTTAATCTGCCATTTCGATATTTTAAAATTATTATTGTCATTAGTTTCTACAAATTTATTATTAATTTAATTTGCATTATTTTGCAATATTTTTTTTACTTGAATTATAAGTTTGAAATAGATATGTCAAATTCTTGTTGTCAATGTCACGACACGTTATCATTATCAGTTTGTATATTATCATTTGTCATTATTATCAATAGTAATGTAATACTAATTATTGCACGTTAAATGAATAACATATTAAGAATAAAAAATCATTTTTGATTATATTTCGTCTTGCTTTGTATATTGGCACTTGGCAGACGGTATATTGTAAGTTTGTGGCATTTATTACCGATATTTATAAAATAAATAAAAGGACCAGAGGCGAACCCTTATATATTAAAACATGGATCATATTACTCCTTTAATATTTATAAATTATCTTAGTAGGCCTTCAATGATTGTGAGACGACGTATGTTTAGCCTGTCTCAACTAATGAAATGGTTTTCGCCGACCTTACAGTAGACAATTTCCTAATAAGCTTTAAAGGCTGAGAAACAGAACCGTATTAGAATTTTTCCTTGGTGGTTTGGTTGTAATTATTCGAGATTAAATTTAACTATCTATACAAATTAAAGGTGATAATATTAATTATTGTTATACGTTTTTTGATTTGGGGATGAGACAGTTTTTCTTCTGGAACTATATATTTTTTATTTGCTTATTCGATAGAGAATTTTATTCTGAATTCCGTGATACAATATTTTTATAATCTTACATCGCGATTCTTTTCGAGAAAAATGCATATAAAGTTTTATTTTAATTTGATTAAAATATGGCTATAATAAGAGTGCCACGAATGGAAAAAATGAATAAATGTTATTTTTTTACATAGAATTAGAATGCTATGAAAGAAATACGTGAATATTTTATTTGCGTTTACATTCATGATCAATTAAAAGAACAAAATATTCATTTTTTTGTCAGGGCACTCTAATTCTCTGTTAAAAAATAATATGTATTCATTTTTTTTATTCGTGGCACTTTTATTATAGCCATATTTTAATCAAATTAATATAAAAAATTATACGCATTTTTCTCAAAAAAAAAAATGTTATCTAAGGGTGTGCAAATATTATATCACTGAATTTAAAATAAAATTCTCAGTTTAGTAAGTAAATAAAATGTATATGGTCCCATTTAAAATAACAGAGCCAATTTCCACCACTGGTTAAAAAATAATAATTTTACGCTCATTATATATAATAGTCTAGTGAAATAGAAATTGTTTGCTAAATTAACCGATCTCGTGGCTTTTAGTTATCGAGATAGCAATAGTGAACAAAATAAAATGAACACCTTGTAATGAAAAAAAATCTGAATTTATTGAAGTCCACTGGTGTACAGTGTACAATGTTAGAATTTCGCTGAATAAAAGTGCGTTCGCTATGCCGTCTGTGTGCACACACGCACTAGAGCATGTGTGTGCGTAAGCACACATGGGGTTATAAGGCCGTAGCAAACATAATGTTCTACTCCACGAATGAACAGCTGATGCAGAAGCCCAAACAACGTCTGTTGCGTTGCCTCCCCAACCCTAACCCTATATTTCGTCTGTTTTTTGTCTTTTTAACAGGCCAGTGAACTAAAACTCGTTGTCGCATTTAAATTGAACTAACTAATGCAAGAGCGTGTCATTTTTTTTTCTAAACCCATTTGTGTACAGCACGTTCTGAATAAATTAAAATTAAAAATATGCAATGTATCTTTATATTTAACATATGAAACCTGAAATTTTAATATGGGGAACTTTCTTTTGTTAGAGGAGTCATTGTGATTGCGGACACTACTCCCTTATTAATATCTATATCGCTTTAATCAGAAATATTTCATTTAAATAAAATTTAATAAAGAATTTTTTAGGTAAAGAATATTTTTATAAATCACATTTCTGTTTTACATATGAACTGATTAAAGAAATTGTGTATTTTTTATAGATGCAGATATAAATTTGTTTTATTTATTGAGTGTATTTGTTGTACTTACTTAAAATTCCATATAAATGATGTAAATACTAAACTTGTTCAAAATTTAAAAAAAAAAACTATACAGTTCAATATGAGAACAAAATCAAAAACAATTACTATTTTACAAAATGAGGTTAATGAAATTGCAATTTACAGAATATTTTCAGAGTGCCATTAAACAATAGTGAGGTTATTTTGTTATTTATTGTTTATTTCACAGATCTAATAATAAACAAAACATCACTAGTTCCATGGCACACTAAAATATGTATGCCGTAAATGGTGATTTTTATTTTACGCTTTTTTATGGTAAAATAAAAAGAAATTGATTTTAGTCTCCTATTGTGTAGTTTCCAATTCTGAACAAGTTTTGAATTTGCAACTTTCCTCAAAAATTAACAGGTACGCAACAACAGCAAAATAATTAAAATATCACTAACGAATGGACTTTTTGACGAGAACAATGATTTTGTAATGAATACTTTGCAAAAATGAATAGCACGTAAAATTTGAATAAACTTCCTCTGGATAAGGTAGAGTATGTGTATCATATTTCATTAGAGCACGCGTAGTGAAATGAAAACGGAATGAAAGTTGTGCTTGTGCTGGGTGACGCACGCCAAAGCACCTAACCGGCTCGGGACCCGCTCCAAGTTCCAAGCCAAGCAGATGCAAAGCAAACCACCGCGAACCACGATCAATACAATACTTCCAGCGCTCCGGACTTCGGAACGGAACGTCACAGGACAGTAGCGTAGCGTACCAAAGCTCCACCCAGAGATCACACACATCACATCGTTTCTTTTGAAACAGACTCAGAAATAGAAATATTCTCAAACTTCAAATATCCTTTGTTCATAATATGAAACGTTCTTCAAAATGTATTTTAAGATACATGTTCAAAGAAAATAAATATAAATTTAAACAAAATATATATTTAGTAACACAGTTGTCCATATCTAATTTTATATTTTATAGAAAAAAGTGATTGTTTTTTGTTGTATAGTATTATTTTTGGATGAAAGAAAATAATACAACAATATAACAGCGATATTATGATTTATTAATTAACATATTCCTTGTCCGATTTTTATTTCATCCAATGAAAAGACACTGGAAATCTATAATTTTTGTTATAATTAAATTTATAATTTTCTCACAAATTAAAGAGTTATAATTCATATTTTATACATCATAAAACGTACCAAAAACTGATAATTATAACTATAATTTATATGCAATCACTCAACCAATATTTTATATAGGTTGTATTAAAACTTATGTAAAACTTTTCACACATAAATTAATAATAACAATAATTAAAATGTTATTATTAGTATTGTTATCGAAAAAATATAGCACGCCACTGGCCTCACCGCACAACTTCAGGCGGGGGCGACTTACCCTCGCTTGTAACTAAGAATGAAATCAGAGGGATGCAGTAGTGATTCTGTCTTTACGTAATACTACTTTACGTTTACAAACGATTTATTTTTGTATTCCTTATAGAATTAAGCTTATTCTATAATTATCGCATGATCGAATTTTCTATAAATCTTTAGTAAACTAACAATAGTTTACAAGTGGAAAAAGTATAATGAAATCATAAAAATCACAAAGTAGAGATTCTTTTGTACATGATGATTAATTAAGTAAAATAGAAAATGTTAAAAGTTGTGCCTAATCTAAATGAAAATGGAGAAATATTGTAGATGAAAGACCGTAAACAAGGGTAATGAACTCAATAGAACCCCATAGAAAGGTGAATGATACAATAAAAATATAAAAATGAATGAATGCTTACCAGTATTGGGGTTACGTTTAGTTGCAACGTTAACGTTGTTAGTTTCTACGGTCATTTTAGAATTCAGAAAGAATTTTAAAAGTAACTAGTGGTTGTTGTAATGTATAACGTAAACGTTATAATTGATAAACGTGATGATGACGAATAAGTTGAAGTTGTGTTGATGGCCGCGCGGGGGAGGTGAGTTGCCTTGCCAGTTTCCCGGAGATGTGGGGTATAATGCTAATCGCAAAGGCAAAAACCAGTGCTAGCGCTAGGCTCGGTCCGGTATTGATCCGGGAGGTACCGAGGTAGCTTTGGTTGGTAGCCCGTACTCCGAGTACAAGCGCCCTCTAGCTCTAGACAGGAGACCGCGCCCCCTGACCGCGTGAGTACCGAGCCTGCCACGACGCGGCGCTTCTACACCCTCACCTCGCAGATCCACCCCAAAAAACTCGTTCCTGCATCGAGCTGCCGGCGCGCGCGAACCAGGGGCAATGACACCAACACACACACGCACACATCTATAGCAAAGCAACCTACTATGGCTACACTACTCTAAGAAAGACTAAACATACCCTTTAGCTTGGCCGCGTGCCGTCTACGCTGCTTGCTCGATCCTTCAACTTCAACTTGATGCTACTCTTCCTCTTCCTCTTGTTCTTGCTTCGCCAACTCTTGTTGCTTGTCTTGTCCGTGATTTGTTTAATATATTATTTTATATATGTACATATAAATCTTTGTAATGATTTAAAACAATTAACTACACAATCAACTGCGCGTTACTGTTAACTAGTAACACTGTGCAATAAACCGAAGAAAAGAGTGAGGACGCGTTTTGGACTGGGCGGCAGAACGCGTGACGCGGACGTGATCGTGTTCTTGTTCACACAGACAGACACGGACACCTGCTGCTGATGCTGATGCTGATGTGCTGGTGGTTATCTTCTCTTTCTCGTTCTCGTTCTCGTTCTTGTACACTTACACACGAGCACCCACGAACACGATGTGAGCTTGGATGCGGGGGTGTGAAGCTGAGCCGTACTGCGTATACTTATACCGGATCCACTAATACTATCACCACGTTTTAACGTTTAAAGTAGCGCTGCCCGAACACGTTGTTTTAATCTTCAGTTGTTTGGTTTTATCGCGGATTGCTTGCTTTGGTTTGGTTTGGTTTGGTTTGGTATGATATTAGTCGTTCTTTTATTTGTAGGAATGTATGTATGTATGTAGGTGTGTGAAGTGTGTGTTGCGTGTATGTGTATATGTGTGATGTGTTTGTTTTTTAATTATATAAATTTAAAATCTATATTGAAGCAGATACATTAACCAACCTATTATAACAGTTGAACTTAGTTATTAAAGAACTGTCAATGAAAAGGTTTATATTTTAAATTATTATATGCTTAATATTTTGATACTTTTAATACTATTGATATTAAATATGGACAATAGTAATAGATGTACGAATTATTAGTAATAAGTAATTATGTAAGGAATATATTATTACATAACGTACACTACCAAACGTAACACAAGTGTTATTCAGAGAGTGCAATAAATAAATGGTGTGGTGTGGAGGGTGTCGGCTGGTGCTCGGCGCCGAGCCTGGAGCTCCGGGCAACTTCGGCAGCGTCCGGAGCTTACCGGAGCCGTCGCGACGCCTCCGCGCACCGAGCAAAGCGCACAACGCGGTCGATACGCTGGACGCCCGGCTCCCGGCGCCCGGCACCCGGCCCCGGCCCCGGCCCTGCGGCACACAGGCACACGAGCGTGCACAAGCACAGAAGCACACCCCCGCCTAACACCCACGAGCAGAGCATCTACTCTCCCAGATAACTCAGGTCTCAGGTTCCCGGACCCAAACTACTGCACCCTGCACACTCTTGGCCGAGAGCCAACCATCAACACGTGCTACGTGCTATGCTCAACCTTTACACCTTTTATTCAACTAACTATTTTAAAGGTTTTGACCCCACATTCTAAACATCAACTACATACCACATCACTACCATGCTTACATTATTCACATTCACAACCATCAAATCACTTTCATATACAGGTAAAGTTTCATTGATAACTAGCTTTATTTTTAGTCATTCATATTATCGTCTTCTACGTTTTACAAATCTATTCACAACTCAAACTGTCTTTGTTGTACGCGTGCTTTGGAATTGATCTAGTGTAGAATTATTATTTTCGATAAGTAATACTATGTTGTATATTTGTACCTACATATTCTGTTCAAATCTCGTATCTACATCGCTTTAGAACTATAAATGAAAAGTCACGATAAAAAAGGATGAATATCCGTTTTCTAACAAAATGAAATGATTGGTCCTACTAATAGATTGAAAGTGGGGCATTCAAGTGGTATATTTAATGAAGACAAAAACGATAACAGTCCTGAGATACAGGTCTTAGAAATTGCAATACAAGAGCTAAAAAGAATGACAGTACAAACATTTTTGCCTAGTAGATCCGGTTGGCAGACGGGTAAAATTGTATTTATTAGGTCCCACATAATTTGAAACTTGATCCATCTGTGCGTATAATAATGTTAAGAAATGATCAATCTGAATTTTGGACTAAGATTGAATACATTATCTCACTTCAAAAATGTTCCATAAGATTTCAAACTTAAAAATTCGCCGTACTGAAAAAAAACCACATTTTGTGACATTCATTTTATCCCTCTGGATCTTCAAATATGTTTGTAGCATTTTTCAATGTACGCAATCCGGGCTTTTTAAATATATTCAAATTCCTTTGATATTTGAAACATGCAAGCACATATCAACAAAATAAAATCTATATTAAACTAAATGAATATCCCTGATTCTTTAGCAAGTATGATAATATTTATAAAGACAATGTGACAGTGTAAATTTATAAATTGTAGTTATGATAATGAAGTGATGTCCATGTCCAATTATATCCCCATTCATAAGCCGCGAAGAACAAAGTTTCAGTCCTAAACAATTTGCTCGATTATGACAAAGAGTAGTGACCTTATTATGGTGAGCGTTTTTGTCACGCGAACGCGACGCAGAATAATAAAATATCGCCATGAATTTAAAACAGAATCTGGACGCGAACAACGCGATACTATCGACCAAACAACCCAGTCTGAGACGAATTTCTCAAATGAGTTTGACAGCGTTATCATTTTGATGCGCAAGACGCCAGTCAAGTGTGAATCGCTATAGTGAGTTCAATCCGTGAGTAAAAATAAATGACTATTGCGAATGCGAATTCACCGGTGCAATGACGAAACTTTGATTATCTTCGATTTGTGTTTCGTGTTTATTGGAAAATCGTGAACGCGAGCTCTGCGTGATGTGATTTTAGACTTTGCCACGACCTTCTGTCAAACAGAATGGGAGACTTTGGTTCAGGTATGAAAACTAAACAGGTACATATAGCCCATTTAGGGCTCTCTTAAACACATCGTAATCTCGTACTCGTACATAACATGGCCATAAAATCATATTTATTTTTACGTGACTGCTTTGTTTACTGTGCGAAATATAAAACAGCTTATTCAAATTTCCTTTGTTTTGTTTCACGCTCACGAATATAAAACACATTTCAATGGGAAATGTTATTGATAAAATAAAATATTAATATAGCTTTATTAATAAATATGTATAAACTTTTTTCCGTGTTACAGAAACTCATAATAAATAAACCAATGCAATCATAGGCCAACTACAGCAATGCACCAAGAATAACATGCGAGAGCATATTCAAACAGTTTCAGTTTACATATAAAATTTCATTCTTATGACTATGAGACATAATAATTTCTTTAACTAACATTATACTTAAATTACTATAGAAACCACAAAATAGCTTTCTGTAAACAATTTGTTGCTATAACTCTTGTTACACAGTTTTTCTAAACAGCGTTTCTACATTTGAAATATTGTCATATTTTGAATTTATATCCCCAGATGTTAGACTTTTTATGATTCAGCTGTCGATACACCAAACTTCGCTCTATTGTATGAAATAATTGAAATTGGATATGGCAAAAAAAATACAAACACGACTTGTCAAATAACATATTTTACAATAGTGCAGAATCAGTTCATTATTGTTCTTTCAGTTAGAATTATTATATTTGTTCCATAGAAGGATACAACAAATATTTAAAAAAAAATATTCTGGTTCTGCTTTAATTTATTTCTTTAAATGTCAAAGTTTTGTATTATTTTAAATTCAAAACCATTTAAGTAAATAATGCATAAATTAATTTATATTAAGATTGGAGAGCTTGTGAGGCTGAAACTTGGTAAGAATCTAAACTAACTTTAACCAAAATCAATAAATTATCTTCCCTTCAGTTCTCAAGAACGTACAATTGAAATTCCTGACACAGGGAACATTCTGTACAATATAAAACAAAATGTAATTAAAATTTCTGAAAGAACAAGGAACTTTCATGATTTTCAAATTCTTTTATTTAATGTTAACGAATACGAGTACCTACATTGAAAGCTAAAGGTTCCGTGAACAAAGACGAATTCAGAAATAAAACATCAAAAAACATCCCATATAAAAAATACGCGCTACAAAGTAAAATCAAGCCACATTAATAAGTAGTTTTATAATATTGATGATTTGGAAAGTTTCAATATTTTCTTAGACCACCACGAAATTTATTATCTTCAAACTAATTGTTTCGTTTCAATCCAAACATGTTATTTAAATAACTTCTTTTTTATTATTTTATAGGGATGCAACGATACGCGGTTCTGCCGAAACGATATTGATATTGTTGAAAAATATTGGCGATACCAATACGAACAATTAAATTGTAGAAGAAGGTAAAAGTAAAATTATTTTGGACAAAGAAACGCAAATTTCGAATGAGACCTGTTGCTGAAAACAGCCTCCCGAATTCCTTAGACGTCACCTGGAAACTAAAATACTTTTTTTAAATTTTGGTAAAGAACTTCATCTCGTCAACAAACCAACGGATTCGCTTTTTTGCAATATAGGAGTTTTCAGTAGTGCTGTGAGAATCCGACAAAACTTGGATCCGAGTACCCGGATTTCAGAATATCCGGTTCCTCGGATATCCGATGTTTGGATATTGAAGCGGATATCCGTAAATTTATTTCGGATTTGGATCCGGATCTTAATTTGGATCCGAATCTATACTTGGATCTGGATTCGATGTTTTGTTTACGGATCCAAATCCAAATTTTAATTCTGGATCCAATTCTTCATTCTGAATGTGAAGGCAAACCCATTTAAAATAGCCAGGTAGTTTGTGCAAATATAAAGAAAAATAATTTATACTTTCACAAAGTAAAACAAAAAAAAATATATTATTACACATATAAAGTAACATATTAATATGGCATACTCATATTCGAATCTTAGATCCGATAGTAAAATCCGTTTCCAAGATTCGATATTCGAATCCGGATTCAAGATCCGATACTCAGATTCGAATCCAAAACCCAACACTCAGATTCGGATCCAAAATCCGATACTCAGATCCGGATCCAAAATCCGATACTCAGATCCGGATCCAAAATCCGATACTGAGATTTGGATCCGAGATCCGGATACTTTAACATTCAATTATTCGGATCCCGCCACTAGTTTTCAGACGTCTCTCGACTTCGTTGTGGGTATCAGAGGTCAGGTGCTGGAGGGTTAGTTGATGACATGGTGGGAGCGCATCTTCACAATGGTCAATAAAATAATAAAAATGTAGGATAGAGTTGGGGTTCCGAGAAACGTAGGCGGTTTCTTAAGGATTCCATTACCAAAAAAGTTTGGGAACCGCTGGTCGTGTACCTATATTTTATATTAGGTACACAGTAACGTGTCCCTACGTCCCTACCCTAGACATTCCCATTAATTAATAATCACACATTGTCAACTTTTTAATTATTATGCTTATACAAAATGAAATGATATAAAATTGATATCAACAAGATAAGTTGAAGAAGTTTACATTTATGTATGATCGTAGAAAATATATTCAAGGATTTTTACCTTAAGTTTCTGCGTAAATTCATATATAATTCAAATACATATAACGATTTACTTCGAAGTGAGGGATAATCAAATATCCCGAAACAAATATCTTCCACTTGATAGAATTGGAGGATAAAAGCAAAACCAAGAAGCATTTTAAGGATTCTTTTCCATTAAACAGAATACATATAACACTGAAGTGTTCACAGCAACATCGAAACTCCATGAACTGATTATACTCGTATCAGGTTTGAGTGGGTGTTGCGTGCGTCTAATCATAGAAATAGAAGTGAAAGAGTAGAGAAAGATCCTATCGTGGTATGGTAATCGAATACAGAGACGACGCCGAAAAATTTCGCATTTCACACCTAAAAGCACAGTCAGCTACGATCAAATGTTTATAGATAGTTTTACTTTTGGATTATTATTCATGATACAGGTTGTTGTTTTCGAGATGCTCGTATTTTTTATAGAAACAAACAATAAAATGTACATAAATATTACCAACTTAATTTTTTTGATTTGTCATAAATCGTATGCTTCATTCTCTGAAATTTTAGAACACTTGATTTAATTTTAATTTTAAAGTACATCTATGTAAGGCCATATACTGCAACCAGTTTTACATAACTGAGTATCGTGTAACATATTCGCCACTTTAGTGTAAAAAAAAAATCTATTATATTTTTATTGTATTTTTTCCTGATATATGACACATGTAATTCAAATTGTATATTGTTAATATAAAATGTCATTTGAGTTAGGAATGACATACAAATTAAAATCTATTGAAACAAAAATATTCCACAATTTTATTCAGTTTTGTGTAGATGTTGCAGATGTCGATACACGATAAATTTAGACACATGATTGTCAGTTGATATTACATGGACTATTTAAAAGTCTAATGAAACCTGTCAATTTAACCATATGTACGTTATAAAAAAAACAGTAGATAATACAATGAGCCATGGAAATGATTACTTGTTAAAAATATAATACAACTTGCCATTTTATCTGTTCCCGCCTGAAATTTTAAAAATAGATAAAACAGGATAAACTTCCTAAGCCACTTGGTAAATTTTAGTACTTTAAATCGAAAAACCACAGTAGGTATAAAAGCAAAACAAAATTGTCTATTCATGAATTTTCAGGCGGGGCAGATAAAATGGGCACACTGTATATGAAGTAAACAATATTTTATATATATATATATATATATATATATATATATATATATATATATATATATATATATATATATATATATACAGGGTGTTAATACTAAGTTGTAACACTCGAAAACGGCAGTTAGAACTCATTGAAACAAACAACTTTTCTTAGTTCAATTTTTTGATTTGGAGCCCCAGTTTATAGTTATTGGCGTTTTTTGTTTTTCGAAAAATCGTCATTACTCCCTTATTTTAAGGAATATTTAAAAAATACAAATACTTTCAGCATTTGCTTTCGGTGCTCTAAAACATTTGTATTTACAATTATTTTCTATTTTATCAAATAACAAAATGACGACCGATCAAAAATTTCAAAACAAGATATTTTGAAAACCACTCGATTTTTGAAAATAAAACATTTATAAAATCCTTAAACTATCTAATATAACATTTGTCTGAAACATTTTTTTCGATCTGCAACAATCATTTAAAACAAAGTAGGCTTGCTGCCATTAAACAAGAAAAACAAGAAACAGACAAACAAACAAGAAAAATAAAACAATGAACAATGAAACAACAAGGGAGGGACTAAATATGATTTTCAAAATGGCCATCATTCGCAGCAACGCAAGCCCGGCAGCGTGTTTTAATATTAGAAAAGACACTTTGCAAGAGCTGCCTGCTTGTCTTATATATCTTCTGCTGCAGCTACTATTCTAGCCACTAGTTCTAATTCGTTGTTTATTGGTGTCTCATATACAGAGGTCTTCATCTGACCCCAGAAAAAGAAATCTAGGGGAGTTAGGTCGGGGCTCCGGGCTGGCCACATAACAGGACCTCCTCTCCCAATTCACTTATTCGGATATTCTCTAATTTCTTTTACTGTGACAACACTTGTCCCTAGGTACAGACGTATCTCTTTCGCTCTCGTTCCCTTGTCTTTGCTCGCATAGGTGGCGTCACAGAAATTTTAATCCCGTTATTCTATTAATATTTAACAAATTCAAAAAAATACTGGAATCAAGATTTTATACTCATCTAAAAGAAGTTATGGTACATTCTATACAACAGTTATAAAAGCGTGTAAGATGTATCATTTTTATAAATTATATATATTTTTTAACGTTAGATGTAATATAGATTTATTTGCTCAGTGATTATTATATCAGAATTGTGAAATTTGTAATGAATATACAGACATATAATGAAATATTAAATTACGTGAAAATCTAAATAATCATGGTTAATGTATGCATATATATATACAGACAATGCACAATAGTATAATATGTAGGAACAAATCAATAAATAATATAATAACACGTTAACAAAACTAAGCGTTCAAAAAAATCATGTATTTATACAGCTCACAATTTTATTATGCAAATGACATTCCTTATCTCTAAGATTTGAATAAACAAAATAATTTAAAAATCTGGTACAAATGAATATATTAAGTGCTTCGCTATTTATCGGACCTAAATAAATTTTATGGTGCCTCCTTTAGACCTGTTGATAGTACCCTCTGCTGTCTAAAATAGCGACAACAAAACAATAACATTTAAAAGAAAATTTGTAATGTGATAACAATATTCGTTCTCTGCGTGTGAAATAGTAAAAGGAGCGAATTCGTCTCTGACTTTTCAGAAATAATCCGTGTACGGGGGTGAGTTCTCGGAAGAAGCACGCACGAGTGTGTCTAGTACCATGTAGATAACATTTTCACAGCACGAGCTATATAAAGCGTTAAATGCCTCAGCTCAATCAGACAAGCACAGTTCCAGCCAATGTGCAAACACCCATTCTGCACCATTTGTTTGTGAACTATAAATATAACCTCTACAAAGTAAATATGTTGTGATTTCGTGGTTGGTATGTCTACTTTGACTGCTTATGATCCTTTGGACCATACTAGCATTTATCAAAAAATAAATGACGGTAAGATGCATATTTTAAAAAATCACAATTTCATAAAAATTCAGCTTTAAGTTCATTTATTATTTATATAATGGTATTACCTTATTTTATTATTAAACTTTATTACTATACTCATACCTATATTAGATTTTCCTATTATGTTATTTATGGAAGTAATTTACCGCAAACATAATCTATTTTTAAAGACAAAAACGATAGAGCCCATAATGGTTCTCATACTTTATGCAGATATATCTTTGTCAGTGGTTCGAGCGCCCCCAAAATTTTGTTGAGCACCTGCAAAAATTTGAAAACTAAAAAAAAAATTACAATATTGTGTAACAGTAACCAAAACTGAAAGCACACGTATATGTAATATACCTATAATTTTAAATATTTAACTATTAATACAATAAGAAATAATATAATGTATGTACTTCCCAGAAAAAAACTTCAGTAATGTCTCTAGATTTTTGACACTGACATTTATCTGTCAGTTACAAATATTTTAATTATTTAATTGGTTTCCATGACATTATTTGTGCTGTGAGATTTACAACAACAGATTATTATATAACTTATATTTCTTTATCTCTGAATCTATAACAGATATATTAAAATATTTATATGTATCAGATAGAGAATTTACTCTTTTTTTAATAGCAAGAATTATCAAAAAATAATATTTAGAATTTTTTTAAGAATCTGCTACTTCCGGTAGTTCAATTATTACCAAAACCTTTTCAGCTCTTCCCAGTAATGTCCGATTGAGAAATACGTAGTTAAACAGATATTAAGTATTATAGTTTTTGAGAAATTGTCCTTCCAACGTCCCACACACAGACATCGTAAAAATATTAAAATCGGATTGTAGGGACCTTAAAACATGCTTAATTATTAAAATCTGGATATGCGATTTTTAGCATGAATCCAATGCCTCTCTTAGCGAGCGGTAAAAAAACTTTTTTTTTTCTTTTTTCATTGGGACACCTTTATAAATTCATTATTGTGTGAATACTGATATATGAGAAATAATATGTAAAAGCGGCAACTAAAAAGACAAAATAATAAATGTGATTAATATTTCAAAAATATTAAACTGTGGTCAACTAAAAATAAATACTTCCCCACTGTATTGTGGAACAGAGACAATTCTGTTTGACTTTATAAATCCCTTTGATGTTAACATGCTTTTAAAAATTAAATGTCACTAAATACGCTTTAATCTCACAACGTCTGCTTAGCGGCATGCTATTATCCCCGAACTGGTAGCAAAAAATAACAGGAAGTCGCCACAATTTAATTACTAATGTGTTCATTTTTTAATTCTGTAGTTTGATAATATTATTAACATATCAAATATTTAAGGCTAGATTTATAGAATTTAATTTCACAAGACAGTGAAGCAACTATCTACTTCAAATATTGAATGTATAAATAATTGAATTGTGGCACGTGTAGTATATTAAGTTTTGGTAATTAATTTAAATAAAGGTTAATGAGGTAAAATTTTAATTTTTACATAAATGATAAAGAAATAAGTATCTATACCCGTATTCTTTTAAATCCACTTATTTGTAGTTTGCGGGGAAAAAATATTAAAGATTCATTTGTAAATAATAGATACTACGATATAATTGTTTAATACTTGAAATACTGCAGATTTTAAAATTCATATTATGAAAAATCTGAAATTTAAAATAAAATGTCCGTGACCCACAATACACTGTGTAAAATATGTTGCTGATTTACATACAGATTATATTTTGTGACAGTAGACCTGCAGAGAACAGACTAAGAAAATAAATAAAAAAATATATAAATTACAATAATTAATAAAATAAAATAAGTTAAAAGACACGCAGGTAATATGCACTCATTTGAGTGACTATTTACAAAAAAAAAATGTTAGGGCATTTTAAAAATATTTATCATTTTAAAAATAATAAATCAGTAATAATAATAATAATAATAATAAAATATAAAGATTTAAGCATTGAAATTAGTAGAATGTGGAAGACAAAAACATTTATAATTCCAATAATCGTAGAAGGGACAGGATTTGTGGATGCAGAATTTAAAAAAATTATAGAAAAAATCCCTGGTAAACATAATGGAATGGAAATTCAAAAAACTGTAATATACGTACTGCACATACCATAAGAAAAACAATCACTTAACACCCTTACCTGAGCTGCTTGGTAAACAGGAGTGAAAATCCCGGAGCAGGAAATAAACTATATGCTACTCAGATTACACCCGAAAAATACAAATGTGTGTGTATATATTGTATTACCTGTATCTGTGAAATAAAGGATAATAATAATAATGTGTTGTGTAGTAGTGATCCAACGGAAATTCGTAGGTAAAAGTGTGTGGCAAATAGGATCAGTGTTAAAAATAATTATAATTAAAAAAAATTTTTTTGGACGTTTTGGTGCTGGGCCAGCACCATCTACAGCTTCTACAATGTGTTGTTTTTTAATAATAAAAATATGACAAATAATATAAATCTTACCATTAAATAAATATAAATTAAAAAAAAGTTGACAATAATTTTAAACAAAGTTAAACATTAAAACAATTTATTTTTTCCACGATGGAATCGTCAAGGACAGGTATTGACTGAATAAAAATAGTGATATTACTTAAATATTGTAAAAAACACAAAACACTACTAAAAACTTATACACAAAATTAAAAGACAGTGATGAACCTATTTATAATAAAAACGTAGTATACGAAGTGCAATGTCTCGCTTATGATTGTCATATATTGGCGAAACGACACAGACATTAAAAAACGACTTTACCAACAGTCCTATAATTGCCAACTAAATAATTCAACTCATAGCATACTTTGCAGTCATTATCTGAACACAGGTCATAAATTTGACTTTAAAAATCCAAAAATCTTGCAAACAGAACCAAATAAATACAAAAGATTAGCTTATGAAACATTTTATATCAACATAAATAAACATAAACACGTCAATAATAAAACAGATTTCAACAATTTTGCACTAACTTCAACTTCCATC